>OZ020557.1:38826403-40026403 GCA_963971465.1 Lepidochitona cinerea | reverse complement strand
CTGCCCTTTTCCAACTGTACAGGTAGACATAAATCATAGGTGCTTGTTTCTGATGACATACAGTGTTTCAGGGCACTGCATGGACCTTAACATAGCCCTGCTAAATTGTTACCTTCCAAGGGTCAGTTTTACAAAGCAGCCGCAAGCTATACGTTCGACGTAATTACCATGACGTCACAATACGTTGTCATAGTGGTTACGGTTGACGTAAAGTTACGCCAGCTTTGAATAACAGCCCCCATATTACATTTAATAATGTGGAAACTTGGAGAGGATGGTTGTTATCAAGTGAGGATGTGGATATCCTTTATGGAAATGAACTTTTGTCTGTTCTTAGTATGTTTCCACTTCCACAATCTGATGTGGTGCCGGGGGGATACGTCATCTTCTGATGACTCTTGTTAAAATTTATCTGACGCATTAAAAAAAAACTTCAGATTAAATAATTTATTTAATATTGGGAGAGATCGTTAGCTTTTCAATAAATAGATTTGACAGCAGTTTGTATCCAAGATAGTAGGCCCTATACAGCAGGGATTCATAGAAGTCCAAAATTTATAAACCAAAATTGAAAAATTCAGTTTTTTAGAAGGCAAAATTCAGTTTTTTTTAAATTTACCGACCATTTTAGGGTTAAAATTGAGTTAAAATCTATGTTACAAACCAGTTCCAACTTAATATTCCTTTTTTCATGAAAGTATGAATTCCAAGAAAAAAATCAGGTATGACAAAAAACTAATGATAATAATATATATGTAATGTCAAACGTAGATCAAAGTTATCCCTAATCTCTTCTTCATGTGCAACAATAAAAAAATACACAAATATTTAGTTAGAACTATTTGAGAACTATGGTTCAGGTGAGGTAACTAACTTATTTCATGTTTTAAGACACTAGTTGTCTCCCCTTTTATTTTCTATACGACCAAAAACAGCTGAATAAATATAACAAGTCGTGAATTATTACGATTATTGTGGGTAATACTCCCCAAAATTTCTCAATACATCAAAATCAGCTTCTTTTAGAAATGTTTAGGTAATTAAAAAGACTTCTAAATTGCAAAATAAGCCATGTTGTGGAGACACTGAAAACGAGGCAACAACAACAACAACAAGAGAATGACGGCCACTGTCGTTTGACAGCGGTTTCTAAACAAACTTTTACCTTGAACTTAGATTTTTTCATCATAAACAGTGGATATCAATCAAACAATATTGAGTTTTTCACGCCCAAATTGAGTTTGGAAATTTTAGTTTTCAAAAGGAAATTTTAAACTGAAAATATTGAGTTTTTCAACACCAAATTCAGTTTTAAACTCAATTTTACGAACCGAATATCGGTAAGTAAATCGGACGTGTATGAATCCCTGTACAGTAAACATACAGGATATTTTTTCTTACAACTAATTTTGAGAATGAACAAATAAAATGACATGTTGCATCTGTTTGTTGCTTTGTGTTTTGTTTTTTCAGTCTTCGAATACGGTAAAAGATTTAATTTACTTTAAAGTATGCGTAATTGACTGATAACTTATCCAAGTTAAAACGGACACTTCAAGCGTACGTATATGTAAAAAGAAGAAGCCATGAAGACTAAATCTTGTTTTTGGGATCTTTTTAATTCAAGCAACACTAATCTGAAACATGATAAAAATACAAAGTTGTGAAAATACATAAGAATAACATGGAGTATAAATGATACATGAAGATTAATACATAGATAATAATGGTAGTGTAAGCTAATAGCTTATTAACATGTGAAATAGGCAAAGGCAACCATAAGTCAATTACATCACATATAAAAATATTACATTTGTGATTGTTGACAATCAGTGCAAATTATACGTAATGTTACACCAAGTAACCGGAATTTGAAGTGCATTTGGTATTACTAATGATCTCAACTATCATTTAACAGCTATGTTACTTGAATTATCATGACACATGTAAAAGTATTATCATTGTGAGATGGTTCAAGTGTCTCACATAAAGCTTAAATCCAATCATATAACACATGTAAAAGAATTACCACTTGTGTTATAGGTCACAACACCCAGTTTGTGTTTTCTCAGCCAATGAAAATTGACTTCAGTTATGCTGGAGCTAGGAGGTGGCTTACATAGTGATAGTTTGGTATCTTGGTTATTTGAATATTGGATTGAAACTAACGCAGGTCTACTGTACATACTTTAAGCTTTCAATCAATGCCTGATAACAGATTTTTGTGTGTGTTTTTTTAATGTTCACCCAATTTTGAAAATACCAAGGTTTGGCTTAGAATAAGTAAGCCTAAAACTGTCAAAATGGCGGTACCCATGTTAAATTGTGTGTAGCTTGAAACCGGCATGCACTATGTCAACTTTATTTGGTTGTAAAGGATTTCTCATGTATTGATCTATTTGAAAATGGTATGGAAAAGTCTTAACGAGATTTAGGTAATTAGCCACAACTCAAAACGTTAACATTACCGCAAATGGGAAATGAAACTGTATCATGTAACCTATAGTGAAGTGTGAAAAGTAGGTATTTTGTTCTAAATTTTCAAACCACCACCATTTTTGGCGCCGTTGTATCTGAACTACATATTTTAAATATAAAATAAATGAATTCAATGAAATTTTTTAAATGTTCACCACTTTTTCTGGAAAACAGGCTTTTGTAGACCAGGGCTAGGTTTGAGCAGACACAAGACTCTTAATGTAGGGTGTAAAATACTTGTAGATGCCTCAGTAGTGATCTATTTCCATCAATGAGGTCTAGGAATGACATTTCACTTCTTGGAATTAGGCCAAAAAAAAAATACCTGTGTTTCCGTCTTCCGACCGACTCAAACAAATTTACGCCGAGTCAAAAGTTTTTAGACGGCTGTTAAAAAAAAAAAAAAAAGTCCAGCGAACGAGTTTTACGTTTGTACTTTTAAGTTGTAGTACGATCGGGAAATGGTTGAGAGCGTTTTCCTGGAGTTGCGAGTAGGGCCAGTGCTACAGATAAGGCCCGTACATGGGTAAATACGGCGGGAAAATTGCACAATACGGACTAGGAAAGAAAACTAACCGTAATTATAGTTAGTACTGCCTGAAACGGTAAATACGGGTATATTGCAAATATGGCCAGTACAACAGAAAAAATCAATAGGAAAATCTGGTTTAAAAAGAATATGTTATTGTTTGTAGTTGTTGTCCATCATAAAGTGTTAAATTTTCTTAAAACCTGAGGCTGAAGATCGTGAAATATGTCACCTCCAAGGAATATCTAGAATGGAGATCATTCATTGGTTGACTTTTGACCTAATTGACCAAGCTTTGCGAAAATGGAGATCAATGATTGGTTTAAATTTTCTATTTGACAAAAGTTAACCCCCTTTGCTATTTATAGCATTTTTTGTCCTGAGTTGTGAGGGTCCGATGGTAAACACATTTCTGTTATGTTTTCATCAAAAACACACATTCACAACTTGATTTATACATTATTGTTTACACTTTTACTTTTTGGTGTTGAAACTTCTAATAAAACAAGTCAAACTAGACCTAAAAGTACGAAATCTTCAACATACACCTTTTTTGGCTTATGCAGTGGTGTAGCCCTACATGACAAGGTTGTGTATATAGTATACATCGTATTCGGCATCGTGTCAAAGTTGACGTGAAAGTTGAACACATGAACATTTTGGCACTATCTAATTTTATCAGCTAGATATTATATCTATATTATATATTTTATTAACTTAATAAATATATTGTAAAAAATAAAAAGAAGTCTATGCGTAGAATTATAAACTACAATAAAAAATAAATTTCTATAAATAATATTTTTAGCCCGCCATCATTCTGATGGGGGGCTATTCAAATTGCTTTTCCGTGGTCCGTCGTCCGTCCGTTAACTTTTTGCTTGTTACCTTTATTCCAAGAAAACTACCTGTCCAATCTTAATCAAACTTAACATACAACATCACCCTATGGTCTAGTTGTGCACCGTACGTTTTCATCTCATTTGCATATTCAATGTGGCCACCAGGGGGCGATATTGTTTTTTTTTGTTACCTTTATTCCAAGAAAACTACCTGTCCGATTTTCACCAAACTTGGCTGACATTATCTCCATATAGTCTAGTTGTGCATCCTACATTTTCATCTCATTTGCATGTTCAATATGGCCACCAGGGGGCGATGTTGTTTTTTCTTTGTTACCTTTATTTCAAGAAAACTACCTGTCCAATCTTAATCAAACTTAACATACATCATCACCCTATGGTCTAGTTGTGCACCTTACATTTTCATCTCATTTGCATAAACAATATGGCCGCCAGGGGGAGATGTTGTTTTTCTTTGTTACGTTTATTGCAAGAAAACTTTCGGTAGTTACCTTTATTCCAAGAAAACTATTAGTCCAATCTTAATCAAACTCAACATGCATCATCACCCTACGGTGTAGTTGTACACGGTACATTTTCATCTCATTTGCATATTCAATATGGCCACCAGGGGGCGATATTGTTTTTTTTTTGTTACCTTTATTCCAAGGAAACTACCAGTCAGATTTTCATCAAACTTGGCTGACATTATCTCCATATAGTCTAGTTGTGCATCGTACAGGTTCATCTAATTTGCATATTCAATATGGCCTCCAGGGGGCAATGTTGTTTTTCTTTGTTACCTATATTCCAAGAAAACTACCTGTCCAATCTTAATCAAACTTAACATACATCATCACCCTATGGTCTAGTTGTGCATCGTACATTTTCATCTCATTTGCATAAACAATATGGCCGCCAGGGGGAGATATTGTTTTTTTTTGTTACCTTTATTCCAAGAAAACTACTAGTCCGATTTTTATCAAACTTGGCTGACATTATCTCCATATAGTCTAGTTGTGCATCGTACAGTTTCATCTCATTTGCATATTCAATATGGCCACCAGGGGGCGATGTTGTTTTTCTTAGTTACCTTTATTCCAAGAAAACTACATGTCCAATCTTAATCAAACTTAACATACATCATCACCCTATGGTCTAGTTGTGCATCGTACATTTTCATCTCATTTGCATAATCAATATGGCCGCCTGGGGGAGATGTTGTTTTTCTTTGTTACGTTTATTGCAAGAAAACTTTCGCTTGTTACCTTTATTCCAAGAAAATTATTAGTCCAATCTTAATCAAACTCAACGTACATCATCACCCTACGGTCTAGTTGTGCACCGTACATTTTCATCTCATTTTGCATATTCAATATGGCCACCAGGGGGCGATATTGTTTTTTTTTTGTTACCTTTATTCCAAGGAAACTACTAGTCCGATTTTCACCAAACTTGGCTGACATTATCTCCATATAGTCTAGTTGTGCATCCTACAGTTTCATCTCATTTGCATATTCAATATGGCCACCAGGGGGCGATGTTGTTTTTTTGTTGTTACCTTTATTCCAAGAAAACTACCTGTCCAATCTTAATCAAACTTAACATACATCATCTCACCCTATGGTCTAGTGGTGCACCGTACATTTTCATCTCATTTGCATATTCAATATGGCCGCCAGGGGGAGATGTTTTTTTTTTCGTTTATTGCAAGAAAACTTTTGCTTGTTACCTTTATTCCAATAAAACTATCAGTCCAATCTTAATCAAACTGAACATACATCACCCTATGGTCTAGTTGTGCACCATACATTTTCATCTCATTTGCATATTCAATATGGCTGTCAGGGGCGATATATTTTTTTTGTTACTTTTTTCCAAGAAAACTACCAATCCGATTTTCACCAAACTTGGCTCACATTATCTCCCTATAGCCATGTTGTGTACTGTACATTTTCATCTCATTTGCATATTCAATATGGCCGCCAGGGGGCGATGTTTTTTTTCTTTATCTTTGTTCCAAGAAAACTACCTGACATTAATCAAAATCAACATACATTATCACCCTATGGTCTAGTTATGCACCGTTCATTTTGATCTCATTTGCATATTCAATATGGCCGCCAGGAGGGCGATATTGTTTTTTCGTTACTTCTATTCCAAGAAAATACTGGTCTGATTTTGACCAAACTTGGCCGACATTATCTCCCTCTGATCTAGTTGTGCACCCTACATTTTCGTCTCATTTGCTTATTAAATATGGCCGCCAGGAAGCAATGTTGTTTTTTGACCAAATTTGAAAATGAAATTTATTATCATTATTCCAAGAAAACTACTGACCTGGTCTTAACCAAACATGACACACATCATCCCTCTAAGTTCTAGCTGTGCACCGTACGTTATCATTTCATTAGCATATTGAAGATGGCTACCAGGTGGCAATGTTGTTTTCAACCAAAATTTCTAGGGGAGCTTAATTTTGCAATTCACAATTTAATTTTCCTCAACAATAGTTATCTCCCTGGAATAAGATTTTTCATGTAGGCCCCAATTCCTATATCCAGTTATTGCTGTAAGTGAAATAATCTTGAGCGCAGCGTAAAACACCAAACAATCAATCAATCAATTTAATATGAATAGATGAACGCGGGCGTTAAGATCCCTTTAAGGGATGTTATTTTTTATTTCAGTTACTTGCATGTACATTCACATTCATTAATGTGTATATTCCATACCATTGATTGATTGATATTTAACGCCGCATTCAAGATTATTTCACTTATATGGCGGGTACAATACTGGCTGGAGAAAATAATTATCTGGAGTACTGAGTAGGGCCATTTTAAACGCATCCTACAAGTCGGTACGACAAATCACTCAGTAAGAACATGCATTAAGTGTCCTCTGTATATATTCCAAAATAGTTCATTTTCGTTTTTTTTCTTTATCAGTGAAGCATCTCTGATTTTGTTTCATAAATCGCATTCTTCTCTGATAGGTATAGATCAGAAATTATGACTGTTAAAGAAACTAAATATGGAAAATGGTATGTTTTATACATGTAAGAGTATTTCATTCATTCGCCCAGTTTCATACATGTATCTCTTGTGCCGAAGAAAAAAAAAAAAAAAAAAAAAAAAAAAAAAAAAAAACCCTACCTACCTACCCTATTTTTTTTAGGCCTGCAAGCGGAAACACAGGTATTTTTTTTTTGGCCTTATTAATGTTTTTCAAAGCAAATGATTATTTCAAGCTCATAAGCTATTGATCTAAAATAACCAGACCCCCCCCCCCCCCCCCCCCCCAAACCCCCCTTCCCTGTGGGTCTGAAATGATATAATCTGTACAGATTACAATTTTTATCTCTTAGCAGGTAAACTGACATGAGTGTGGCCCTAAATATGACAGTTTTTAAATCACTGGAGAAGATTTATTAGCTTTCAAACAGTCCAAATGTTAAGAAATCAGACAATTTTGTGACGGGTGGGGTGGGTTATCTCCCCTGGCTCTGCCCTTATGGCAGTCTCTAACCCGGACAGATGCTAACAGTAAACTACAATCAACAACCAATCATTTCCAGCAAATTTGAAGGGTATTTGATGTTTCACTTTTTTATAGCGAGGAATAACATTTTGAATTGGTCCTCATAAAAACTTCAAAATTTAAGCCTAGAAACATGAAGGGGGTGGGTGTGTAAATTACCTCACAAAATCAAAACGACTGGCCGAAAAGCTTGGATCTTTTGAAATTCAATTTGATATTGGTTAATAAAAGCAAAGTTATTAAATTTGACAAATTTCGAGGATTTTTTTCCTTGTTATAGGTCACAACACCCAGTTTGTGTTTTCTCAGCCAATGAAAATTGATTTTGGGTATGCTGGAGCTAGGAGGTGGCTTACATAGTGATAGTTTGGTATCTGGGTTATTTGAATATTGGATTGAAACTAACGCAGGTCTACTGTACATAATTTAAGCTTTCAATCAATGCCTGATAACAGATTTTTGTGTGTGTTTTTTTAATGTTCACCCAATTTTGAAAATACCAAGGTTTGGCTTAGAATAAGTAAGCCTAAAACTGTCAAAATGGCGGTACCCATGTTAAATTGTGTGTAGCTTGAAACCGGCATGCACTATGTCAACTTTATTTGGTTGTAAAGGATTTCTCATGTATTGATCTATTTGAAAATGGTATGGAAAAGTCTTAACGAGATTTAGGTAATTACCGTATTTCGTCTAATGTTTCGCACGCCAGTTTTTACCCTCACTGTTCGGACTGCTGTTGATATGAAAGGAACCGCCCAGAAGTGGGGGGACATATTCACACCTCTGCTAACGAGCCCCGCGGTGACGAGTCGAGTGACTGCAAAGCGGCTGGCAGGGGAGCTAGTTATTCATCACTGATCGGTCAGTAAACGCCTTACTTCACTTTAGTAAAGGTCTTACTCCGTTATTTATAATTTCTGACATTTATTGGTCGTCGACCTGGTACCGACCAATAAATATCCAAACATAAATAACGAGGTAGGCTAGCCTACCTGTAGACATTTAATGTTATTGAATTATAAACGGCTTAGCCAATAGAGACAGTTACACTTGCTTGATAACTGTATTAGAAACAACACACCGAAACATCATATTTATATTAAATCTGTTCCAGAAGTTGTAAATAATGTATTTATAATGAACTCGCCGTCCACAACAGCCTGTTTATCTGTAGCATATTCGTATCTTATTTTCAGAAGAGCTATTCGATCTCCTAGAAGCGAGATGGTTTACAAATACCACACTGTTCAAATTAGCGATTACTTGTACATTTTTATTGATTTTATTAAAAAATATTTTCCATAATTGATCTTTTTGTAAAGGAGAATCCAAGTTTGTTCCAATATAAGGGAATTATTTTTAATAATCTGTCCCTGACGAAACTTTGAGTTTGACTTCGAAGTCGACTGATCGAGTTGATCTCAAGTCGTGTGAGAGTCAAGTTCACACTTCAAGCAGTGCGCGACATTAGCGGTGGAATGATAGCAAAATCTATCGTATATTCGGTCGGTCTATGGTAAAAAAAAAAGTGGTGGACCAAATGTCTATTATACATTTTTAAAGTAGGTGAACGTGAAATTCATGAAGTTGGGCAAAGTTGACGGGAAAGTAAAGTTGTATTCATAATTTAAGCGCTTTGCGGCATCCCGATTTTACAATGGTGACGCCAAACAGCTTACATCCATAGGGGAACGCCTTTAGTGGGTCAGGGCTTGTCAGCAGTCTGAGAGGTGACGGCTCTCAGTCAGTAGTGACCGATAACGCCTCCACGCCTGTTGTGCAGGCAGTGACAAGCTTATGGACTTGGTGAATAGTACGTCATGTACAAGTTTCCCGGGACACGGCAGCACAGCGTTGCGCAAACTTCTCGCTTCAAAACGAAGTGTTTACACGCTGTTAGAATTTAATTGCTCAGAAATAAATGTTACAGGGCACAAGGAAAGTGAAACAAAGACAGTAAAGCTAAAGGGTCAAAGAATTTCATGTCAATTCGCGAGTCACGTATGTTTGGTAACCTGGTACTAAAACTAGTAAAAGTAAAGGTAGCCTACGCGCCGTACGGAGTACCGAAAGTGAGATTAATTTGACCAATGGACTATATGCGTGGAACGGAGGTCACGTGGTGCTTGATATGCTTCGAATGCCGCCATTGCCAGGAGATAGTGGAGCGTCCATCCAGATCTGTTCTGCACGCGCTTATCAACTGTCAATGGCGGCACACTTTACAAAGTCCGACCCAGACCAGCCAATGAGACGTGTCCATTCCACACATATAGTTCATTGAATTTGACACCTTCAAACCTTCGCAGTTATTGTACGGTACCTAGTGAACAAAAAATTAACACTTCTAAAAGATAATATTTAAACAGTCTGTTGTGTATGCATAAATGACATTGACAAGCAAAATTCAACATTTGATAACGTGGACTTTTTAAACGGTACCGATAGTTTTAAAACATGTTTATGCTACATGATCGGCTACATCATACATGTACATACTCTCTAAATACAACCGTGGGACTACGTACGAAGTAACAACCGCATCAATAAAGACAATATGCAAATTAAAATTTTCTATTAGTTCACTTTAGGCTATACACAAATGTGAAAAAGCAACAGCTATTAAAATCATTCCCTTTAATAGTTATACCCTTGAGTGTTATGCTAAGCCCCAATTTACATAAATTTAGAAATGCCCATGGATGCAGACTTTGTAATAGCCTACTATAATTTATATTATAAAAAGGGTCTCTTTCAAGTTATATTCTAGACTTTAATCGTTTAATCATTTTACAAATTTTCTTAGATGACTATCAAATAAATAAACAATTCGAAACACTTGTCTGAAAATCAGGATATATTTCATGACAAAAAAGAATTCATATATCTGGTTATTTTAGACAAGAAGATTTTTCCTGTGCCCGTGTGTTTTAGTGATCAGAAATATTAATAATCATATATAATACATATATACATCTAGTTTGGACCATGATGAATTGGGTTGGTCTATCATAATCTCTATCTTCATGGACCAAATGTCTACGGTGAATATTTCCCCAATGTCATGCACTGCTTCAAGCCAGTAACTGCTTTTTTCTTTCTTTTTAAATTTTGATAAAAAGGTACGCTTGGGCTTTTATTCATACTAGCTCTACAAATTTAATCTAAATGTCATTGATCCAATGGGTTGTTATAAGCCGTACTCCGTGAATTTAATTCTTATGGTTTTCTAATTTGGACTGAGCCATCACCCCTATTATTAAGTAGATCGTTCCGTTTATACTTTGGCATTTTGCAGCTCCATGTATAACAAACAAGATTTCCGTCATTAAAACTTTATTTCCTCATGATCATACCATCTTTTTACATCAGGAATATTGTACTCGTGAGAAAAAACTTAGTTTTCCCCACAATCTTTGACCGCATGACATAAATATTGCAGCTCCGTAACGGACGTTGTTGCCGCTTCTACACTAGCTACGGCCGTGCTGTACTCTGTACATGTACGGTCTATAGAATAAAGCGCGAAAAGTTGAAAACAGTGAAGATATTCATACAATACGATCGCTGTAAAAAGAAAAGAGAAGAATGAAAGTAATTTATTGTTTAGAAATTTACTTTTATAATCAATTTGGTAATATAATCATGCCTATTCTCACCAAAATAAGCAGCAATGCACATATAACCCGCAGGGCGTATTTCACAACACTTATTTTACGTATAACCCGCGGGTTATTTGCGTGAAAATACGGTAGTCTTACTGGTTATAGTTAGGGCTGTTTTATTAAAAGCGACTTCTCGTACATTTGCAATGTTACCATTACTTGTAATTAAGATTACTCGAAAGAATAAATAACATTAGTAAACTTGTGCCGATAGCTTCCCTTTGATTTGTTCTTTATTCTGGAGGTATTTTTTAAATCAAAAGCGGACATTTACTAAAAAATTGTAATAGTTGATCTCGGCATTTCTCCACAATCTGTAAAGTATAATTTGAAAGTATTTAAGCTCAGAACAAAGACTTGACAAAGTGTCATTTTACTTATAATATCTGCTGTATAATTAAAACACTGGCAAAGTACTATTAGTATTGTACTATCTACTTAGGCCTTTGTATACCGCCCACTGTCACAGTCGTCACCTCCGCGGTCCAATCAAGCGGTTCATTGTTTGGTGATTATAGGATTATCCCCTCGTTCCCCATAATCTCTCCAGGGGGTTATCATCATTTTTTGTGTGCGAAACATTAGACGAAATACGGTAGCCACAACTCAAAACGTTAACATTACCGCAAATGGGAAATGAAACTGTATCATGTAACCTATATATTAATATTACAATACCCATCCTCTATGCACACATTAACACTGTATATCATTGCTTTAATTGCCCTGATTGGTAGAATAGCCCGCCATTTAATCACTTGTTTTTGGATATTATATAACAACCATCGTTGGCACCAAACTATGTTTAAATGTTACGAAAAAGATATTTACAAATAAGAGCTAACTACATTTCTAACTATATATGCGTATACAGGAATTAAGGAATAAAAATTCCCGAACCTAAGAAAAATACAATTTGATCAAATACAAAGTTTAGTTTTTATTCCTATAGTAAACCCAACTAGTCCCAAGTTAAGACACTCACCCCCAGAGGTATATCCAATATCTTAACAAGGCGAGCCAAGGGTCAATTTGTCATGAGGCTGATATTAGAAATCAGCCCAGCCCAAAGGCCAAGCTACTTAGGATATCAATATCCATTGACAATCCTGTTAAAATGGAACAAAAACTATACTAATCAAGTGAATCTACTGAATTCATAAATCTAATTGAGTACAGACATTCACCGCTTAAAGTGGCATGAGCTGCCAAAATGTTGATATTTTGATGTTAAAACAGAATGTTGAAATTTTTGGATTTTTTTCTCAAGACGTATAATTCTGAAGCTTTTTAGTGCTTCTAGTCTCGAAAATGGCAATAAAGTATTGTTTTGAACTAACTTTGGCTTAGAATGAATGAATGGTCGTCCCGGTTATTTAAATTTTGTTTACTTTTCGAACACGTTTTCGGTTTGTACAAGCCATATACTGTATGGATTTTCCTCATTCCAACGCCAATCATTTAGTTTTTAGATGGCCTTCAAAGTCTCTTACTGTCGTGCCGATCAAAAATTATGAAAAAAGTTTGAATTTTGACAGCTCATGCCACTTTAAAGCTTATTTCAAAGTAGGCATACTGATATACTCACATATTTTACTTTCCACATTCTTATATTGCCGAAGACAAATATCCATATTAAATTTACTATATTAAAATTAAGTGTTTGTCTTAAGTACTCAACAATAAACTTATTAAAAAGGAAAGACAAAATAAAAACAAAAGCATTACTTACAGAAAAAAGACAAGATTCCAGTCTTGTAGACAAAGAAACAAAAAATGTCCACTCAGACTCCCCTATGAAATGATGTGCTGCTTCTCTAGTGGATGCAGAGGGAAGTGAGAGTGGGTGCGGAGGCAATGTCCTCAGCTACCCATGAAATTGGTCAGTGCCCTACAGTCAGTCAATCACAGAACAGGTCATGTTCTAGATAGGGTACACTGGAAACGGATAGTTTAAGGTCAAATATTATCAGGACAAAAACAGGATGTGGGGGAAACTTAAAACTGCACTAAAAAATGGTCTTGGGAATTGCCTGCCCAGAACATATACTAAGATACCAGACTGGCATAAGGAAAAATGAAAAAAAAAAATGTTACACTGTCCATTACATATATAACAAGAAAATGTTAAATTTGACAAGAAAAGCTTGTGCAATTCCTTATATATACAGCTTCAGATATATATTTTCATTTTCTTCAATAAACATGTACTGACAGTGAGTGAGATATTTAAATACCTAAGATTAAAAAGTGCTAAAATCGGATAGTGAAAATAGTCAGTGAGAGCGAGTTCCCGCTGTCAATCACCCGGCCCCTACATATGCATTTGAATAGACTTCTCAGGCATGACCCAGTTAAAGGCAAATGGGTTATTTGGGCATTGAAGGTTATTTGGCATACTAATCAAGTGAATCTACTGAATTCATAAATCTGATTGAGTACAGACATTCACGGCTTAAAGCTTATTTCAAAGTAGGCATACCGATTTACTCACATATTTTACTTTCTACATTCTTATATTGCCGAAGACAAATATCCATTTACTATATTAAAATTAAGTGTTTGCCTTAAGTACTCAACAATAAACTTATTAAAAAGGAAAGATAAAATAAAAACAAAAGCATTACTTACAGAAAAAAGACAAGATTCCAGTCTTGTAGACAAAGAAACAAAAAATGTCCACTCAGACTCCCCTATGGAATGATGTGCTGCTTCTCTAGTGGATGCAGAGGGAAGTGAGAGTGGGTGCGGAGGCAATGTCCTCAGCTACCCATGAAATTGGTCAGTGCCCTACAGTCAGTCAATCACAGAACAGGTCATGTTCTAGATAGGGTACACTGGAAACGGATAGTTTAAGGTCAAATATTATCAGGACAAAAACAGGATGTGGGGGAAACTTAAAACTGCACTAAAAAATGGTCTTGGGAATTGCCTGCCCAGAACATATACTAAGATACCAGACTGGCATAAGGAAAAATGAAAAAAAAAAATGTTACACTGTCCATTACATATATAACAAGAAAATGTTAAATTTGACAAGAAAAGCTTGTGCAATTCCTTATATATACAGCTTCAGATATATATTTTCATTTTCTTCAATAAACATGTACTGACAGTGAGTGAGATATTTAAATACCTAAGATTAAAAAGTGCTAAAATCGGATAGTGAAAATAGTCAGTGAGAGCGAGTTCCCGCTGTCAATCACCCGGCCCCTACATATGCATTTGAATAGACTTCTCAGGCATGACCCAGTTAAAGGCAAATGGGTTATTTGGGCATTGAAGACGTTATTTGGAGTTTCAAAAGTCCAGAGTAGTGAAAAAATACATTTATCAGACTTTGTTAAACCTCAGAGTGAAATCGCAATCCTAAAATCATTCTAAAACGTATGAAAAATAGACCCCTTTCAGGTTTCCAAGGGCGACTATAAGAAATAATTTATATTTGCCGGGCCTTCTCGAATTTGGATTTTAAACACCTAAATTCTTTCCAAAAATGTAACAATAATAAATATTTTTGAAGGAGAGTGTTCCATAAGACACTTAAGATGATCAATATTGTCTTTTTCTGAGCTTAAATAGAAGGAATATTTCAAAATGAAATGAAATACACAGCAACGTAGAATCACTATTTTTGCTGATCGAATTTTCGTTCAGCTGCAGCAACTGTAAATGTTATTTACACCAATAAAGTAAACGAAAATGTTTTATTCAATCCTATATTAAAGGGGCATGAGCTGCCGAAATTCACACTTTTTTCATAATTTCTGATCGTCACGACAGTAAGAGGTTTTGAAGGCCATCGAAAAACTAAATGATTGGCGCTGGAATGAGGAAAATCCATGCAGTATGTGGCCTGTACGAACCGAAAACGTGTTCGAAAAGTAGCAAAATTTAAATAACCGGGACTACCATTCATTCATTCTAAGTCAAAGTTAGTTCAAAACAATACTTTATCGTACATTTCCGAGACTAGAAGCACTACAAAGCTTCTGAATCATACGTCTTGAGAAAAATAGCCGATAATTTCAACATTCTGTGTTTACGTCAAAATATCAACATTTTGGCAGCTCATGCCCCTTTAATATCAAAACGTGCATGGAGATATTTTTTAGAAGAGTTCACTAATTTCTGAACGAATCAGGAATTTTTTTGCCATTAATTTTTAAACTGACTTTCATTATATTTAAATTTTTACTCATCAAACGAGTGATACGTTGCCCTTTCCTAACTTTTCACGGGCTATTTTTGACAGATACACATTATCTTTTGATGTGAATTTTGATTTATAAACAAACACTAAATACATATTAGTAACATATTAGTACACAATCGTTTTTGATTTTGTAAATTTTAATGGTGTACAAGACGCAAACAAGCGATATCACTGACTGGCCTGTGTGCAAGTAAATTTAGCCAGGGACATCGCTCTGGGGTTGAAGGCAATCTGCACTGTCTAACGGACGGTGCCGGGGACTCAGGGGTTCATAGAAGTCCAAAATTTACGAACCGAAATTGAAAAATTCAGTTTAGAAGGCGAAATTCAGCTTTTTTTTTAAATTTACCGACCATTTTAGGGTTAAAATTGAGTTAAAATCTATGTTACAAACCAGTTTGAATTTAATACTTTTTTCATGAAAGTATGAATTCCAAGAAAAAAATCAGGTTTGACAAAAAACTAATGATAATAATATATATGTAATGTCAAACCTAGATGAAAGTTATCCCTTCTTCATGTGTAACAATAAAAAAATACAATGATTAAAGGGATAGAAAATATAAGCTTTAGACTAGATTAGATGGAAAGAGTAGAGTTCATTTAGTCCAAAACAACTGTCCAATGTATGTTTTATCCCCTCGTAAGCAAATAATTGAAATTTGAAGGTGGCGTTACAATAGAGAATAAGCGCTATAGGCCATTCTCAAGGCCGCCACCATTTTTTCATTAGTTTTATCCAATTATTGTTGAATAAAAATTTAAGTGCGTTATAGAGTAGTCATGTGATGCAATTTAGCCAATGGCTGGCTAAGCAATGGCGTGCGGTTGCATACTGACCTATATATATATATATACGAATGCAGTTTTAAACTCAATTTTACAAACCGAATATCGGTAAGTAAATTGGACCTGTATGAATCCCTGGGACTGGACAGAGCTGCGGTACCGAATGAGTTAATAATCTCCGACAAATGATCAAATCCTTAAATATAAAACCACAAGATGAAGGTAGTGGTTAAACATAGGTAAAATTGTGTTTGTTGAATATGATAGTATCCAAAGTGAACTATTAATTACAGGCTATGAAAGTAGATGAAGAAAAAATTATTATGAATATATCCTTGATTTGCGGAATTTATTGAACTCTAATCTAGCTTCATTGTCACTTATAAAATGCTGACAAAGCAGTAAATTAAGAAATTTGATTTTATTAGGTAGTGAATATGTCCAATAGCTGCAATAGATAAACCAATATTTCCAAAATTAATGATAAATTAAAGCTTGTACAAAAAACACAGTTTTCCCCTCTGCTTTTGACAAGGGCTTGGGACCTTCTTACATTGTTGTAAGGCAGCATTAAAAAATTGTGTGTGTCTTCCAAAAAAGGGAATTCTGAAGATTACCAATTACACTTTGGCTCAGGAGTTAAAGCATGTCATACTCTACGAGAAGATGTGAACAAAATTATATCTATATTTTGTAGAAATTCAAGTGTAAATCTTCTGAAATTTAAAGATTCTCAATGCAGTTTTGATAGACTTTAACGGTAATATCAATGAGTAAATGTGTAAATAAGGTCAATGTTGTATAGACCACTCGACCAAATAAAATGAATTAAAGCATCTTAAAACCAATTTAGAATCAGCTTCCTGTGGCTGCTCAGACCACTGGTTGCTGATATGAACAACCTTTCATGGGTGACTAGTCCATGAAACGAAGCTCATTAAAATTGAGACATAAACGAAGCAAATTAGTTCAACTGGAAAATGTTTACTTTGAGACAGAAAAGGATTTAAGAGCATTAAAAAAACTCTCGCAATTTATAGGCCCCTTCTAATGTAAGTTTGCGTTAACCTAAGTTTATTATTGGTATATTATGCGTTAAGATTTATTCACATTAACTTTAAAGTTACATAACTCTTTGCTTATTGTGTATTTTTTCACAATTGAAACTACCCATTCTAATATATTAAAGTATGACATGCTTTAGCACCCAGGGCCAAAAAGAGGTAAAAATGAGGGAATATGCCCGCTCAAAAATTTTGGTATCTGGTAATTTTCATAGTGATTCAGAGTCAAGAGTCACCCGGAAGCTATATAGACTTGGACCTCAACACACAAAGGTCATAGCTTCGACTCCAGAGCTGGATTTTAACATGAAATCGCAAACAACAGGTAAAACTCAAATGAATTCAATCATAGACACAGTGTTCTCAACAGCCAAGAGAGATAGATCCAACTTGACATAAACACCTAAATTCTCGGAATCTTGTAAATCTAAAACAGCAAGATAGAAAGAAGTGCTCCCATAAAATGGAAGGACAAAGATTATGGTGATTAGAAGAAAAAACATTAACAAATAACAACAGTTCAAGAATGAACAGATGTAACATCGCATTGAAACATTGATAAATTGTTGAGATAATCATGATTCTATCATCTCTTATAGCGATATTGTGTTTTAGCATATCTTTTGGAGCGCGAGTAGGTCAAATAATTCATAATAAACAAAATATTATATAATTTCAAAAATATAAACCATATTATCTTTATCCAGGATATATCGAAGTTTATTTCCATCCTTCTGATAGCTTGGACTTCATTTCTTCCACACCAAATAGTACCAACTCGTTTCTGTTTACCTAAAACGACAATAAAAAAATTATAGCCTTCCCAAAATGAGGAAAATATTTATTATATTATATATGTGGAAAAAAATAACTGTTCCAAGTATATATACATAAAAGTGTGTGTAAAATGTGCTTTAAACATTTGCTTCTTAAAGAACTCCGTAATGTTTGGAAATCTTTATTAAAAGATCTGTTTAACAAGATTGAATATAAATAAACTTAACCTACCAATCAACTGATCCTCGGTGTTTTCATCAACTGTGTAGCCATTCTTCCATCAACTGTGTAGCCATTCTTCCATCAACTGTGTAGCCATTCTTCCATCAACTGTGTAGCCATTCTTCCATCAACTGTGTAGCCATTCTTCCATCAACTGTGTAGCCATTCTTCCATCGACTGTGTAGCCATTCTTCCATCAACTGTGTAGCCATTCTTCCATCAACTGTGTAGCCATTCTTCCATCGACTGTGTAACTATTCTTCCATCAACTGTGTAGCCATTCTTCCATCAACTGTGTAGCCATTCTTCCATCGACTGTGTAGCCATTCTTCCATCAACTGTGTAGCCATTCTTCCATCAACTGTGTAGCCATTCTTCCATCAACTGTGTAGCCATTCTTCCATCAACTGTGTAGCCATTCTTCCATCGACTGTGTAGACATTCTTCCATCAGCTGTGTAGCCATTCTTCCATCAACTGTGTAGCCATTCTTCCATCAACTGTGTAGCCATTCTTCCATCGACTGTGTAACTATTCTTCCATCAACTGTGTAGCCATTCTTCCATCAACTGTGTAGCCATTCTTCCATTGACTGTGTAACTATTCTTCCATCAACTGTGTAGCCATTCTTCCATCAACTGTGTAGCCATTCTTCCATCGACTGTGTAACTATTCTTCCATCAACTGTGTAGCGATTCTTCCATCAGCTTTGTAGCCATTCTTCCATCAACTGTGTAGCTTTTCGTCCGTCAACTGTGTAGGTTTTCGTCCATCAACATTGTAGGTTTTCGTCCGTCAACTGTGTAGGTTTTCGTCCATCAACTATGTAACTATTCTTCTACCAACTGTGCAGCTTTTCGTCCATCAACTGTTAACTATTCTTCCACCAACCGTGCAGCTTTTTGTCCATCAACTGAGTAGCTTTTCGTCCATCAACTTTGCAGCTTTTCGTCCATCAACTGTGCAGCTTTTCGTCTACCTTCCATCCACCAAAATATAATCTCCATCGGTTGATCTAAAAGGACAAAAACATAAATATACATAGCTTATAATCAACTGGGTTGCATTTCTACCAGAAAGTAAACCACTAATCTTACGAAATCGCATCCCATTTGGATCTTCCATGAACTTGTAACCTTTCTACTGTCGGCTCTGTAACCCTTCTTCCAACAAGTAAGTATTTTTTCGTCTATTGTGTGAGTTATCGTCTCTCAGCTAAACTGCCTCTTTCTTTTATCAGCCCATCACTGTTAAACATTTGGTCTGGTTGACGATCTTTCGTCGAACCTGTCGCTCATCATCTTATCAATTTGGTAAACCATTCCTCCATCTGTTTGTTTCGGGTATTCTTTATCGACCTGCCTGTTTCAGTAACCTTGTTGTACATCTTTCCTAAACAGAGTCGTTCGTTCGTCATGTAACTTGACCATCCATCAACTGTAGAGTACATGTTTGCTTTCATTGGGATGTCTTCCTTCTACCAAATTATATTCTCCATTGGTTGATCTAAAACGACAAAAAACATAATTCTGCCCATCCCAGGAACATAAATGTGACTGGATAAATTCAATTAAAAAATTTAAACCAATTTAGAATCAGCTTCCTGTGGCTGCTCAGACCACTGGTCGCTGATATGAACAACTTTTCATGGATGACTAGTCCATGAAACGAAGGTCATTAAAATTGAGACATAAACTAAGCAAATTAGTTCAACTGGAAAATGTTAACTTTGAGACCGAAAAGGATTTAAGAGCGATAAAAAAACTCACAATTTATACTTATGTTAGTTTATTATTGGTTTATTAAGTTTATTATTGGTATATTATGGGTTAAGATTTATTCACATTAACTTTAAAGTTACATAACTTTTTGCTTATTGTGTATTTTTTTTACAATTGAAACTACCCATTCTAATATATTGAAGTATGACATGCTTTAGCACCCAGGGCCAAAAAGGTAAAAATGCACAAGTTTTAGTATCTGGTAATTTTCATAAAGATTCAGGGGAAGCTATATAGACTTGGACCTCAACACACAAAGGTCATAGCTTCAACTCAAGACCTGGATTTTAACATGAAATCGCAAACAACAGGTAAAACTCAAATGAATTCAATCATAGACAAAGTGTTCTCAACAGTCAATTCTCTGAATCTTGTAAATCTAAAACAGCAAGATAGAAAGAAGTCCTCCCATAAAATGGAAGGACAAAGATTATGGCGAATAAAGGAAAAAAAATATTAAAGAATAACAAGAACAGTTTAAGAATGAACAGATAAAACATCGCGTTCAAACATGGACACTTTGTTGAGATAATCGTGATTCTATCATCTCTTTGAGCGATATTGTGTTTTAGTATATATATTTCTTTTGGAGGGCGAGTAGGCCCAATAATTCATAATAAACAAAATATTATATAATTTCAAAAATATAAACCATATTATCTTTATCCAGGATATACCGAAGTCGATAAAAGCAATTTCCATCCTGATGATAGCTTGGACTTCATTTCTTCCACACCAAATACTACCAACTCGTTTCTGTTTACCTGAAAGGACAATAATAAAATTATACCCTTCCCAAAATGAGGAAAATAGATATTAGTTTAACGTAGATGTGAAAAAAAAGTTCCAAGTATATATTCATAAAAGTGTATGTAAAATGTGCTTTAAACATTTGCTTCTTAAAGTGATGTTAAAAAGGCATACATGGAGATGGCATTTGGGAAGAATTCCAAGTGATCAATCTAAAATTTGGTCTAAGATAGAGAGCATTCAATAATTGCACAAAATGTTTGAAACTCTCTTTAAACATGGGTTCCATACAAATGAGAAAAAATTAAGGCATCACCACGTAGTTGTTTGTAAACAACATGAGCTTTCCACACCTAACTTACGTGTTACACACTGGTAAAGATGTTTACAAACAACTAACTATGTGTTGATTTTTTCTCATTAATTCAATAATTGCTTTTGTTGTACCGTCTAGTCAAGATAGTTTTATTTATGTGGTTGTCATTTTACTGCCATGGTAAAAGGGACTGGCTCTACACCTGGAAGACATTGCAAATTTCTGTTGGAGCTTGGCAACAATTAATCGACACATTGTTATGAGAGAACATACTGTCATTTTAGAATTCTTTTGATCGGCCAATACCGGCTGCTCGGACCATTGATATTGGATGTGAACAACTATCTATGGGTGACAAAATCCGCAGAACGTAGTTCACAGATTCCGAGAAATTTGTATTATAATTTTCGGCACATTTTCTTGATCATTGCATCTCATTTGTTTGTTTAAGTTATGTGAAATATTCAGCCTCCGTCCATAACCATATATCATACATGCATTTGTGATGTTGTCCTAAGAAAACAATTAGGTATATGCCCTGGAAATCTTTATCAAAATATCTGTTAAACAAAATTGAATATAAATCAACTTAACCTACCAATCAACTGATCCTCGTTTTCATCACCTTGGTCATCTGTCTTCCATCAACTGTGTAGCGATTCTTCCATCAACTGTGTAGCCATTCCATCAACTGTGTAGCCATTCCATCAACTGTGTAGCTTTTCGTCCGTCAACTGTGTAGGTTTTTGTCCATCAACTGTGCAGGTTTTCGTCCATCAACCGTGTAGCTTTTCGTCTGTCAACTGTGTAGGTTTTCATCCATCAACCATGTAGTTTTTCATCCGTTGACTGTAACTATTCTTCCATCAACTGTGCCGCTTTTCTTCCATCGACTTGCCTGTTTTAGTAACCTTGTTGTACATCCTTCCTAAACAGAGCCTTTCGTTCATCATGTAACTTGACCATCCATCAACTGTAGAGTACATGTTTCCTTTCATTGGGATGTCTTCCTTCTACCAAAATATAATCTCCATTGGTGGATCTAAAACAAGAAAACACATAATTCTGTCCTTCCCAGGAACAGGTTTTGTAAATTAGCCCCAGAGAGGCATAAAATTGGAAAACAAACAACGAAATATTAGTTGAAAACTGTCGCTGATCATCTTATCAATTTGGTCAACCATTCCTCCATCAGTTTGTTTCGGGTATTCTCCATCGACCTGCCTGTTTCAGTAACCTTGTTGTACATACTTCCTAAACAGAGCCTTTCATTCATCATGTAACTTGATCATCTATCAACTGTAGAGTACATGTTTCCTTTCATTGGGATGTCTTCCTTCTACCAAAATATAATCTCCATTGGTGGATCTAAAACGAGAAAAAACAAGATTCTGTCCTTCCCAGGAACAGGTTTAGTAAATTAGCCTCAGAGGCATACAATGGAAAACAAACCACGAAGTATTAGTTGAAAACTTCATAATAATTCACATAGACTATGGTTTTGGCGTATGCATAAATTACTTATGTAGACTACTGATTAATTAAAACGCTATGTTAGATTGGAAAGCACTTGATTAAAAAGTAAATAAATTTTCAGAAAATAATTTTGATCAGTTTCCAAAGGTTAGGCCTTCAGTTACTGATCTGAACTACCTTCTATGGTTGAGCCGACGATAGAAAGTAGTTCAATTTTGGCCTAAGAAATCAAACTCGATTTAAAATGGCAAAAGGACTAAAAAATCTAACAAGTTTTTTTATGTTCTGTTTTAGGGATTTTCATGGGTCACATAACTTTACTTTTATATGTATTGCTCACATTTTATCCATGCTAATAAATAGTTTTGTAATATCATAGAAACATTATTAGTTGAATATAGTCTACATTCTCCTCAAAGAATAAAATATATGCCTTTAGGCTGCCATTTCTCTATGAACTTGTAATCTTTCTACTGTCAGCTCTGTATACTTTCTCGCATCATCTGGGTCTTTTTTTGTGTCTATTGTGTGAGCTGTCATCTGTCAGCTGTGTAACTTATCCCATCTAAACTGCCTCTTTCTTTCATTAGCCCATCACTGTTAAACAATTGGTCTGGTTGGCGATCCTTCCATCGAACTTGTCGCTCATCATCTTATAATTTGGTAAACCATTCCTCCATCAGTTTGTTTCGGGTATTCTCCATCGACCTGTTTGTTTCAGTAACCTTGTTGTACTTCCTTCCTAAACAGAGCCTTTCGTTCATCATGTGACTTGACCATCCATCAACAGTAGAGTACATGTTTCCTTTCATTGGGATGTCTTCCTTCTACCAAAATATAATCTCCATTGGTTGATCTAAAACGAGAAAAAAGAATTCTGCCCATCCCAAGAACAGGTTTATTAAACTAGCCTCAGAGAGGTATAAAAATGGAAAACAAACAACGAAATATTAGTTGAAAACTATCGCTCATCATCTTATCAATTTGGTAAACCATTCCTCTATCAGTTTGTTTCGGGTATTCTCCATCGACCTGCTTGTTTCAGTAACCTTGTTGTACATCCTTCCTAAACAGAGCCTTTCGTTCATCATGTGACTTGACCATCCATCAACAGTAGAGTACATGTTTCCTTTCATTGGGATGTCTTCCTTCTACCAAAATATAATCTCCATTGGTTGATCTAAAACGAGAAAAAAGAATTCTGCCCATCCCAAGAACAGGTTTATTAAACTAGCCTCAGAGAGGTATAAAAATGGAAAACAAACAACGAAATATTAGTTGAAAACTATCGCTCATCATCTTATCAATTTGGTAAACCATTCCTCTATCAGTTTGTTTCGGGTATTCTCCATCGACCTGCTTGTTTCAGTAACCTTGTTGTACATCCTTCATAAACAGAGCCTTTCGTTCATCATGTAAATTGACTCACAAGTATCAGTTGAAAACTTAATAATAATTAATGTAGGCTATCGTTTTGGCGTATGCATAAATTATTTATGTAGACTACTGATTAATTAAAACGCTATGTTAGTTTGGAAAGCACTTGATTAAAAAGTAAATAAATTTTCAGAAAATAACTTTTATCATTTTCCAAAGGTTGGTCAGGCCTTTAGTTACTGATCTGAACTACCTTGTATGGTTGAGCAGACAATAGAAAGTAGTTCAATTTTGGCCAAAGAAATCAAGCTCGATTTAAAATGGCAAAAGGATTAAAAAATTTACAAGTTTTTTTAGGTTCTGTTTTAGGCGTATTCATGGGTCACATTAACTTTACTTTTATATGTATTGCTCACATTTTATCCATGCTAATAGATAATTTTGTAATATCGTCCTAACATTATAAGTTGAGTAAAGTCTACGTTGTCTTCAAAGAATAAAATATATGCCTTTAGGGTGCCATTTCTTTCATAAACTTGTAATCTTTCTATTGTCGGCTCTGTATACTTTCTTCCATCATCTGGGTCTTTTTTTCTGTCTATTGTGTGAGTTGTCATCTGTCAGCTGTGTAACTTATCCCATCTAAACTGCCTCTTTCTTTCATTAGCCCATCACTGTTAAACAATTGGTCTGGTTGGCGATCCTTTCCTCGAACCTGTCGCTCATCATCTTATCAATTTGGTAAACCATTCCTCCATCAGATTGTTTCGGGTATTCTCCATCAACCTGCCTGTTTCAGTAACCTTGGTGTACATCCTTCCTAAACAGAGCCTTTCGTTCGTCATGTAACTTGACCATCCATCAACTGTAGAGTACATGTTTGCTTTCATTGGGATGTCTTCCTTCTACCAAAATATAATCTTCATTGGTTGATCTAAAACGAGAAAAAACAATTCTGTCCTTCCCAGGAACAGGTTTAGTAAATTAGCCTCAGAGAGGCATAGAATAGAAAAGAAACAACGAAATATTAGTTGAAAACTGTCGCTCATCATCTTACCATTCCGGTAAACCATTCCTCTATCAGTTTGTTTCTGGTATTCTCCATCGACCTGCTTGCTTCAGTAACCTTGCTGTACATCCTTCATAAACAGAGCCTTTCGTTCATCATGTAACTTGACCATCCATCAACTGTAGAGTACATGTTTCTTTTCATTGGGATGTCTTCCGTCTACCAAAATATAATCTCCCTTGGTGGATCTAAAACGAGAAAAAACATAATTCTGTCCTTCCCAGGCACAGGTTTAGTAAATTAGCCCCAGAGAGGCATAAAATTGGAAAACAAACAACGAAATATTAGTTGAAAACGTTCGCTCATTATAAATTACTTATGTAGACTACTGATTAATTAAAACGCTATGTTAGATTGGAAAGCACTTGATTAAAAAGTAAATAAATTTTCCGAAAATAATTTTGATCAGTTTCCAAAGGTTAGTCAGGCGTTAAGTTACTGATCTGAACTACCTTCTATGGTTGAGCAGACGATAGAAAGTAGTTAAATTTTGGCCTAAGAAATCAAGCTCGATTTAAAATGGCAAAGGGATATAAAAATTAACTATTTTTTTATGTTCTGTTTTAGGGATTTTCATGGGTCACATTAACTTTACTTTTATATGTATTACTCACAATTTATCCATGCTAATAGATAATTTTATAATATCGTCCTAACATTATAAGTTGAATAAAGTCTACGTTCTCCTCAAAGAGTAAAATATATGCCTTTAGGGTGAAATTTCTTCCATGAACTTGTAATCTTTCTACTGTCGGCTCTGTACACTTTCTCGCATCATCTAGGTCTCTTTTTCCGTCTATTGTGTGAGTCGTCATCTGTCAGCTGTGTAACTTATCCCATCTAAACTGACTCTTTCTTTCATTAGCCCATCACTGTTAAACATTTGGTCTGGCGATCCTTTGCTCGAACCTGTCGCTCATCATCTTATCAATTTGGTAAACCATTCCTCCATCAGATTGTTTCGGGTATTCTCCATGGACCTGCCTGTTTCAGTAACCTTGTTGTACATCCTTCCTAAACAGAGCCTTTTGTTCATCATGTAACTTGACCATCCATCAACTGTAGAGTACATGTTTGCTTTCATTGGGATGTCTTCCTTCTACCAAAATATAATCTTCTTTGGTTGATCTAAAACGAGAAAAAACAATTCTGTCCTTCCCAGGAACAGGTTTAGTAAATTAGCCTCAGAGAGGCATAGAATGGAAGAGAAACAACGAAATATTAATTGAAAACTGTCGCTCATCATCTTATCAATTCGGTAAACCATTCCTCTATCAGTTTGTTTCGGGTATTCTCCATCGACCTGCTTGTTTCAGTAACCTTGTTGTACATCCTTCATAAACAGAGCCTTTCGTTCATCATGTAACTTGACCATCCATCAACTGTAGAGTACATGTTTCCTTTCATTGGGATGTCTTCCGTCTACCAAAATATAATCTCCCTTGGTGGATCTAAAACGAGAAAAAACATAATCCTGTCCTTCCCAGGCACAGGTTTAGTAAATTAGCCGCAGAGAGGCATAACATTGGAAAACAAACAACGAAATATTAGTTGAAAACTGTCGCTCATCATAAATTACTTATGTAGACTACTGATTAATTAAAACGCTATGTTAGATTGGAAAGCACTTGATTAAAAAGTAAATAAATTTTCCGAAAATAATTTTGATCAGTTTCCAAAGGTTAGTCAGGCCTTTAGTTACTGATCTGAACTACCGTCTATGGTTGAGCAGACGATAGAAAGTAGTTCAATTTTGGTCTAAGAAATCAAGCTCGATTTAAAATGGCAAAGGGATATAAAAATTAACTATTTTTTTATGTTCTGTTTTAGGGATTTTCATGGGTCACATTAACTTTACTTTTATATGTATTGCTCACAGTTTATCCATGCTAATAGATAATTTTATAATATCGTCCTAACATTATAAGTTGAATAAAGTCTACGTTTTCCTCAAAGAGTAAAATATATGCCTTTAGGGTGCCATTTCTTCCATGAACTTGTAATCTTTCTACTGTCGGCTCTGTACACTTTCTCGCATCATCTAGGTCTCTTTTTCCGTCTATTGTGTGAGTCGTCATCTGTCAGCTGTGTAACTTATCCCATCTAAACTGCCTCTTTCTTTCATTAGCCCATCACTGTTAAACATTTGGTCTGGCGATCCTTTCCTCCAACATATCGCTCATCATCTTATCAATTTGGTAAACCATTCCTCCATCAGATTGTTTCGGGTATTCTCCATGGACCTGCCTGTTTCAGTAACCTTGTTGTACATCCTTCCTAAACAGAGCCTTTCGTTCGTCATGTAACTTGACCATCCATCAACTGTAGAGTACATGTTTGCTTTCATTGGGATGTCTTCTTTCTACCAAAATATAATCTTCATTGGTTGATCTAAAACGAGAAAAAACAATTCTGTCCTTCCCAGGAACAGGTTTAGTAAATTAGCCTCAGAGAGGCATAGAATGGAAAAGAAACAACGAAATATTAGTTGAAAACTGTCGCTCATCATCTTATCAATTCGGTAAACCATTCCTCTATCAGTTTGTTTCGGGTATTCTCCATCGACCTGCTTGTTTCAGTAACCTTGTTGTACATCCTTCATAAACAGAGTCTTTCGTTCATCATGTAACTTGACCATCCATCAACTGTAGAGTACATGTTTCCTTTCATTGGGATGTCTTCCGTCTACCAAAATATAATCTCCCTTGGTGGATCTAAAACGAGAAAAAACATAATTCTGTCCTTCCCAGGCACAGGTTTAGTAAATTAGCCCCAGAGAGGCATAACATTGGAAAACAAACAACGAAATATTAGTTGAAAACTGTCGCTCATCATAAATTACTTATGTAGACTACTGATTAATTAAAACGCTATGTTAGATTGGAAAGCACTTGATTAAAAAGTAAATAAATTTTCCGAAAATAATTTTGATCAGTTTCCAAAGGTTAGTCAGGCCTTTAGTTACTGATCTGAACTACCTTCTATGGTTGAGCAGACGATAGAACGTTAAATTTTGGCCTAAGAAATCAAGCTTGATTTAAAATGGCAAAGGGATATAAAAATTAACTATTTTTTTATGTTCTGTTTTAGGGATTTTGATGGGTCACATTAACTTTACTTTTATATGTATTGCTCACAGTTTATCCATGCTAATAGATAATTTTATAATATCGTCCTAACATTATAAGTTGAATAAAGTCTACGTTCTCCTCAAAGAGTAAAATATATGCCTTTAGGGTGCCATTTCTTCCATGAACTTGTAATCTTTCTACTGTCAGCTCTGTACACTTTCTCGCATCATCTAGGTCTCTTTTTCCGTCTATTGTGTGAGTCGTCATCTGTCAGCTGTGTAACTTATCCCATCTAAACTGCCTCTTTCTTTCATTAGCCCATCACTGTTAAACAATTGGTCTGGCGATCCTTTCCTCGAACCTGTCGCTCATCATCTTATCAATTCGGTAAACCATTCCTCTATCAGTTTGTTTCGGGTATTCTCCATCGACCTGCTTGTTTCAGTAACCTTGTTGTACATCCTTCATAAACAGAGCCTTTCGTTCATCATGTAACTTGACCATCCATCAACTGTAGAGTACATGTTTCCTTTCATTGGGATGTCTTCCGTCTACCAAAATATAATCTCCCTTGGTGGATCTAAAACGAGAAAAAACATAATCCTGTCCTTCCCAGGCACAGGTTTAGTAAATTAGCCCCAGAGAGGCATAAAATTGGAAAACAAACAACGAAATATTAGTTGAAAACTGTCGCTCATCATAAATTACTTATGTAGACTACTGATTAATTAAAACGCTATGTTAGATTGGAAAGCACTTGATTAAAAAGTAAATAAATTTTCCGAAAATAATTTTGATCAGTTTCCAAAGGTTAGTCAGGCCTTTAGTTACTGATCTGAACTACCGTCTATGGTTGAGCAGACGATAGAAAGTAGTTCAATTTTGGTCTAAGAAATCAAGCTCGATTTAAAATGGCAAAGGGATATAAAAATTAACTATTTTTTTATGTTCTGTTTTAGGGATTTTCATGGGTCACATTAACTTTACTTTTATATGTATTGCTCACAGTTTATCCATGCTAATAGATAATTTTATAATATCGTCCTAACATTATAAGTTGAATAAAGTCTACGTTTTCCTCAAAGAGTAAAATATATGCCTTTAGGGTGCCATTTCTTCCATGAACTTGTAATCTTTCTACTGTCGGCTCTGTACACTTTCTCGCATCATCTAGGTCTCTTTTTCCGTCTATTGTGTGAGTCGTCATCTGTCAGCTGTGTAACTTATCCCATCTAAACTGCCTCTTTCTTTCATTAGCCCATCACTGTTAAACATTTGGTCTGGCGATCCTTTCCTCCAACATATCGCTCATCATCTTATCAATTTGGTAAACCATTCCTCCATCAGATTGTTTCGGGTATTCTCCATGGACCTGCCTGTTTCAGTAACCTTGTTGTACATCCTTCCTAAACAGAGCCTTTCGTTCGTAATGTAACTTGACCATCCATCAACTGTAGAGTACATGTTTGGTTTCATTGGGATGTCTTCTTTCTACCAAAATATAATCTTCATTGGTTGATCTAAAACGAGAAAAAACAATTCTGTCCTTCCCAGGAACAGGTTTAGTAAATTAGCCTCAGAGAGGCATAGAATGGAAAAGAAACAACGAAATATTAGTTGAAAACTGTCGCTCATCATCTTATCAATTCGGTAAACCATTCCTCTATCAGTTTGTTTCGGGTATTCTCCATCGACCTGCTTGTTTCAGTAACCTTGTTGTACATCCTTCATAAACAGAGTCTTTCGTTCATCATGTAACTTGACCATCCATCAACTGTAGAGTACATGTTTCCTTTCATTGGGATGTCTTCCGTCTACCAAAATATAATCTCCCTTGGTGGATCTAAAACGAGAAAAAACATAATTCTGTCCTTCCCAGGCACAGGTTTAGTAAATTAGCCCCAGAGAGGCATAACATTGGAAAACAAACAACGAAATATTAGTTGAAAACTGTCGCTCATCATAAATTACTTATGTAGACTACTGATTAATTAAAACGCTATGTTAGATTGGAAAGCACTTGATTAAAAAGTAAATAAATTTTCCGAAAATAATTTTGATCAGTTTCCAAAGGTTATTCAGGCCTTTAGTTACTGATCTGAACTACCTTCTATGGTTGAGCAGACGATAGAACGTTAAATTTTGGCCTAAGAAATCAAGCTTGATTTAAAATGGCAAAGGGATATAAAAATTAACTATTTTTTTATGTTCTGTTTTAGGGATTTTGATGGGTCACATTAACTTTACTTTTATATGTATTGCTCACAGTTTATCCATGCTAATAGATAATTTTATAATATCGTCCTAACATTATAAGTTGAATAAAGTCTACGTTCTCCTCAAAGAGTAAAATATATGCCTTTAGGGTGCCATTTCTTCCATGAACTTGTAATCTTTCTACTGTCAGCTCTGTACACTTTCTCGCATCATCTAGGTCTCTTTTTCCGTCTATTGTGTGAGTCGTCATCTGTCAGCTGTGTAACTTATCCCATCTAAACTGCCTCTTTCTTTCATTAGCCCATCACTGTTAAACAATTGGTCTGGCGATCCTTTCCTCGAACCTGTCGCTCATCATCTTATCAATTCGGTAAACCATTCCTCTATCAGTTTGTTTCGGGTATTCTCCATCGACCTGCTTGTTTCAGTAACCTTGTTGTACATCCTTCATAAACAGAGTCTTTCGTTCATCATGTAACTTGACCATCCATCAACTGTAGAGTACATGTTTCCTTTCATTGGGATGTCTTCCGTCTACCAAAATATAATCTCCCTTGGTGGATCTAAAACGAGAAAAAACATAATTCTGTCCTTCCCAGGCACAGGTTTAGTAAATTAGCCCCAGAGAGGCATAACATTGGAAAACAAACAACGAAATATTAGTTGAAAACTGTCGCTCATCATAAATTACTTATGTAGACTACTGATTAATTAAAACGCTATGTTAGATTGGAAAGCACTTGATTAAAAAGTAAATAAATTTTCCGAAAATAATTTTGATCAGTTTCCAAAGGTTAGTCAGGCCTTTAGTTACTGATCTGAACTACCTTCTATTGTTGAGCAGACGATAGAAAGTAGTTCAATTTTGGCCTAAGAAATCAAGCTCGATTTAAAATGGCAAACGGATATAAAAATTAACTAATTTTTTATGTTCTGTTTTAGGGATTTTCATGGGTCACATTAACTTTACTTTTATATGTATTGCTCACAGTTTATCCATGCTAATAGATAATTTTATAATATCGTCCTAACATTATAAGTTGAATAAAGTCTACGTTCTCCTCAAAGAGTAAAATATATGCCTTTAGGGTGCCATTTCTTCCATGAACTTGTAATCTTTCTACTGTCAGCTCTGTACACTTTCTCACATCATCTAGGTCTCTTTTTCCGTCTATTGTGTGAGTCGTCATCTGTCAGCTGTGTAACTTATCCCATCTAAACTGCCTCTTTCTTTCATTAGCCCATCACTGTTAAACAATTGGTCTGGCGATCCTTTCCTCGAACCTGTCGCTCATCATCTTATCAATTTGGTAAACCATTCCTCTATCAGTTTGTTTCGGGTATTCTCCATCGACCTGCTTGTTTCAGTAACCTTGTTGTACATCCTTCATAAACAGAGCCTTTCGTTCATCATGTAACTTGACCATCCATCAACTGTAGAGTACATGTTTCCTTTCATTGGGATGTCTTCCGTCTACCAAAATATAATCTCCCTTGGTGGATCTAAAACGAGAAAAAACATAATCCTGTCCTTCCCAGGCACAGGTTTAGTAAATTAGCCCCAGAGAGGCATAAAATTGGAAAACAAACAACGAAATATTAGTTGAAAACTGTCGCTCATCATAAATTACTTATGTAGACTACTGATTAATTAAAACGCTATGTTAGATTGGAAAGCACTTGATTAAAAAGTAAATAAATTTTCCGAAAATAATTTTGATCAGTTTCCAAAGGTTAGTCAGGCGTTAAGTTACTGATCTGAACTACCTTCTATGGTTGAGCAGACGATAGAAAGTAGTTAAATTTTGGCCTAAGAAATCAAGCTCGATTTAAAATGGCAAAGGGATATAAAAATTAACTATTTTTTTATGTTCTGTTTTAGGGATTTTCATGGGTCACATTAACTTTACTTTTATATGTATTACTCACAATTTATCCATGCTAATAGATAATTTTATAATATCGTCCTAACATTATAAGTTGAATAAAGTCTACGTTCTCCTCAAAGAGTAAAATATATGCCTTTAGGGTGAAATTTCTTCCATGAACTTGTAATCTTTCTACTGTCGGCTCTGTACACTTTCTCGCATCATCTAGGTCTCTTTTTCCGTCTATTGTGTGAGTCGTCATCTGTCAGCTGTGTAACTTATCCCATCTAAACTGACTCTTTCTTTCATTAGCCCATCACTGTTAAACATTTGGTCTGGCGATCCTTTGCTCGAACCTGTCGCTCATCATCTTATCAATTTGGTAAACCATTCCTCCATCAGATTGTTTCGGGTATTCTCCATGGACCTGTCTGTTTCAGTAACCTTGTTGTACATCCTTCCTAAACAGAGCCTTTTGTTCATCATGTAACTTGACCATCCATCAACTGTAGAGTACATGTTTGCTTTCATTGGGATGTCTTCCTTCTACCAAAATATAATCTTCTTTGGTTGATCTAAAACGAGAAAAAACAATTCTGTCCTTCCCAGGAACAGGTTTAGTAAATTAGCCTCAGAGAGGCATAGAATGGAAGAGAAACAACGAAATATTAGTTGAAAACTGTCGCTCATCATCTTATCAATTCGGTAAACCATTCCTCTATCAGTTTGTTTCAGGTATTCTCCATCGACCTGCTTGTTTCAGTAACCTTGTTGTACATCCTTCATAAACAGAGTCTTTCGTTCATCATGTAACTTGACCATCCATCAACTGTAGAGTACATGTTTCCTTTCATTGGGATGTCTTCCGTCTACCAAAATATAATCTCCCTTGGTGGATCTAAAACGAGAAAAAACATAATTCTGTCCTTCCCAGGCACAGGTTTAGTAAATTAGCCCCAGAGAGGCATAACATTGGAAAACAAACAACGAAATATTAGTTGAAAACTGTCGCTCATCATAAATTACTTATGTAGACTACTGATTAATTAAAACGCTATGTTAGATTGGAAAGCACTTGATTAAAAAGTAAATAAATTTTCCGAAAATAATTTTGATCAGTTTCCAAAGGTTAGTCAGGCCTTTAGTTACTGATCTGAACTACCTTCTATGGTTGAGCAGACGATAGAACGTTAAATTTTGGCCTAAGAAATCAAGCTTGATTTAAAATGGCAAAGGGATATAAAAATTAACTATTTTTTTATGTTCTGTTTTAGGGATTTTGATGGGTCACATTAACTTTACTTTTATATGTATTGCTCACAGTTTATCCATGCTAATAGATAATTTTATAATATCGTCCTAACATTATAAGTTGAATAAAGTCTACGTTCTCCTCAAAGAGTAAAATATATGCCTTTAGGGTGCCATTTCTTCCATGAACTTGTAATCTTTCTACTGTCAGCTCTGTACACTTTCTCGCATCATCTAGGTCTCTTTTTCCGTCTATTGTGTGAGTCGTCATCTGTCAGCTGTGTAACTTATCCCATCTAAACTGCCTCTTTCTTTCATTAGCCCATCACTGTTAAACAATTGGTCTGGCGATCCTTTCCTCGAACCTGTCGCTCATCATCTTATCAATTCGGTAAACCATTCCTCTATCAGTTTGTTTCGGGTATTCTCCATCGACCTGCTTGTTTCAGTAACCTTGTTGTACATCCTTCATAAACAGAGCCTTTCGTTCATCATGTAACTTGACCATCCATCAACTGTAGAGTACATGTTTCCTTTCATTGGGATGTCTTCCGTCTACCAAAATATAATCTCCCTTGGTGGATCTAAAACGAGAAAAAACATAATCCTGTCCTTCCCAGGCACAGGTTTAGTAAATTAGCCCCAGAGAGGCATAAAATTGGAAAACAAACAACGAAATATTAGTTGAAAACTGTCGCTCATCATAAATTACTTATGTAGACTACTGATTAATTAAAACGCTATGTTAGATTGGAAAGCACTTGATTAAAAAGTAAATAAATTTTCCGAAAATAATTTTGATCAGTTTCCAAAGGTTAGTCAGGCCTTTAGTTACTGATCTGAACTACCGTCTATGGTTGAGCAGACGATAGAAAGTAGTTCAATTTTGGTCTAAGAAATCAAGCTCGATTTAAAATGGCAAAGGGATATAAAAATTAACTATTTTTTTATGTTCTGTTTTAGGGATTTTCATGGGTCACATTAACTTTACTTTTATATGTATTGCTCACAGTTTATCCATGCTAATAGATAATTTTATAATATCGTCCTAACATTATAAGTTGAATAAAGTCTACGTTTTCCTCAAAGAGTAAAATATATGCCTTTAGGGTGCCATTTCTTCCATGAACTTGTAATCTTTCTACTGTCGGCTCTGTACACTTTCTCACATCATCTAGGTCTCTTTTTCCGTCTATTGTGTGAGTCGTCATCTGTCAGCTGTGTAACTTATCCCATCTAAACTGCCTCTTTCTTTCATTAGCCCATCACTGTTAAACATTTGGTCTGGCGATCCTTTCCTCCAACATATCGCTCATCATCTTATCAATTTGGTAAACCATTCCTCCATCAGATTGTTTCGGGTATTCTCCATGGACCTGCCTGTTTCAGTAACCTTGTTGTACATCCTTCCTAAACAGAGCCTTTCGTTCGTCATGTAACTTGACCATCCATCAACTGTAGAGTACATGTTTGCTTTCATTGGGATGTCTTCTTTCTACCAAAATATAATCTTCATTGGTTGATCTAAAACGAGAAAAAACAATTCTGTCCTTCCCAGGAACAGGTTTAGTAAATTAGCCTCAGAGAGGCATAGAATGGAAAAGAAACAACGAAATATTAGTTGAAAACTGTCGCTCATCATCTTATCAATTCGGTAAACCATTCCTCTATCAGTTTGTTTCGGGTATTCTCCATCGACCTGCTTGTTTCAGTAACCTTGTTGTACATCCTTCATAAACAGAGTCTTTCGTTCATCATGTAACTTGACCATCCATCAACTGTAGAGTACATGTTTCCTTTCATTGGGATGTCTTCCGTCTACCAAAATATAATCTCCCTTGGTGGATCTAAAACGAGAAAAAACATAATTCTGTCCTTCCCAGGCACAGGTTTAGTAAATTAGCCCCAGAGAGGCATAACATTGGAAAACAAACAACGAAATATTAGTTGAAAACTGTCGCTCATCATAAATTACTTATGTAGACTACTGATTAATTAAAACGCTATGTTAGATTGGCAAGCACTTGATTAAAAAGTAAATAAATTTTCCGAAAATAATTTTGATCAGTTTCCAAAGGTTAGTCAGGCCTTTAGTTACTGATCTGAACTACCTTCTATGGTTGAGCAGACGATAGAACGTTAAATTTTGGCCTAAGAAATCAAGCTTGATTTAAAATGGCAAAGGGATATAAAAATTAACTATTTTTTTATGTTCTGTTTTAGGGATTTTGATGGGTCACATTAACTTTACTTTTATATGTATTGCTCACAGTTTATCCATGCTAATAGATAATTTTATAATATCGTCCTAACATTATAAGTTGAATAAAGTCTACGTTCTCCTCAAAGAGTAAAATATATGCCTTTAGGGTGCCATTTCTTCCATGAACTTGTAATCTTTCTACTGTCAGCTCTGTACACTTTCTCGCATCATCTAGGTCTCTTTTTCCGTCTATTGTGTGAGTCGTCATCTGTCAGCTGTGTAACTTATCCCATCTAAACTGCCTCTTTCTTTCATTAGCCCATCACTGTTAAACAATTGGTCTGGCGATCCTTTCCTCGAACCTGTCGCTCATCATCTTATCAATTCGGTAAACCATTCCTCTATCAGTTTGTTTCGGGTATTCTCCATCGCCCTGCTTGTTTCAGTAACCTTGTTGTACATCCATCATAAACAGAGTCTTTCGTTCATCATGTAACTTGACCATCCATCAACTGTAGAGTACATGTTTCCTTTCATTGGGATGTCTTCCGTCTACCAAAATATAATCTCCCTTGGTGGATCTAAAACGAGAAAAAACATAATTCTGTCCTTCCCAGGCACAGGTTTAGTAAATTAGCCCCAGAGAGGCATAAAATTGGAAAACAAACAACGAAATATTAGTTGAAAACTGTCGCTCATCATAAATTACTTATGTAGACTACTGATTAATTAAAACGCTATGTTAGATTGGAAAGCACTTGATTAAAAAGTAAATAAATTTTCCGAAAATAATTTTGATCAGTTTCCAAAGGTTAGTCAGACCTTTAGTTACTGATCTGAACTACCTTCTATGGTTGAGCAAAAGATAGAAAGTAGTTAAATTTTGGCCTAAGAAATCAAGCTCGATTTAAAATGGCAAAGGGATATAAAAGTTAACTATTTTTTATGTTCTGTTTTAGGGATTTTCATGGGTCACATTAACTTTACTTTTATATGTATTGCTCACAGTTTATCCATGCTAATAGATAATTTTATAATATCGTCCTAACATTATAAGTTGAATAAAGTCTACGTTCTCCTCAAAGAGTAAAATATATGCCTTTAGGGTGCCATTTCTTCCATGAACTTGTAATCTTTCTACTGTCAGCTCTGTACACTTTCTCGCATCATCTAGGTCTCTTTTTCCATCTATTGTGTGAGTCGTCATCTGTCAGCTGTGTAACTTATCCCATCTAAACTGCCTCTTTCTTTCATTAGCCCATCACTGTTAAACAATTGGTCTGGCGATCCTTTCCTCGAACCTGTCGCTCATCATCTTATCAATTCGGTAAACCATTCCTCTATAAGTTTGTTTCGGGTATTCTCCATCGACCTGCTTGTTTCAGTAACCTTGTTGTACATCCTTCATAAACAGAGTCTTTCGTTCATCATGTAACTTGACCATCCATCAACTGTAGAGTACATGTTTCCTTTCATTGGGATGTCTTCCGTCTACCAAAATATAATCTCCCTTGGTGGATCTAAAACGAGAAAAAACATAATTCTGTCCTTCCCAGGCACAGGTTTAGTAAATTAGCCCCAGAGAGGCATAACATTGGAAAACAAACAACGAAATATTAGTTGAAAACTGTCGCTCATCATAAATTACTTATGTAGACTACTGATTAATTAAAACGCTATGTTAGATTGGAAAGCACTTGATTAAAAAGTAAATAAATTTTCCGAAAATAATTTTGATCAGTTTCCAAAGGTTAGTCAGGCCTTTAGTTACTGATCTGAACTACCTTCTATGGTTGAGCAGACGATAGAAAGTAGTTCAATTTTGGCCTAAGAAATCAAGCTCGATTTAAAATGGCAAAGGGATATAAAAATTAACTAATTTTTTATGTTCTGTTTTAGGGATTTTCATGGGTCACATTAACTTTACTTTTATATGTATTGCTCACAGTTTATCCATGCTAATAGATAATTTTATAATATCGTCCTAACATTATAAGTTGAATAAAGTCTACGTTCTCCTCAAAGAGTAAAATATATGCCTTTAGGGTGCCATTTCTTCCATGAACTTGTAATCTTTCTACTGTCAGCTCTGTACACTTTCTCGCATCATCTAGGTCTCTTTTTCCATCTATTGTGTGAGTCGTCATCTGTCAGCTGTGTAACTTATCCCATCTAAACTGCCTCTTTCTTTCATTAGCCCATCACTGTTAAACAATTGGTCTGGCGATCCTTTCCTCGAACCTGTCGCTCATCATCTTATCAATTCGGTAAACCATTCCTCTATAAGTTTGTTTCGGGTATTCTCCATCGACCTGCTTGTTTCAGTAACCTTGTTGTACATCCTTCATAAACAGAGTCTTTCGTTCATCATGTAACTTGACCATCCATCAACTGTAGAGTACATGTTTCCTTTCATTGGGATGTCTTCCGTCTACCAAAATATAATCTCCCTTGGTGGATCTAAAACGAGAAAAAACATAATTCTGTCCTTCCCAGGCACAGGTTTAGTAAATTAGCCCCAGAGAGGCATAACATTGGAAAACAAACAACGAAATATTAGTTGAAAACTGTCGCTCATCATAAATTACTTATGTAGACTACTGATTAATTAAAACGCTATGTTAGATTGGAAAGCACTTGATTAAAAAGTAAATAAATTTTCCGAAAATAATTTTGATCAGTTTCCAAAGGTTAGTCAGGCCTTTAGTTACTGATCTGAACTACCTTCTATGGTTGAGCAGACGATAGAAAGTAGTTCAATTTTGGCCTAAGAAATCAAGCTCGATTTAAAATGGCAAAGGGATATAAAAATTAACTAATTTTTTATGTTCTGTTTTAGGGATTTTCATGGGTCACATTAACTTTACTTTTATATGTATTGCTCACAGTTTATCCATGCTAATAGATAATTTTATAATATCGTCCTAACATTATAAGTTGAATAAAGTCTACGTTCTCCTCAAAGAGTAAAATATATGCCTTTAGGGTGCCATTTCTTCCATGAACTTGTAATCTTTCTACTGTCAGCTCTGTACACTTTCTCGCATCATCTAGGTCTCTTTTTCCGTCTATTGTGTGAGTCGTCATCTGTCAGCTGTGTAACTTATCCCATCTAAACTGCCTCTTTCTTTCATTAGCCCATCACTGTTAAACAATTGGTCTGGCGATCCTTTCCTCGAACCTGTCGCTCATCATCTTATCAATTCGGTAAACCATTCCTCTATCAGTTTGTTTCGGGTATTCTCAATCGACCTGCTTGTTTCAGTAACCTTGTTGTACATGTTTCCTTTCATTGGGATGTCTTCCGTCTACCAAAATATAATCTCCCTTGGTGGATCTAAAACGAGAAAAAACATAATTCTGTCCTTCCCAGGCACAGGTTTAGTAAATTAGCCCCAGAGAGGCATAAAATTGGAAAACAAACAACGAAATATTAGTTGAAAACTGTCGCTCATCATAAATTACTTATGTAGACTACTGATTAATTAAAACGCTATGTTAGATTTGAAAGCACTTGATTAAAAAGTAAATAAATTTTCCGAAAATAATTTTGATCAGTTTCCAAAGGTTAGTCAGACCTTTAGTTACTGATCTGAACTACCTTCTATGGTTGAGCAAAAGATAGAAAGTAGTTAAATTTTGGCCTAAGAAATCAAGCTCGATTTAAAATGGCAAAGGGATATAAAAGTTAACTATTTTTTATGTTCTGTTTTAGGGATTTTCATGGGTCACATTAACTTTACTTTTATATGTATTGCTCACAGTTTATCCATGCTAATAGATAATTTTATAATATCGTCCTAACATTATAAGTTGAATAAAGTCTACGTTCTCCTCAAAGAGTAAAATATATGCCTTTAGGGTGCCATTTCTTCCATGAACTTGTAATCTTTCTACTGTCAGCTCTGTACACTTTCTCGCATCATCTAGGTCTCTTTTTCCATCTATTGTGTGAGTCGTCATCTGTCAGCTGTGTAACTTATCCCATCTAAACTGCCTCTTTCTTTCATTAGCCCATCACTGTTAAACAATTGGTCTGGCGATCCTTTCCTCGAACCTGTCGCTCATCATCTTATCAATTCGGTAAACCATTCCTCTATCAGTTTGTTTCGGGTATTCTCCATCGACCTGCTTGTTTCAGTAACCTTGTTGTACATCCTTCATAAACAGAGTCTTTCGTTCATCATGTAACTTGACCATCCATCAACTGTAGAGTACATGTTTCCTTTCATTGGGATGTCTTCCGTCTACCAAAATATAATCTCCCTTGGTGGATCTAAAACGAGAAAAAACATAATTCTGTCCTTCCCAGGCACAGGTTTAGTAAATTAGCCCCAGAGAGGCATAACATTGGAAAACAAACAACGAAATATTAGTTGAAAACTGTCGCTCATCATAAATTACTTATGTAGACTACTGATTAATTAAAACGCTATGTTAGATTGGAAAGCACTTGATTAAAAAGTAAATAAATTTTCCGAAAATAATTTTGATCAGTTTCCAAAGGTTAGTCAGGCCTTTAGTTACTGATCTGAACTACCTTCTATGGTTGAGCAGACGATAGAAAGTAGTTCAATTTTGGCCTAAGAAATCAAGCTCGATTTAAAATGGCAAAGGGATATAAAAATTAACTAATTTTTTATGTTCTGTTTTAGGGATTTTCATGGGTCACATTAACTTTACTTTTATATGTATTGCTCACAGTTTATCCATGCTAATAGATAATTTTATAATATCGTCCTAACATTATAAGTTGAATAAAGTCTACGTTCTCCTCAAAGAGTAAAATATATGCCTTTAGGGTGCCATTTCTTCCATGAACTTGTAATCTTTCTACTGTCAGCTCTGTACACTTTCTCGCATCATCTAGGTCTCTTTTTCCGTCTATTGTGTGAGTCGTCATCTGTCAGCTGTGTAACTTATCCCATCTAAACTGCCTCTTTCTTTCATTAGCCCATCACTGTTAAACAATTGGTCTGGCGATCCTTTCCTCGAACCTGTCGCTCATCATCTTATCAATTTGGTAAACCATTCCTCCATCAGATTGTTTCGGGTATTCTCCATCGACCTGCTTGTTTCAGTAACCTTGTTGTACATCCTTCATAAACAGAGCCTTTCGTTCATCATGTAACTTGACCATCCATCAACTGTAGAGTACATGTTTCCTTTCATTGGGATGTCTTCCGTCTACCAAAATATAATCTCCCTTGGTGGATCTAAAACGAGAAAAAACATAATTCTGTCCTTCCCAGGCACAGGTTTAGTAAATTAGCCCCAGAGAGGCATAAAATTGGAAAACAAACAACGAAATATTAGTTGAAAACTGTCGCTCATCATAAATTACTTATGTAGACTACTGATTAATTAAAACGCTATGTTAGATTGGAAAGCACTTGATTAAAAAGTAAATAAATTTTCCGAAAATAATTTTGATCAGTTTCCAAAGGTTAGTCAGACCTTTAGTTACTGATCTGAACTACCTTCTATGGTTGAGCAAAAGATAGAAAGTAGTTAAATTTTGGCCTAAGAAATCAAGCTCGATTTAAAATGGCAAAGGGATATAAAAGTTAACTATTTTTTATGTTCTGTTTTAGGGATTTTGATGGGTCACATTAACTTTACTTTTATATGTATTGCTCACAGTTTATCCATGCTAATAGATAATTTTATAATATCGTCCTAACATTATAAGTTGAATAAAGTCTACGTTCTCCTCAAAGAGTAAAATATATGCCTTTAGGGTGCCATTTCTTCCATGAACTTGTAATCTTTCTACTGTCAGCTCTGTACACTTTCTCGCATCATCTAGGTCTCTTTTTCCATCTATTGTGTGAGTCGTCATCTGTCAGCTGTGTAACTTATCCCATCTAAACTGCCTCTTTCTTTCATTAGCCCATCACTGTTAAACAATTGGTCTGGCGATCCTTTCCTCGAACCTGTCGCTCATCATCTTATCAATTTGGTAAACCATTCCTACATCAGATTGTTTCGGGTATTCTCCATCGACCTGCTTGTTTCAGTAACCTTGTTGTACATCCTTCATAAACAGAGCCTTTCGTTCATCATGTAACTTGACCATCCATCAACTGTAGAGTACATGTTTCCTTTCATTGGGATGTCTTCCGTCTACCAAAATATATCTCCCTTGGTGGATCTAAAACGAGAAAAAACATAATTCTGTCCTTCCCAGGCACAGGTTTAGTAAATTAGCCCCAGAGAGGCATAAAATTGGAAAACAAACAACGAAATATTAGTTGAAAACTGTCGCTCATCATAAATTACTTATGTAGACTACTGATTAATTAAAACGCTATGTTAGATTGGAAAGCACTTGATTAAAAAGTAAATAAATTTTCCGAAAATAATTTTGATCAGTTTCCAAAGGTTAGTCAGGCCTTTAGTTACTGATCTGAACTACCTTCTATGGTTGAGCAGACGATAGAAAGTAGTTCAATTTTGGCCTAAGAAATCAAGCTCGATTTAAAATGGCAAAGGGATATAAAAATTAACTATTTTTTATGTTCTGTTTTAGGGATTTTCATGGGTCACATTAACTTTATTTTTATATGTATTGCTCACAGTTTATCCATGCTAATAGATAATTTTATAATATCGTCCTAACATTATAAGTTGAATAAAGTCTACGTTCTCCTCAAAGAGTAAAATATATGCCTTTAGGGTGCCATTTCTTCCATGAACTTGTAATCTTTCTACTGTCAGCTCTGTACACTTTCTCGCATCATCTAGGTCTCCTTTTCCGTCTATTGTGTGAGTCGTCATCTGTCAGCTGTGTAACTTATCCCATCTAAACTGCCTCTTTCTTTCATTAGCCCATCACTGTTAAACAATTGGTCTAGCGATCCTTTCCTCGAACCTGTCGCTCATCATCTTATCAATTTGGTAAACCATTCTTCCATCAGATTGTTTCGGGTATCCTCCATGGACCCTGCCTGTTTCAGTAACCTTGTTGTACATCCTTTATAAACAGAGGCTTTCGTTCATCATGTAACTTGACTATCCATCAACTGTAGAGTACATGTTTCCTTTCAGTGGGATGTCATCCTTCTACCAAAATATAATCTCCCTAGGTGGATCTAAAACGAGAAAAACATAATTCTGTCCTTCCCAGGCACAGGTTTAGTAAATTAGCCCCAGAGAGGCATAAAATTGTAAAACAAACAATGAAATATTAGTTGAAAACTGTCGCTCATCATAAATTACTTATGTAGACTACTGATTAATTAAAACGCTCTGTTAGATTGGAAAGCACTTGATTAAAAAGTAAATACATTTTCAGAAAATAATTTTGATCAGTTTCCAAAGGTTAGTCTGGCCTTTAGTTACTGATCTGAACTACCTTCTATGGTTGAGCAGACGATAGAAAGTAGTTCAATTTTGGCCTAAGAAATCAAGCTCGATTTAAAATGGCAAGGGATATAAAAATTAACTATTTTTTTATGTTCTGTTTTAGGGATTTTCATGGGTCACATTAATTTGACTTTTATATGTATTGCTCACATTTTATCCATGCTAATAGATAATTTTGTAATATCGTCCTAACATTATAAGTTGAATAAAGTCTACGTTGTCCTCAAAGAATAAAATATATGCTTTTAGGGTGCCATTTCTCTATGAACTTGTAATCTTTCTACTGTTGGCTTTGTATACTTTCTCGCATCATCTGGGTCTTTTTTTCCGTCTATTGTGTGAGTTGTCATCTGTCAGCTGTGTAACTTATCCCATCTAAACTGCCTCTTTCTTTCATTAGCCCATCACTGTTAAACAATTGGTCTGGCGATTGTTTCCTCAAACCTGTCGCTCATCATCTTATCAATTTGGTAAACCATTCCTCCATCAGATTGTTTCGGGTATTCTCCATGGACCTGCCTGTTTCAGTAACCTTGTTGTACATCCTTCCTAAACAGAGCCTTTCGTTCATCATGTATTTTGACCATCCATCAACTGTAGAGTACATGTTTCCTTTCATTGGGATGTCTTCCTTCTACCAAAATTTAATCTTCATTGATTGATCTAAAACGAGAAAAAACAATTCTGTCCTTCCCAGGAACAGGTTTAGTAAATTAGCCTCAGAGGGGCATAGAATGGAAAAGAAACAACGAAATATTAGTTAAAAACTGTCACTCATCATAAATTACTTATGTAGACTACTGATTAATTAAAACGCTATGTTAGATTGGAAAGCACTTGATTAAAAAGTAAATAAATTTTCAGAAAATAATTTTGATCAGTTTCCAAAGGTTGGTCAGACCTTTAGTTACTGATCTAAACTACCTTCTATGGTTAAGCAGACGATAGAAAGTAGTTCAATTTTGGCCTAAGAAATCAAGCTCGATTTAAAATGGCAAAAGGATTAAAAAATTAACAAGTTTTTTTAGGTTCTGTTTTAGGCGTATTCATGGGTCACATTAACTTTAGTTTTTTATGTATTGCTCACATTTTATCCATACTAATAGATAATTTTGTAATATTGTCCTAACATTATAAGTTGAATAAAGTTTACGTTGTCCTCAAAGAATAAAATATATGCCTTTCCAGGAACAGGTTTAGTAAATTAGCCTCAGATAGGCATAAAATGGGAAAACAAACAACGAAGTATTAGTTGAAAACTGTCGCTCATCATCTTATCAATTTGGTAAACCATTCCTCCATCAGTTTGTTTCGGGTATTCTCCATCGACCTGCCTGTTTCAGTAACCTTCTTGTACATCCTTCCTAAACAGAGCCTTTCGTTCATTGTGTAACTTGACCATCCATCAACTGTAGAGTACAAGTTTCCTTTCATTCGGATGTCTTCCTTCTACCAAAATATAATCTCCATTGGTTGATCTAAAACGATAAAAAACATAATTCTGTCCTTCCCAGGCACAGGTTTAGTAAATTAGCCCCAGAGAGGCATAAAATTGGAAAACAAACAACGAAATATTAGTTGAAAACTGTCGCTCATCATAAATTACTTATGTAGACTACTGATTAATTAAAACGCTATGTTAGATTGGAAAGCACTTGATTAAAAAGTAAATAAATTTTCCGAAAATAATTTTGATCAGTTTCCAAAGGTTAGTCAGGCCTTTAGTTACTGATCTGAACTACCTTCTATGGTTGAGCAGACGATAGAAAGTAGTTCAATTTTGGCCTAAGAAATCAAGCTCGATTTAAAATGGCAAAGGGATATAAAAATTAACTATTTTTTATGTTCTGTTTTAGGGATTTTCATGGGTCACATTAACCATGTATTGGTATTGCTCACAGTTTATCCATGCTAATAGATAATTTTATAATATCGTCCTAACATTATAAGTTGAATAAAGTCTACGTTCTCCTCAAAGAGTAAAATATATGCCTTTAGGGTGCCATTTCTTCCATGAACTTGTAATCTTTCTACTGTCAGCTCTGTACACTTTCTCGCATCATCTAGGTCTCCTTTTCCGTCTATTGTGTGAGTCGTCATCTGTCAGCTGTGTAACTTATCCCATCTAAACTGCCTCTTTCTTTCATTAGCCCATCACTGTTAAACAATTGGTCTAGCGATCCTTTCCTCGAACCTGTCGCTCATCATCTTATCAATTTGGTAAACCATTCTTCCATCAGATTGTTTCGGGTATCCTCCATGGACCTGCCTGTTTCAGTAACCTTGTTGTACATCCTTTATAAACAGAGGCTTTCGTTCATCATGTAACTTGACTATCCATCAACTGTAGAGTACATGTTTCCTTTCAGTGGGATGTCATCCTTCTACCAAAATATAATCTCCCTAGGTGGATCTAAAACGAGAAAAACATAATTCTGTCCTTCCCAGGCACAGGTTTAGTAAATTAGCCCCAGAGAGGCATAAAATTGTAAAACAAACAATGAAATATTAGTTGAAAACTGTCGCTCATCATAAATTACTTATGTAGACTACTGATTAATTAAAACGCTCTGTTAGATTGGAAAGCACTTGATTAAAAAGTAAATACATTTTCAGAAAATAATTTTGATCAGTTTCCAAAGGTTAGTCTGGCCTTTAGTTACTGATCTGAACTACCTTCTATGGTTGAGCAGACGATAGAAAGTAGTTCAATTTTGGCTTAAGAAATCAAGCTCGATTTAAAATGGCAAGGGATATAAAAATTAACTATTTTTTTATGTTCTGTTTTAGGGATTTTCATGGGTCACATTAATTTGACTTTTATATGTATTGCTCACATTTTATCCATGCTAATAGATAATTTTGTAATATCGTCCTAACATTATAAGTTGAATAAAGTCTACGTTGTCCTCAAAGAATAAAATATATGCTTTTAGGGTGCCATTTCTCTATGAACTTGTAATCTTTCTACTGTTGGCTTTGTATACTTTCTCGCATCATCTGGGTCTTTTTTTCCGTCTATTGTGTGAGTTGTCATCTGTCAGCTGTGTAACTTATCCCATCTAAACTGCCTCTTTCTTTCATTAGCCCATCACTGTTAAACAATTGGTCTGGCGATTGTTTCCTCAAACCTGTCGCTCATCATCTTATCAATTAGGTAAACCATTCCTCCATCAGATTGTTTCGGGTATTCTCCATGGACCTGCCTGTTTCAGTAACCTTGTTGTACATCCTTCCTAAACAGAGCCTTTCGTTCATCATGTATTTTGACCATCCATCAACTGTAGAGTACATGTTTCCTTTCATTGGGATGTCTTCCTTCTACCAAAATTTAATCTTCATTGATTGATCTAAAACGAGAAAAAACAATTCTGTCCTTCCCAGGAACAGGTTTAGTAAATTAGCCTCAGAGGGGCATAGAATGGAAAACAAACAACGAAATATTAGTTAAAAACTGTCACTCATCATAAATTACTTATGTAGACTACTGATTAAGTAAAACGCTATGTTAGATTGGAAAGCACTTGATTAAAAAGTAAATAAATTTTCAGAAAATAATTTTGATCAGTTTCCAAAGGTTAGTCAGGCCTTTTGTTACTGATCTGAACCACCTTCTATGGTTGAGCCGACAATAGAAAGTAGTTCAATTTTGGCCTAAGAAATCAAGCTCGATTTAAAATGACAAAAGGATTAAAAAATTAGGAAGTTTTTTTAGGTTCTGTTTTAGGCGTATTCATGGGTCACATTAACTTTACTTTTATATGTATTGCTCACATTTTATCCATGCTAATAGATAATTCTGTTATATCGTCCTAACATTATAAGTTGAATAAAGTCTACGTTCTCCCCAAAGAATAAAATTTTTCCCTTAGGGTGCCATTTTTCCCATGAACTTGTAATCTGTCTATTGTCGGCTCTGTACACTTTCTCGCATCATCTAGGTCTTTTTTTTCATGTATTGTGTGTCGTCATCTGTCAGCTGTGTAACTTATCCCATCTAAACTGCCTCTTTCTTTCATTAGCCCATCACTGTTAAACAATTAGTCTGGCGATCCTTTCCTCGAACCTGTTACTCATCATCTTATCAATTTGGTAAACCATTCCTCCATCAGATTGTTTCGGGTATTCTCCTTGGACCTGCCTGTTTAAGTAACCTTGTTGTACATCCTTCCTAAACAGAGCCTTTCGTTCATCATGCATTTTGACCATCCATCAACTGTAGAGTACATGTTTGCTTTCATTGGGATGTCTTCCTTCTACCAAAATATAATCTCCATTGGCGGATCTAAAACGAGAAAAAACATAATTCTGTCCTTCCCAGGCACAGGTTTAGTAATTTAGCCCCAGAGAGGCATAACATTGGAAAACAAACAAGGAAATTTTAGTTGAAAACTGTCGCTCATCATAAATTACTAATGTAGACTACTGATTAATTAAAACGCTGTTAGAGTGGAAAACACTTGATTAAAAATAAATAAATTTTCAGAAAATAATTTTGATCAGTTTCCAAAGGTTGGTCAGGCCTTTAGTTACTGATCTGAACTACCTTGTATGGTTGAGCAGACGATAGAAAGTAGTTCAATTTTGGCCTAAGAAATCAAGCTCGATTTAAAATGGCAAAGGGATATAAAAATTAACTATTTTTTTAGGTTCTGTTTTAGGGATTTTCATGGGTCACATTAATTTGACTTTTATATTTATTGCTCACATTTTATCCATGCTAATAGATAATTTTGTAATATCGTCCTAACATTATAAGTTGAATAAATTCTACGTTGTCCGCAAAGAATAAAATATATGCCTTTAGGGTGCCATTTCTTCCATGAACTTGTAATCTTTCTACTGTCGGCTCTGTACACTTTCTCGCATCATCTAGGTCTCTTTTTCCGTCTATTGTGTGAGTGGTCATCTGTCAGCTGTGTAACTTATCCCATCTAAACTGCCTCTTTCTTTCATTAGCCCATCACTGTTAAACATTTGGTCTGGCGATCCTTTCCTCGAACCGGTCGCTCATCATCTTATCAATTTGGTAAACCATTCCTCCATCAGATTGTTTCGGGTATTCTCCATGGACCTGCCTGTTTCAGTAACGTTGTTGTACATCCTTTCTAAACAGAGCCTTTCGTTCATCATGTGTTTTGACCATCCATCAACTGTAGAGTACATGTTTCCTTTCATTGGGATGTCTTCCTTCTACCAAAATATAATCTCCATTGGATGATCTTAAATGAGAAAAAACATAATTCTGTCCATCCCAGGAACAGGTTTAGTAAATTAGCCTCAGCGAGGCATAAAAATAGAAAACAAACAACGAAATATCAGTTGAAAACTTAATACTAATTCATGTAGGCTATGGTTTTGGCATATGCATAAATTACTTATGTAGACTACTGATTAAATGAAACGCTGTGTTAGATTGGAAAGCACTTGATTAAAAAGTAAATAAATTTTCAGAAAATAATTTTGATCAGTTTCTAAAGGTTAGTCAGGCCTTTAGTTACTGATCTGAACTACCTTCTATGGTTGAGCAGACGATAGAAAGTAGTTCAATTTTGGCCTAAGAAATCAAGCTCGATTTAAAATGGCAAAAGGATTAAAAGATTAGCAAGTTTTTTTAGGTTCTGTTTTAGGCGTATTCATGGGTCACATTAACTTTACTTTTATATGTATTGCTCACATTTTATCCATGCTAACACATAATTATGTAATATCGTCCTAACATTATAAGTTGAATAAAGTCTACGTTGTCCTCAAATACTAAAATATATGCCTTAAGGGTGCCATTTCTCTATGAACTTGTAATCTTTCTACTGTCGGCTCTGCATACTTTCTCGCATCATCTGGGTCTTTTTTTCCGTCTATTGTGTGAGTTGTCATCTTTCAGCTGTGTAACTTATCCCATCTAAACTGCCTCTTTCTTTCATTAGCCCATCACTGTTAAACAATTGGTCTAGCGATCGTTTCCTCGAACCGGTCGCTCATCATCTTATCAATTTGGTAAACCATTCCTCCATCAGATTGTTTCGGGTATTCTCCATCGACCTGCCTGTTTCAGTAACCTTGTTGTACATCCTTCCTAAACAGAGCCTTTCGTTCATCATGTATTTTGACCATCCATCAACTGTAGAGTACATGTTTCCTTTCATTGGGATGTCTTCCTTCTACCAAAATATAATCTCCCTTGGTGGATCTAAAACGAGAAAAAACATAATTCTGTCCTTCCCAGGCACAGGTTTAGTAAATTAGCCTTAGAGAGGCATAGAATGGAAAAGAAACAACGAAATATTAGTTGAAAACTGTCGCTCATCATAAATTACTTATGTAGACTACTGATTAATTAAAACGCTATGTTAGATTGGAAAGCACTTGATTAAAAAGTAAATAAATTTTCAGAAAATAATTTTGATCAGTTTCCAAAGGTTGGTCAGGCCTTTAGTTACTGATCTGAACTACCTTCTATGGTTGAGCAGACGATAGAAAGTAGTTCAATTTTGGCCTAAGAAATCAAGCTCGATTTAAAATGGAAAAGGGATATAAAAATTAACTATTTTTTTATGTTCTGTTTTAGGGATTTTCATGGGTCACATTAACTTTACTTTTATATGTATTGCTCACAGTTTATCCATGCTAATAGATGATTTTATAATATCGTCCTAACATTATAAGTTGAATAAAGTCTACGTTCTCCTCAAAGAGTAAAATATATGCGTTTAGGGTGCCATTTCTTCCATGAACTTGTAATCTTTCTACTGTCGGCTCTGTACACTTTCTCGCATCATCTAGGTCTCTTTTTCCGTCTATTGTATGAGTCGTCATCTGTCAGCTGTGTAACTTATCCCATCTAAACTGCCTCTTTCTTCCATTAGCCCATCACTGTTAAACATTTGGTCTGGCGATCCTTTCCTCGAACCGGTCGCTCATCATCTTATCAATTTGGTAAACCATTCCTCCATCAGATTGTTTCGGGTATTCTCCATCGACCTGCCTGTTTCAGTAACCTTGTTGTACATCCTTCCTAAACAGAGCCTTTCGTTCGTCATGTAACTTGACCATCCATCATCTGTAGAGTACATGTTTGCTTTCATTAGGATGTCTTCCTTCTACCAAAATATAATCTTCATTGGTTGATCTAAAACGAGAAAAAACAATTCTGTCCTTTCCAGGAACAGGTTTAGTAAATTAGCCTCAGAGAGGCATAGAATGGAAAAGAAACAACGAAATATTAGTTGAAAACTGTTGCTCATCATCTTATCAATTCGGTAAACCATTCCTCTATCAGTTTGTTTCGGGTATTCTCCATCGCCTGCTTGTTTCAGTAACCTTGTTGTACATCCTTCATAAACAGAGCCTTTCGTTCATCATGTAACTTGACCATCCATCAACTGTAGAGTACATGTTCCTTTCATTGGGATGTCTTCCGTCTACCAAAATATAATCTCCCTTGCTGGATCTAAAACGAGAAAAAACATAATTCTGTTCTTCCCAGGCACAGGTTTAGTAAATTAGCCCCAGAGAGGCATAAAATTGGAAAACAAACAACGAAATATTAGTTGAAAACTGTCGCTCATCATAAATTACTTATGTAGACTACTGATTAATTAAAACGCTATGTTAGATTGGAAAGCACTTGATTAAAAAGTAAATAAATTTTCAGAAAATAATTTTGATCAGTTTCAAAAGGTTAGTCAGGCCTTTAGTTACTGATCTGAACTACCCTCTATGGTTGAGCAGACGATAAAAAGTAGTTCAATTTTGGCCTAAGAAATCAAGCTCGATTTAAAATCGCAAAGGCATATAAAAATTAACTATTTTTTATGTTCTGTTTTAGGGATTTTCATGGGTCACATTAACTTTACTTTTATATGTATTGCTCACAGTTTATCCATGCTAATAGATGATTTTATAATATCGTCCTAACATTATAAGTTGAATAAAGTCTACGTTCTCCTCAAAGAGTAAAATATATGCCTTTAGGGTGCCATTTCTTCCATGAACTTGTAATCTTTCTACTGTCGGCTCTGTACACTTTCTCGCATCATCTAGGTCTCTTTTTCTGTCTATTGTGTGAGTCGTCATCTGTCAGCTGTGTAACTTATCCCATCTAAACTGCCTCTTTCTTTCATTAGCTCATCACTGTTAAACATTTGGTCTGGCGATCCTTTCCTCGAACCTGTCGCTCATCATCTTATCAATTTGGTAAACCATTCCTCCATCAGATTGTTTCGGGTATTCTCCATGGACCTGCCTGTTTCAGTAACCTTGTTGTACATCCTTTCTAAACAGAGCCTTTCGTTCATCATGTGTTTTGACCATCCATCAACTGTAGAGTACATGTTTCCTTTCATTGGGATGTCTTCCTTCTACCAAAATATAATCTCCATTGGATGATCTTAAATGAGAAAAAACATAATTCTGTCCATCCCAGGAACAGGTTTAGTAAATTAGCCTCAGCGAGGCATAAAAATGGAAAACAAACAACGAAATATCAGTTGAAAACTTAATAATAATTCATGTAGGCTATGGTTTTGGCATATGCATAAATTACTTATGTAGACTACTGATTAAATGAAACGCTGTGTTAGATTGGAAAGCACTTGATTAAAAAGTAAATACATTTTCAGAAAATAATTTTGATCAGTTTCCAAAGGTTGGTCAGGCCTTTAATTACTGATCTGAACTACCTTCTATGGTTGAGCAGACGATAGATAGTAGTTCAATTTTGGCCTAAGAAATCAAGCTCGATTTAAAATGGCAAAAGGATTAAAGAATTAGCAAGTTTTTTTAGGTTCTGTTTTAGGCGTATTCATGGGTCACATTAACTTTACTTTTATATGTATTGCTCACATTTTATCCATGCTAACAGATAATTATGTAATATCGTCCTAACATTATCAGTTGAATAAAGTCTACGTTGTCCTCAAATAATAAAATATATGCCTTAAGGGTGCCATTTCTCTATGAACTTGTAATCTTTCTACTGTCGGCTCTGCATACTTTCTCGCATCATCTGGGTCTTTTTTCCCCTCTATTGTGTGAGTTGTCATCTGTCAGCTGTGTAACTTATCCCATCTAAACTGCCTCTTTCTTTCACTAGCCCATCACTGTTAAACATTTGGTCTGGCAATCCTTTCCTCGAACCTGTCGCTCATCATCTTATCAATTTGGTAAACCATTCCTCCATCAGATTGTTTTGGGTATTCTCCATGGACCTGCCTGTTTCAGTAACCTTGTTGTACATCCTTCCTAAACAGAGCCTTTCGTTCATCATGTAACTTGACCATCCATCAACTGTAGAGTACATGTTTCCTTTCATTGGGATGTCTTCCTTCTACCAAAATATTATCTCCATTGGTGGATCTAAAACGAGAAAAAACATAATTCTGTCCTTCCCATGCACAGGTTTAGTAAATTAGCCCCAGAGAGGCATAAAATTGGAAAACAAACAACGAAATATTAGTTGAAAACTGTCGCTCATCATAAATTACTTATGTAGACTACTGATTAATTAAAACGCTATGTTAGATTGGAAAGCACTTGATTAAAAAGTAAATAAATTTTCAGAAAATAATTTTGATCAGTTTCCAAAGGTTGGTCAGGCCTTTAGTTACTGATCTGAACTACCTTCTATGGTTGAGCAGACGATAGAAAGTAGTTCAATTTTGGCCTAAGAAATCAAGCTTGATTTAAAATGGCAAAGGGATATAAAAATTAACTATTTTTTTATGTTCTGTTTTAGGGATTTTCATGGGTCACATTAACTCTACTTTATATGTATTGCTCACAGTTTATCCATGCTAATAGATAATTTTATAATATCGTCCTAACATTATAAGTTGAATAAAGTCTACGTTCTCCTCAAAGAGTAAAATATATGCCTTTAGCATGCCATTTCTTCCATGAACTTGTAATCTTTCTACTGTCGGCTCTGTACACTTTATCGCATCATCTAGGTCTCTTTTTCTGTCTATTGTGTGAGTCGTCATCTGTCAGCTGTGTAACTTATCCCATCTAAACTGCCTCTTTCTTTCATTAGCCCATCACTGTTAAACATTTGGTCTGGCGATCCTTTCCTCGAACCTGTCGCTCATCATCTTATCAATTTGGTAAACCATTCCTCCATCAGATTGTTTCGGGTATTCTCCATCAACCTGCCTGTTTCAGTAACCTTGTTGTACATCCTTCCTAAACAGAGCCTTTCGTTCGTCATGTAACTTGACCATCCATCAACTGTAGAGTACATGTTTGCTTTCATTGGGATGTCTTCCTTCTACCAAAATATAATCTTCATTGGTTGATCTAAAACGAGAAAAAACAATTCTGTCCTTCCCAGGAACAGGTTTAGTAAATTAGCCTCAGAGAGGCATAGAATGGAAAAGAAACAACGAAATATTAGTTGAAAACTGTCGCTCATCATCTTATCAATTTGGTAAACCATTCCTCTATCAGTTTGTTTCGGGTATTCTCCACCGACCTGCTTGCTTCAGTAACCTTGTTGTACATCCTTCATAAACAGAGCCTTTTAGTTCATCATGTAACTTGACCATCCATCAACTGTAGAGTACATGTTTCCTTTCATTGGGATGTCTTCCGTCTACCAAAATATAATCTCCCTTGGTGGATCTAAAACGAGAAAAAACATAATTCTGTCCTTCCCAGGCTCAGGTTTAGTAAATTAGCCCCAGAGAGGCATAAAATTGGAAAACAAACAACGAAATATTAGTTGAAAACTGTCGCTCATCATAAATTACTTGTGTAGACTGATTAATTTAAACGCTATGTTAGATTGGAAAACACTTGATTAAAAAGTAAATAAATTTTCCGAAAATAATTTTAATCAGTTTCCAAAGGTTAGTCAGGCCTTTAGTTACTGATCTGAACTACCTTCTATGGTTGAGCAGACGATAGAAAGTAGTTCAATTTTGGCCTAAGAAATCAAGCTCGATTTAAAATCGCAAAGGCATATAAAAATTAACTATTTTTTATGTTCTGTTTTAGGGATTTTCATGGGTCACATTAACTTTACTTTTATATGTATTGCTCACAGTTTATCCATGCTAATAGATAATTTTATAATATCGTCCTAACATTATAAGTTGAATAAAGTCTACGTTCTCCTCAAAGAGTAAAATATATGCCTTTAGCATGCCATTTCTTCCATGAACTTGTTATCTTTCTACTGTCGGCTCTGTACACTTTCTCGCATCATCTAGGTCTCTTTTTCCGTCTATTGTGTGAGTCGTCATCTGTCAGCTGTGTAACTTATCCCATCTAAACTGCCTCTTTCTTTCATTAGCCCATCACTGTTAAACATTTGGTCTGGCGATCCTTTCCTCGAACCTGTCGCTCACCATCTTATCAATTTGGTAAACCATTCCTCCATCAGATTGTTTCGGGTATTCTCCATGGACCTGCCTGTTTCAGTAACCTTGTTGTACATCCTTCCTAAACAGAGCCTTTCGTTCGTCATGTAACTTGACCATCCATCAACTGTAGAGTACATGTTTGCTTTCATTGGGATGTCTTCCGTCTACCAAAATATAATCTTCATTGGTTGATCTAAAACGAGAAAAAACAATTCTGTCCTTCCCAGGAACAGGTTTAGTAAATTAGCCTCAGAGAGGCATAGAATGGAAAAGAAACAACGAAATATTAGTTGAAAACTGTCGCTCATCATCTTATCAATTTGGTAAACCATTCCTCTATCAGTTTGTTTCGGGTATTCTCCATCGACCTGCTTGCTTCAGTAACCTTGTTGTACATCCTTCATAAACAGAGCCTTTTAGTTCATCATGTAACTTGACCATCCATCAACTGTAGAGTACATGTTTCCTTTCATTGGGATGTCTTCCGTCTACCAAAATATAATCTCCCTTGGTGGATCTAAAACGAGAAAAAACATAATTCTGTCCTTCCCAGGCTCAGGTTTAGTAAATTAGCCCCAGAGAGGCATAAAATTGGAAAACAAACAACGAAATATTAGTTGAAAACTGTCGCTCATCATAAATTACTTGTGTAGACTACTGATTAATTTAAACGCTATGTTAGATTGGAAAACACTTGATTAAAAAGTAAATAAATTTTCCGAAAATAATTTTAATCAGTTTCCAAAGGTTAGTCAGGCCTTTAGTTACTGATCTGAACTACCTTCTATGGTTGAGCAGACGATAGAAAGTAGTTCAATTTTGGCCTAAGAAATCAAGCTCGATTTAAAATGGCAAAGGGATATAAAAATTAACTATTTTTTTATGTTCTGTTTTAGGGATTTTAATGGGTCACATTAACTCTACTTTATATGGATTGCTCACAGTTTATGCAGGCTAATAGATAATTTTATAATATCGTCCTAACATTATAAGTTGAATAAAGTCTACGTTCTCCTCAAAGAGTAAAATATATGCCTTTAGCATGCCATTTCTTCCATGAACTTGTAATCTTTCTACTGTCTGCTCTGTACACTTTATCGCATCATCTAGGTCTCTTTTTCTGTCTATTGTGTGAGTCGTCATCTGTCAGCTGTGTAACTTATCCCATCTAAACTGCCTCTTTCTTTCATTAGCCCATCACTGTTAAACATTTGGTCTGGCGATCCTTTCCTCGAACCTGTCGCTCATCATCTTATCAATTTGGTAAACCATTCCTCCATCAGATTGTTTCGGGTATTCTCCATCGACCTGCCTGTTTCAGTAACCTTGTTGTACATCCTTCCTAAACAGAGCCTTTCGTTCGTCATGTAACTTGACCATCCATCAACTGTAGAGTACATGTTTGCTTTCATTGGGATGTCTTCCTTCTACCAAAATATAATCTTCATTGGTTGATCTAAAACGAGAAAAAACAATTCTGTCCTTCCCAGGAACAGGTTTAGTAAATTAGCCTCAGAGAGGCATAGAATGGAAAAGAAACAACGAAATATTAGTTGAAAACTGTCGCTCATCATCTTATCAATTTGGTAAACCATTCCTCTATCAGTTTGTTTCGGGTATTCTCCACCGACCTTCTTGCTTCAGTAACCTTGTTGTACATCCTTCATAAACAGAGCCTTTTAGTTCATCATGTAACTTGACCATCCATCAACTGTAGAGTACATGTTTCCTTTCATTGGGATGTCTTCCTTCTACCAAAATATAATCTCCCTTGGTGGATCTAAAACGAGAAAAAACATAATTCTGTCCTTCCCAGGCTCAGGTTTAGTAAATTAGCCTTAGAGAGGCATAGAATGGAAAAGAAACAACGAAATATTAGTTGAAAACTGTCGCTCATCATAAATTACTTATGTAGACTACTGATTAATTAAAACGCTATGTTAGATTGGAAAGCACTTGATTAAAAAGTAAATAAATTTTCAGAAAATAATTTTGATCAGTTTCCAAAGGTTGGTCAGGCCTTTAGTTACTGATCTGAACTACCTTCTATGGTTGAGCAGACGATAGAAAGTAGTTCAATTTTGGCCTAAGAAATCAAGCTCGATTTAAAATGGAAAAGGGATATAAAAATTAACTATTTTTTTATGTTCTGTTTTAGGGATTTTCATGGGTCACATTAACTTTACTTTTATATGTATTGCTCACAGTTTATCCATGCTAATAGATGATTTTATAATATCGTCCTAACATTATAAGTTGAATAAAGTCTACGTTCTCCTCAAAGAGTAAAATATATGCGTTTAGGGTGCCATTTCTTCCATGAACTTGTAATCTTTCTACTGTCGGCTCTGTACACTTTCTCGCATCATCTAGGTCTCTTTTTCCGTCTATTGTATGAGTCGTCATCTGTCAGCTGTGTAACTTATCCCATCTAAACTGCCTCTTTCTTCCATTAGCCCATCACTGTTAAACATTTGGTCTGGCGATCCTTTCCTCGAACCGGTCGCTCATCATCTTATCAATTTGGTAAACCATTCCTCCATCAGATTGTTTCGGGTATTCTCCATCGACCTGCCTGTTTCAGTAACCTTGTTGTACATCCTTCCTAAACAGAGCCTTTCGTTCGTCATGTAACTTGACCATCCATCATCTGTAGAGTACATGTTTGCTTTCATTAGGATGTCTTCCTTCTACCAAAATATAATCTTCATTGGTTGATCTAAAACGAGAAAAAACAATTCTGTCCTTTCCAGGAACAGGTTTAGTAAATTAGCCTCAGAGAGGCATAGAATGGAAAAGAAACAACGAAATATTAGTTGAAAACTGTTGCTCATCATCTTATCAATTCGGTAAACCATTCCTCTATCAGTTTGTTTCGGGTATTCTCCATCGCCTGCTTGTTTCAGTAACCTTGTTGTACATCCTTCATAAACAGAGCCTTTCGTTCATCATGTAACTTGACCATCCATCAACTGTAGAGTACATGTTCCTTTCATTGGGATGTCTTCCGTCTACCAAAATATAATCTCCCTTGCTGGATCTAAAACGAGAAAAAACATAATTCTGTTCTTCCCAGGCACAGGTTTAGTAAATTAGCCCCAGAGAGGCATAAAATTGGAAAACAAACAACGAAATATTAGTTGAAAACTGTCGCTCATCATAAATTACTTATGTAGACTACTGATTAATTAAAACGCTATGTTAGATTGGAAAGCACTTGATTAAAAAGTAAATAAATTTTCAGAAAATAATTTTGATCAGTTTCAAAAGGTTAGTCAGGCCTTTAGTTACTGATCTGAACTACCCTCTATGGTTGAGCAGACGATAAAAAGTAGTTCAATTTTGGCCTAAGAAATCAAGCTCGATTTAAAATCGCAAAGGCATATAAAAATTAACTATTTTTTATGTTCTGTTTTAGGGATTTTCATGGGTCACATTAACTTTACTTTTATATGTATTGCTCACAGTTTATCCATGCTAATAGATGATTTTATAATATCGTCCTAACATTATAAGTTGAATAAAGTCTACGTTCTCCTCAAAGAGTAAAATATATGCCTTTAGGGTGCCATTTCTTCCATGAACTTGTAATCTTTCTACTGTCGGCTCTGTACACTTTCTCGCATCATCTAGGTCTCTTTTTCTGTCTATTGTGTGAGTCGTCATCTGTCAGCTGTGTAACTTATCCCATCTAAACTGCCTCTTTCTTCCATTAGCCCATCACTGTTAAACATTTGGTCTGGCGATCCTTTCCTCGAACCGGTCGCTCATCATCTTATCAATTTGGTAAACCATTCCTCCATCAGATTGTTTCGGGTATTCTCCATCGACCTGCCTGTTTCAGTAACCTTGTTGTACATCCTTCCTAAACAGAGCCTTTCGTTCGTCATGTAACTTGACCATCCATCATCTGTAGAGTACATGTTTGCTTTCATTAGGATGTCTTCCTTCTACCAAAATATAATCTTCATTGGTTGATCTAAAACGAGAAAAAACAATTCTGTCCTTTCCAGGAACAGGTTTAGTAAATTAGCCTCAGAGAGGCATAGAATGGAAAAGAAACAACGAAATATTAGTTGAAAACTGTTGCTCATCATCTTATCAATTCGGTAAACCATTCCTCTATCAGTTTGTTTCGGGTATTCTCCATCGCCTGCTTGTTTCAGTAACCTTGTTGTACATCCTTCATAAACAGAGCCTTTCGTTCATCATGTAACTTGACCATCCATCAACTGTAGAGTACATGTTCCTTTCATTGGGATGTCTTCCGTCTACCAAAATATAATCTCCCTTGCTGGATCTAAAACGAGAAAAAACATAATTCTGTTCTTCCCAGGCACAGGTTTAGTAAATTAGCCCCAGAGAGGCATAAAATTGGAAAACAAACAACGAAATATTAGTTGAAAACTGTCGCTCATCATAAATTACTTATGTAGACTACTGATTAATTAAAACGCTATGTTAGATTGGAAAGCACTTGATTAAAAAGTAAATAAATTTTCAGAAAATAATTTTGATCAGTTTCAAAAGGTTAGTCAGGCCTTTAGTTACTGATCTGAACTACCCTCTATGGTTGAGCAGACGATAAAAAGTAGTTCAATTTTGGCCTAAGAAATCAAGCTCGATTTAAAATCGCAAAGGCATATAAAAATTAACTATTTTTTATGTTCTGTTTTAGGGATTTTCATGGGTCACATTAACTTTACTTTTATATGTATTGCTCACAGTTTATCCATGCTAATAGATGATTTTATAATATCGTCCTAACATTATAAGTTGAATAAAGTCTACGTTCTCCTCAAAGAGTAAAATATATGCCTTTAGGGTGCCATTTCTTCCATGAACTTGTAATCTTTCTACTGTCGGCTCTGTACACTTTCTCGCATCATCTAGGTCTCTTTTTCTGTCTATTGTGTGAGTCGTCATCTGTCAGCTGTGTAACTTATCCCATCTAAACTGCCTCTTTCTTTCATTAGCTCATCACTGTTAAACATTTGGTCTGGCGATCCTTTCCTCGAACCTGTCGCTCATCATCTTATCAATTTGGTAAACCATTCCTCCATCAGATTGTTTCGGGTATTCTCCATGGACCTGCCTGTTTCAGTAACCTTGTTGTACATCCTTTCTAAACAGAGCCTTTCGTTCATCATGTGTTTTGACCATCCATCAACTGTAGAGTACATGTTTCCTTTCATTGGGATGTCTTCCTTCTACCAAAATATAATCTCCATTGGATGATCTTAAATGAGAAAAAACATAATTCTGTCCATCCCAGGAACAGGTTTAGTAAATTAGCCTCAGCGAGGCATAAAAATGGAAAACAAACAACGAAATATCAGTTGAAAACTTAATAATAATTCATGTAGGCTATGGTTTTGGCATATGCATAAATTACTTATGTAGACTACTGATTAAATGAAACGCTGTGTTAGATTGGAAAGCACTTGATTAAAAAGTAAATACATTTTCAGAAAATAATTTTGATCAGTTTCCAAAGGTTGGTCAGGCCTTTAATTACTGATCTGAACTACCTTCTATGGTTGAGCAGACGATAGATAGTAGTTCAATTTTGGCCTAAGAAATCAAGCTCGATTTAAAATGGCAAAAGGATTAAAGAATTAGCAAGTTTTTTTAGGTTCTGTTTTAGGCGTATTCATGGGTCACATTAACTTTACTTTTATATGTATTGCTCACATTTTATCCATGCTAACAGATAATTATGTAATATCGTCCTAACATTATCAGTTGAATAAAGTCTACGTTGTCCTCAAATAATAAAATATATGCCTTAAGGGTGCCATTTCTCTATGAACTTGTAATCTTTCTACTGTCGGCTCTGCATACTTTCTCGCATCATCTGGGTCTTTTTTCCCCTCTATTGTGTGAGTTGTCATCTGTCAGCTGTGTAACTTATCCCATCTAAACTGCCTCTTTCTTTCACTAGCCCATCACTGTTAAACATTTGGTCTGGCAATCCTTTCCTCGAACCTGTCGCTCATCATCTTATCAATTTGGTAAACCATTCCTCCATCAGATTGTTTTGGGTATTCTCCATGGACCTGCCTGTTTCAGTAACCTTGTTGTACATCCTTCCTAAACAGAGCCTTTCGTTCATCATGTAACTTGACCATCCATCAACTGTAGAGTACATGTTTCCTTTCATTGGGATGTCTTCCTTCTACCAAAATATTATCTCCATTGGTGGATCTAAAACGAGAAAAAACATAATTCTGTCCTTCCCATGCACAGGTTTAGTAAATTAGCCCCAGAGAGGCATAAAATTGGAAAACAAACAACGAAATATTAGTTGAAAACTGTCGCTCATCATAAATTACTTATGTAGACTACTGATTAATTAAAACGCTATGTTAGATTGGAAAGCACTTGATTAAAAAGTAAATAAATTTTCAGAAAATAATTTTGATCAGTTTCCAAAGGTTGGTCAGGCCTTTAGTTACTGATCTGAACTACCTTCTATGGTTGAGCAGACGATAGAAAGTAGTTCAATTTTGGCCTAAGAAATCAAGCTTGATTTAAAATGGCAAAGGGATATAAAAATTAACTATTTTTTTATGTTCTGTTTTAGGGATTTTCATGGGTCACATTAACTCTACTTTATATGTATTGCTCACAGTTTATCCATGCTAATAGATAATTTTATAATATCGTCCTAACATTATAAGTTGAATAAAGTCTACGTTCTCCTCAAAGAGTAAAATATATGCCTTTAGCATGCCATTTCTTCCATGAACTTGTAATCTTTCTACTGTCGGCTCTGTACACTTTATCGCATCATCTAGGTCTCTTTTTCTGTCTATTGTGTGAGTCGTCATCTGTCAGCTGTGTAACTTATCCCATCTAAACTGCCTCTTTCTTTCATTAGCCCATCACTGTTAAACATTTGGTCTGGCGATCCTTTCCTCGAACCTGTCGCTCATCATCTTATCAATTTGGTAAACCATTCCTCCATCAGATTGTTTCGGGTATTCTCCATCAACCTGCCTGTTTCAGTAACCTTGTTGTACATCCTTCCTAAACAGAGCCTTTCGTTCGTCATGTAACTTGACCATCCATCAACTGTAGAGTACATGTTTGCTTTCATTGGGATGTCTTCCTTCTACCAAAATATAATCTTCATTGGTTGATCTAAAACGAGAAAAAACAATTCTGTCCTTCCCAGGAACAGGTTTAGTAAATTAGCCTCAGAGAGGCATAGAATGGAAAAGAAACAACGAAATATTAGTTGAAAACTGTCGCTCATCATCTTATCAATTTGGTAAACCATTCCTCTATCAGTTTGTTTCGGGTATTCTCCACCGACCTGCTTGCTTCAGTAACCTTGTTGTACATCCTTCATAAACAGAGCCTTTTAGTTCATCATGTAACTTGACCATCCATCAACTGTAGAGTACATGTTTCCTTTCATTGGGATGTCTTCCATCTACCAAAATATAATCTCCCTTGGTGGATCTAAAACGAGAAAAAACATAATTCTGTCCTTCCCAGGCTCAGGTTTAGTAAATTAGCCCCAGAGAGGCATAAAATTGGAAAACAAACAACGAAATATTAGTTGAAAACTGTCGCTCATCATAAATTACTTGTGTAGACTGATTAATTTAAACGCTATGTTAGATTGGAAAACACTTGATTAAAAAGTAAATAAATTTTCCGAAAATAATTTTAATCAGTTTCCAAAGGTTAGTCAGGCCTTTAGTTACTGATCTGAACTACCTTCTATGGTTGAGCAGACGATAGAAAGTAGTTCAATTTTGGCCTAAGAAATCAAGCTCGATTTAAAATCGCAAAGGCATATAAAAATTAACTATTTTTTATGTTCTGTTTTAGGGATTTTCATGGGTCACATTAACTTTACTTTTATATGTATTGCTCACAGTTTATCCATGCTAATAGATAATTTTATAATATCGTCCTAACATTATAAGTTGAATAAAGTCTACGTTCTCCTCAAAGAGTAAAATATATGCCTTTAGCATGCCATTTCTTCCATGAACTTGTTATCTTTCTACTGTCGGCTCTGTACACTTTCTCGCATCATCTAGGTCTCTTTTTCCGTCTATTGTGTGAGTCGTCATCTGTCAGCTGTGTAACTTATCCCATCTAAACTGCCTCTTTCTTTCATTAGCCCATCACTGTTAAACATTTGGTCTGGCGATCCTTTCCTCGAACCTGTCGCTCACCATCTTATCAATTTGGTAAACCATTCCTCCATCAGATTGTTTCGGGTATTCTCCATGGACCTGCCTGTTTCAGTAACCTTGTTGTACATCCTTCCTAAACAGAGCCTTTCGTTCGTCATGTAACTTGACCATCCATCAACTGTAGAGTACATGTTTGCTTTCATTGGGATGTCTTCCGTCTACCAAAATATAATCTTCATTGGTTGATCTAAAACGAGAAAAAACAATTCTGTCCTTCCTAGGAACAGGTTTAGTAAATTAGCCTCAGAGAGGCATAGAATGGAAAAGAAACAACGAAATATTAGTTGAAAACTGTCGCTCATCATCTTATTAATTTGGTAAACCATTCCTCTATCAGTTTGTTTCGGGTATTCTCCATCGACCTGCTTGCTTCAGTAACCTTGTTGTACATCCTTCATAAACAGAGCCTTTTAGTTCATCATGTAACTTGACCATCCATCAACTGTAGAGTACATGTTTCCTTTCATTGGGATGTCTTCCGTCTACCAAAATATAATCTCCCTTGGTGGATCTAAAACGAGAAAAAACATAATTCTGTCCTTCCCAGGCTCAGGTTTAGTAAATTAGCCCCAGAGAGGCATAAAATTGGAAAACAAACAACGAAATATTAGTTGAAAACTGTCGCTCATCATAAATTACTTGTGTAGACTACTGATTAATTTAAACGCTATGTTAGATTGGAAAACACTTGATTAAAAAGTAAATAAATTTTCCGAAAATAATTTTAATCAGTTTCCAAAGGTTAGTCAGGCCTTTAGTTACTGATCTGAACTACCTTCTATGGTTGAACAGACGATAGAAAGTAGTTCAATTTTGGCCTAAGAAATCAAGCTCGATTTAAAATGGCAAAGGGATATAAAAATTAACTATTTTTTTATGTTCTGTTTTAGGGATTTTAATGGGTCACATTAACTCTACTTTATATGGATTGCTCACAGTTTATGCAGGCTAATAGATAATTTTATAATATCGTCCTAACATTATAAGTTGAATAAAGTCTACGTTCTCCTCAAAGAGTAAAATATATGCCTTTAGCATGCCATTTCTTCCATGAACTTGTAATCTTTCTACTGTCTGCTCTGTACACTTTATCGCATCATCTAGGTCTCTTTTTCTGTCTATTGTGTGAGTCGTCATCTGTCAGCTGTGTAACTTATCCCATCTAAACTGCCTCTTTCTTTCATTAGCCCATCACTGTTAAACATTTGGTCTGGCGATCCTTTCCTCGAACCTGTCGCTCATCATCTTATCAATTTGGTAAACCATTCCTCCATCAGATTGTTTCGGGTATTCTCCATCGACCTGCCTGTTTCAGTAACCTTGTTGTACATCCTTCCTAAACAGAGCCTTTCGTTCGTCATGTAACTTGACCATCCATCAACTGTAGAGTACATGTTTGCTTTCATTGGGATGTCTTCCTTCTACCAAAATATAATCTTCATTGGTTGATCTAAAACGAGAAAAAACAATTCTGTCCTTCCCAGGAACAGGTTTAGTAAATTAGCCTCAGAGAGGCATAGAATGGAAAAGAAACAACGAAATATTAGTTGAAAACTGTCGCTCATCATCTTATCAATTTGGTAAACCATTCCTCTATCAGTTTGTTTCGGGTATTCTCCACCGACCTTCTTGCTTCAGTAACCTTGTTGTACATCCTTCATAAACAGAGCCTTTTAGTTCATCATGTAACTTGACCATCCATCAACTGTAGAGTACATGTTTCCTTTCATTGGGATGTCTTCCGTCTACCAAAATATAATCTCCCTTGGTGGATCTAAAACGAGAAAAAACATAATTCTGTCCTTCCCAGGCTCAGGTTTAGTAAATTAGCCCCAGAGAGGCATAAAATTGGAAAACAAACAACGAAATATTAGTTGAAAACTGTCGCTCATCATAAATTACTTGTGTAGACTACTGATTAATTTAAACGCTATGTTAGATTGGAAAACACTTGATTAAAAAGTAAATAAATTTTCCGAAAATAATTTTAATCAGTTTCCAAAGGTTAGTCAGGCCTTTAGTTACTGATCTGAACTACCTTCTATGGTTGAGCAGACGATAGAAAGTAGTTCAATTTTGGCCTAAGAAATTAAGCTCGATTTAAAATGGCAAAGGGATATAAAAATTAACTATTTTTTTATGTTCTGTTTTAGGGATTTTAATGGGTCACATTAACTTTACTTTATATGTATTGCTCACAGTTTATCCATGCTAATAGGTAATTTTATAATATCGTCCTAACATTATAAGTTGAATAAAGTCTACGTTCTCCTCAAAGAGTAAAATATATGCCTTTAGGGTGCCATTTCTTCCATGAACTTGTAATCTTTCTACTGTCGGTTCTGTACACTTTCTCGCATCATCTAGGTCTCTTTTTCCGTCTATTGTGTGAGTCGTCATCTGTCAGCTGTGTAACTTATCCCATCTAAACTGCCTCTTTCTTTCATTAGCCCATCACTGTTAAACATTTGGTCTGGCGATCCTTTCCTCGAACCTGTCGCTCATCATCTTATCAATTTGGTAAACCATTCCTCCATCAGATTGTTTCGGGTATTCTCCATCGACCTGCCTGTTTCAGTAACCTTGTTGTACATCCTTCCTAAACAGAGCCTTTCGTTCGTCATGTAACTTGACCATCCATCAACTGTAGAGTACATGTTTGCTTTCATTGGGATGTCTTCCTTCTACCAAAATATAATCTTCATTGGTTGATCTAAAACGAGAAAAAACAATTCTGTCCTTCCCTGGAACAGGTTTAGTAAATTAGCCTTAGAGAGGCATAGAATGGAAAAGAAACAACGAAATATTAGTTGAAAACTGTCGCTCATCATCTTATCAATTCGGTAAACCATTCCTCTATCAGTTTGTTTCCGGTATTCTCCATCGACCTGCTTGCTTCAGTAACCTTGTTGTACATCCTTCATAAACAGAGCCTTTCGTTCATCATGTAACTTGACCATCCATCAACTGTAGAGTACATGTTTCCTTTCATTGGGATGTCTTCCGTCTACCAAAATATAATCTCCCTTGGTGGATCTAAAACGAGAAAAAACATAATTCTGTCCTTCCCAGGCTCAGGTTTAGTAAATTAGCCCCAGAGAGGCATAAAATTGGAAAACAAACAACGAAATATTAGTTGAAAACTGTTGCTTATCATAAATTACTTATGTAGACATTAATTAAAACGCTATGTTAGATTGGAAAGCACTTGATTTAAAAGTAAATAAATTTTCAGAAAATAATTTTGATCAGTTTCCAAAGGTTAGTCAGGCCTTTAGTTACTGATCTGAACTACCCTCTATGGTTGAGCAGACAATAGAAAGTAGTTCAATTTTGGCCTAAGAAATCAAGTTCGATTTAAAATGGCAAAGGGATATAAAAATTAACTATTTTTTATGTTCTGTTTTAGGGATTTTCATGGGTCACATTAACTTTACTTTTATATGTATTGCTCACAGTTTATCCATGCTAATAGATAATTTTATAATATCGTCCTAACATTATAAGTTGAATAAAGTCTACGTTCTCCTCAAAGAGTAAAATATATGCCTTTAGGGTGCCATTTCTTCCATGAACTTGTAATCTTTCTACTGTCGGCTCTGTACACTTTCTCGCATCATCTAGGTATCTTTTTCCGTCTATTGTGTGAGTCGTCATCTGTCAGCTGTGTAACTTATCCCATCTAAACTGCCTCTTTCTTTCATTAGCCCATCACTGTTAAACATTTGGTCTGGCGATCCTTTCCTCGAACCTGTCGCTCACCATCTTATCAATTTGGTAAACCATTCCTCCATCAGATTGTTTCGGGTATTCTCCATGGACCTGCCTGTTTCAGTAACCTTGTTGTACATCCTTCCTAAACAGAGCCTTTCGTTCGTCATGTAACTTGACCATCCATCAACTGTAGAGTACATGTTTGCTTTCATTGGGATGTCTTCCTTCTACCAAAATATAATCTTCATTGGTTGATCTAAAACGAGAAAAAACAATTCTGTCCTTCCCAGGAACAGGTTTAGTAAATTAGCCTCAGAGAGGCATAGAATGGAAAACAAACAACGAAATATTAGTTGAAAACTGTCGCTCATCATCTTATCAATTTGGTAAACCATTCCTCTATCAGTTTGTTTCGGGTATTCTCCATCGACCTGCTTGCTTCAGTAACCTTGTTGTACATCCTTCATAAACAGAGCCTTTTCGTTCATCATGTAACTTGACCATCCATCAACTGTAGAGTACATGTTTCCTTTCATTGGGATGTCTTCCGTCTACCAAAATATAATCTCCCTTGGTGGATCTAAAACGAGAAAAAACATAATTCTGTCCTTCCCAGGCTCAGGTTTAGTAAATTAGCCCCAGAGAGGCATAAAATTGGAAAACAAACAACGAAATATTAGTTGAAAACTGTCGCTCATCATAAATTACTTGTGTAGACTACTGATTAATTTAAACGCTATGTTAGATTGGAAAACACTTGATTAAAAAGTAAATAAATTTTCAGAAAATAATTTTGATCAGTTTCCAAAGGTTGGTCAGGCCTTTAGTTACTGATCTGAACTACCTTCTATGGTTGAGCAGACGATAGAAAGTAGTTCAATTTTGGCCTAAGAAATCAAGCTTGATTTAAAATGGCAAAGGGATATAAAAATTAACTATTTTTTTATGTTCTGTTTTAGGGATTTTAATGGGTCACATTAACTCTACTTTATATGTATTGCTCACAGTTTATCCATGCTAATAGGTAATTTTATAATATCGTCCTAACATTATAAGTTGAATAAAGTCTACGTTCTCCTCAAAGAGTAAAATATATGCCTTTAGCATGCCATTTCTTCCATGAACTTGTAATCTTTCTACTGTCGGCTCTGTACACTTTATCGCATCATCTAGGTCTCTTTTTCTGTCTATTGTGTGAGTCGTCATCTGTCATAACTTATCCCATCTAAACTGCCTCTTTCTTTCATTAGCCCATCACTGTTAAACATTTGGTCTGGCGATCCTTTCCTCGAACCTGTCGCTCATCATCTTATTAATTTGGTAAACCATTCCTCCATCAGATTGTTTTGGGTATTCTCCATCGACTTGCCTGTTTCAGTAACCTTGTTGTACATCCTTCTTAAACAGAGCCTTTCGTTCGTCATGTAACTTGACCATCCATCAACTGTAGAGTACATGTTTCCTTTCATTGGGATGTCTTCCTTCTACCAAAATATAATCTTCATTGGTTGATCTAAAACGAGAAAAAACAATTCTGTCCTTCCCAGGAACAGGTTTAGTAAATTAGCCTCAGAGAGGCATAGAATGGAAAAGAAACAACGAAATATTAGTTGAAAACTGTCGCTCATCATCTTATCAATTTGGTAAACCATTCCTCTATCAGTTTGTTTCGGGTATTCTCCATCGACCTGCTTGCTTCAGTAACCTTGTTGTACATCCTTCATAAACAGAGCCTTTTCGTTCATCATGTAACTTGACCATCCATCAACTGTAGAGTACATGTTTCCTTTCATTGGGATGTCTTCCGTCTACCAAAATATAATCTCCCTTGGTGGATCTAAAACGAGAAAAAACATAATTCTGTCCTTCCCAGGCTCAGGTTTAGTAAATTAGCCCCAGAGAGGCATAAAATTGGAAAACAAACAACGAAATATTAGTTGAAAACTGTCGCTCATCATAAATTACTTGTGTAGACTACTGATTAATTTAAACGCTATGTTAGATTGGAAAACACTTGATTAAAAAGTAAATAAATTTTCAGAAAATAATTTTGATCAGTTTCCAAAGGTTAGTCAGGCCTTTAGTTACTGATCTGAACTACCCTCTATGGTTGAGCAGACAATAGAAAGTAGTTCAATTTTGGCCTAAGAAATCAAGCTCGATTTAAAATGGCAAAGGGATATAAAAATTAACTATTTTTTATGTTCTGTTTTAGGGATTTTCATGGGTCACATTAACTTTACTTTTATATGTATTGCTCACAGTTTATCCATGCTAATAGATAATTTTATAATATCGTCCTAACATTATAAGTTGAATAAAGTCTACGTTCTCCTCAAAGAGTAAAATATATGCCTTTAGGGTGCCATTTCTTCCATGAACTTGTAATCTTTCTACTGTCGGCTCTGTACACTTTCTCGCATCATCTAGGTCTCTTTTTCCGTCTATTGTGTGAGTCGTCATCTGTCAGCTGTGTAACTTATCCCATCTAAACTGCCTCTTTCTTTCATTAGCCCATCACTGTTAAACATTTGGTCTGGCGATCCTTTCCTCGAACCTGTCGCTCATCATCTTATCAATTTGGTAAACCATTCCTCCATCAGATTGTTTCGGGTATTCTCCATCGACCTGCCTGTTTCAGTAACCTTGTTGTACATCCTTCCTAAACAGAGCCTTTCGTTCGTCATGTAACTTGACCATCCATCAACTGTAGAGTACATGTTTGCTTTCATTGGGATGTCTTCCTTCTACCAAAATATAATCTTCATTGGTTGATCTAAAACGAGAAAAAACAATTCTGTCCTTCCCAGGAACAGGTTTAGTAAATTAGCCTCAGAGAGGCATAGAATGGAAAAGAAACAACGAAATATTAGTTGAAAACTGTCGCTCATCATCTTATCAATTTGGTAAACCATTCCTCTATCAGTTTGTTTCGGGTATTCTCCATCGACCTGCTTGCTTCAGTAACCTTGTTGTACATCCTTCATAAACAGAGCCTTTTAGTTCATCATGTAACTTGACCATCCATCAACTGTAGAGTACATGTTTCCTTTCATTGGGATGTCTTCCGTCTACCAAAATATAATCTCCCTTGGTGGATCTAAAACGAGAAAAAACATAATTCTGTCCTTCCCAGGCTCAGGTTTAGTAAATTAGCCCCAGAGAGGCATAAAATTGGAAAACAAACAACGAAATATTAGTTGAAAACTGTTGCTTATCGTAAATTACTTATGTAGACTACTGATTAATTAAAACGCTATGTTAGATTGGAAAGCACTTGATTAAAAAGTAAATAAATTTTCAGAAAATAATTTTGATCAGTTTCCAAAGGTTAGTCAGGCCTTTAGTTACTGATCTGAACTACCTTCTATGGTTGAGCAGACAATAGAAAGTAGTTCAATTTTGGTCTAAGAAATCAAGCTCGATTTAAAATGGCAAAGGGATATAAAAATTAACTATTTTTTATGTTCTGTTTTAGGGATTTTCATGGGTCACATTAACTTTACTTCTATATGTATTGCTCACAGTTAATCCATGCTAATAGATAATTTTATAATATCGTCCTAACATTATAAGTTGAATAAAGTCTACGTTCTCCTCAAAGAGTAAAATATATGCCTTTAGGGTGCCATTTCTTCCATGAACTTGTAATCTTTCTACTGTCGGCTCTGTACACTTTCTCGCATCATCTAGGTCTCTTTTTCCGTCTATTGTGTGAGTCGTCATCTGTCAGCTGTGTAACTTATCCCATCTAAACTGCCTCTTTCTTTCATTAGCTCATCACTGTTAAACATTTGGTCTGGCGATCCTTTCCTCGAACCTGTCGCTCATCATCTTATCAATTTGGTAAACCATTCCTCCATCAGATTGTTTTGGGTATTCTCCATCGACTTGCCTGTTTCAGTAACCTTGTTGTACATCCTTCTTAAACAGAGCCTTTCGTTCGTCATGTAACTTGACCATCCATCAACTGTAGAGTACATGTTTGCTTTCATTGGGATGTCTTCCTTCTACCAAAATATAATCTTCATTGGTTGATCTAAAACGAGAAAAAACAATTCTGTCCTTCCCAGGAACAGGTTTAGTAAATTAGCCTCAGAGAGGCGTAGAATGGAAAAGAAACAACGAAATATTAGTTGAAAACTGTCGCTCATCATCTTATCAATGTGGTAAACCATTCCTCTATCAGTTTGTTTCGGGTATTCTCCATCGACCTGCTTGCTTCAGTAACCTTGTTGTACATCCTTCATAAACAGAGCCTTTCGTTCATCATGTAACTTGACCATCCATCAACTGTAGAGTACATGTTTCCTTTCATTGGGATGTCTTCCGTCTACCAAAATATAATCTCCCTTGGTGGATCTAAAACGAGAAAAAACATAATTCTGTCCTTCCCAGGCTCAGGTTTAGTAAATTAGCCCCAGAGAGGCATAAAATTGGACAACAAACAACGAAATATTAGTTGAAAACTGTTGCTTATCGTAAATTACTTATGTAGACTACTGATTAATTAAAACGCTATGTTAGATTGGAAAGCACTTGATTAAAAAGTAAATAAATTTTCAGAAAATAATTTTGATCAGTTTCCAAAGGTTAGTCAGGTCTTTAGTTACTGATCTGAACTAACTTCTATGGTTGAGCAGACGATAGAAAGTAGTTCAATTTTGACCTAAGAAATCAAGCTCGATTTAAAATGGCAAAAGGGATATAAAAATTAACTATTTTTTATGTTCTGTTTTAGGGATTTTCATGGGTCACATTAATTTGACTTTTATATGTATTGCTCACATTTTATCCATGCTAATAGATAATTTTATAATATCGTCCTAACATTATAAGTTGAATAAAGTCTACGTTCTCCTCAAAGAGTAAAATATATGCCTTTAGGCTGCCATTTCTTCCATGAACTTGTAATCTTTCTACTGTCGGCTCTGTACACTTTCTCGCATCATCTAGGTCTCTTTTTCCGTCTATTGTGTGAGTCGTCATCTGTCAGCTGTGTAACTTATCCCATCTAAACTGCCTCTTTCTTTCATTAGCCCATCACTGTTAAACATTTGGTCTGGCGATCCTTTCCTCGAACCTGTCGCTCATCATCTTATCAATTTGGTAAACCATTCCTCCATCAGATTGTTTCGGGTATTCTCCATCGACTTGCCTGTTTCAGTAACCTTGTTGTACATCCTTCTTAAACAGAGCCTTTCGTTCGTCATGTAACTTGACCATCCATCAACTGTAGAGTACATGTTTGCTTTCATTGGGATGTCTTCCTTCTACCAAAATATAATCTTCATTGGTTGATCTAAAACGAGAAAAAACAATTCTGTCCTTCCCTGGAACAGGTTTAGTAAATTAGCCTTAGAGAGGCATAGAATGGAAAAGAAACAACGAAATATTAGTTGAAAACTGTCGCTCATCATCTTATCAATTCGGTAAACCATTCCTCTATCAGTTTGTTTCGGGTATTCTCCATCGACCTGCTTGCTTCAGTAACCTTGTTGTACATCCTTCATAAACAGAGCCTTTCGTTCATCATGTAACTTGACCATCCATCAACTGTAGAGTACATGTTTCCTTTCATTGGGATGTCTTCCGTCTACCAAAATATAATCTCCCTTGGTGGATCTAAAACGAGAAAAAACATAATTCTGTCCTTCCCAGGCTCAGGTTTAGTAAATTAGCCCCAGAGAGGCATAAAATTGGAAAACAAACAACGAAATATTAGTTGAAAACTGTTGCTTATCGTAAATTACTTATGTAGACTACTGATTAATTAAAACGCTATGTTAGATTGGAAAGCACTTGATTAAAAAGTAAATAAATTTTCAGAAAATAATTTTGATCAGTTTCCAAAGGTTAGTCAGGCCTTTAGTTACTGATCTGAACTACCTTCTATGGTTGAGCAGACAATAGAAAGTAGTTCAATTTTGGTCTAAGAAATCAAGCTCGATTTAAAATGGCAAAAGGATATAAAAATTAACTATTTTTTATGTTCTGTTTTAGGGATTTTCATGGGTCACATTAATTTGACTTTTATATGTATTGCTCACATTTTATCCATGCTAATAGATAATTTTATAATATTGTCCTAACATTATAAGTTGAATAAAGTCTACGTTCTCCTCAAAGAGTAAAATATATGCCTTTAGGCTGCCATTTCTTCCATGAACTTGTAATCTTTCTACTGTCGGCTCTGTACACTTTCTTGCATCATCTAGGTCTCTTTTTCCGTCTATTGTGTGAGTAGTCATCTGTCAGCTGTGTAACTTATCCCATCTAAACTGCCTCTTTCTTTCATTAGCCCATCACTGTTAAACATTTGGTCTGGCGATCCTTTCCTCGAACCTGTCGCTCATCATCTTATCAATTTGGTAAACCATTCCTCCATCAGATTGTTTCGGGTATTCTCCATCGACTTGCCTGTTTCAGTAACCTTGTTGTACATCCTTCTTAAACAGAGCCTTTCGTTCGTCATGTAACTTGACCATCCATCAACTGTAGAGTACATGTTTGCTTTCATTGGGATGTCTTCCTTCTACCAAAATATAATCTTCATTGGTTGATCTAAAACGAGAAAAAACAATTCTGTCCTTCCCTGGAACAGGTTTAGTAAATTAGCCTTAGAGAGGCATAGAATGGAAAAGAAACAACGAAATATTAGTTGAAAACTGTCGCTCATCATCTTATCAATTCGGTAAACCATTCCTCTATCAGTTTGTTTCGGGTATTCTCCATCGACCTGCTTGCTTCAGTAACCTTGTTGTACATCCTTCATAAACAGAGCCTTTCGTTCATCATGTAACTTGACCATCCATCAACTGTAGAGTACATGTTTCCTTTCATTTGGATGTCTTCCGTCTACCAAAATATAATCTCCCTTGGTGGATCTAAAACGAGAAAAAACATAATTCTGTCCTTCCCAGGCTCAGGTTTAGTAAATTAGCCCCAGAGAGGCATAACATTGGAAAACAAACAACGAAATATTAGTTGAAAACTGTCGCTCATCATAAATTACTTATGTAGACTACTGATTAATTAAAACGCTATGTTAGATTGGAAAGCACTTGATTAAAAAGTAAATAAATTTTCAGAAAATAATTTTGATCAGTTTTCAAAGGTTGGTCAGGCTTTTAGTTACTGATCTGAACTACCGTCTATGGTTGAGCAGACGATAGAAAGTAGTTCAATTTTGGCCTATGAAATCAAGCTCGATTTAAAATGGCAAAAGGATTAAAAAATTAACAAGTTTTTTTAGGTTCTGTTTTAGGCATATTCATGGGTCACATTAACTTTACTTTTATTGCTCACATTTTATCCATGCTAATAGATAATTTTGTAATATCGTCCTAACATTATAAGTTGAATAAAGTCTACGTTGTCCTCAAAGAATAAAATATATGCCTTTAGGGTGCCATTTCTCTATGAACTTGTACTCTTTCTACTGTCGGCTCTGTATACTTTCTCGCATCATCTGGGTCTTTTTTTTCCGTCTATTGTGTGAGTTGTCATCTGTCAGCTGTGTAACTTATCCCATCTAAACTGCCTCTTTCTTTCATTAGCCCATCACTGTTAAACAATTGGTCTGGCGATCCTTTCCTCGAACCTGTCGCTCATCATCTTATCAATTTGGTAAACCATTCCTCCATCAGATTGTTTCGGGTATTCTCCATCGACCTGCCTGTTTCAGTAACCGTGTTGTACATCCTTCCTAAACAGAGCCTTTCGTTCATCATGTATTTTGACCATCCATCAACTGTAGAGTACATGTTTCCTTTCATTGGGATGTCTTTCTTCTACCAAAATATAATCTCCATTGGTGGATCTAAAACGAGAAAAAACATAATTCTGTCCTTCCCAGGCACAGGTTTAGTAAATTAGCCCCAGAGAGGCATAACATTGGAAAACAAACAACGAAATATTAGTTGAAAACTGTCGCTCATCATAAATTACTTATGTAGACTACTGATTAATTAAAACGCTATGTTAGATTGGAAAGCACTTGATTAAAAAGTAAATAAATTTTCAGAAAATAATTTTGATCAGTTTCCAAAGGTTGGTCAGGCCTTTAGTTACTGATCTGAACTACCTTATCTGGTTGAGCAGACCATAGAAAGTAGTTCAATTTTGGCCTAAGAAATCAAGCGCGATTTAAAATGGCAAAAGGATTAAAAAATTAATTATTTTTTAGGTTCTGTTTTAGGCATATTCATGGGTCACATTAACTTTACTTCTATATGTATTGCTCACATTTTATCCATGCTAATAGATCATTTTGTAATATCATCCTAACATAATAAGTTGAATAAAGTCTACGTTGTCCTCAAAGAATAAAATATATGCCTTTAGGGTGCCATTTCTCTATGAACTTGTAATCTTTCTACTGTCGGCTCTGTATACTTTCTCGCATCATCTGGGTCTTTTTTCCGTCTATTGTGTGAGTCGTCATCTGTCAGCTGTGTAACTTATCCCATCTAAACTGCCTCTTTCTTTCATTAGCTCATCACTGTTAAACATTTGGTCTGGCGATCCTTTCCTCGAACCTGTCGCTCATCATCTTATCAATTTGGTAAACCATTCCTCCATCAGATTGTTTTGGGTATTCTCCATCGACTTGCCTGTTTCAGTAACCTTGTTGTACATCCTTCTTAAACAGAGCCTTTCGTTCGTCATGTAACTTGACCATCCATCAACTGTAGAGTACATGTTTGCTTTCATTGGGATGTCTTCCTTCTACCAAAATATAATCTTCATTGGTTGATCTAAAACGAGAAAAAACAATTCTGTCCTTCCCAGGAACAGGTTTAGTAAATTAGCCTCAGAGAGGCGTAGAATGGAAAAGAAACAACGAAATATTAGTTGAAAACTGTCGCTCATCATCTTATCAATGTGGTAAACCATTCCTCTATCAGTTTGTTTCGGGTATTCTCCATCGACCTGCTTGCTTCAGTAACCTTGTTGTACATCCTTCATAAACAGAGCCTTTCGTTCATCATGTAACTTGACCATCCATCAACTGTAGAGTACATGTTTCCTTTCATTGGGATGTCTTCCGTCTACCAAAATATAATCTCCCTTGGTGGATCTAAAACGAGAAAAAACATAATTCTGTCCTTCCCAGGCTCAGGTTTAGTAAATTAGCCCCAGAGAGGCATAAAATTGGACAACAAACAACGAAATATTAGTTGAAAACTGTTGCTTATCGTAAATTACTTATGTAGACTACTGATTAATTAAAACGCTATGTTAGATTGGAAAGCACTTGATTAAAAAGTAAATAAATTTTCAGAAAATAATTTTGATCAGTTTCCAAAGGTTAGTCAGGTCTTTAGTTACTGATCTGAACTAACTTCTATGGTTGAGCAGACGATAGAAAGTAGTTCAATTTTGACCTAAGAAATCAAGCTCGATTTAAAATGGCAAAAGGGATATAAAAATTAACTATTTTTTATGTTCTGTTTTAGGGATTTTCATGGGTCACATTAATTTGACTTTTATATGTATTGCTCACATTTTATCCATGCTAATAGATAATTTTATAATATCCTCCTAACATTATAAGTTGAATAAAGTCTACGTTCTCCTCAAAGAGTAAAATATATGCCTTTAGGCTGCCATTTCTTCCATGAACTTGTAATCTTTCTACTGTCGGCTCTGTACACTTTCTCGCATCATCTAGGTCTCTTTTTCCGTCTATTGTGTGAGTCGTCATCTGTCAGCTGTGTAACTTATCCCATCTAAACTGCCTCTTTCTTTCATTAGCCCATCACTGTTAAACATTTGGTCTGGCGATCCTTTCCTCGAACCTGTCGCTCATCATCTTATCAATTTGGTAAACCATTCCTCCATCAGATTGTTTCGGGTATTCTCCATCGACTTGCCTGTTTCAGTAACCTTGTTGTACATCCTTCTTAAACAGAGCCTTTCGTTCGTCATGTAACTTGACCATCCATCAACTGTAGAGTACATGTTTGCTTTCATTGGGATGTCTTCCTTCTACCAAAATATAATCTTCATTGGTTGATCTAAAACGAGAAAAAACAATTCTGTCCTTCCCTGGAACAGGTTTAGTAAATTAGCCTTAGAGAGGCATAGAATGGAAAAGAAACAACGAAATATTAGTTGAAAACTGTCGCTCATCATCTTATCAATTCGGTAAACCATTCCTCTATCAGTTTGTTTCGGGTATTCTCCATCGACCTGCTTGCTTCAGTAACCTTGTTGTACATCCTTCATAAACAGAGCCTTTCGTTCATCATGTAACTTGACCATCCATCAACTGTAGAGTACATGTTTCCTTTCATTGGGATGTCTTCCGTCTACCAAAATATAATCTCCCTTGGTGGATCTAAAACGAGAAAAAACATAATTCTGTCCTTCCCAGGCTCAGGTTTAGTAAATTAGCCCCAGAGAGGCATAAAATTGGAAAACAAACAACGAAATATTAGTTGAAAACTGTTGCTTATCGTAAATTACTTATGTAGACTACTGATTAATTAAAACGCTATGTTAGATTGGAAAGCACTTGATTAAAAAGTAAATAAATTTTCAGAAAATAATTTTGATCAGTTTCCAAAGGTTAGTCAGGCCTTTAGTTACTGATCTGAACTACCTTCTATGGTTGAGCAGACAATAGAAAGTAGTTCAATTTTGGTCTAAGAAATCAAGCTCGATTTAAAATGGCAAAAGGATATAAAAATTAACTATTTTTTATGTTCTGTTTTAGGGATTTTCATGGGTCACATTAATTTGACTTTTATATGTATTGCTCACATTTTATCCATGCTAATAGATAATTTTATAATATTGTCCTAACATTATAAGTTGAATAAAGTCTACGTTCTCCTCAAAGAGTAAAATATATGCCTTTAGGCTGCCATTTCTTCCATGAACTTGTAATCTTTCTACTGTCGGCTCTGTACACTTTCTTGCATCATTTAGGTCTCTTTTTCCGTCTATTGTGTGAGTAGTCATCTGTCAGCTGTGTAACTTATCCCATCTAAACTGCCTCTTTCTTTCATTAGCCCATCACTGTTAAACATTTGGTCTGGCGATCCTTTCCTCGAACCTGTCGCTCATCATCTTATCAATTTGGTAAACCATTCCTCCATCAGATTGTTTCGGGTATTCTCCATCGACTTGCCTGTTTCAGTAACCTTGTTGTACATCCTTCTTAAACAGAGCCTTTCGTTCGTCATGTAACTTGACCATCCATCAACTGTAGAGTACATGTTTGCTTTCATTGGGATGTCTTCCTTCTACCAAAATATAATCTTCATTGGTTGATCTAAAACGAGAAAAAACAATTCTGTCCTTCCCTGGAACAGGTTTAGTAAATTAGCCTTAGAGAGGCATAGAATGGAAAAGAAACAACGAAATATTAGTTGAAAACTGTCGCTCATCATCTTATCAATTCGGTAAACCATTCCTCTATCAGTTTGTTTCGGGTATTCTCCATCGACCTGCTTGCTTCAGTAACCTTGTTGTACATCCTTCATAAACAGAGCCTTTCGTTCATCATGTAACTTGACCATCCATCAACTGTAGAGTACATGTTTCCTTTCATTTGGATGTCTTCCGTCTACCAAAATATAATCTCCCTTGGTGGATCTAAAACGAGAAAAAACATAATTCTGTCCTTCCCAGGCTCAGGTTTAGTAAATTAGCCCCAGAGAGGCATAACATTGGAAAACAAACAACGAAATATTAGTTGAAAACTGTCGCTCATCATAAATTACTTATGTAGACTACTGATTAATTAAAACGCTATGTTAGATTGGAAAGCACTTGATTAAAAAGTAAATAAATTTTCAGAAAATAATTTTGATCAGTTTCCAAAGGTTGGTCAGGCTTTTAGTTACTGATCTGAACTACCGTCTATGGTTGAGCAGACGATAGAAAGTAGTTCAATTTTGGCCTAAGAAATCAAGCTCGATTTAAAATGGCAAAAGGATTAAAAAATTAACAAGTTTTTTTAGGTTCTGTTTTAGGCATATTCATGGGTCACATTAACTTTACTTTTATTGCTCACATTTTATCCATGCTAATAGATAATTTTGTAATATCGTCCTAACATTATAAGTTGAATAAAGTCTACGTTGTCCTCAAAGAATAAAATATATGCCTTTAGGGTGCCATTTCTCTATGAACTTGTACTCTTTCTACTGTCGGCTCTGTATACTTTCTCGCATCATCTGGGTCTTTTTTTTCCGTCTATTGTGTGAGTTGTCATCTGTCAGCTGTGTAACTTATCCCATCTAAACTGCCTCTTTCTTTCATTAGCCCATCACTGTTAAACAATTGGTCTGGCGATCCTTTCCTCGAACCTGTCGCTCATCATCTTATCAATTTGGTAAACCATTCCTCCATCAGATTGTTTCGGGTATTCTCCATCGACCTGCCTGTTTCAGTAACCGTGTTGTACATCCTTCCTAAACAGAGCCTTTCGTTCATCATGTATTTTGACCATCCATCAACTGTAGAGTACATGTTTCCTTTCATTGGGATGTCTTTCTTCTACCAAAATATAATCTCCATTGGTGGATCTAAAACGAGAAAAAACATAATTCTGTCCTTCCCAGGCACAGGTTTAGTAAATTAGCCCCAGAGAGGCATAACATTGGAAAACAAACAACGAAATATTAGTTGAAAACTGTCGCTCATCATAAATTACTTATGTAGACTACTGATTAATTAAAACGCTATGTTAGATTGGAAAGCACTTGATTAAAAAGTAAATAAATTTTCAGAAAATAATTTTGATCAGTTTCCAAAGGTTGGTCAGGCCTTTAGTTACTGATCTGAACTACCTTATCTGGTTGAGCAGACCATAGAAAGTAGTTCAATTTTGGCCTAAGAAATCAAGCGCGATTTAAAATGGCAAAAGGATTAAAAAATTAATTATTTTTTAGGTTCTGTTTTAGGCATATTCATGGGTCACATTAACTTTACTTCTATATGTATTGCTCACATTTTATCCATGCTAATAGATCATTTTGTAATATCATCCTAACATAATAAGTTGAATAAAGTCTACGTTGTCCTCAAAGAATAAAATATATGCCTTTAGGGTGCCATTTCTCTATGAACTTGTAATCTTTCTACTGTCGGCTCTGTATACTTTCTCGCATCATCTGGGTCTTTTTTCCGTCTATTGTGTGAGTTGTCATCTGTCAGCTGTGTAACTTATCCCATCTAAACTGCCTCTTTCTTTCATTAGCCCATCACTGTTAAACAATTGGTCTGGCGATCCTTCCCTCGAACCTGTCGCTCATCATCTTATCAATTTGGTAAACCATTCCTCCATCAGATTGTTTCGGGTATTCTCCATCGACCTGCCTGTTTCAGTAACCTTGTTGTACATCCTTCCTAAACAGAGCCTTTCGTTCATCATGTATTTTGACCATCCATCAACTGTAGAGTACATGTTTCCTTTCTTTGGGATGTCTTCCTTCTACCAAAATATAATCTCCATTGGTGGATCTAAAACGAGAAAAAACATAATTCTGTCCTTCCCAGGCACAGGTTTAGTAAATCAGCCCCAGAGAGGCATAACATTGGAAAACAAGCAAGGAAATATTAGTTGAAAACTGTCGCTCATCATAAATTACTTATGTAGACTACTGATTAATTAAAACGCTATGTTAGATTGGAAAGCACTTGATTAAAAAGTAAATAAATTTTCAGAAAATAATTTTGATCATTTTCCAAAGGTTGGTCAGGCCTTTAGTTACTGATCTGAACTACCTTATATGGTTGAGCAGACCATAGAAAGTAGTTTAATTTTGGCCTAAGAAATCAAGCGCAATTTAAAATGGCAAAAGGATTAAAAAATTAATTATTTTTTAGGTTCTGTTTTAGGCATATTTATGGGTCACATTAACTTTACTTTTATATGTATTGCTCACATTTTATCCATGCTAATAGATCATTTTGTAATATCATCCTAACATAATAAGTTGAATAAAGTCTACGTTGTCCTCAAAGAATAAAATATATGCCTTTAGGGTGCCATTTCTCTATGAACTTGTAATCTTTCTACTGTCGGCTCTGTATACTTTCTCGCATCATCTGGGTCTTTTTTCCGTCTATTGTGTGAGTTGTCATCTGTCAGCTGTGTAACTTATCCCATCTAAACTGCCTCTTTCTTTCATTAGCCCATCACTGTTAAACAATTGGTCTGGCGATCCTTTCCTCGAACCTGTCGCTCATCATCTTATCAATTTGGTAAACCATTCCTCCATCAGATTGTTTCGGATATTCTCCATGGACCTGCCTGTTTCAGTAACCTTGTTGTACATCCTTCCTAAACAGAGCCTTTCGTTCATCATGTATTTTGACCATCCATCAACTGTAGAGTACATGTTTCCTTTCATTGGGATGTCTTCCTTCTACCAAAATATAATCTCCATTGATGGATCTAAAACGAGAAAAAACATATTTCTGTCCTTCCCAGGCACAGGTTTAGTAAATTAGCCCCAGAGAGGCATAAAATTGGAAAACAAACAAGGAAATATTAGTTGAAAACTGTCGCTCATCATAAATTACTTATGTAGACTACTGATTAATTACATGTAAAACGCTATGTTAGATTGGAAAGCACTTGATTAAAAAGTAAATAAATGTTCAGAAAATAATTTTGATCAGTTTCCAAAGGTTGGTCAGGCTTTTAGTTACTGATCTGAACTACCTTCTATGGTTGAGCAGACGATAGAAAGTAGTTCAATTTTGGCCTAAGAAATCAAGCGCGATTTAAAATGGCAAAAGGATTACAAAATTAGCAAGTTTTTTTAGGTTTTGTTTAAGGCGTATTCATGGGTCACATTAACTTTACTTTTATATGTATTGCTCACATTTTATCCATGCTAATAGATAATTTTTTAATATCGTCCTAACATTATAAGTTGAATAAAGTCTACGTTGTCCTCAAAGAATAAAATATATGCTTTTAGGGTGCCATTTCTCTATGAACTGGTAATCTTTCTACTGTCGGCTCTGTATACTTTCTCGCATCATCTGGGTCTTTTTTTCCGTCTATTGTGTGAGTTGTCATCTGTCAGCTGTGTAACTTATCCCATCTAAACTGCCTCTTTCTTTCATCAGCCCATCACTGTTAAACAATTGGTCTGGTGATCCTTTCCTCGAACCTGTCGCTCATCATCTTATCAATTTGGTAAACCATTCCCCCATCAGATTGTTTCCGTATTCTCCATCGACCTGCCTGTTTCAGTAACCTTGTTGTACATCCTTCCTAAACAGAGCCTTTCGTTCATCATGTATTTTGACCATCCATCGACTGTAGAGTACATGTTTCCTTTCATTGGGATGTCTTTCTTCTACCAAAATATAATCTCCATTGGTGGATCTAAAACTAGAAAAAACATAATTCTGTCCTTCCCAGGCACAGGTTTAGTAAATTAGCCCCAGAGAGGCATAACATTGGAAAACAAACAACGAAATATTAGTTGAAAACTGTCGCTCATCATAAATTACTTATGTAGACTACTGATTAATTAAAACGCTATGTTAGATTGGAAAGCACTTGATTAAAAAGTAAATAAATTTTCAGAAAATAATTTTGATCAGTTTTCAAAGGTTGGTCAGGCTTTTAGTTACTGATCTGAACTACTGTCTATGGTTGAGCAGACGATAGAAAGTAGTTCAATTTTGGCCTAAGAAATCAAGCTCGATTTAAAATGGCAAAAGGATTAAAAAATTAACAAGTTTTTTTAGGTTCTGTTTTAGGCATATTCATGGGTCACATTAACTTTACTTTTATTGCTCACATTTTATCCATGCTAATAGATAATTTTGTAATATCGTCCTAACATTATAAGTTGAATAAAGTCTACGTTGTCCTTAAAGAATAAAATATATGCCTTTAGGGTGCCATTTCTCTATGAACTTGTACTCTTTCTACTGTCGGCTCTGTATACTTTCTCGCATCATCTGGGTCTTTTTTTCCGTCTATTGTGGGAGTTGTCATCTGTCAGCTGTGTAACTTATCCCATCTAAACTGCCTCTTTCTTTCATCAGCCCATCACTGTTAAACAATTAGTCTAGCGATCCTTTCCTCGAACCTGTCACTCACCATCTTATCAATTTGGTAAACCATTCCTCCATCAGATTGTTTCGGGTATTCTCCATGGACCTGCCTGTTTCAGTAACCTTGTTGTACATCCTTCCTAAACAGAGCCTTTCGTTCATCGTGTATTTTGACCATCCATCAACTGTAGAGTACATGTTTCCTTTCTTTGGGATGTCTTCCTTCTACCAAAATATAATCTCCATTGGTGGATCTAAAACGAGAAAAAACATAATTCTGTCCTTCCCAGGCACAGGTTTAGTAAATCAGTCCCAGAGAGGCATAACATTGGAAAACAAGCAAGGAAATATTAGTTGAAAACTGTCGCTCATCATAAATTACTTATGTAGACTACTGATTAATTACATGTAAAACGCTATGTTAGATTGGAAAGCACTTGATTAAAAAGTAAATAAATTTTCAGAAAATAATTTTGATCAGTTTCCAAAGGTTGGTCAGGCCTTTAGTTACTGATTTGAACTACCTTCTATGGTTGAGCAGACGATAGAAAGTAGTTCAATTTTGGTCTAAGAAATCAAGCGCGATTTAAAATGGCAAAAGGATTAAAAAATTAACAAGTTTTTTTAGGTCCTGTTTTAGGCGTATTCATGGGTCACATTAACTTTACTTTTATATGTATTGCTCACATTTTATCCATGCTAATAGATAATTTTTTAATATCGTCCTAACATTATAAGTTGAATAAAGTCTACGTTGTCCTCAAAGAATAAAATATATGCCTTTAAGGTGCCATTTCTCTATGAACTGGTAATCTTTCTACTGTCGGCTCTGTATACTTTCTCGCATCATCTGTGTCTTTTTTTCTGTCTATTGTGTGAGTTGTCATCTGTCAGCTGTGTAACTTATCCCATCTAAACTGCCTCTTTCTTTCATCAGCCCATCACTGTTAAACAATTGGTCTGGTGATCCTTTCCTCGAACCTGTCGCTCATCATCTTATCAATTTGGTAAACCATTCCTCCATCAGATTGTTTCGGGTATTCTCCATCGACCTGCCTGTTTCAGTAACCTTGTTGTACATCCTTCCTAAACAGAGCCTTTCATTCATCATGTATTTTGACCATCCATCAACTGTAGAGTACGTTTCCTTTCATTGGTATGTCTTCCTTCTACCAAAATATAATCTCCATTGGTGGATCTAAAACGAGAAAAAACATAATTCTGTCCTTCCCAGGCACAGGTTTAGTAAATTAGCCCCAGAGAGGCATAACATTGGAAAACAAACAACCAAATATTAGTTGAAAACTGTCGCTCATCATAAATTACTTATGTAGACTACTGATTAATTAAAACGCTATGTTAGATTGGAAAGCACTTGATTAAAAAGTAAATAAATTTTTAGAAAATAATTTTGATCAGTTTCCAAAGGTTGGTCAGGCCTTTAGTTACTGATCTGAACTACCTTCTATGGTTGAGCAGACGATAGAAAGTAGTTCAATTTTGGTCTAAGAAATCAAGCTCGATTTAAAATGGCAAAATGATTAACAAATTAACAAGTTTTTTTAGGTCCTGTTTTAGGCGTATTCATGGGTCACATTAACTTTACTTTTATATGTATTGCTCACATTTTATCCATGCTAATAGATAATTTTTTAATATCGTCCTAACATTATAAGTTGAATAAAGTCTACGTTGTCCTCAAAGAATAAAATATATGCCTTTAGGGTGCCATTTCTCTATGAACTTGTACTCTTTCTACTGTCGGCTCTGTATACTTTCTCGCATCATCTGGGTCTTTTTTTTTGTCTATTGTGTGAGTTGTCATCTGTCAGCTGTGTAACTTATCCCATCTAAACTGCCTCTTTCTTTCATCAGCCCATCACTGTTAAACAATTAGTCTAGCGATCCTTTCCTCGAACCTGTCGCTCACCATCTTATCAATTTGGTAAACCATTCCTCCATCAGATTGTTTCGGGTATTCTCCATGGACCTGCCTGTTTCAGTAACCTTGTTGTACATCCTTCCTAAAATGAGCCTTTCGTTCATCATGTATTTTGACCATCCATCAACTGTAGAGTACATGTTTCCTTTCTTTGGGATGTCTTCCTTCTACCAAAATATAATCTCCATTGGTGGATCTAAAACGAGAAAAAACATAATTCTGTCCTTCCCAGGCACAGGTTTAGTAAATTAGCCCCAGAGAGGCATATAATTGGAAAACAAACAAGGAAATATTAGTTGAAAACTGTGGCTCATCATAAATTACTTATGTGGACTACTGATTAATTAAAATGCTATGTTAGATTGGAAAGCACTTGATTAAAAAGTAAATAAATTTTCAGAAAATAATTTTGATCAGTTTCCAAAGGTTGGTCAGGCCTTTAGTTACTGATCTGAACTACCTTCTATGGTTGAGCAGACGATAGAAAGTAGTTCAATTTTGGTCTAAGAAATCAAGCTCGATTTAAAATGGCAAAAGGATTAAAAAATTAACAAGTTTTTTTAGGTCCTGTTTTAGGCGTATTCATGGGTCACATTAACTTTACTTTTATATGTATTGCTCACATTTTATCCATGCTAATAGATAATTTTTTAATATCGTCCTAACATTATAAGTTGAATAAAGTCTACGTTGTCCTCAAAGAATAAAATATATGCCTTTAAGGTGCCATTTCTCTATGAACTGGTAATCTTTCTACTGTCGGCTCTGTATACTTTCTCGCATCATCTGTGTCTTTTTTTCTGTCTATTGTGTGAGTTGTCATCTGTCAGCTGTGTAACTTATCCCATCTAAACTGCCTCTTTCTTTCATCAGCCCATCACTGTTAAACAATTGGTCTGGTGATCCTTTCCTCGAACCTGTCGCTCATCATCTTATCAATTTGGTAAACCATTCCTCCATCAGATTGTTTCGGGTATTTTCCATGGACCTGCCTGTTTCAGTAACCTTGTTGTACATCCTTCCTAAACAGAGCCTTTCGTTCATCATGTATTTTGACCATCCATCAACTGTAGAGTACATGTTTCCTTTCATTGGGATGTCTTTCTTCTACCAAAATATAATCTCCATTGGTGGATCTAAAACGAGAAAAAACATAATTCTGTCCTTCCCAGGCACAGGTTTAGTAAATTAGCCCCAGAGAGGCATAACATTGGAAAACAAACAACGAAATATTAGTTGAAAACTGTCACTCATCATAAATTACTTATGTGGACTACTGATTAATTAAAATGCTATATTAGATTGGAAAGCACTTGATTAAAAAGTAAATAAATTTTCAGAAAATAATTTTGATCAGTTTCCAAATGTTGGTCAGGCCTTTAGTTACTGATCTGAACTACCTTCTATGGTTGAGCAGACGATAGAAAGTAGTTCAATTTTGGCCTAAGAAATCAAGCTCGATTTAAAATGGCAAAAGGATTAAAAAATTAACAAGTTTTTTTAGGTCCTGTTTTAGGCGTATTCATGGGTCACATTAACTTTACTTTTATATGTATTGCTCACATTTTATCCATGCTAATAGATAATTTTGTAATATCGTCCTAACATTATAAGTTGAATAAAGTCTACGTTGTCCTCAAAGAATAAAATATGCCTTTAGGGTGCCATTTCTCTATGAACTTGTACTCTTTCTACTGTCGGCTCTGTATACTTTCTCGCATCATCTGGGTCTTTTTTTTCGTCTATTGTGTGAGTTGTCATCTGTCAGCTGTGTAACTTATCCCATCTAAACTGCCTCTTTCTTTCATCAGCCCATCACTGTTAAACAATTAGTCTAGCGATCCTTTCCTCGAACCTGTCGCTCACCATCTTATCAATTTGGTAAACCATTCCTCCATCAGATTGTTTCGGGTATTCTCCATGGACCTGCCTGTTTCAGTAACCTTGTTGTACATCCTTCCTAAACAGAGCCTTTCGTTCATCATGTATTTTGACCATCCATCAACTGTAGAGTACATGTTTCCTTTCTTTGGGATGTCTTCCTTCTACCAAAATATAATCTCCATTGGTGGATCTAAAACGAGAAAAAACATAAGTCTGTCCTTCCCAAGCACAGGTTTAGTAAATTAGCCCCAGAGAGGCATAACATTGGAAAACAAACAACGAAATATTAGTTGAAAACTGTCGCTCATCATAAATTACTTATGTAGACTACTGATTAATTAAAACGCTATGTTAGATTGGAAAGCACTTGATTAAAAAGTAAATAAATTTTCAGAAAATAATTTTGATCAGTTTCCAAAGGTTGGTCAGGCCTTTAGTTACTGATCTGAACTACCTTCTATGGTTGAGCAGACGATAGAAAGTAGTTCAATTTTGGCCTAAGAAATCAAGCGCGATTTAAAATGGCAAAAGGATTAAGAAATTAACAAGTTTTTTTAGGTTCTGTTTTAGGCGTATTCATGGGTCACATTAACTTTACTTTTATATGTATTGCTCACATTTTATCCATGCTAATTGATAATTTTGTAATATCGTCCTAACATTATAAGTTGAATAAAGTCTACGTTGTCCTCAAAGAATAAAATATATGCCTTTAGGGTGCCATTTCTCTATGAACTTGTAATCTTTCTTTTGTCGGCTCTGTATACTTTCTCGCATCATCTGGGTCTTTTTTTCCGTCTATTGTGTGAGTTTTCATCTGTCAGCTGTGTAACTTATCCCATCTAAACTGCCTCTTTCTTTCATTAGCCCATCACTGTTAAACAATTGGTCTGGCGATCCTTTCCTCGAACCTGTCGCTCATCATCTTATCAATTTGGTAAACCATTCCTCCATCAGATTGTTTCGGGTATTCTCCATGGACCTGCCTGTTTCAGTAACCTTGTTGTACATCCTTCCTAAACAGAGCCTTTCGTTCATCATGTATTTTGACCATCCATCAACTGTAGAGTACATGTTTCCTTTCATTGGGATGTCTTCCTTCTACTAAAATATAATCTCCATTGGTGGATCTAAAACGAGAAAAAACATAATTCTGTCCTTCCCAGGCACAGGTTTAGTAAATTAGCCCCAGAGAGGCATAACATTGGAAAACAAACAACGAAATATTAGTTGAAAACTTCATAATAATTCATGTAGGCTATGGTTTTGGCGTATGCATAAATTACTTATGTAAACTACTGATTAATTAATTTTCTGTTTTAGGTGTATTGAAGGGTCATATTAACTGCTTTGAGTTAATCAGAAATGATTGCTGACACACCATCTACCCCTTAGGTATATATACTCTAAAAAAGGTCAGGATCAGTTTAAAACTAAAATAGATATGAACTAAGAGAGAATATTACATAATGTAATTTAGATGTTGTATAATGGAATCATGCAACCAAAACTGTCATTAATGGCTGACAACACACCATCTATATCCATAAGGGGAATGCTGTTCAAGAATTTCAAAGATGAAAAAGTTATGGAGCGCAAGCAACCAAGACATAGACTAAAACAGAATATTACATTATCTAATATGGATGCTGTATAATGATTCCAGGGATGTCTTAAATGGTTCCAGAAAAACCATCTACCCTTAACTGTTGTATCTAAACTGAAAAAATTGTCAAGATCAGGTTAAAACTAAAGAAGATATGGACTAAAAGAGAATATTACATAATCTATTATAGATGGCATATTATGTAACCAGATATTTATAAATGGCCGACAACACACCATCTACACAAAAGGTATGTGCTGTAAAAGAATTGTAAAGATTGGATCAAAACTCTTCAAGATATGGAACGATAGTGAACAAAGATATAGACTAAAGAGATATTACATAATTCAATATAGATGCCATATTATGCAACCGAAGATGATATAAATGATTCATGACTCACCAGCTACCCATAATTTAAAATGTATGTTGTGAAAGAATTGTAAAGATAGGATCAAAACTCTTTAAGTTATGCAGCGAAAGGGAATGAAGATAAAAAGAAATATTACATAATACAATATAGATGCCATATTATGCAATCGAAGAGGCTCATGACACACCATCTACCCATACGGTATATGTTGTGAAAGAATTGTAAAGATCGGATCAAAACTCTTCAACTTATAGAGCAGAAGGGAATCCAGATAGCCTAAAAGAGAATATTACATAATCCAATGTAGATGATATATTTTGCTACCGAAGATGTCATAAATGGTTCATGACACACCTTTCACCCATAAGGTAAAAAATAATTTGTAAATTTACAGCAAAAAGCGCTGGCAAATGCGTGATCAGCACTTTTTTTTGTAAATTTACAGCATAAAGTATCGTGTATTTTTACAAATAATTATCTTGTAGAACTACAATACTAAGTTTGTTAGTTCACAGTAGTTTTGGTCGTTCTTTTAAAGCGACTTCCTTTATAATTACATTAATGTTTTAGTCGACATTAGTGTTTGGTTTGAGGTTGGAGCTTTTTTAGAATATTCATACGAGATTTGCCTTTTAGCCAGGCATCATATATATATGGCTAGAACCAGTGGTCAGCCTACCATAGCAGTGCCCATGCAATTGGGTCATTGTTGGAATATTACATTAAGAAGAATCAGTTTCTATCTGGTACTCAACAGGTACAGTTTAAGGAAGGGGGTCTACATAATCAAACGTTTAAACTAAAGTATATGATTAACAGATATATACTTAATGTCAGCTACATTTAGATGTCCCCCTTGATGTCACATGCAGGAACGATCTGAATGTCATTAGATTCAAATAAAAAATTCAATTTTCGACATAGATCCAAAATAATATTCTCGACAATTATAGTTAACAAAAGGCTTTATAATAGTATGAACTGGAAAACTACAACACTTGGGTATTTTTTGCATATATATAAAGATATATATATATATGTATATCTACAGTGAATTTTGTAAATATATACCAATTTCAATATAATAACATCATATTTAGAGGTAAAATATTTACAGTGCATTTCTTTGTCATGGAATACATTTCTTTTTGGTGTAGATTTACAAACAAATTTTTACTGTGTATATGTTTTGAAAAGAACTGTAAAGATCCGGTTGTGGAGCTGAAGGGAATCCGGAACGGACGGACGGACGGCGCTGGTGATACCATAATTCGACCGACTTCGTGCGTATAATGAGACTATCCTTTAATATCCTACACACACTACAAAATGGAGAAAGTCCATAGAACAATTCTATGGTTAGCTCGCTTACACTCTTCATATCATTGTTTTCTTTAACTTGTCCTCCGTTTTTATCATGTGTATAGTACACCCTCCAGCGGAAAGACAATACTTCCACGGGGCATTCCGCCAATTGCGCTCCTTGGATGTTCATACTCTCATCAGCTGGACAGTACTTCGAGGAGCCCTTCTGTCCATTGTTTTCATGGCAGATTTTCTTCCATCAAACAGTATATATTTCACCCTCCCTTCCGTCAAAAGATTATCTTGACTGGGTAATCTAAAACAATAGCAAAACTATATAAATCCAAGGAGCAGGCTTGGTAACCTAACTTTAGAGGTACAAAGATTGATTGTTTGGTGTTTTACGCCGACCTCAAGATTATTTCACCTGTATGGCGTCATTGCCAGTTTTATTGTGGGAGGAAACCGGGCTCTATGCCCGGAGGAAACCCACGACCTTCCAATGGTAACTGGCAACCATCCGACATAGGTCGTTCCAGTGAAAACACAGAAGATTTTCTCATTTTTTTTTGGACTGAGTGGGATTTGAGCCCGCGACCCATTGGTGGAAGGCTGTCCGGATTGAGCGTCCATCGCTCTACCTACTGAGTCACGGAGGCAGGTACAAATAAAAAATAGCGAATAATCTGAGTTTTAGTATATAAGTGTGATATAGATTAAAGTTACCTAAGCCATAGTCACTGGCAACATTTTCCATCCACTTTTCAGCTCAAACGTCTTTTCTTCCGCATCGTTTGAAGATTGTGTCATTGGCACCAACTCGTCTCCGTCATCCTGAAAGGACAATAGTAAAACTCCACCCTTCCCAGTGAGAGACAACGGGAATGCTAACTTCACGTTAACTTCAACCAAAAAGCCAAGAGGCTGAATAAAGTCTACAGAAAATTACATTTATATTTAAAAAGTTTATGACCTTGTTAAATGGCTGTTGGAGATGATATGTGTGACAAGTAATTGACGGTTTAATGATTTTTTTAGAAAAGCGTAAATAATTGCTCTCAACGGAATTTATATATTTTAAAAATATCTCGGTTTTTAAAGTTGAGATTTGAAAAAAATAAAGGAACATATTTACATAATCACTATTAGTTAATGAACACAAACAAAAAATATTACACAAACAAACAATAAAATAAATGAACTCTTGTCAATTTGTCAGTTTGGTGCAACAGTCAGCATTGGATTCCAAATGCGTTGCGTATTAAAGGAGGAGAAAACAAATAAAACTGGCATAAACACTAAACGGACGGCGAATTTCCCTTTCCAATGGTACCATAGACATATTTTTACGATTTTTCCCCACCGCACAGTCCTAAAGTGAAGTTATATAAAACCGTTGGATTTCGACTGAGACCGACTTGCTTACTTGGCCGCCATCATCACAACAGTGCTTAGGGGTGTGTCTCCTTCGGCCAATCAGTAGACGCATACCCAGCAATTCAAAGAGCACGTGCGAGTGAAATTGGTCTACTTTCTTAGTCTGCCATTTAAGTCTAGGTTAATTGCTAGGCACATCTGTTTCCGGTCAATTTCTCGCTTTACAAATGGCGGTCCCCATCGTTTTTGTGACCCAATTTAAACATGTGCAATTTTCTGCATCACCATAAAACGCAGGTAAGATTTACAGCGTACAAATTGATACTCTAAGGGTGATTGTTCGTTACAATTTCATGTTGTTTTTTTGTTTTCTCCTCCTTTAATCCATCGGTGACCTATATGGTTCCATAATAACAGAAATCTTCTTTCAAACTTGAACGCAGTGCTTAAATGTTCGACCGGTAGGAGTGCATGTGTGTGTTGGAAATCCGAAAATGTATAAAAGCAAGAGGACTGTAAAAGATCAGGCTTTTAGAAGCAGACAGACGCCTGTATGTAAAACTGTATCGAGAAGAAGTCCATTAAAGCCGACCAAAATGTGCATATAACGTGAAAAGGGCATCTGATGTATTACGATGCTGTGGTTTGTAAAGGCATTCGCTAGACTGGATCGATCCTGCAAATGTCCCTTAAAAGACTGGTAAAAGCAGGGAGTGTCAGTGTCAAATCACAAAGTAGCTTGTGGATATAGAAACAGGGATCTGGATAACAGACAAAGAATAACCACAGATGGGAAAGAAAATGGTCGCCAGACCCAGGCAATAGCAAACTCAACTAGACACTGAATCCAAACAAACCATAAAGACAGAAAAACACAGAATTGTTCACCACAAACTAACATCAAAACTCGGTGAAATGCAATGAATAAAACCACCCAGTCTGTACACCGACACTGGTACATTAACACCACCTAACCAACAATCCAGCCAAAATGGTTGAAATTATGACAATAAGAACAAGATTTCGTGCCAAACGGCAAGGGTATGTCGCCAGTGCTTGTGCTAACGTGGCCTTCCAAACAGGTCGGACAAAACTTGAATCCATTCAAATCAGTTTACAAGCTACAACACTAGTTATTATGACTACACTAGTTATTATGAGTATATAAACCCTATAGCTAGTCCTAACGTTTAATATATATAAGGCCTACTTATTGTGGTTTCTCTTTAAGGAATCCAAGCCTGTCCTTCCCGAATTGGTCGACAGAGAGACAAGACGTCATTCCAGGACGAAATCTATACCAATTGTGAAAAAATCGGTGGAGAAAAGCGCGCGTAAAAAAGCAAGGCGACCAATTTCATTGGCTATCCCTAAGGGCAACCGTTGTACACAATCTGTGCGATTGCGCAAAGGTAAGTTAAAAACTGTTGAATGAGTGGCGTGAGATCTGAACCAAGGTGTGTCGGTGGGAGGAGGGGGGGGGGGGGGGGGGGGGGGGGGGCTCCTGGCCGGGTACATTAGTTCATAGGCTAATATCTCGAGGAAGGAAGGCTGCCACTTCTGTCAGCCATACGGCATAAATATAACTATGTCTGTATTCATTTCTTTGTTTGAAATTTGTCATTTTAATCTGTTTTAAATTCAGATTGGACAGGGATTGTGTGTAGGTAGGGGGGGGGGTGTAGATATAAATATGGCTCTCTCAGAATGAGGTTGCATGGCTGTTGATCGCTCCGAGCTTTATTCGTGAAATCCCAAACAGTTCGACTTTCTTGAATTTCTATATAGGGGAAACCGGGGGCCATCCACACGTACACATTTGGCAACCATCCCACTCATAAGACATATTGGTTCAAGGATTGTTCAGCATTTAAGATATAAGTGAAATAATCTTGAACGAGTCGTAAAACACCAAACAATCAATCAACCAATGCTTACCTCCCTTTGCTTCTGCTCTAAAGTCGAGCTTGCCAATATTAATTTCACTGATTAGATTGGAGCAGCGAAAGTCAAACACCACATTCTAAAATGAAGTGCAAAACTACATACATTACAGACCTTCCATCGATATGGCCGGGTTCGAATCATACTCAGACCAAATTTAAAAAAAAATTCTAAGATTTCTTAGCGGATTTTTTACTCTGTTGCCATATATGGATGAGTTGCCAGGTACTCGCCGATCGTCCGGGGTTTACTCCGGGCAATGAGCCTGGTTTCCTCCCCCACTAAACCTGGCAACGCCACCATATAAGTGAAATAGTCGCGGCGTAAAACATCAATCAATCAACTTTATATAGTCCGCCATGCTGACGTTGATGTTTCAAATCATCGGATTTAAAAAAAAAACCACTCGTAAATGCTTGAAATATTTTATGACATTTTTCCTTTCTGACATACATATCTCTAAAATACAGTCCATTATGCAAATATCGAGGTGGCGAGAATCTTGAATACCTTGATATCTTGGGGAGGTGTGGGGGGGGGGGGGGGGGGGTGGTGAAGTTGATAAATGTGGAGATGCATTGTGCTCGAGCCTTCGGCAAATCTCAATTCCGAAGGTGCTAGAATCTCGTATGGGTCATTCTGCATTTAGAATTTGACTCTTAATGAAGTTCACCGTTTTTACCCCTCGGGCAAATTTTGCCCGAAGGGTATTGTCGTTGCCTCCGTCGTCCGTCTGTCCGTCTGTCCATTGGTCCTTGTAAACACATTATCTAAAAAAGTCTTTAACTTACAACTTTGAAACTTCACACATTTGTTTAATACAGCAAGTACAAGAAGCCTATTGAAAATCAGCGCGCTCGGATGTTTTTTTTCAAGAGTTATGCCCCTTACATTACCGCTGCTATAAAAAGCCTTGTAAACACATTATCTAAAAAAGTCTTCAACTTACAACTTTGAAACTTCACACATTTGTTTAATACAGCAAGTACAAGAAGCCTATTGAAAATCAGCGCGCTCGGATGTTTTTTTCAAGAGTTATGCCCCTTACATTACCGCTGCTATAAAAAGCCTCGTAAACACATTATCTGAAAAAGTCTTTAACTTACAACTTTGAAACTTAAGACATTTGTTTAATACAGCAAGTACAAGAAGCCTATTGAAAATCAGCGCGCTCGGATGTTTTTTTCAAGAGTTATGCCCCTTACATTACCGCTGCTATAAAAAGCCTTGTAAACACATTATCTAAAAAAGTCTTCAACTTACAACTTTGAAACTTCACACATTTGTTTAATACAGCAAGTACAAGAAGCCTATTGAAAATCAACGAGCTCGGGTGTTTTTTTTTCAAGAGTTATGCCCCTTACATTACCGCTGCTGTAAAAAGCCTTGTAAACACATTATCTAAAAAAGTCTTTAAGTTACAACTTTGAAACTTCACACATTTGTTTAATACACAAGGTGCAAGAAGCCTATTGAAAATCAACGCGCTCGGATGTCTTTTTAGACCACCATGATCTCATGGTCAAATCGCTTTTTGTCCGTGGTCCGTCGTCCGTCGTCTGTCGTCCGGTGTCTGTAAACTTTTCTTGTGATCGCGATTCCAAGAGAACTACTGGTCGGATTTTCATCAAATTTTACAGACATGTTCCCCTTATGGTCTAGTTGTGCAACATCTATTTTGTTTGCTCATTTGCATATTAAAATGGCCGCTAGGCGACCATTTTGTTTTTCTATTTTTATCGCTTTTCTCTCTTGTGACCGCGATTCCAAGAGAAGTCCTAGTTGGATCTTCTTTAAACTTCACACGCACGTTCCTCCTATGGTCTAGTTGTGCAACATCTAGTTCGTTTGCTCATTTGCATATTAAAATGGCCGCTTGCGGTCATTTTGTGATTTTTACCTACATAGTTTGTGATCGCGGAATCTAGAAATCCACCAGGCCGATCTTGATGAAATGTTTTTGTATTGGTTCCCCATATGGTCTAGTTGTGCTACATCTATTTTTCTGAGCTCATTTGCATATAAAAATGTCCGCTAGGCGACCATTTTGTTTTTCTATTTTTTATCGCTTCTATTTTTTATCGCTTTTCTCTCTTGTGACCGCGATTCCAAGAGAAGTCCTAGTTGGATCTTCTTTAAACTTCACACGCACGTTCCTCCTATGGTCTAGTTGTGCAACATCTAGTTCGTTTGCTCATTTGCGTATTAAAATGGCCGCTTGCGGTCATTTTGTGATTTTTACCTACATAGTTTGTGATCGCGGAATCTAGAAATCCACCAGGCCGATCTTGATGAAATGTTTTTTGTATTGGTTCCCCATATGGTCTAGTTGTGCTACATCTATTTTTCTGAGCTCATTTGCATATTAAAATGTCCGCTAGGCGACCATTTTGTTTTTCTATTTTTTATCGCTTTTCTCTCTTGTGACCGCGATTCCAAGAGAAGTCCTATTCGGATCTTCTTTAAATTTCACACGCACGTTCCTCTTATGGTCTAGTTGTGCAACATGTATTTCTTTTGCTCATTTGCATATCAAAATGGCCGCTGGGGGACCATTTTGTTTTTCTTTTTTTTTGTCACTTTTCTCTTAAGTAAAGAAAGGCTAGGATTTTCGTAAACTAATTTACGCATGTTAGCCCTATGGTCTCGTTGCGCACTATGCACTTTTGTGCTCATTTGCATATTCAAAATGGCGGCCACTGGCCATTATTTTTTTATCACTGTTCTAAAGTAATGAAAGGATGTTCGTAAAATGTTATACGCAGGTTAACCCTATGGCCTTGTTATGCACTCGCTGCTCATTTGCATATTCAAAATGGCGGCCGGTAGTTTTTTCTGTGATTTCTATCTACATAGTTTGTGATCGCGGACTCAACAAAACTACCAGGCGGATCTTGATGAATTTTTTTTGTGTTGCTTCCTCATATGGTCAAGTTATGCAACATGTATTTTTTTCGTCGTTGACGTTTTCATTTAACACATTCGGTACCGCTGTCGCCATTTGGCGTTAGAGTGCTAGCCTGCTTCATTACAGAAGACATCGTAGGCCTATGGCGACAGCAGAAAAGTCGGCTAAAACCCCACTGACGCCGTATGGTTATGTTTTCTTACAACTTCAACTGATTTTGAAAATGCACAAATAAAATCACATGTTGCATCTGTTGGTTGCTTTGTGTTTTGTTTTGTCAATCTTCGAATACGGTTAAATAGGTTTAATTTACTTTAACGGACGCGCAATTCACTGATAACTTCCAACTTGTCTAGGTGAGACACTTCAAGCATACGTATATAACAAGAAAATGTTAAATTTGACAATAAAAGCTTGTGGAATTCCTTATATTTACAGCTTCAGATCTTAATATATATTTTCCTTGTCTCCAATATACTGACAGTGAGTGAGATATTTAAATATCTATGATTAAAAAGTGCTAAAATCGGGTGGTGAAATTAGCTAGTGCGAGTTTCCGCTGTCAATCACCGGGCCATTACCAGGCATTTTAAAAGCATGGCCCAGTTAAAGACAAATAAGCTATTTTTGGCACTGAGGACGTTATTTTGGAATTTCCTAGTCCAGAGTAGTGGAAAAAAGGCAATTATCGGAGCTTTATTAAACCTCAGAGGGAAATTGCAATCCTCGTGTCATTTTAAAACGTATCAAAATCGACTCCTTTCAGATTTGCAAGGGCGACTATAAGAAACAGAATTATCTATGCATGTTGCCGGCCGCCACGGCTTGTTCGAAGTCGGTAAAATGGCCTTCTCGAATTTGGATTTTAAAAGCCTAAATTCTTTCCAAAAATGTAACAATAATAAATATTTTTAAAGGAGAGTGTTCCCTAAGACACTTAAGAAGATCCATATTGTATTTTTCGGAGTGTGAAAGGAAGGAATATTTCAAAATGAAATGAAATACACGGCACCGTACAATCACTATTTTGCCGATCGAATTTGCATTCAGGCAGCTATGTACAGCAACTGACTTCGCAATTGTAAATGCTATTTACCAATAAAGTAACTGAAATGTTTTTATTCAATCATATATTTATATCAAATCGTGCATGAAGATTTTTTTATAAGTTCACTAATTTCTGAACGAATCGGGACATTTTTTGCCATTAATTTTTAAACTGACTTTCGTCATGATTTAATTTTTACTCATCAGTCGAGTGATACGTCGCCCGTTCTTCACTTTTCACGGGCTATTTTTGACAGATATACATTATATTTTGATTTGTAAACAAACACTCAATGCATCTTGGTAACATGTGTACAATCGTTTTGGATTTTGTAAATTTTAATTGTGTACAGGACTCAAACAAGCGATATCACTGACTGGCCTGTGTGCAATAACATATAGCTCCGGTAAGTAGCGTTAATGTGCGGCCTCCTTGAAGAAAGTTGGTTTTGAGTTTTCAGATAACAGCCACTATCTACCGAAGAAACTTTGTTCTTGTCCAGCCACCCACCAACTGAAGAAATAAATTTCATATATCAAATTTGCGATCCGTTTATAAGCAGCCTCACTTTCTGATAGTGTTCTATGGTGGGCTAAGATCAGTTCACTGATCTCTTGTTTTCTAGAGTTATGCCCCTTACATGACTGTCAGCCAAAAACCTCCTTGTAAATGTGATGCATGTATGTGGAGTAATTTTTAACTCGCAACAAATTGTCTGGAAAAGAAATATATCTTCAGTTTCTTTAGCCCAGACCCGAGGGGTCCTGATGGCGACAGCCACTTATGTTTTCCTGTGGAACCTGTCGTGTTGTTTTGTGATCTTCAGTTGTTGTTGCTTTTTAACCCCCCCCCCCCCCCCCCGGCATATAATGCGGGGGGATATAGCGATCAGCTTGTCTGTCCGTCTGTCTGTCTGTCCGTAATCATTTCTTGTCATCGCATCTCCTCCCAGGGTTTTCAGCACATTTTTTCGAAACTAGGTGGACATGTTGGATATTATGCAAGGATGTGCACTTCCTATTCTGGTTGCGCTGATTTCATTATTTTCAGAGTTATTGCCCTTTTTCCGACAATATACGAAGACATAGACAATTAATGCTTGTCATCGCATCTCCTCTCACAGTTTTCATCATTTTTTTTTTCTCGAAACTTGGTGGATATGTTGGATTTCATGCGAGGATGTGCGCCTCCTATTCTGATTGCGATGGTTTCATTATTTTTAGAGTTATTGCCCTTTTTCCGACAGTATACGAAGCCATAGACAATTAGTGCTTGTCATCACATCTCCTCCAACAGTTTTCATCAAAGTTTTTAGAAACTTGGTGGACATGTTGGATATCATGCGAGGATTGCACCTCCTATTCTGGTTGCGCTAGTTTCATTATTTTTTAGAGCTACATGTATTGCCCTTTTCCGACAGTATACGAAGACATAGACAATTAGTGCTTGTCATCGCATCTCCTCCCACAATTTTCATCAAATTTCTTCGAAACTTGGTGGAAATGTTGGATATTATGCGAGGATGTGCACCTCCTATTTTGATTACGCTGCTTTCATTAATTTAAAGTTACTGCCCTTTTCTCACAGTATACGCAGACCTATACAATTATTGCTTGTCATCGCATCTCCTCCCACAGTTTTCATCAATTTTTTTAGAAACTTGGTGGACATGTTGGATATCATGCTAGGATTGCACCTCCTATTCTGGTTGTGCTGGTTTCATTATTTTTAGAGTTACATGTATTGCCCTTTTCCGACACTATACGAAGACATAGACAATTAGTGCTTGTCATCGCATCTCCTCTCACAGTTTTCATCAAATTTCTTCGAAACTTAGTGGACATGTTGAATATTATGCGAGGATCTGCCCCTTCTAATTCTGGTTATGCTAGTTTGACATAGACAATAGGTGCTTGTCATCACATCTTCTCCCACGTTTGGTATCGAATTTTTGTCTAAGTGGACATTCTGGATATCATGCGTTCTACGCTGGTTTTGCTATTTTCGGAGTTACTGCCCTTTTTCAACTGTACAGGAAAAAATAAATAATAGGTGCTTGTTTCTGATGACATACATGTACAGTGTTTCAGGGCATTGTTACCTTCCAGAAAGCTGTGCCTGTTGTTTTTTCTTGATTCCACCTGATATGGGTTTCTAAATGCATATCCTCCTACATATTGCATTGAATATTGTTGAAACTTGGTGAGGATGGTAGTTATCGAGTGAGGATGTGGATATCCTGTATGGAAATGAACTTCTGTCTGTTCTTAGTATGTTTCCACTTCCACAATCTTATGTGATTGATTGATTGTTTGGTGTTTTACGCCGCGCTCAAGATTATTTCACTTATATGGCGGCGTTGCCAGTTTTATTGTGGGAGGAAACCGGGCTCTGTGCCCGGAGGAAACCCACGACCTTCCGCTGGTAACTGGCAACCATCCCACATAGGTCGTTCGAGTGAAAACCTAGTCAGAAAAACAATCTTATGTGGGGCCGGGGGGATACGTCATTCTCTGATATCTCTTGTTCTATTTAGCACGAAGGTCAACACACCACAATATTTGAAGCCTGTAATAGTTTTAGTCTAGGTCTTCCATTGTTGCGTCGCGAGTTCGAATCCCACTCAGACCAAATAAACATTGAACAAAATTTGAATGGATTTTCACTCGATTGGCGTATGTTGAAGTTTGCAGGTAGGCCTACTAAGTAGGCAGGTAGGCCCCCCCCCCGCCCCTACCCACATCAATCAATCCAATTAGAGGATATTTTTTCGAGGCTCCATATGCTAGCCATTGTATGCCTGCTAACTATTCGTCTTTTTTGTCATATTAGCCTGAACATCAAAAAATTTCTTCTGCCGATTTGGATTGATTGAATGAGTGATTGCAGCTTACCTCGTACTCCAGATCATTTGACCTGACTCTTTGTGCGGAGTAAACCTCTGACGTTCAGATTAACGTGTGAAAACCCACTTAGATTTTTGTTTTGGGCTGAGCAAATACGAACGATTTATTTGGACTGATAGCAATATAAGATTTCAAGCCCCCGTTCTCCCATCACCCTGTATAACACATCACCACATTTGTTCAAACTTTCGTTTAGTAAATATGCCTCCGTTCTCCCATCACCCTGTATAACATATCTTCCCATTCGTTCAAACTTTCGTTAAGTAAATGTCCCCGTTCTCCCATCACCCTGTATAACACATCTCTCCATTCGTTCAAACTTTCGTTAAGTAAATGTCCCCGTTCTCCCATCACCCTGTATAACACATCTCTCCATTCGTTCAAACTTTCGTTAAGTAAATGCCCCCGTTCTCCCATCACCCTGTATAACACATCTCTCCATTCGTTCAAACTTTCGTTTAGTAAATGCCCCCGTTCTCCCATCACCCTGTATAACACATCTCTCCATTCGTTCAAACTTTCGTTAAGTAAATGTTCCCGTTCTCCCATCACCCTGTATAACACATCTCTCCATTCGTTCAAACTTTCCTTCAGTAAATGTCCCCGTTCTCCCATCACCCTGTATAACACATCTCTCCATTCGTTCAAACTTTCGTTCAGTAAATGCCCCCTTTCTCCCATCACCCTGTATAACACATCTCTCCATTTCCAATAAAAACAAGTCAACTTGTGCTCGTACGGTTGCGTTGCTTAAATTAGGAGAAAATCTGCGAAAATTCCAAGCTTTTTTCAAAAAGATTAAAGCCAAATCAGCCGACTCTTAACCATGGCAGAGTCGTAATGTAGGCTGGTAGCAAGCGTTCTCACTGTAGTTCGAAGTGTAGGGCAACAGAATATGCAACATTTTGAAAACCTTGTTGCTAATCTTGATCTGAATCATTTAAATCCTAAATTTACAATGATTCAACTTCAAATTAAAATTTGTTCTAAAAAATAATGCTGCAATTATCCCAATCATACCACATTTCTGCACCATATACACAATAGAGCACGATCTTTATAACTATAATATCAATTTGGACGATATCCAAAATGCGACGAAATTGGACGAGTGTAACCCAATCGCCTACTGGGTTATACAGCCAGATCTATTTGGGCCAAGATAACCAAAATTGCACCATATACGCAATAGAGCATGATCTTTATAACTATACTATCAATTTGGACGATATCCAAAATGCGACGAAATTGGACGAGTGTAGCCCAATGGCCGTCCAATCGCCTACTGGTTTATACAGCCCGATCTATTTGTGCCAGGATAACCAAAATTGCACCATATACCCAATAGAGCACGATCTTTATAACTATACTATCAATTTGGACGATATCCAAAATGCGACGAAATTGGACGAGTGTAGCCCAATCGCCGTCCAATCGCCTACTGGGTTATACTCTCCAACCCCATTCCAATTTTGTCAAGCAATCGTTTTACATTTTCCGGTATTTGAGAACCACACGTAAACTAGATTTTGATATTTCAGATCTTTATTTTTACACTACAGGCGTCGTGGGAGAAAACAGTGAGAAAAGATAGTTCAGCTGCATATCGGAAAGTAAAGAAATTAGAACAGCAGATAGATCAGCTCAAAGCAGCAAAATAAAAATATAGAAAACGTTGGCATCGGGTAATGTGATTTCATAACCAGACCCCAGATACACCAAGACGAAAGGCAAACACCATTCTAAAGAACACGCAGAAAGCCAGAAAACACTGACACTACATTTTGCACTGACAGAAGAACTTAGACAAAAATGGCCCATGCGAAATCACAAAAACATAAACAGGTATTAAGCAGAATTATTGCAGGCAAAATTGTGTCGAAATACAGGCTACTGAAACTCACCAAATCAACATTTGGGAAACGAAACTGACCCAAAATAAATGACACTAATTACATGCAGTTTTACAGAAAACAACAGAAAAACAAATTAGGCCTTGGAGGTTAAATCTGGACTTTAGGACTAGGGTAACTTCTAATTTTAGATTGATCGTACGCCTTTACCGGACATAGCGCAGGGAAATCTGCGTACCATCTATAGGTTAACATTTTTGAAAGCTATCAGATAAATATAATAATCCTGACATCACGCTGCACGTGAGTATACACTTTTAATTTAAGAAAACGTTAAACTAGTAACGAAAACGTAGAGTCGATGTCATGAAATAGTCCGATTTTGACGAAAACAGGCAAGATGGCGACGTTCCCTGTCGATCAGATTCACCTTGAACTGGCCACTGTTATAGGCTCCACGGGGCGTTTCCAATAGCCCCTGGTGTTTGAATGTTCGATGCAACTAACGATAGCTCTAGCCAAATGTTCGACGCAACTAACGATAGCTCTAGCCAAATGTAAGAGAAGTTATAGAAAGGCACAAAAATGCGAACAAATTACCATGTAAAATTCCATGATGTTGTTGTCTTGTCGAATATTTAAAAGTCACATGATCAATTGATCTCCTATATGAACTCTCCAACCCCATTCTAATGGACATTTCCGATAAAAATGTCCACCATTGGCCTTAGAGGTTAATGCTGGACTTTAGGACTAGGCTTACTTCTAATTTTAGATTGGGGCCGCAGACTTATTACTTGACCGACGGTCTTTGTGAAGTTTTGTTAGGTGGCCGTTTTATCTTATAGAGATTTCAACCCTAGGCGATTTTAACCCTGGTTGATTAATTTGGTCTTTTTCGAACAAGGAACAGGGAATTAGGAATAAAAAAAATGGAAATGGGACACCAATTTTCAGTCGGATCCATCATACTACAGTATATATATATACATTTATAGTTTCGCGCATGCGTTCGGGTTTTCAATGGTTTGATGAAAAAGTCGAAAAATAAATATCTCGAAAACAAATCCTTGAAAAAAATATTCTTAACTTGGCACTAATAGGCTTCCGTAGTTTGTGATATTTTTGAATTGTTCCATAATAAATGCTGAGATGTGATTTACACGACGGACTATCCTTAAGCCTGGCACACACGGGGGAATATAGCTGCGCCCTCGGTCACTCGTGGCAGGCAGCGCAGCCCTTTCCACCGTGTGCGGCGAACTTTTGGTGTGATTTTGGCCACAAGTGGTGTTCTGTCTAAACTCAGAATCGATACGTATACAATTCACACAACACAAGTCTTTCATCAAGAATCAAGATGGTCTGTTTATTATATTCCATCATGAAACATTCTTTTTCATGTGTTGTAAGATTGACTGTAAATAAAACAATAAGGAAATAATAGTTTCAAAATCAAGGTATTGTTATGCTCTAATTAAATGCGTATTTACTTAAACATGTATTAAAAGTGGTCTTTTATGTATTTAAGTTTTAACAGTTATTCAAAACTTGCTTTAGTATAATGTACGCCTCTAAAATAATGAGAAAAATATTAAGGAACACAATAGGCTAATCGTGTACTATATCAATAGACACTGTATAAAACAGTTTCATCAGAGCTATTTATAGCACGCTGCAGCGAGTGAGCCTTCAGCCAGCCCCTATATACAAACTACCGTATGTTGCCAGAATGCTATAGCGACAAATAACTACTAAACTTTAATGACAGCTCTTTCAGTAAAAATAATCATTCAAACGGGTGATGTACGATTTGAGAAAATGGTTAGTTAGTTGACTTACCAATTATATCGACCTTATCTTGACAAAAGAGCTATCGGGGTTAGGACGTCTATGTCAGCGACCGAACACAGTTCTGAACAATGCTTTACAGAAAGGTACGCGACCAAAACAAAAGAGGTCACTTGATACTAAACAAATACCCGAGAAACGTACGGGCGCAAAAGTACATGAATCTTAATGAAAATCAACAAATCGACAAATTTGTCACCAACATACCAGCCCCTTAATTGTGAAGCTAAAAACGAAACAATTACTAAACTATATTTAAACATGTGACAAATTTATTCTAAACATGGTTATCTATTTCTCTAGAGAGGTAGGCAAAACGCAACATCCCAGCCCAACCGGCGAATGACCAGCTACAATCAAATCCAAACGACCAGCCCGCTGGCATCCCCAGCGAGAATGGCATGCAAGAACAAACAGAAACTAGATTCATGTTAGACCACACCCCAAATGCACCCAGCAAAGGCACAACCAGTTAACGGTAAAGGGACAAGGGGGGGGGGGGGGGGGCTTAAGAATCAGACTCTAATAAAAGGCATAATTTGTCAATGGGACGCAACAGAACGTTGGATTTGGTTTTAACTTGAACCATGCGGACAAATCCCTTTTTGTCTTTAATAATATCGATCACGCGTCCCAACGTCCAAGCATTACGCGGACTGGAGTCTACCAGCAACACAACATCATCTTTCCGAAGATTTCTGCTTGGCTTAGTCCACCTTTGCCGCTCTTGTAGTAAGTGCAGATAGTCAGAGGACCATCTCTTCCAAAATTGATCTGCCAAGTATTGTACCTGACGCCATTGACGCTGCGCGTAGTTATCAGTCTTGCTAAAAATACCTGGTGGAAGAGTTGACCCTGATTTCTGTAAAATGAGATGATTTGGTGAAAGAGGCTCTAAATCAAACGGATCTGTCGAAACTCTGGTAATTGGTCTCCCATTCAGGATCATCTCCACCTCGCACATAAGTGTATGAAGAGACTCATCGTCTAATCGAATTTGTTGTTCTTTCAACAGGGAGAAAAGGACCTTCCTCACAGACCGAATGAGGCGCTCCCAGACGCCCCCGAAATGGGACCCTGTTGGAGGATTGAACTCCCATTTAATGTTGCGTTGTAGCATGTTCTTGCGAATTTTGTCTTCATTCCACCTGGCAATCTCTTCCTTTAACTCTTTCTCGGCCCCTACGAGATTCGTACCATTGTCGGATAGCATCACCTGCACCTGACCTCTTCGTGAAATAAAGCGGCGCAGAGCATGAATATACGAACTCGTAGACAAGCTGTACGCAATCTCCAGGTGAACAGCCCTGGTAGCCAGGCAAGTGAATATTACGCCGTAACGCTTTATCAAGGATCTTCCCCGCTTGCATTCAAATGGGCCATAGTAATCCACGCCAACTCTTGTAAAGGGTGGTTCATTGGGCGTTACCCGATTAACGGGGAGGTCGGCCATTTTTTGTTGTCCCACTGGCTGCTGATATCTTCTACATAGAACACACTTTCTAGCAATGGTTTTTACCGCGGTGTTCGCACCAGGAAGCCAAAATCTCTTTCGCAATTCTGTAAGCATGGCGTCTCTACCCATGTGGCCAACATTCTTGTGAATATCCTGTAAAATGAGGACAGAAACGGTGCTTCCCTTTGGTAAAATAACAGGATGTTTTGTGGCATATGGTAGATTTGATCGTTCCAAACGTCCACCCACTCTGATTAGACCGTCCTTGAAAACCGGATCCATTTTGAGAAGACTGCTTGATTTCTTAAGAGGACATTTGTCTGTTTTCAAAGCCGAGTATTCTTCAGGAAAATGCATTGCTTGCTCTTCAGCAAGAATCACCTTTTCTGCCTCAAGAAGTACATCTGGTGAAAGATTCCTTCTAGGATAATCCATAGAGATCGTTTGTTTGTAGTTTTCCAGCTTGGAAGATATCAATCTCTCAAGTTTGTTCTTGTCTGCTTCGCTTGATTTTAATTCAGTCATAATCTGTATTCTCTTTTCAGACAACTTCTTCAAAAAGTCTTTCACGAGGATGAGCCAGCCAACTAATATTTTCAGTTTCATCCAAGAAGAGCAGTGATTTAAAAGACGACCAATAGGTGTCATTTCGGTCAGAGTTGCGTTGACACATTTCTTCAGTTCAAGGTCTTGGCTGCTCAACGCTCGAGATTTCTCGGTTTTCGGCCACAGATCCTCTCGGTCCCATAGAAAATTTGGTCCTAGAATCCATGTTGTTGTTTTCAGGAAATTGTGAGCTCGCATACCCCTTGATGCCATATCTGCTGGGTTTAATGCCGTCTCCACATAATGCCACTGGTCAGGTTCACATGCCTCACGTATTGTTGTGACTCTATTAGCCACAAACGTTTGGTAGCGTGTTGTCTCGTTTGATACATATCTGATTACAGACATGCTGTCTGTCCAATAATGTACTTCATCTGTTTGATAGTCTAACTCGTCACGAACCATTTTAGTCAGTCGTACAGCTAGGGTAGCGGCTGTAAGTTCCATGCGAGGGACTGTGACCTTTTTCAGTGGTGCCACTCTCGCCTTTCCTAATACCAGAGAACATGCAACTTCATTTCGATCATTAACTAATCTGACGTAAATCGCTACGCCATACCCGACATCACTCGCGTCTGAAAATGCATGGAGTTGACAACTGACTACTCTTCCGAATCCATCGGGCTTGTAGCATCTTTTGATCTTCAAGCCTTCAAGTAGATGGAGTTCAGATACCCATTGCTGCCACTTCTTCTGGTCGCCGTCGGAAGCAGCCTCGTCCCAACCAACTCCCTGCTTACAAAGACTTTGGGGTAATATTTTGGCAGATAACACAACCGGAGCAGCCAGACCCAACGGGTCATAAACAGAGCTAACGGACGATAGGATCCCACGCCTTGTAGGTGGTTGTGGCTTCAGCTGTATCTTGAAGCCCAGATGATCTTCTTCCACTAACCAATAGACACCAAGAGCTCGCTCGCTAGGAAGATCGTCATGCTGAAGATCAAGATCTTTTGTTTCCTTCGCTCGCTCTTCTTTAGGAATTGTTTCCATAACACTATGGCTGCTGCTAATCCACTTCGTGAGGTGGAACCCACCCCGCAGACACATTTCACTGAGCCCTTGGATCGCCTCGATTGCCTCTAAATCTGTCGCTGTTGAAGTCACCAGGTCATCCACATAAAAGCCTTTCTTCATTATCTGTGAAATGTGTGGCTCGAAATCTGCCATGTTGTCTAAAGCAGTTTGTTTCAGCGCTGCATTAGAGCAGCTTGGTGAACTGACGGCACCAAAAAGATGTACCTTCATGCGGTATCGCTTGGGTTCTGAATCAAGATTTCCTTGAGGCCACCAAAAGAAACGCAAATAATCTCTGTCGTCTACTGGGACTGCCACTTGGAAGAACATGGCTTCGATGTCTCCGACTAACGCCACCTGTTCCTGACGAAATCTCATCAAGACACCAATAAGTTTGTTAGTCATGTCTGGGCCAGGAAGCAACAAATCATTCAACGATATTCCCATACTGGATGCCGAACAATCGAACACGACACGTATCTTGTTTGGCTTTCTCGGGTGATACACCCCGTGATGCGGAATGTACCATACGTGACTGTCCGCCCGTTCGACCTTATTTAACGGAACAGGTTCCGCGTAGCCTTTTTCCAGAATGGTTTCCATAAAGGTTGTGTAGTCTTGTCGAAATGTTTCATCTTTCCTGAGTTTATATTCTAAACCCTTAAGTCTGGATAAAGCTTGGTTCTCGTTGCTTGGTAGAATGGCATCCTTGTTTCTAAATGGTAATCCTATTTCATACCTGCCGTTCTTGAAAGTCATACTTTCCACCACCTTCCTTAGAAAACGTTCATCCTCCATAGAGTGTTCTTTTCTGTCGTCAATATTTCTTTCAGGGAAATCAAAGTTTATGGACTTCTTCACAAGTGTAGACAACTGTGCAAGGCTGTCTATTTCTTTCATGGATTCTATCCCTATTCTATTAACAGAATAGCGTATTTCTTTGTTGTCAATTTGACAATCTGTGTCTCGTACAACGTTCCACACTATCCATCCCAAAGCTGTACGAGTAGCATGGGGACTCCCTTTAGGGCCTGTTCTAACATCTGTGGGAGTATATGCGTCGGGTACATTGTTCCCTATAATCAACCCAATATCTGCAGCAACCTGAGGAAGATTTACATCACTCAAGTGACTCCACTGCTGGATGTCTTCCACTGTAGGAATGTGGTGATGGGAAACTGGCATACTCTCCTTAGAAAATGTACGCGGCAACTTGACCTCATTCTGCATGTCCATGTCATAAATCTGAAGACCATTTATGGCGTAAGTGTGCAGAACGTATGGGTTTCCCATCGTTGATAATTTCAATTCCAATTTAGGACCTGTTGCGCCCAATTCGTTCCTTAAGGCCTCTGAACAGAAACACACACTACTTCCAGGGTCAAGAAACGCGTATGTCGTAACTGCTTCCAAACTGTTCTTCAGTTTTATTCGTACCGGAATGATTGCCATGGTGCAATCGCCATCTCCAGCCCCTGTATGATCACCTTTCTCGTTTGCCTTCTCGGCGCATGCGCTAGCTGTGTTATCAACCCGCGTATCAGTCGCTTGTTTTTTACCGACCGTCTCGTCTGCGTTGCCATTTTTCTTAGGCGACCATTTGTCATCATGGCAAATGCGAGGGTGTCTGCCTGAACAAAGAGAACATGTTGCCCTTTGCTGACAGGACTTGGCCAAATGGCCGTACTTTAAACAAGCATAACAAAAACCTTTGGATTTTAGAAATTTTATTCTTTCATCATACTTTATTTTCAACATTTCGGTACAGCTGTCTAAAGTGTGTTGTTTCTCACAGTAATCGCATGGTTTGTTGACGGTAGCCGTATCTTGATTACTTAACCCTTGACCAACCGTTGTTTGCGAAGGCGTTACTTTGGTGTGATTGTTTACGGCTGCGTATGAGCCTCGCTGCTGAAACTGATACATCGTTTTCCCACCGCTGGGAGCTGGTTTTCCGCCACCAACACTTGTAGACTTTTCCGGAGATGTCAGGGCTTGGCGTCCATACATGGGGTCGTTTGCCTTACGGGATTCGTTTTTCACAAAGTTAACCAAATGCTCAAATCTAATAGCCTCAGCATTGGTTCTTTTGACGTGAACAATGTTCCTCCATTTGTCATGCAGATTATAGGGTAACTTTTGTACAATTTGGCGCAGGTTTTCGGGGTATTCCAAAACTTTTACCGCTGGTATTCCTTTTAAGGCGTTGTTACATTCAGCAAGAAATACCGCATAGCTGTCCAGCGCTTTCGGGTCATTAGGTTTACCATAAGACCAATTAAGGGCCTTTTTGACAAAGGCGTCCGCCAGAATATCCTCATTGCCGTACCGCTCTGTTAATTCTTGTATTGCGGCCGGGTAACCAATTTCTGCGTCTACGTAGCCGTAGCCAGCAACAATACGATTGGCTTCTCCTACGGTATATTGATCCAGATAACTCATTCTTTCTTCGTCACTTTCCGTTAAATCAATAATTCGTGTCGTGAATTGCCGCATAAACCTTTTAAATTCAAGCGGGTTGCCGTTGAATTTCTTGATGTCTGTTGCTGGTTTTTTAATTTGGCGCATGACGGACAGAAACGCGTTTTCGACACCGCGTGGAAGTGAATTACTACCCGAGACCAACGGTTGTTGTTGCGTACCACCGACAGAGTATGGGACAAAGGGGGGTGCATTGAGATCAAATGGTTTGCCTGTACTAGGAACATAAAGAGAATGGCCTACCTGATATCCGGTATCCATCCGCTCCCGCAAGCCACCGTCGCCGAAATAACCACCGGCCGGTTCGCCTGGAACCTGACCGTCACCAGTACCATCAGCCGCCCATGCTGACATGTTGACGTCACACCCACCTACTGGATTTTGATGCTTACTAGTCGCGGGTAAACTTGAAAACGTAACAGGAGACTGATAATTAACGTAATCATTATTACTGTGAAACTCATGACTGGTAATATTACTATTATCTACATAGTTTACAGCTTGCTGTGAAAATGACTGTCCTTTCTGATTTGCATACTCATAGGAGCATGCATTACGTCGGTCTTCAGTAATGGCCTGATTTAACTTATGATGTTCATAGTCCTGGGTGAAAGAATTAGTTGGTTTAACAACAGTTTGACTGTGTAATTCTTCTAAATTTTCATACTTGTTTAGAACTTTAGCTTGTGCATCGACTACAGCGATTTCGGTTTTAATTTGAAGTTCTTCTTCTTTTAATTTTAGGTTTAATTTAGCCAGTTCAATGTTTCTCTTTTCGGCCAAAGCGTCTGCCCTAGCTGTCAACTCAGCTCGTTTTCTTTCCTCCTCAAGGCGAACTGAGGTAATTGAACGGCCGAGTGATGATTGTTTACTTTTGCTTGATGCCCGACTGGACCGGGTCCGTCGGCTAACATTAGACACACTGTCTTCTGGCCTGATCTGATCAGATTCTAACTGGTTGCCGCTAGAATACTTTCGCTTGAACCACGATTCCATTTTATCTGATTCATCTTTTTCTGATTCATAGACGTCCCCTGCATCCATGCTCATGCCTTCTTTTATTTTGGTTCTTAATTGTCAATGAATGTTCTGTCTAAACTCAGAATCGATACGTATACAATTCACACAACACAAGTCTTTCATCAAGAATCAAGATGGTCTGTTTATTATATTCCATCATGAAACATTCTTTTTCATGTGTTGTAAGATTGACTGTAAATAAAACAATAAGGAAATAATAGTTTCAAAATCAAGGTATTGTTATGCTCTAATTAAATGCGTATTTACTTAAACATGTATTAAAAGTGGTCTTTTATGTATTTAAGTTTTAACAGTTATTCAAAACTTGCTTTAGTATAATGTACGCCTCTAAAATAATGAGAAAAATATTAAGGAACACAATAGGCTAATCGTGTACTATATCAATAGACACTGTATAAAACAGTTTCATCAGAGCTATTTATAGCACGCTGCAGCGAGTGAGCCTTCAGCCAGCCCCTATATACAAACTACCGTATGCTGCCAGAATGCTATAGCGACAAATAACTACTAAACTTTAATGACAGCTCTTTCAGTAAAAATAATCATTCAAACGGGTGATGTACGATTTGAGAAAATGGTTAGTTAGTTGACTTACCAATTATATCGACCTTATCTTGACAAAAGAGCTATCGGGGTTAGGACGTCTATGTCAGCGACCGAACACAGTTCTGAACAATGCTTTACAGAAAGGTACGCGACCAAAACAAAAGAGGTCACTTGATACTAAACAAATACCCGAGAAACGTACGGGCGCAAAAGTACATGAATCTTAATGAAAATCAACAAATCGACAAATTTGTCACCAACAAGTGGCGTAGTGGAAAATATCTATCGTGTTTGATATTCTGTGGCACGAGTGGTTGATGGCACACCGTCTGCGGACAGCCCGCGCCAAAGGCGCAGCTGGAACATTTAACTGACCAATAGTTTACAGGGACATGTGATTGGAAACATAATAACATCATGGCGGCATTATCTGTCACGTGGGTACTAAAAGTCACATGGCACACATTCATGAGAGTGGAAAGGGATACCGTGTGCTCTAAAATTTTCTGCTGCGCTGCCTGCCACGAGTGACCGAGGGCGCAGCTATATTCCCCAGTGTGCGCTAGGCTTTATATTACACGTTCGTTGATAATAAATCTAGGCTAACGATACATTTCATTCTATCTGGATACATTTTTCTTCGGCGCGTCATAGACTTTATAACGTGTGTATATTAATGTGAAAAATATGATACTTTGTATTTCTTTCGTGTATAAAAACGTGTAGCGAGCATTAGCTATTCAACTTGACGATTTCTGATACATGTAAGTGTAAGGCCTCAAACAACACCTTGTCCTTGTTCTGTAACTTTTCGTGAAGCCTAACTTTTCCAAATGCCAAGTTCAATTTTTTTGGCTGTCGATGATGCACATTGAGTGACGGTCAAAAGGTCCGATCAAGTTAGAAGTTGTTATTAGAATGACGTTTGAAGGGGTTTCTATGAAAAGAAATACAAAGTATCATGTTTTTAACATTTATATACACGTCATAAACTCTATGACGCGCCGAAGAAAAGTGTATCCAGATAGAATGATCGTGCAAGACAATGGAACTCTATTGTTCGCGGATTTTCTTTCAATTTCTCCTAATTTAAGCAACCCAACCGGCCCCAGCTTTACACACATTCAGTTCGATCCTTTACTTCGCCGTTCCACCAAAAAAAAAACGGTTCAAACACACACATCTACGGTGGCCCAAATACGACATTTTAACGTTTTAGGGTTTTCAGTTTTGTTTTTTAGTTTCAGGTTATTTCTTTTAGTTTTCACCAAGGTGATAACCTTCCCACCTAGGTGATAACTTTTCACCGAGGTGAGAACCTTTTCACCTAGGTGATAACCTTCCCACCTAGGTGATAACTTTTCACCTAGGTGAGAACGTTTCCACCTAGGTGATAACCTTCCCACCTAGGTGATAACTTTTCACCGAGGTGAGAACCTTTTCACCGAGGTGATAACTTCTCACCTAGGTGATAACCTTTCCACCTAGGTGAGAACCTTTTCACCGTGGTGAGAACCTTTTCACCGTGGTGATAACCCACGTGCTCGTAGTTTGCCTCGTTTTGATACTTGGAAGAATGGCGGCTTCAGAGAAGAGCGTGGATGATGTAAGTTCACTAATATTTACGAACATTTATTTATTTATCTGGCTTTTCTTAACACAATAACAGTTATAAACTGAATGTTTGAACTAACGACATGACTTAACGGCTTTTTAATTGAGGATGGTAGTTTTCCTTCGTCTGATGTTGTGTTTATACGATTCGAGCATTTGCCGCTCAAAGTCAAACTTTCAAAGGCTCAAGAATTGGGCTAAATTATAATAAATTACAGTTTTTCCTGTTCTGTAGCTGAGTTGTGTGGCGTAGGCTATGTGCGCCGGCATGTGGCGTTAATGTGAAGGCCGAAGATTGCTTACTACAATTAACTATATGTATGTTGAAGCGTATTTTAAGTGTAAACGGCGGGAGTATGCAAAATGCGAATGACGCAGACACCGATAAACGACAAAAAGTAGTCGACAGTGTTTCTAATTTCACCTAAAATCTGACAGAGTTACGTTCCTTGGATTCGATCTGCCTGTTGACTTTTAAATTTAACATAGGATTAAATTGAGAAAAGTCACATTTTCTGGTGTAAGATAAGAGTCAGTTTAGATATCAAACTCGTGTGCGTCATTATCCGTCTGGTCGTTACTCTGGCCATACAGCTTGGATATTATAAGGTTATTATATGAAGTTACATACAATATGGACTTTCAATCCAACCATGACAAGTACAATTAATATCCCTATTGAATGTAGGTTCATATAATGAAGGTTTTATTGTATTTACATGTGTAACATCAGGATCACTAAAACACACGGGCACAGGGAAAATCTTCTTCACTAAAATAACCATGGAGACTAGTTTCTAATTGTGTTAAAAAGAGGTACATCATTTAGACCTTAATGCCCAATCATAAGTTGTTGTAATAAACTAAATCATCATCATGATATTTCATTAGGTTGATGACAGACACTCTGACAGGAGTTTGGCTTTTGTCTGACAGTAGAATTTTTGGAAAACTTTGTAAAATATTGTCAATGCTTAAGTTTATTCAACTATGGCAAGAATTTATATGACTTAGTTGGTGTGCTCTTTAGTTGATGAAGTTTGTTATATCTGTTTGACCAATTAATATTTCGATACTTGCATGCATTGTGCAATTGTTTTTATGCTCGGTCGTGGGATGGTGGGGGGACAGACATGTTTTGCTCCCAAAATGCTATACATATTACTTGTTTATCTGATAGGTGTGTGAGTTTCTTCTATTCAGACAAGTTTCCCAACAAGTTGTGAGCTCATTTAGGAGTCAAAAGGTGAGTTGAATTATACTTGTTGATTAAATTAATTGAATGACTAAAAACATTAGCGCCAACATGTTGCTTATCTTATAAAGAATATCACCTCAGCCAAATTGTAACTTGTGTTATTGTAAGGGCCTCGGTGGCCCTTTTGATCAAGTCCCTCAGTCCAACACAAACCTTCCATCGATGAGGCGTGGGTTTCAATCCCACGCAGACCAAATAAATATTGAGAATTTCTGAGTGGATGTGGAACAGTCGCCAGGTTTTGACCGAAGGACAGGGGTTTTCTTTGTGAGCCCGGTTTCCTCCCGCACTAAACCTGGCAACGCCGCCATATAAGTGAAATAATCTTGAGTGTGGCGTAAAACATCAATCAATCAATCAATCAATCAATTTCACCCACTAAACCCGGCAACGCCGCCATAGAAGGGAAATGATCTTGTAAGCAGCTTAAAACAATTAATCAATCATGTATTATTGATAATGTACATGCAGTTGTATACCCTGGCTGGCCGTCATGCAATTTACTTCCTTTATACCGTTGTCATAGCTCACATAATCATGTATGTGTGGTTTTTTTTTTTCATAGATTGATGGCAAAGTTGTCAACCTGGTAACAGATAATCAATTGACCGAATTGGGTCTGACAGCCATTGGTGATAAGATTACTCTGCAAGATTATTGCAAGGGAGAAAAGGGAAAGCAGGTAGAGGATCGGGGAGGGATCAACCCTCAAGTTTCTCAATCCCATGAAAAAGTGGAAAGAAGAAAGCAATTGCTTCAACTGCTTCGTAGACCATCAGATACACGTAAAGTACAGCAGACCAATGGCAGACTAACCTCCTTAGGAGGTTGGCCCAAAAAATTGGATAGGGCCATATCGTTTGGCCTAAGACTGTGTGAAGATGAGCTCAATTCCATGGGAGACCGAATTGCTGTCCCTGTGAAATCCCCTCTTGGGGACAAAAACACAATATCGGTAATGGTACCGATGACAGAGGACTATTATAAAGTTCTTTCAATTGTAACTGATGCTTTTTTTCCTGATGGAAAAAATCCTGTTGTTGGCGAAGAGACTTCATACGTTCAAGAAATTGTAAACTACAGGAACCACAATGTACGGGATGGAGTAGGTGTTCCATTTACCTTTGGGAAGTACATTGAGGAAAAAAAGGTTCCAGGAACACCTAAATGCTATTTGTTGTGTACGTCGATAACTCCACCAGAAGATGAAACATTGCCAACCTTAGACATGGGATCATCTTCATTTGAAGAAGGAAACCAGACGCCAAGTAATTTATCTAGTGACATGGAAAATACTAACATGTCAGTCACAGAAATGCAAGTACCAGGCACTCCTAGTGGAGAAGTGATGCTCCGTATTGATCCACAACAACCAGATAAATTGATGTAAGTTAAAAATTCTTATATATTCATGTATTCATCCAAAAATATTGCTTTAATAGCACTAACCTTAAAAGCAATTGACTTATCCATTAACCAATCTTCTGATTTACATTATTGCAAAATGTTGGTTTCAGTGTTTTTTCTTCGAGTGCAATCAGGTACAAAACCGTTATAATACAATATGAAGCTATTGTGAATATGTAACAGTTTGTTGTTTATTGGGAAATACGAAGGTTGTTTAAGCTATTACCTTTCATAAGCATTTCCATTTTTTCTCCTCAGATATGACTACCAGCAATGCAAAACTGTCCATGACTGTGTAAAGGCTACTGTCAGCAAACTGTAAGTTAACTTATTGACTAAGTGTTTGACATAGATTAGCTTATTTAAGGTTTTATACCATGTGACTGTAAATTAATCTGCTATTAAACTGATTCTGTCTCTGTCTCTGTCTTAAATATGAAAGGACTATTCAGCATCTTATTCCAACATGTTAAAGACATTTTATGCAGATTTCTGGTTCTCAAACTTTGACCAATATCTTATTTATGCAAAATATCTATCACACTTAACCATGCCATCTACCACACTTAACTATGTTATCTACCATACTTAACCATGGTATCTACCACACTTAACCATGTCATCTACCACACTTAACTATGTTATCTACCACACTTAACCATGATATCCACCACACTTAACCATGCCATCTACCACACTTAACCATGCCATCTACCACACTTAACCATGCCATCTACCACACTTAACCATGCCATCTACCATACTTAACTATGTTATCTACCACACTTAACCATGCCATCTACCACACTTAACCATGATATCTACCACACTTAACCATGCCATCTACCACACTTAACCATGATATCTACCACACTTAACCATGCCATCTACCACACTTAGCCATGCCATCTACCATACTTAACTATGGTATCTACCATACTTAACCATGCTATTTACATGTACCATACTTAACCATGCCATCTACCACACTTAACCATGATATCTACCACACTTAACCATGCCATCTACCACACTTAGCCATGCCATCTACCATACTTAACTATGATATCTACCATACTTAACCATGCTATTTACATCTACCACACTTAACCATGTCATCTACCACACTTAACCATGCCATCTACCACACTTAACCATGTCATCTACCACACTTTACTATGGCATTTACCACGGTATATATCACACTTTACTAATGTATCTACAACACTTTACTATGGTGTCTACGTGAACCACATTTTATCATCGTATCGGTATTTAAAACACTTTCCCGTAACATAAAATCAGAAACAAAAAACACAAGCAAGTAGTATTCATAAATTTGTATACATGTATAAGAAGTTTTCAGTTGCTGTAATTATGAAACCTTTTTTTGGTTATGGTTGCATACATGGTCTCAATTGTTTTATTATTTATAGGCAGATGTGTAGTGATCCTATTGAAGTACTTGGCTATTACCAAAAGCTTTTCCTCCAGGGAAGGGCATTAGAGACCACTAGTCTGACAGACACTACCGAGGGAGACACCAGCCCCATTTTTGTTTCCAGATTCAATTTGTGGGAAACCGGTATTGAAGAGCTGACACAAATGAAAGATGCCAACTTTAGACTCCCCCTGGAAGTCACTTTCTATGGGGAATTGGCACAAGATCTTGGTGGGCCAAGACGAGAATTCCTCACTCTGATGATGAAAGAGGCAATCAATGAAGATAATAAAATATTTTCAGAAAGTAAAGATGGTTACACAATATATCAGACATCTACAAATCTTCGAAAGAAAAGTTACTTTGGAGCAGGGGTTCTTGCTGGTAAGTGTCATACAAAAAAGAATGATTTAATTGAATGATGAGTAGGCATGTTTGAAATTATCTATTCACCACAAAAGTATAGAGTGAAGAGACTAATGGTGACATCTATAGTGTAACATATTACAATCCAAACTTCTGATATGAATTCTGAACGCTTCCAACTTACAGTTTTTTTCCTTTTTCTTACAGGTTTCAGTATGTTGCAACAAGGTCCATTGTTTTCATTCCTTTGTGAAGAGCAAATACAAAAACTTCTGTATGATAAGGACCTCACTGAAAGTGAGAAACAATTTCGAGAAGGGTTGAATTGCCTTGGCCTTGTTGATGTAAGTAAAAACAGATAATGCTTGAGGAGTCCAGTTGGCTGAATGGATAAGACAGCCGGCATTTAGTGCTAGAGATAGGTGCCATACTCTGGGACCCTGGTCTGATTCCCGTTTCGGGCGTCACCCCAAATAGGTAGCAGAATTTCTGCCATTTTTCAAGAAAGTATTATCCTAAAATTAGTGAGACTACGAAGTAAAAGCATAAAGACATAAACAAAAATAAACCAAACTAATGTACATAATAATCAGGGCCAGGTATACATATCCTCTTTATAGCATAAAGGTACATATAGACAATATGCCCTCATCAATGTATTTTCTCCAACAGTTTTCATTTCGATTTTCTTGAAAATTTATTGCTAAGCTTTCATCTTCCAAGGACTGGTGTATGTTTGACTATTTTTGGAGTTATTGCCCATTTTTATCAGATAGCAGTTAGAAACTTGTCTCCGTCGTTATTTTAGTCAAGAAGAGTGTCTATTTGTCTATTTGTGGTTGGTATGGTCATCCTCCTATCTTTACATGGTTTGGGGATGATCGAGTCATGATTACATTTCTTGTTTTTTAAGAGACATGATGATCTTCCGACATGCTAATTTTTATTGTCAAGTGTTTGTTTGTTTTTTTTCTGATTGAAATACTAACGGTTAAAATCTGTAAATCAATAAATTCTGATTATGGATTTATAATTTTAGGAAAATAATTTAAAATACGTAATGCCTGTCACAATGGACATCAGGCAAATAATGAACTGGTAATATAACTAATATTGTCAATCGGTTTTTGATTGTAGCTTGCGATTCAGGTTCCATCGTTCATATATCTCCTACGTTCATCAGCACAAAAGGAGATAAATCACAGACAGCTGATACATCTCCTGCAGCCCCAGTTCTCAGAAGCAGGCTCTAATAGTAGACAAATGGAAGAAATGGTCTACAGTCATTTTGTCTCATACTTAAGAGAAGTATCAGGTATATTTGAACTTCTCATCTCGTTTTAAAGCATGAATTAAAGAAAAAGGTATTTCACTTAAAAACAAATTTGTAATCACCTTTCAACTTTTTATCCCCCGGCATATAATGCGGGGGGATATGCGTTCAGCTTGTCTGTCTGTCCGCAATCATTTCTTGTCATCGCATCTCCTCCCACAGTTTTCATCATTTTTTTTTTCAAAACTTGGTGGGCATGTTGAATATCATGCGAGGATGCGCACCTCCTATTCTAGTTAGGCTGGGTTTTTTTCAGAGCTACTGCCCTTTTACGACAGTATATGAAGACATAGACAATTAGTGCTTGTCATCGCATCTCCTCCCACAGTTTTCATCAACTTTTTGGGAAATTTACTGGACATGCTGGATATCATGCGAGGATGTGCACGTCCTATTTTGGTTACGCCGGTTTCGTTATTTTTAGAGTTACCGCCCTTTTCATACACTATACGAAGACAAAGACAATAAGTGCTTGTACGTCATCCTCTGATGACTCTTGTTAAAAGAAGCCGACAGTAGTGAATTTCTATAATCACCTTCCAACCTAGCGACTTATTAAAGGCTTGCACTTGCGCCGTAGCCTGTTTGACATTTGTTAAGAAAACCAATTTGCACGAGCTTACTACAACTTAAACCACTAAAATTAAGCATAGCACACATAAAGTATGTCCATTTAGGTTTAGAATGTATAAATGAGGGTGAAAAACAAATGAAGAATCGAAGCTTGATTACAACAACTACACCGATCAGTGTTGGTTAACTTAAGTGTTGGATTACCCTCATTCCAGCTTTTTTGTCTGTGGTTTGCACTCGGCAGTCTTTTATAGTCCTTCTTACTCGATCGTTAGTATGTATTTCTTAGATTCTTAGTGAATATATGTGAGAAATTATTTGATTGCTTTAATATATACAATGTCTATTACTCTTAGTTGGCAGTTCTTTATGTTCAGCAGACAAAATCAAGCAGATGTTTATTTAAATGATCTCATTATCGCATTCAGTGACCACTTTTGACAGTTAACGTTGTACTCCTGTGTTTGTTGTAAGTGGTTGCTAAATGTTAGATTGGTGATTTCATTCCAGTTGGTGTTAAATTGTAGCTAGATATTTATTCTTCTGTGTTTGCATCGTTTACGTTTAAATAAAATGTTGTTTTGGAGGATAAAAAATACTCTCTTTTTTCTGGTGGATATGTATAACATTTGTGGTTTTAACCGGCATACACGATCAGTATTTATCTTACCCCGAACAATCAGCATCTGTGGTGCTGAGAATCCAACATACACTCCCTGACGTTGCACTATTGTTTGGTAATATAGAAATAAAGAAATAAAAACACACATACATGATTTCTCGGCTATATATACATACACTTATACACTAACTGTTGTTAAGATTTCCGCTGTGTGGTCCAATGTATTGGGGTGGGGGCTACAACTCCAATACTTCTATCACAATTTAAATTTTTGCCAACTAAAACCCTTTAAGTAGACAATTTAGATATAATAATATATATTATTTTAAGTTTGTTCTTAAGCACGTCTTAGGCATATTTTTTCCTAAATAAACTCGAAAACTGATGACCTCCCTCAACAATGATGGGATGGGATGCAAAAGGTTTTGAAGCGACAGCTATAGCACACATCCTTGTCGAGTTACAAATTTTCTTGGAGACATTTTTAGCTACAGTCAGTTTGCCAAGTAGCATTTTCAGCTGATACTCGGAGATGCACGTCAAAGTCTTTGTTAGCATCAGAAACCCTGAAGTTATACTCATACATCCCGGCTAATTGAATTTTTTCGATCATTACCAAACATCTTACATGTAGATTCGTACGGTTTAGGAAAGAAGTGTTAAATCCTCTCTCATTTACTCTACGAGTGGCTTTGCCGTTATTTCTTTACTTCAATGTCAGTCCTTTTGTTTTCAAGGTACTTTTTCATGAGTTTTCTTGCCTATCAGACATCGTTAAAAAAAATTCCGGCAGCTTATACTGCTTTTGGCTTGTAAGAACCGAAATAGTGTATTCAAAGTAAACTAACATTAAAATAGCGGAGACGAGTGTTCCTTCATTATAAGCCCAAGTTAGTTCAAAACAATACTGCCATATACATTCTTGAGACTATAATATCACTAGAAATTTTCGAAAAGTATGATTTTTAAAGTTTATTTTTTAATATCAACATCTGGGTATCTTCTGTGCAACTGCGCTCAAACGTGTGGCCCACAACTACGCCTATAGGGTTTGGCGGGGAAGAGAGGGGCGCACTACACGGACAACGATTTTATAAGATCACCGTTTGGTAATCTTATGAATCAACATGAACTTGAAAGCAAGGAGAAATGATTGCATATACGGTACTATATAAACATGTTTTATATTAACTGTAGAATACTGTAAAATGTAAATAATTGTATGCAATGGGAGTTTAATGGACGACGTCCATATAATATTGCTCATGCTCTATATGGTCCAACAGGTACACCAGTAGATCTGCGGCTTCATCCAGCGTCCTTGGTGAAGCTTTATCCGATTCTTCCATAAGAAGAGTGAAAAGTTCCCTGTAGTTATCTTAACAGAATATCATATCTTTCGACAGTATATCACTAAGGATATCAGCTTCTCTGCTGTGCAAAGTTTTCAATCCATTAGTCCCACCATGCATTTCAGGCATAAAGTACATACTGTCAGGTCTACCATGCGGAATGTCTCTGTCGTTCGATTTTCTTATGTAGTGAGTGTTCCAAAGCTCGACAATAGTCTGCAGCTCAGACTGTAGAAGTTCGATGTAGCAGAAAATGATACATTGGATATCCAACTCTCGAGATGTATCTATGATCCCAACGTTCGACATAGATTTAAAATGATGTATCCATGTTGACATACCGAGCATTCCAAACTTGCTCCACCAAGCCTCAATTCGCTGATTCGCTGTAGATTTTCCATACAAAAATGGAATTGGAGAAGTTTCAGTAAGACTTTCATTTAGAATCCCCATAGCTCTTTGCATCATTTCAACGTTTACATTCTCCGTTCCACAATCTGCTCTGATTTGGCAAGGGCTCCCATTTATAAGTTTAACACACCTTGCAAAGTATTGACAAACAACATATGGATCATTATTTGTAGCGCAAACTTCTAGCCACATAATTCTTCTCGAATATCCATCTATACAGCCATGAACGCACAACCCAAATTGTTTGAGCTTGTCCCATCCATCAATGTGCCACAAATAATTAGGACCATTTACATGGTATATTCTTCTGCTTAGTCTCCTCCTTCGTCTGAAATTAACATTTTCAGGGTCGATGTGGGCTAGAATGATACGTACAGTCTCGCGAGAAACCGTTAAACCGTACTTTTGTCTTATCCTGTTGTGCATTGATCGATACCCTACATCTCTTCCGCTTCCGTTCAATTCTTTTTGGATGGAATCTATCACCTCCCCAGTGTCCGTGTGCTGTGAATGTCTCCTTAAACCTAATCTACGAAGAATTCGTTGAAGTTGGCGATAACCTATTGTTATATTATGGTATAACTGTAAAAATCCTAACATCTCTTTGTAAGAAAATCCAAAGTGAAAATAAGCTTCAATAACATCCTTTTGGGGTAACCCGCTCACTTGAAGTGGAAGGTATTGTGTCAAAGACGCATTACAGCTAGTTAATAAATGAACTACAACGAAAGAGATCACAAGTAGGCCTACAACGAAATTCTGAAAAAAAGAAAAAAAGGGAGCCATATAGTTAAATTTAACTCTTGCACCATCTTCATAAAGATGTAGGCGCCTTTGGTAGCCATGACAAAACAGATTCATTAATATCTATAAGATCAAAATTTAAGTTTAGGTTAAAATTGGCGTGAGCTGCCAAAATTCACTTTTTGTCACAAATTCTGATAGTCATGACAATAAGTTCATCAAAAGATTAAGACAAACTGGCCGCATTTGCAAAGAATGCGAATTAACACAAGCTTACTACAAGTAAAATCCCCCAAATTAAACACGGGACACATTATATACATTCCAATATACATTCCAAGTTATGGTGTTGCAAACGCAATGAGAGAATTAAAACCCTAACATACAGAACAGACTTACAGAAACCGCCATGTTTTCACGCATGAAAACGAGGCCAGTGTAGAACACGTGAGTTATCACCTAGGTGGAAAGGTTCTCACCTAGGTGGAAAGGTTCTCACCTAGGTGGAAAGGTTCTCACCTAGGTGAAAAGGTTCTCACCTAGGTGAAAAGGTTATCACCTAGGTGAAAAGGTTATCACCTAGGTGAAAAGGTTATCACCTAGGTGGGAAGGTTATCACCTAGGTGAAAAGGTTATCACCTAGGTGAAAAGGTTATCACCTAGGCGGGAAGGTTATCACCTAGGTGGGAAGGTTATCACCTAGGTGGGAAGGTTATCACCTAGGTGAGAAATTATCACTTAGGTGAGAAGTTATCACCTAGGTGAAAACTAAAAAAAAATAACCTAAAACTAAAAAACAAAACTGAAAACCCTAAAACGTTAAAATGTCGTATTTGGGTCACCGTACACATCTGTGTTGCATCCTTGTCGTTTTTCGATTGAAGTTAGTTCCTGGCGGCTGGAGTCAACTGGGTCAAGCACCTATTAATAGAAGTGGACTGTAAGAAATGAAACGACGTCACGGCTTGACATCACTGTGAGGATGGCCTACTTTTGCAGATGAAAAAGTAGAGTGTATTTGTGCTCAGTTGACTTGAAATTTGAAGGATTTTAAACGGCTATTTACATGATCATTATTTAAGTGGATTACCTCACTTTTCAAAACTTAAAGATCCGTTAGTAGTTACCTCACTTTTCAAATCAAAGATCTGTTACTGTTAGTGGTAAATAAATTTAAGCACTTGACACACTAAGTTAACTGCGGTACGGACCAGTCCAAAGTCAGAAATCATATTCAGAAGATTTTGCCTGTGCGCGTGTGTTTTAGTGTTCGTGAATATATTAGTATTACTAGTTAAGTTCATTTTAGACGAGGAGATTTTCCCTGTGCCCGTGTGTTTTAGTGTTCAAAAATGTATATATAGTAAAAATATTAAAGTATTAGTAATAGTACGGATGCCTATTGCATTAATATTATTATGATTATATATTACTATTAGTAATAGTATTATTAGTGCCATGGATTTTCTGACACTCTGACACAGAATTTTGCTCAAGTTGAAACTTAGTTTTGAAAGGAAAGATTCAGTTGGTTTTCTCCTGAATGTAAACATTTCCATTCCAGACAAAAAAAAGGTTTAGTTAAAGCAATTGTGATGGTGCACACTTAATTTTTTATAACATAAAACAGAACAACATTTCAAAAGGAAGTTCAACTTGTGCTCGTACGGTTGCGTTGCTTAAATTAGGAGAAAATCTGCGAAAATTCCAAGCTTTTTTCAAAAAGATTAAAGCCAAATCAGCCGACTCTTAACCATGGCAGAGTCGTAATGTAGGCTGGTAGCAAGCGTTCTCACTGTAGTTCGAAGTTTTGGGCAACATAATATGCAACATTTTGAAAACATTGTTGCTAATCTTGATCTGAATCATTTAAATCCTAAATTTACAATGATTTAACTTCAAATTAGAATTTGTTCTAAAAAATAATGCTGCAATTATCCCAATCATACCACATTTCTGCAGTAAAACAATAAATAGGTAATGTTTCTATGCAGTTTGATTTCACCAATGCAACCATCGCAAAAGTTAGGGCTTTTGTTTATTTCTTCAAGGCTTCAAAATGACATAATTTGGGACCTTATATAGTTGAAAACCATTCTTTTTAATTCACTTCCATTCATTTCTTAATTTATTCGATCTATAGGCCTATAGATTGGTAGGACTTTCATGTGAGATTTTAACAATGAGTTATAGCCACCGTACATGTACTATTCCAACCCTGCAAAACAAACAAGTTAAAAAGATACAATGTTATTTTTCAACTTTTGGTGACGTCAATATGTGTAGACGGATCAGCGAAACAATGTTTCGAAATTCTCAACCTGGTACAAGAGTTGTCTTTTCTTTGCTGGCCCTTGGCGAATAGGGCCTGGGAGTCTACCGAGAGATTTCGCGATATCCGGTGACAGGTGACGTTTTTTTATGACGTTTTCAGTTCGATTGGCGTTTTTTGTTCCAATACGTCAGAAATGAGCGTCATATTCGAACGACAAAAGGCTTCCCACATGCGTAATGACAACGCCGGTGACAGGAAATTTGTGGAATTGTCACGTGACTCCCGCTCCCTATGCAAGTTCCATTGTCTTGCACCCGTGACTCCATGACGACGCAGTGTTGCATCGACGTAAACGTCACAATCACACGTCACATACAGCCGTCTTTGTGACAAAAATAACACATGACGTCACAGAGGAACAGTCAATGTCACAGATACCCACGACGTCATGACTCGAAAACCATTGTTGACGTCATGGCTAGAAACCATTGTTGATATCAGTAATGGTAGCTCCAGTGAATAACAGCTCGGTCATTTATTTTCCCTGGATTTTTCTACTCGGTAAGTAAATCATTTTCTGCCATAGGCCTAATAGCCGTTTTGTACATTAGCGTGCTGTTTATTTGTATTGTCAGCTAGATTGTTTTCCCCTTGCCTTGCATTGATCTATGGAAGCGTGCTTGGCGACCCCGCCAGACCCACCAAAGGATTAGATACTTTTCTACTCCGCCAAACTCACCAAACATGCAAACCATGCTTATGGATTAAATAAAATACTATTTTTAAATATTTTTATTCGACCTCAGTAACTCAGCCAAGCACGTGAAAGTTGTGATTCGGGTTGAAAAAATATTTGCTTTTTTAGCGTTTGTCGACCCCGCCAAGGTCAAGAAAGTCGCGCATGAAATAGAATTGCGACCTTCTCGTCCCCAGCAGCAACGCCACGATAGCAAAGGTTACTGGGGACTTTAAAGCTTTTAAAAACTAAATATAATAATTTTGTGAGTTTGGCGTGTTTAGCGAGATGGGCGGGGTAGAGGAAGTTGCAAATGAATTGCTTTGGCGAGTTTGGCGGGGTTGCGGAGCTCGAGAATTATATGTCTGTATCCGGCTTCCATAGGTATCAGTTCTTGAAATGCAATTCAATTCAATTTTGTACCTAAATCAAATCTCACAATGGAACAAGTAAATATGTATGTACTGCGCCACGAGTAGTAAACGAACAGTGTTAGTGATTTTTTCCGAACACTTGACACATTTCTCGGCTGAATTTAAGGGAAGATGTTTCTCCCGGAAAAGAACCACTGAGGGCCTCTAAGACCAGTATCATGCGGAGGGCTTTTCTAAACACCCACCAAAAATGCCTATTTTGCATATATATATATACAGCTAAATAAATCTACACGTTTTATTCATTTAGCCATACAAGCGTTTGTGCATGGGAAAAGCATCCAGATAACATTGAAGGGACACGAAGAGTTTGTTGTCGGAGGTAAGTCCACAAGAACAGGGCTAGAAATACTTTTTAAAAATTAGGTGCACAGTGTGCACCCTTCTAGGAGAACACTAATGCTTTCTGAGGGGTTTTGACGTTTCATGTTGTTGAAACAAACAGAAAAGAATCTCAACACGCATGCCGAAACCTAGTCAAACTTGTTGCTAGTGGTAACTATGGCACTACATGAATTTGTACCTAGGACTAAATCGGCTACAGCCGTATACGCTGGTAAGACGCTGCAATAGAGTCCTAGGGTAAAATTTAATATAGTAGACTTGAAATGGTTACGTGAAGTGAATCTTTGACAGTTCAGTTTTAAACAGCTAACCGTAAGTAAGGATGACAATGTCAGCTGTATGTTTAGCAGAAATAAAGATTTGTTTGTCTAAAAGTCGGCTTGTTTGACGAAAGTTGGGTGCACAACAGCAACGTTTATGTGCACTGGTGCACCTGTGCTATATGTATTTCGAGCCCTGAAGAACCCATTCTATGTCACAATGTCACTGGTGGCGGTGGTGGAAGGGGGGCATTGAAGGGTCACGAAGAGTTTGTTGTCGGAGGTAAGTCCACAAGAACCCATTCTATGTCACAATACCACTGGTGGCGGCGGTGGTGGGAGGTGGGAGGTAGGCATTGAAGGGTCACGAAGAGTTTGTTGTCGGAGGTAAGTCCACAAGAACCCATTCTATGTCACAATGCCGCTGGTGGCGGCGGTGGTGGTGGGAGGTGGGCATTGAGGGACATTATTGTCTTAATTGCTGGTTCGTGTTGTTTAATCGTATAATTAGCTACTTTCATCCTTTAAAATGATTCGAAAAATCCAGCGAAACCTTAAAGGATAAATGACAAGTTTTAGTCAATGTCTCCTATTTGGAAATCAATTTGTTTAAAAACTTGCACCGTATAGACCTACGAACGAATAAATGCATCCCCATAAATTTTATTAACACACCACTTGTGTCCAGTGAAATAAAAATCACCATTGGTCCTTTATGTTTTAGCTGCCCCAAATACTAGCAACTTAGAGAGTTCAAGGAGAAATTTGACCGACGATTTGCAATGGATTTATGGCAAATCTCTTTCCGAAATTAATGTGACTCAATATTCTGACCAATCAGCGATCAAAAGCAAATCCAAACGTGACGTGGAAGCGAAATCCCCGGATGAAGGCGACTCCATATTGGATAAGATTCTAAAAGGAAGACGGAAAAAGCTGAGAAAAAAGAGAGAATGGGAGGTACCGAATGACTGGGAAGCTGAATGGTCGGATCAAGATGAAAAAGCTTTACAGTCCGGAATGAAAACGGTGAGAAATAAATATCTTTCTTTTCTTAGATCTGTCTAATAGTAAGTTGTGGGAACTCTATAAAAGACACGATGGTCGGTTTCTATTGGTTGCCGGATCGGTCGACTTTATTGGCAGATTACAGAATTGATTACTAATCGATTCAAGTTTGACACCCTACTAAATGATATTTTAATTAAATGTGTTGCTAAGTTTATTTGGGGCGTAAACCTTCTTTTGGGGAATTACTTACTGGAGATCGAGGTTGTTTTCGTACAGAGAGCCCGGTTCCGTCAAGGAAGGCACAAGGAAAACCTTCTCGAATAAAATAATCATGGGACGAGTTCCTAAAAAAAGTCTCATATGTATTTTGTGTGAAATTAGGTTGTCATCATAAGAATTTTTTAAAAAGTTATATACCGAGACGAGACCGAATTCAATTGGCAGTCCCTACACATCTAATGGTTCAACAGCAACAACTAGGCTATTTCAGTGTAGGTGATTTAATGAAACAAGAGCAAGATTTAAGAGAAATGTTTTTTTTAGATTTCAGAGGTGGATATACGCATGGCGGAGTTAGCCGAGGTGAAGGACGTCTTGGTGTATTCCGTCTCTGTGTTCGGGTCAACATTTCTGTTCGTCATATTTGCGGTTATGTTTTTGAAGTACCCGGAGTTCTTTGTATGTGGTTGTTGTTTCTGTATATTGTGTATTAAGATATGTTGCCCACGTGTCCACCAATATCTAACAAACCCAGAGAAATACGTACACGACCGAATGAACCAATACATTCCCGGAATGATCGTCGAAGAAGACGGGACAGTTGTTCACTACAAGCCGACTACAGAAGAATTGGAACTTTTGAGCCAAATAATTGAAGAATTAATGGCGCCGTAATTACTCATAGACGAGAAAACGAAAAAAAAAATTGTCCGAAAGTTATTCTTGAATAAGCCTGTTCCAAAATATTTTTTCATTTTTTTTGTTTCTTTTATTTTCCTGTGTGCAAGAAAATATGACAAATTACTCATCGAGCTCAATTAAGATAGTGTCACAGAAATTTGTCGACTGCAGTTTGATTGGTTCATTGAAAATTGAAATTTAACCAATAGAAATGCAGTATTCATGCGTGCACAGATTTCTATGACATCACATTGCTTAAGCTCGTAGAGTATAGTGGACATTTTATCAATGCCTTGCAAGAAACTTACTGATAACAAACAACAAATACACGCAATCCCCATCTTCGCACTAGACAGATTGTTTTAGTTTGAATGTAGTACAGGTATCAATAAAAGTTATGAATTTTTATTTGTTTTCAAGACATCATTTGTTCAACCAGTTCACCCCAAAACCCAGTCCTTGTAATATGAAGTTTTTACAACTTTTAATTTGAAATCTTTGAAATCCATATTGATTGCGTACGTCAACCGACACAATACATGTCATTTTTGTTCGTTTCAGTCTCTCTGCAAGTGAAAATATTCTCCACTGTATTATCATATTGACTATAATTAAACTTTTACTTAGAACGTAAAATTCAAAATGTTTATTTTATGCTTGTCAACTTTAAGGATATAAACAGTTGCAATCTCTCTAAACTGCATTACTGTTGCTTTTTTCCAAATGTAATACTATCAGATGGAACGGATCTTGGCTTGTACAAAGTCTGTAAAGCAATGATATCAAAACGCTATGTGGAAGAGTTGCCTGGTACTCGCCGACGTTCTTGAGGATTCCTCTGGGCAAAAAGCCCGGTTTCCTCCTCCCCTCCCGCCCCCGCCTTCCACTTAGCCTTGCAACGACGACACGCAAGTGGAACATTAATCAATTATCAATCAATAAATCAATCAAAACGGTAAAATCAATCAACCCTTCTATCCATAAATTATTACAAGAGCTTAGAAATGACGAGTGACCAAACTAACAAACACGAGTTTTAGTAAACTCAACATACGCCCTCCGCTAAGTAAATATTATAGAAAATATTTGTTTTAATTTCAGCAGTTGAATTCGATGAACATATATGCATACCGTATCATGTAACCCTTCAAGTTATAGAGCGGAAGGGAATGAAGATATAGACTAAGGCAAAATATTACATAATCCAAGGTACTGTAGAAGCTATACTATGCAACCGAAGATCTCATAAATGGTTCATGACACACCTTCTACCCCTAAAGTATGTGTTGTAAAAAAAAGTTGTAAAGATCGGATCAAAACTCTTCAAGTTATGGAGCGGAAGGAAACAAAGATATAGATTAAGACAGAATATTACATAGTCCAATATAGAAGCCTTATTATGCAATCGATGTTAACATAAATGGTTATTGACACACTTTCTACCCACAAGGTATATGTTGTGAAAGAATGGTAAAGATTAGATCAAAAAGTTATGGAGCCGAAGGGAATACTGGACGGACGACTGGACGGACGGACGGCGATGGTGATACCATAATACGACTGACTTTGTAAGTCGGGCGTATAAAAATTGGTTGATCTTCTCTATATTCATTTGAAAAATCACACAATCAAGAACGGTGCTATCAATCAAACAACAACCGAACTAAGTATTGCCACTCACACAATCAATCCCGGGGTTGTCAATAGGTCTTTCAGTGACTGGACATCGTTTGAAAGATGTATCGATTATTGTTTTAACCTACATCATATCTGACCCAGTTTTGTGAGATCAAAGTCCGACCTCCACGCTACAACAAGAAAAAAAATCTCGCCTTCACATCCCGTATTATTTTGTTAGTTACATAGACCTCTATGCAAGAACCACGAATGACTAAGGTGAATTCGAGCAAATATATAGGGCAGAGTAAATTTAAAGCATTTCAAAATTTGCTCGGGCAATATCTTCTTTATTTTGCTTTGTCACCCCACTCAGGGTTCATTAAATAGGCCTATGGCTAGGTCTACAAGTATTTGTTCAGCGAGTAGAGAAAAGTAGAACACCGTACGAGGAAGGCCGAAAGCTTTATAACTGTGTAAGTTAGAAGCTGCGAATACACTCAGGGGTTTTCAGGTAGCGCAGGATTGAAGTAGATAAAAAATCACTTTCAACATGGTTCAAGCAAAGAAGTGGATCTTAGCCAAGCATTTTGACGGCGTTCCAAAAGACAGCGATTTGAAGCTAGTGGAAGAAACGTTGCCAGATTTGAAAGAAAATGGTAAGCGATGATTAAAACGATGATAGTGTTGAAATATGTTCCTGACTACCGTTACTGGATTACGGTCACTGGTTACTTAGCATGGTAAATGTACAGTTATCAGGTCGATTCGGTGTACTGACTTTATCACCTGCACGCGGAACAGTAAATATTGTACTAACTCCGGTTAGTCCGGGTTTCTGACTCCAAACTTTAATACTATTTTTTTATACTGACGGTCGTATTTTGGAGTCAAGGCTCATTGCTATCAAAAAATCGGAGTAGACTGCATGCTTCTGATCGGGCAGTTTGCGGTCAGTTTTAGATAGTAAATAACAACATAAATAACTCAAATAGTGTCATTACAGCATTCATGAATAATTTAGCCTTTTTAAAACTGAATTTAACGTTTATAAACTAAAAAAACCGCTAAAAAGTGTTACGTCATCAATGGCGGAGAGTTTGAGACTGGAGAAGGCAAAGGTGAATTCAGGGGAAGAATAAAGTTTACTGTCCGATCCTGTTCTTCCATATCAGACACTGGCAGGTAGCAAAATTATCTATGAACGCGATTATGACCGTTTGGACACGATTTGAATAGGTAATATTGATATTTCTGTGTCTAAATGGGACTACATCAGCCAACTCCGGCTTTTTGATTGCAATGAACCAAATCGTATTCTCGCGAATCTCCTTTGGACGTGGCTAAGATAGACCTCGTACGATTTTACCGGACATAGCGCCGGAATTTTCGCGTGGGATCTAAAGCTATCAGATAAATATAGAAATCTTGACATCACGCTATATACGTGAATATATATTTTGAATTGAAGAAAACGTTAAACTAGTAATGGAAACGTAGAGTCAATTTCACGAAATAGTCCCATTTTGACGAAAACTGGCAAAATGGCGACGTTCCCTGTCGATCCGATTCACTTTGAACTGGCCACTGTGATAGGTTCCACGTAGCACGTAGATGCGAGCAAATGCCATGTAAAATTCCACGGTGTTGTTGTTTTTTTGAAAACTTAAAAGTCACATGATCAATTGACCTCCTATGTGAACTCTCCAACCCCATTCCAATGGATATTTCCGATATAAAATGTCGTCCAATGGCCTTAGAGGTTAAATCTGGCCTTTAGGACTAGGGTAACTTCTAATTTTAGATTGCAATGAACCCTGACTCCAAAATACGGCCGTCAGTATAAAAAAATAGTAATTTTGGAGTCAGAAACCCGGACTAAACTCCAGTATGTAGCGTTCAATTTTGCTGTGAGGCCCGAAGGGCTCGTAAGTTTGGCTTAGAATGAATGAATGGTCGTCCCGGTTATTTAAATTTTGTTTACTTTTCGAACTCTATTCCGGTTCGTATAAGTCACATACTGTATGGTTTTCCTCATTCCAAGGCTAATCATTTAGTTTTTCCATGGCCTTCAAAGCCTCTTACTGTCGTGACGATCAGAAATCATGAAAAATATGTGAATTTTGGCAGCTCATGTCATTTTAACTGCAAATAATATTCTTCTAGTTATTTGACTCGCCTTGCAGTACTTGCAGTAAATTGTTCGTTCGCCATTCTTCAGTTGGACGTTACTAGTAACAGAGGCCGATCTATACGTAGCTCGCTGGTTCGATTTTTATCGACGCTAAAATAAAATAAGTAAAGGGGCAAGGGCAACTCTGTTGCTCAGTCGGTATAGTATAGTGATAGTCTGAGTTCTGCACAGGCCTTCCATCTATGGATCGCGGGTTCGAGTCCACCCAGACCTACTAAATTTTGAAATGTATGAGTTTAGGCCTATATATACGTGGAGGAGTTGCCAGGTTTACGCTGAAGGTTGGGGGTTTATTCCGGGCAAAGAGCCAGGTATCTTCCCCCACTAAACCCGACAACGCGCAATAAAAGTGACATAATCTTGAGTACAGCGTTCAACATCAACCAATCAATAAAATAGAGTACAAAACTATATGCATCATTCTTTGTTGAGATATCGACTCTAAAAGACTTGTTTGGCATGGTATCGTTATTGAGTCCTCCACGTTGTCTAAAATCTTGGGATTAACGCAAAAACTACTTTTTTATGGAAGTTTTTCCTTTTTAACGTAGGCCTATATTGCCGCGCATATTTTTCTGAAATTCAATCCATAATGCAAATATCAAGCTCGCATGCATCTCGTATCTACGAAAGCGTATTAGGGACACACATGGTTTTATTTTTGGCTGACTAACTATCTCATAACGAGACAGTATCACGTTTCTTTTAATCCCAAGTTAAACTTCACGTATTGTGTCATTGTCCTGCTATGCCTTGGCGTACACCTACGAGTTCTATCGTAGCCACGTTTAACAGAGATCTCGCGAGAATACGATTGAGAAGAATCTGAGATTCTCTCGTCCTTGATATTGATTTGTTATCGATACTTCAACACTTAACGAGTTTTGCGATTCAGAAATATAGAAAAAAAGAAAGAATTTAAACAACGCGGCGAACTCCCTGTGGACAACATGGCGAGCAAGCCTTTTAATTTCAAAATCTCAATAAAGATGTTGTGCGTAGTTTTGTACTCTGTTTTGAATAAAGCCGACCAACAGTAAAACGTTAAAGATTATATAAAATTTTCCTCTTGAATTTTTCAGACGTTTTGGTTGAAGCGGTGTTTTTAAGTGTGGACCCTTACATGAGGTAAGTGAAAACCATTGCGTATAACCTAGTTTGTTATCTTATATACACAAAGAAAATATCAAATAAAAATTGAAAAATTGCTCAGTAGATTTTTCACTCGATCGCCGTATGAGTTGCCGGGGGTTTACTCTTGGCAAAGCCCCCCCCCCCCCCCCCAATGTCATGCACTAAACCTGGTAACACCGCCATATAAGTGAAATAAACTTCATGGACATGGCAGAATATAGAAAGGATCGATTGTGTACCCTTTGTAAAAAAAACACTGTAGGAGACGAATACCACTTTCTTTTAATTTACCCATCCTTAAATGCACTGAGAAAAGAATATTTACCAAAAGATGTGTATTCGCGTCCAAGTGTATATAATATACAGAGACTGTTTGATTGTAATGGTAGAATACAACTGTTCGACCTTTATGAATTCATTACAGAAGGTATGAAATTGTACATATAAGTCTGTATTTGTATATTCTCCGCCACTTATCACTTATTATGTAACTTGTTGTCCTCTCGTGCCACCCTGAGTGGCAAAGAGTGAATAAATGAATTGAATTGAACAAGGCTATACAGGTAAACACATATTGTGCATGTGGAATAAGACAATAATTGACATGAGACATGTATATATGTAGCTCGGCGATCTAGGACAGGGTCTTCAGTGAAAATGAGTAATAACCTTTACCCTTTGACCCAGGTCAATTTACCTGGCGTGATTGGAATTTATGACTAAGGTATGGTAGCCTATAGTTTGCACATACCTTATATTTATGGTCACTCCTTCCAAGTGGGCCATGTTAATGCACTGCAAAACAAAATAAAACATCAATAGGCTTGTTGGATGCGATTAAAATGGATGCATTTGATTGGTTGATAAATCATTTTGAGCATCCATTTTAATCGCATCCTACAAAGTTGATACGACAAATCGCACAGTGAGAACGAACCTTTATCTAGATAACGTCACAATAAAATAATAATACAGCTTTTTGCAACCCACCCGGCTCGATAGCGTTGATTATCTCTAAATTTACATTTCCTGAAGAGAAAACGCCCATTTACTGATTTTATTTCACATCAACATTTGGGTCTCGTTTCACGAAGCAGTTGCATCGCAAACGAAGCCTAGTTGCCAATGAATACCATAGTGAAGAGATACGACGTCATGGCAACTGCGATTGATCACACTGTGCGACGGCTTCGTGAAACGGCCCCTTGGTCAGCTCATGCTACCAACCAGCAAACAAATATCGTTATTTATTTAATTATACCTTGTGCAATCTTTTCAGACCATACTCTGCGCGTTCTTTGAAAGAGGGTGACACCATGATAGGAACACAAGTAGCTCAGTAAGTATTCAAATAGATGTAGACCACACGTAATTATTCCGATTTCTTGTTATGTTACTTACTTGGTTTTTATACCAGCTAATGCATTTGAAGATTTTCTTATATATATATATTCAAAGTGTTCGTTCTCTTTTTATACGCCCGACTTGAAAAGCGGGCTGTATTATGGTATCATCTCCGTCCGCTTTCCCTTCAGCTCCATAACTTCTAAAGTTTTGATTCCATCTGGACAATTTTTTCTGAGTTTATACCTTATGGGTAGAAGGTGTGTCGCGAACTATTTTTAACATCACTGTTTACATATTATGGGAGTTATATTGGATTATGTAATATTCCCTTCCGCTCCATAACTTTCAAAGTTTTGATTCCATCTGGACAATTTTTTCTGAGGATATAGCTTATTGGTAGAAGGTGTGTCAGCTTCCTTGGGTAATTTAGTGATAGCTACATGTATGGTGACCAAAACCTAAAATTCCTCTGTTTTAAAGGCTCTTCAATTCAGTTTTATTACCCATATGGTAAAGCAAATATAGCTGCTTAAAGATATGTTTGACAATATTTATAAACCTGGTTGTAAGTGTAAACAGATAAGAATTGTATATTTACACACCATTGACCATCTCAGAGATTAGGCTCTGTTCAAATATACCTATATAAAATGTGGCAAACATCCTGGTCAGTGATGTCTTCAGCAAGTGATTGAACCCACTGACCAGTCAGAATTAGCTGAAGACCTGGACATTTAACACCAGATGATATTTCATATTTGAAGGACCCATTGCATGTATTCAAAAATATATATATGGAAAGATTTGTTTTGGTATGGCTGCAGTGACTGTGCCTTTCCGGGCGTATTTTGGGTTTCCCGAAACTCTTGTTGAAAAATTCAGACCCAAAATGGCTGTTAAAGGCACTAGTTCTCGTAGCCTTTTCGAAATTTGTGCTTGAGCGCGGCGTAAAACACCAAACAATCAATCAATCGAAATTTGTGAATCCTTTATGGCACATATGACGTTGCATGCGGAAAAATACGGAAATGTTAATGTTAACAGTCTACTGCATTGTAGCGGCCAGGGCGTCTTTTAATTAAAAGTTTTAATCACACTATTAACATCGTAAATAAAGATTCCAATCACTTAGACCTTTAACGACTTACGTGGGATGGTTGCCAGTTACCAACGGAAGGTCGTGGGTTTCCTCCGGGCATAGAGCCCGGTTTCCTCCCACAATAAAACTGGCAACGCCGCCATATAAGTGAAAAAATCTTGAGCGCGACGTAAAACACCAAACAATCAATCAATCAATCTTAGACCTTTAAATAAAGCTTGAATAATAGGAGTTCTTAAGGCCCAACAAACCAACCCAAAACAACGCGTTCAGTGATAAAAACAACTGTTGGAAACTATCTTTTAACCTGCAGGTTCCGTTCTGTTCCGTCAAATTTTAAGTTTTCCATACTTGATGTGTCTGACAAGTTTTGTTTCTTGAAACTTTCTGGGTCTGTGGATAAATTCTTTTAAAAAGCTGTATTTTTAACTGTCTCATATATCTTACAAAACAACACGTACAGGTGTTTCTCGAAATAGTTACACCCGACGTAAGTCAAAGTAACGCAAGGCACAACTGTAGTCGCAGCTTATACCTTCAACAATACTGTTCTCCCACTCAAAAAATTAGGAATGGCTAGGAAGAAAATTTAAAAAAATAGAAAAAAAAAGAAACGTTGAAGTCAAAAACATGAAGCGAACAAATTGTTTCTTTCCAACGTTACCAAATATATATCTTTCCATTTTCCAAGATCTAAGTTAAGCAAAACAAATTGATTAACTTTCAAAACCTGCCGAGATTCATTCCATCCACTTTAACGCCTTAGTAACTCACCAGCATGGCACGCAGATACGTTTTTCACAAACATACATCTTCCTCAAAGCATCTTTTGTAATTCAATGTAAATTTGAGAGAAACTGAAGTAATTTTCTTGAGATAGGGATTGGAAGAGAGTCAAATTATTCTGGGTTTAAATAGGCGATTCGAGTCTATATATTTCCGAAGTCACGAACGAGACAGTGGCGAGTGACTTTGGAAATTAATAAACGAGAGTGATTGCTATTCATTGTAACACATTGGTTCGAGTTGGATAATCTCTTTCTCACACTACACAAAAAATATTCTAGCATAACCCACAGATTGTCCGTATGTGTTCTCCCATTATCCGACATGTGGGGTATTTGCCTGTTACCACTGGAAGGTCGTGGGTTTCCTCCGGGCATAGAGCCCGGTTTCCTCCCACAATAAAACTGGCAACGCCGCCATAAAAGGGAAATAATCTTGAGTGCGGCGTAAAACACCAAACAATCAATCTCCCATTATCATTATATTTTCAGAGTCAAAGCTAGTCGTAATCCCAAGTACAAAGTTGGTGACCACGTGGTTGGCAATATTGGATGGCGCAGTCACACAGTAACAAATCAAGAGGACAAACTTACGAAGGTTGCTCCTATGGGTGGTCTCCCCTTATCATACGCTCTAGGAGTTCTTGGAATGCCTGGGTAAGTGTTCACACATTCAATGGGAGGCAATTTGGATACAAACTGCCTCATTGATGGGGTATTGTGATACCCAGACCTTGGTTTTGTCCCTAAGATGTTTAAGTTACCAAAATTATCATTGCTTTTATAAATTCTGATGGCCTTGACAACAAAAGGGGTGTCCAGCGAAAAACTAAACGATTGACCTTAGAATAAAAATAAATCTTTAATAGTCGCGACCGCTAGGTGGCGTACGCCATAGAAGGCAAAGTGGCGCTGACGAAATGGCGTGCAACATTTGTATCATCTTTCATGTAAAAACTTTTTTAGCGCCCATTGTATAAGGTGCCAAAAGCAGTACCGTATCAAGAATTGAATATCTATCTCATCGATCTCGTTTAAATTGGAGTGTTGCCTTGCGTATGCAGCTCTTGCTGGCAGTTCATATATATTACCAATTGGGGTTCGTTTAGTAGCCAAGCAAGCTCATTCATTCAAAGGCAAAGTTACTCCAAAACAATACTTTATCGTACATTCTCGAGACCAGAAGCAGTAAAAAGCTTCTGAATTATACGTCTTGAGAAAAATAGCCAATAATTTCAACATTCTGTTTTAACGTCAAAATATAAACATTTTGACAGCTCATGCCACGTTAATGTCACTTTTATTTTTGGAATCCATTCACTCTTCAGCATGACAGCATATTTCGGATTACTTGAGATTTGTAAACCAAAGAAGGGCGAAGTGGTTCTTGTTAACGGAGCTGCCGGGGCAGTTGGTTCTGTTGTGGGGCAAATTGCCAAACTCAAGGTAAGCAATATGCATTAGTCTGTGCAAACACTTTTTTTTTCTCGACAGTGCGATCAACAATATTTCCTGTTCTGCTGCATGGTGACAATTCTGTCAAGAATATTTTCTTGTTTTTTTTAGCATCCGGTTTATGTGAGGAAGAGGCTATAGGCTCTACCCCCCCCCCCCCCCCCCCCCCCGGAAAACTCTCAACTAACATTGGTCTAATAACAATAACAAGCTTCGGTACCTTGGACTCCGGGCGATCGAATAAAAAAAACATATTTCTTTGTAGTCAGTGAGATTTGAACTCGCAACCTATCGGTGGAAGACCTCTGTCAGAATGAGAGGCGCTGCCGACTGAGCAGCCCACTCTACCCCTGATTACGACCACTTATTGCCTGGGTTCTATCTTACAAAACTGGCGTAAGTTAGTTGATCGTAAAGCAGCGTTAAAACTATAGGAAATTGCGCCCTAGCTCAAATTTACGCCAGCTTTGTAAGACAGGCCCAAGGTTATTGCAGAAGGTTGAGGGTCCCTCTCGGTATGAATGTTTTGGATCTACCAACAAAAATTGCAACGCCAGTCATAAAAGTAAAATAGTCATGTGCACACAGCATAAAATGCCCCAACTGATGATTGCATGTTAAGCACCCGATGTATTTTCTTTCCCAGGGATGCAAGGTGGTGGCTTTCGCAGGCAGCGAGGAGAAGTGTCGGTGGCTGAGAGAAGATCTCAAATTTGATGCTGTTTTTAACTACAAGACGGTGCCAGACCAAGAGAAAGCCATTCGGGAAGCTGCGCCCGAAGGTGTTGATTGTTTCTTTGACAACGTAAGTCAATTAGAGATATATCGATCAAACAAGTATTCAGTTAATCGATAGGGAAACAAATCAATCAATATCTCAATTATTCGGCCAAAAATGAAATATCAATTGTTGAATAAATCCAGCTTCCATGTATGATCTAACTGACCATCATTGAATCCGTCAGAATGCCGATAAAAATCGATCAAACGTGGATAAATCGAGAGATCAATGAATTATTTTTTTTCAATCAATCGATCGCTTAAGTATAATGATCTTTTATTGGCATCAAAAAAGTATTATATATAGCGTTTGTTCAGATCTAAACAGTAAAAGTAAAAAAAAACAGTTTTGAACCTTTTATGTGTATTCATATATTACGCCGCGCTCAAGATTAGTTCACTGGCATGAAGGCATTGTCAAGTTTCGTAGGGGGGGGGGGGGGGGGGGGGGGGGGAATCGGAATCCCTTCTGGAGAAAAGCCCTGACGAGTACCTCGCAACTCTTCACACATTCCACATAGGGCGATTGTGTGAAAAGAACACAATTTATTTTCAATTTAACTTACGATTGGGATTTGAACCCTCGACCTACCGCCCTGCTAACAAAGGCGCCGATGCTCACCAAAATGATATTTTAGCTTAAACTGTGAGATGTAAATGTTGAAAAGTAATCGGTTTCTTTTCTTAAACTTTCATTACTTTTGGGATTATTTTTTTACTTCATTCTTCATAAGATGTGGTTGCGTCGGCAGAGTAAAAATGTCGCACGCCAAGCCAAGCTGTCCATTGATAACTTGGAAGTTCGAATCCCACGGAGTCTAGAGAAAAATGCAAACATGTCACTTTTCTGAGTTCATTCGATCTCCCCATTAGGAGGGGGGGGGGAGCTGGTTGAAGGTCGACGGTCTCCTCCGAGCAAAGATCCGTCCCTCCACAGTTAAATATACTCAAAAATTTTTCACATATTTTAATTTTGCCCAGGTTGGCGGATCTGCCTATGTGGCCGGTATGAGGAATATGAATACGTTTGGTCGTATCGCTCTCTGTGGTGCAATTTCACAGTATAACGTTAAACCGGAGGATAAAATAGGTAAGCAGAATTATAAATATCTTTTTTTATTGAAATAAATCCCTTTTTTTATTGAAATAAATCCGTCAAATATAAAACTTCGGAAGCACTAGTTGGACCACAATCTAAACAGAGAAGTTAATCTTCGCATGCGAGATTTAACTTAGTTCTGAAGCGAAGGGGAGGTAAGCATGTGGGCACGATTGGTTGGACCACTTGCTCAATGACGTCATTGGAATATATGAAGGGACAAAAACATGGCGGGCGTAATGATTTAAGACATGCGTAGTAATGATGCTTTAAATGTTTTCCAATACAGGTCCTGATGTGAGTTTTCTGGCAATTTCAAACCAGTTGAGAATCGAAGGTTTTATTGTGACGAGATGGTTAGCCCAATGGCCGCCAGCAATCCAAGAAATGGCAGGTTGGATGAAAGAGGTCAGTATAATTTGACCGATTTTCCAAGGACGTTATTAATCGTTAGACTGGTGCATTCTGGGATACCAGTGGGGTTAAATATTTGTAAGGTGATGTTTTACCAAAGAGAGTAGATTGACAAGAGTGGTCACTTCGTCCGCGCCATGTTGAATTTGAACTGACACGATTCGATTATTAGGAACCTCCTTTCTATAGGGGGCGCCTAACAGTCGAATCGTGTACAGTCGGAACACCCTTCCGATAGGGGGCCAGAAGAACATGCCGGCAATGCTGATTGGTCGAAGTGACCACTCTTGTCAATTTACTCTCTTTGGTTTTACACAACCAAGGATGCGAAAGGTGGTATGTTGCTAGAAAGATGCGTTCAGAAGAATTGTAGGGTTGAGTTTCATGAATTGTTTTTATTATACGATCAAATATAAACCAGATAAAAAAGTTTTGTGCATATCTCCTCCATGCAGGATATACAGTATGCTGGTATGTGAACTGGTCGAAAAAATAGCTTACAGACCACCTCAAGGTTTTCCACTACGAAATCCGTTAGTTTCAATTGACGTCATTATGCGCCTGACTTGAATTCGAATTTATAAATCAATATTCTATGTTTAATTAGTTATTGTCATTAAGCCAATGAGTATAACAGTATTCTTCATTTTTGGGATCACGCTTTCTTGAAAAATGGCAGAAACGGGAATCGAGCCCCGGGTCACAGAGTATGGCACCTATCGCCAGCACTAAATGTCGACTGTCTAATCCATTCAGCCAACCGTTGGCCATCAAATGCCCAGCAAATCTAGTCTAGTATATTTTTTTTAAAATGTGTGATTTGTGTATGGTGTAAACGCAGGGAGAGCATATATGCTCGACTGTCAGAAGGTAATATACATGTACTCAGTTTCATTTGGCATTCGAGGTTTATGTTAACGTGTTGACACACAGTATTACCGATATGTATTTAATTTTTTTTCTTTATTTTAGGGCAAAGTTGTCACAAAAGAGACGGTCACTGAAGGTTTTGAGAACATGAGGTCTGCGTTTTATGGTCTCTTCACGGGGGAAAACATCGGTAAAGCGGTGGTCAAAGTCTGAACAAAATCCTGCCGTATTCAAAGTCAGTAGCAATGTTTCAACCACCGTAGCCTGGCAGCCTCGCTGTTATAATGGCGTCTGAAAAAGGCGCGAACCATGAAAATTTTACATTTTTTTGTAAATCTCAGTTGGGGAAGAATACTTTCTGATAGCTAGAATTTGAAGTAAATATCAACGTGAAATAGTGTTCTCCTATTCGTTTCCTTATTTCCAATAAACCAATCAGATGTCTTAACATTCCACCCATTTCAAAACGCATTTAACTCATCTTGAGAAAGCACTTGGTATTTTTATACAGGACTTCTATCTGTGTAAATAAGAATTGTGAAACTGAGATGTTCAGACCACAGGCCACTAGGACTTCAAAATATTAACATGCAGCCTGAGAACAAAAATGTTAATTTGGTTGAGTTTTGAGTTATTGGGTTATTTGGAGTTTTTTTTTGGTTGAGTTATACCAGTTAGACACCTGTAGGGTTTTGTGAAAAGTGTACGTCCGAACTTACAATAAAGATGGCATATGTACATACGCAATTATTTAAAGGTGTTTGTTTCTTATTTTAAGCTTCCCTTTGATAAAGGTATTCGTAGTCATTGTCTTTTGCAAAAGCTGATGGAATTTCATATTCTGCGGGATTGGAGACTTAACAATCTATTTGTACGTGCTTGGACCGAATTCCAAGCAGTCAAGCTTTTTGGTCCATTCTTTGGTCTTTTGAAGTAGCGTCCATTGTAGTGAAAACTAACGAAGACGATATGGTTGACGGATTGATTGACTGATGTTGTACGCGACACAATATTATTTCACTGGTATGGCGGTTTTGTCAGGTTTTGCGGGGGAGTAAACCGGGCTCTTTGCCCTGAGGAAAGCGCAACCTTTCGTCGATGAATATACCTGGCAACTATTCTACATCGGCCGATAAAGTCGGAAATCACAATCAGATAAAAAAAATGGTTCACTTAGTGGGATTGTTACCTTTGACATAAAGAATAACGACGGAATGTCTATAAATGCCGGACTGAGAGACCATCCCTCTGCCGAGCTCGCTCAGTAGATAGAGCGTTGGACGCTCAATCCGAACAGCCTTCCACCAATGGGTCGCGGGTTCGAATCCCACTCAGTCCTAACATTGGAAAATTTTCTGACTGGGTTTTCACTCGAACGACCTATGTGGGATGGTTGCCAGTTACCAACGGAAGGTCGTGGGTTTCCTCCGGGCATAGAGCCCGGTTTCCTCCCACAATAAAACTGGCAACGCCGCCATATAAGTGAAATAATCTTGAGCGCGGCGTAAAACCCCAAACAATCAATCAATTAATCTGCCGCGCTTCCCGCCAAAAAACGTTAGTTTTCGACAACTCACATGGTTATTATGCCGTTGTTTACATGTCATTGTAAAATAATGATCGAAGCTTGTATCATTATTTCAACCGACAATTGTGGCTTTATTTAGAGAAAATACCAACACTTTTGATCAAGTGATATTGAAAAAGTCCAATATTTAGCAAGGTGTGCGTTTCATTCTTTGGACTACAATGCTTGAAAACTAGTGACGTGTACTAAGCCTCTGCATTATGTTCACATAAGCCAACCATACACTATCCGCAGTCATGTGTCTCATTCTGTTTTACTTACTTGCCGGTCAGGAAGACCCACACATTAAACTGTCAATATAAAGGAGAGCTAACTACTCTCGATCAACATACTATTGTCACGTGATGCGAGGATTTCGTTGGTGATATCAGATCGTTCAGCAGGTCACAGTTTCATTTTCCTTCATTTCCCATTTGCGGTAATGCTAATGTCTGCTCTCATAGCACCTTCCCTAACTTTCGTTGAACCAAATCCTTCGGTGGGGGCCTTGAACAGTCCTTTTTCATACGTTGAAGGTAGAAATTTTGAGATACGAGTAGAATCAGCTGATAGGGGTCTCTTTGAACATATACCGCCGCATATAAAGCACCCCCAACTACCAGATCTCCATCCACCTGAACTGGTCCCATTCCACTTCTAAAATCATTTCCAGACAGTAACTCAACCCCTGTCCTTTCATAAAAACTACAAAAATGCCCAGAAAAAAATGCAGGGGGCCAGGACAAAATAATAAAAAAAACACTCAAAAATATCTGGAACTTCTTTCGTCCCTAGGAAAATCCGGAAGTGAGAAACTGTGACCTGTATCCTAACAGAGGCAAAACATTCCTTCAATCTAGTTCTAAATCTAACACATTGAGCTTAAAGGTATTTGGAATGATCTCTCAAGAGGAAAACTAAATGCAATGAAAACTAAGCCTTCTGTAGCCCTCCCATTTACACCACCCCCCATTAGAACATAGCAAGGACAATGACCGGTGAGCTAAAAAAAACTTAAAATTGTCATATCTCAGCTCTGGGAAAACATATTTGAACTCTGTAAACTAGTGTGACTTCTACTAAGAGTGTTCTACCATAAAATACTAACTTTATGAGGACACATATCTTTCTGTGGCTTCCTCAACTAAAATATACTGTGCATTTGTTAAATTTTAAGATTTGTTGGATTACAAAATGGATAAATTCTACTCAAAGTCAGCCATACTGTGGCCAAATTTAAACAGCTTGAAAAAACAAGTGTTATTCTTGTATCCCAGGTTGATTTTAGGCTCAAAATTGTACATGAAAGCTTAAAACCAGAGGAAGAGGTCCCCTGCCACGCGGCTTATTGTTGGGATCCCCCAACACAAAACTCTGTTCATAACTGCCCACAAGTACCCTTGTATATAAACTTAATTATAAGCATAGCCCAGAGAACAAAACTGCACCCCAAAAAGTCAAACAAGGGTCTAAAAGGATATTTCTGGGAAAATATGATTAGATTTAAGAAAAAATATGCAAAAAATAGGCGGGGTGGGGTAAATGTAAGGTTGGTTTATTTTTGAAAACAATTGATTCCTGCATTCTTACAAGTGAAAATTGTGTAAGACACATGCAGGTACTGAATAAAATCAGGAAAGCCCAGGTCATTATATTCTGGGCGGTTTTATACCAGCTTCGAGTGTCATTAGGGATGCTATTTGAGGCGAATTTCTAATGAAATGAAGCGGTGAAGCCATGCCAATGGTAAAATTACCTCTGGAAAAAGTAGAAAGACTCTCATTTCCATTCCTTTGATGTGTGAATCAGGAAAATATGCTCACAGGTGGATAAACAATTCCATTCATCTTATACAGGACCTGAAATTACCTGAAAGAGTACAAAAAATATTCAGTTTGACATAAAACAACACTGAAAACGTTTTTTTTTTTTTAAAAGAAAAGGCATTTGGTAAGACTAAAAAAGGAGGTTATTATGTTTCTCACATGTTGACCATCAAATCAATGTAAGAACTATAGGTTTTTGTCAGAAAGCCAAATAAAATTTAATATCTACACAAAATGAAGTAATGTCCAAATTCTTTTCAATTTTTGGGGGGTAGGGTAGTGATCTGTGTCTTTTTGCAAGGGTAATTAGAAAAGCAACCAGATTGTATGGCATATCATTGCAGAAATAGGTAAACTACCATATTGAAAAGTATCATTTACTTACACTGTAAGTTACAGGAGAATTTCCACTCATAATCATGTACATTACTTTGCCCCCCAAAAATATCAAAAAATCAATTTTGTGCAAATATTTTGCTAGAAAAGACATGAAAGATACATTTTCAGCACATCAAGACAGTACTCTAGGTCTTATAATGTGTTTCTGACAAGTTTTAAGTCACAAACACAGTGTTGTTGTTGTACAGTGATCTATTTCACAAAATATGTCTTCAACCCATACAGACAGCAGGTCAAAGTTTCATTTTCCTTCATTTCCCATTTGCGGTAATGTTAATGTCTGCTCTCATAGCACCTTCCCTAACTTTCGTTGAACCAAATCCTTCGGTGGGGCCTTGAACAGTCCTTTGGCAGTATTTTAAGCACAATTTTTTCATACGTTGAAGGTAGAAATTTTGAGATACGAGTAGAATCAGCTGATAGGGGTCTCTTTGAACATATACCGCCGCATATAAACAAACCAAAACACCCCCAACTACCAGATCTCCATCCACCTGAACTGGTCCCATTCCACTTCAAAAATCATTTCCAGACAGTAATTCAACCCCTGTCCTTTCATAAAAACTACAAAAATGCCCAGAAAAAAAAATGCAGGGGGCCAGGAAAAAATTATAAAAAAAAACACACAAAAATATCTGGAACTTCTTTCGTCCCTAGGAAGTGAGAAACTGTGACCTGTATCCAGCCTATGGAGACATTCTTGGGCTATCTGCGGATCACATGACACGTTGTCCTTGTTCGAGGAGGGTTTCAAATTTTTACACTGATTTTTTACAAAGAGGGATTTAACAGATTTATAGCGAAGTTCGAACAAATCAGCTGATACAATGAAAAGGTGAATGTTTAAAATGTGTTTTACAAAAATTGTTAAATGATAGTCGGAAGAAAAGTCCTTCTGGGCTTATGTTGTTGGTTTTCTTGTAGCTTGGAGGTAATAGCAAAGAGAGTAGATTGACAAGAGTGGTCACTTCGTCCAACCAGCATTCCCGGCATGTTCTTCTGGCCCCCTAGCGGAAGGGTGTTCCTACTCTACACGATTCGACTGTTAGGCGCCCCCTACATAAAGGAGGCTCCTAATATCGAATCGTGTCAGTTCAAATTCAACATGGCGCGGACGAAGTGACCACTCTTGTCAATCTTCTCTCTTTGGTAATAGCTAAAAGCCAGGTGAGATAAATGGTTATTTAAAACTTAGCTGAAATCTGAAAAGCGAAGTCCCTGGTCCTAGTAAATTTAAACGCCGCAACTAACTATAAACAAATGTCTAGTTTTAGGGGGATTAGCTGAGTAGTTTTCTTGTCGTCAACAAAATAGCCTGTGGTTTAATTTTGTGGATACAAAAATACTGTTCGGTAGCGCCGATCACCGTGTGCGGGTGAATGGATTTTTTGTCTCCGAAACACAATCATATTCGCCAATTAATTCTATTAGTTACAGGGTTTATTCGAGAAGGGATACGGAAATATATGGGCTCAGTAAACGGAATATTGGACTAGGAGTTAGCCGAGCTCAATATACTGTTTACTGACCCCATATATTTCCGTATCCCCACTCGAACAAACCCTGTAACGAATTTATCCCACCGAAGACTTAAATTGTACAACATTCAAGCGTTTTTTTCTGAAAATTGACGTCACTGTACACCCTGAAACGCCCGACCGCAGTTACTTCATATAGTAGAAAATGAGACAAGGAGTCTTGTTTGGAACGATTTGAGTAGAAATTTAGATATCGGAGTGGCCGGTAAAGCTTTTATAAGAACCGATGCATTCTCTGAACTGCGGTTACTGGGATTGCCGATAGATATGATAGTCCAGTAAGTAGAGGGTGAATTACAACGCATAAACGTCACATAATGTAGTATAAGCAAGCTGAAGGCATCAGTGGCCTGAATATTGGGTAATTTGACGTTTCACACTTCCCCATTCATAGACTTCTGGAACCACTGATTGGATGGGTTTTCTCCAATCATTTAGCTTCATACCCTCTCATTGTCTCGACAATCAGGAATAAAATTCAAGAACTAAATGCAATTGATATATTTATTGTGCTAAAATCTTTCATCAGAATATAAAATATTTTATCACAATTTGTTTCAAGTTATCTACAAAGCTTTTTAAAATTGAGCAATGGCTAATTTTGGTAGAAACTGACGTCATTACATCAATGGATTATTGGAAAACACAAGTCAGCGAATTTATATACAAAATAGTCCCATCGTTTTAGGAAGCAGAGGTTGGTTTAGTTCTTGAAAGCGTGGGAAAAAAACCATATACGTTTACAAACAGAGCATTAGCTCGTTACAGTTCGACAGAAATGAAAACGCCACTCGATTCCTTTACTTTTTAAATGCATGGAAGAAAAGACCACATGATTCACAAATTGGATCACTTAGGCATAAATCTTGTGGAGCTTGATATCCAAGCACGAACGTCGCTTATTATCGAAAAGGAATCATTGCCAAAAATCGTTTATTTCTTGAAAGCGTGGAAAATCAGACCACAAGATTCACAGATTGGATCCAAACAACAGCTGAGGCACGTTCTGAATACTTTCTTGATTGGATGGCACGAAATCTCGAGAACCTTGAGACATGGCGTGATGTACCAAATATGGTTGAAGGCAACTTCAGCGAACACACATCCCCAGCCCATGGCGATACACAAACCACAGCATAACGTGGCGATGTTGTAACAAAGAAGTTTCCAGATTCGAAAACAGCTGAACGAAAATTTCCAAACGCAGTCAATACTTCGGATTCCTTCCGGTTCCGCTAGAACGTCTTCAAACGCCACCTATAAACAGAATTAGTTAAATTAGTTTGTGTCTTTTAGAAAGTGACTATAACAGTATTCTCGTTATTTTGGGATTACACTTTCTTGAAAATATGGTAGAAATTCTTCTATCGATTTTTGGGTGACGCCCGAAACGGGAATTGAACCCGCGTCCCAGAGTATGGCACCTATCGCCAGCACTAAATGCCGGCTGCCTTATCCATTCAGCCAACCGGCCTCCTCTAAAAAAAGGAGGTAGTTGACTGGCAGATACTGCAGCGGACATTTAGTACCCCTCTGGTAACGTAATTGACACAGCTTCCATTGCTGAATGCATGAGTTTAATTAGAAGAATTTCTTCAATATTTTCAAGAAAGTGTAATCCCAAAATAACGAGAATACTATAAACAGAATGGTGAGAAAATGTGTAGGTAATAGGGAGTCAAAACACACTTTCCACACTTCCTTATTTTTTGTTGGAACGAAAGAAGTGCGGGGGAATATTAATAACTTGTTCCTGGGCTCCTGCAGTTTTTGAAAGGAAACACACGTTGGATCAAGGTCGACCTTTGACTTTTGAAGCGGTCATTGCTAAGGTGTCGCGTGAGGGCTGATAATACCTCAAATTCAAGTCCAAATTTTGTAAAATTTAAATGTTGAATATACTCACCTGAATATGTTGGTTGATGTCATTTGGGTCGCGGTTTACTAGATCGATATCCATGGTGTATATATCTGCTCTGAAATGAACAACTCCGGTAGGTTTTGATTTCAGCTGATTGGAACTGAGTTGACTTCACATCCAAACGCTTTGGTTTTATATGGTTCGAAGGATACTGTTACCACAACATTAAACGTATTAGAACTCATGTTTGTATGTATTATTTTTATCCAACGGCGTGGCAACCACTGGATTATTGGATTAAAGATTAAGGATTAGCAGGTGAAAATAGATTAGGGATTAGAAATTGGTTGGTTTCTATAATTATAGATATTGATCTGGAATGAGATTTGACGGATTACATTTGAAGAAAATCTCGTTAAGTGTTCAGGTTGCTAATATAAACTTCAAAGAATATTAGAGAAAATGTCTCTATTATATTTGCCCACCCCCAATTTGCCATGTTTATATTTTCTATGCTAAATGGCTCAGTCGGCAGAGGGATAGCCTGTTAGCCCAATACAGGCCTTGAATCGATCAGTCGAGTTTTGGAATCCAGTGAAATAAAATTAAAAAAAAAACGTGACAGGCGGAAACGTTGTCCCCTATCGCCTTATGTGAAAGGGTTGCTAGGGTAACAATAGTATGTAAACCTGTCCATATCTCTATATAAGCGAAATAGTCTTGAGGGCGGCACAAAACATCAACCAATCAATCAATTAAGCAATCAACCAATCAATCATCCAATCAATCAATCTATCAATCAACCAATGAATCAACCAATCAATGCAATCAAGATCCGAAGAACTGAAAACGGTCCATTTACACATGTTGGGTTTTTAGATCGTATTATTTAAACGCGATTATGCAATCGGAGGACTCCGATTTATCTGGTAAAAAAAAACCCCACTAATTGCCGTATGATATGCATATGATTATGGCAATATTGACGTTCGTGTCGCATTTAAAAAATAAATACGTCTTAAAAGTTTAATAATTAACTAGAAACAAAACTCAAGTTTATATGGAGTCGTAGAAGTGACATTGGATGTTTTTTTGGCTTCTCGCTATCTCGTTTAAACGACTTATTATCTCCTTTGGGTGACTTATTATCTCGTTTAAACGACTTATTATCTTGTTTGGGCGACTTATTTTCTCGTTTGGGTGACTTATTATCTCATTTAAACGACTTAATATCTCATTTAAACGACTTATCATCTCGTTTAATCGACTCAATCGACCAATGAAAAGACCAAAAATTAGAATATGTAAAAAAGCATACAATAGACGTCAACAAGCCGTCGAAGATGATAACAGTTATAGCCGACAGTCCTTATCTGCATTGGACGTCGGTCATAGTATGGGTTCCCAACATCTCGTGCGCATGCTCATGGCGCATGTATAAATCCCTCTAACTTCGTGGATTTACGCCTGTGAAGTACTCTGGCACAGACGGAAGGTCATTTTGTGGCGACCAAAACGGTAGCCGCCAAACGAGTACTCTGGCACAGACGGAAGGTCATTTTGTGGCGACCAAAACGGTAGCCGCCAAACGAACTCTTTCCATATCATTTTGAGGGCCCAACTAAAGCGTCCCCGTGATAATGCCAGGGACGGAAACATTGTGTTTGCTAATTTTTAGCCTCGATCAGTTATATAATTGAAATACTGAAGGATTCCTGACATGTACCGAAACTGCGTCTGTCTTGTTTGTGTTACAAATAATGTGGTTTACCGGATTAAATAACATATGTAAACAAATATCTTCATAGCTGATTTTAACATTTGATTAATTTACTATTATTTTTTATTTTCTATATCCGTAATTCCTGGCGCTATTTGTGTTCAGCCTAAAATACGGTGACATATACCCTGTAAAAAGCACAGATTTATTTGCCAAGTCGAACGCCAAGCTGAAAGGAAGTTTCTCGAGAATTCGATCGTAGAGGATTTTTAAGGGGAGATAATCCATAAAAAATTAATTCAATTAATTCAATTAATTCCACTTTATCCAAGACAGCTTTTGTTGGCATGTTTAGTTTGTGACATTGTCAAATCGTGGTGGATGTCTGATTAATTGATTGATTTTTTACGCCGCACTCAAGATTATTTCCCTTTAACCGGGCTTTTTAAACCGGGCTCATTGCCCGGAGGAAACCCCCGACTTCCGGCGAGTACCTGAATACTCTTCCACATACGGCGACCGAGTGAAAAATCCACTCGGAAATTTTCAATTTTTATTTGATCTGAGTGTGATTCGAACTCGCGCCGCATCGATGATGAAAGGTCTGTGTGGGAGTGAATCACTCTAATCCACTGGACCACCGAAGAGCCGGTCGATGGACCCCGGCCCCGGTCGAGCCCTGACAAATGGATAGGCTCGACCGCGAAAAGAAAAAATCAAAATAAAGAATCCTCCATCAAGGCATCAACGCTTCGATTTACAAAAATATGAATTCCATTTTTTCCATTGATGGGTTAAGTAGGGAGGGGGGGGGGGTTCAGGTATTCGATATACCAACTAAATATACCCATAGCTTTAGCGCCGGCAATGAGCCCGGTTTCCTCCCCCACTTAACCTGGCAACGAAGCCATTTAAGTGAAATAATCTTGAGTGTGGCGTAAAACATCAATCAATCAATCAATCAATCCACGTAATGACGCATGACATTTGAAGGAATCGAGAACATGGCGAACGCAAAATTTTCTGCTCTGAATAGAATAGTTGTGAAAACTAGGTGTACAGTCAAGCTTGTCGCAACTAACGCTTGTAAGAAAGCAGTCAGTTCGAAGTGAGAACCCGTCAAATATCCCATAATAGTTAGAGTGACGTCATAAAGATCCAGGCCAATTAGGGCCAGTTATTTCCTCCACATCGAATATCCAGCATTCCTGCAAGTGATGATTTATTAAAGTACGAAATATAACTAGACCACTTCAAGCAAATTTTCGTTGTGGAAATATATTAGTTGAACTGTATAGAGCCAATTTTGTTAGAGAACTAACACCATCAAGGTCCATCATTTTGGCTTTGGAGATTCCGTGGGTTGATAGATTTTGGGTGCTGAATCAGAGCAATCTTGTACCAATGGATCATGGGTTTGAATCTAATGAAAAATTAAAACAATTCTAAGTGGATTTTTCCACTCAATCGCAATGTGAAAGGTTACCACGTACCCGCAAAAGGCCGTGGGTTTCCTCTGTGTACAGAGCGGCGTTTCCGTATATAAGAGAGATTATCTTTAACACTGCATAAAACATCAATCAATCAAGAAATCAACCACGAAAACAGGTTACCCTCGTGTAAAAAAAAAAGAACAAACAACCCAAAGCTAGTCAAAGCAAAAATACCCAAAAGAGGAAAGAAAACCAGCTACATGTAGTTTTTCCGCTTCAGTTTTTTTTTCTCATTGCTCGGTTTTAACATGACATGGATTGTTAAATGACTACACAACGAGCTGTAAGTGAACCATTCTGCAATGCACATTTAATAAATGGTTGGTTTAATTGACTGTATGTAGCGTCCATTCAGACAGTTTGGCCGTCCGTTTGAAGCGTTATAGGCAATCCTTTGTTGTCAGGGGCCAGTTCGGACAAATCCCGGATCAATAATGAACATGTTTACGTAACACACGCAGGTCAAGTTTTATCAAGTTTCTAAGGCGTCTGTTTGTTTTGGATACAGGGGTTACATAGAACTGTATATAAACTGACCGTAAACAATTGTGGTCAAGCATTCATTTGGAATACTTCCATAGTTGTATTGGACCTTTAATTTGACCAGTGTTCTCGTAAGATTTGCAGAAATGGATATTGATTTGGAAAACCGAGACCCCAACGACATCAATGCCCATATCCAGGTATGAGTAAATTACATTTTTTAAAGAAAATTGTAAACAATTTTATAAATGTGCCAACACATGTGCATTGATTGCAATTTCTGATTTATTAAAGGGGCTTAAATTCGAGAAGGACTCCTAATCCGGATTCGAACCCGCACACTTTAATACAAGATGATGAACATAACATTTTTGTTACCATTTTCAGAAAACCGATTAGGATTTCAAAAATATAATATGATGATTGCAATTCATTATTGGCCCTCAAACAATTTTTAATTCGACTTTTTTTGTGATCGCCAGGTGGCGTTTGAAGATGTCTTAGCGGAACCGGAAGGAATCCGCAGTATCGACTGTGTGTGGAAATTCACCTTCAGCTGTTTTCGAATCTGGAAACTCCTTTGTTACAACATCGCCACGTTATGCTGTGGTTTGTGTATCGCCATGGGCTGGGGATGTGTGTTCGCTGAAGTTGCCTTCAACCATATTTGGTACATCACGCCATGCCTCAAGGTCCTCGAGATTTCGTGCCATCCAATCAAGAAAATATTCAGAACGTGTCTCAGCTGTTGTTTGGATCCAATCTGTGAATCTTGTGGTCTGATTTTCCACGCTTTCAAGAATTAACGATTTTTGGCGATGATTCCTTTTTGATGATACGCGACGTTCGCGCTTGGATAAGAAACTCCACAAGATTTATGCCTAAGTGATTTAATTGATATTTCTGGACAGTGATTGAGGTAAAAATACTGAAACAATAACTTAACTGGACCCACTGTGTCAATTGGAGAAAAATATGATATATAACACAGTGTTTACTTTTTTCGTTTTTCGTTTATGGATCTGTGTTCTAGACCGTATTGATTTAAAAACAATGTGAAGGGATGGTATCTGTGTCTATACTTTTCTGATCGGGACCGACCTTGTCATGTTTGGTTTGTTTTTTGGGGGATTTTAATGTTTAGCAGCCAATAAAATGTAAATTATACTATTTAAATGTACACATATATGTATAAAATAAATAACAATATTTAACATTTATATCATATATCCTCATTTGTGATGCCTTTTTTATCATTTCATTTTTTTTTATTCTGTCCATTCCGTGTCGGACTAATCCTCTTAACCCGTAAATCGAACAGCGCCTTTTGATTGGATGCGAGTAAAACGTCTCGCAGCTAATCAAAATGTCAGGCACTAACACTTTTCCACTAGCTGAGAAATAACGTAATGGCGGCTGTATACACCTTGAACGAGTGCTGATTGGCCAAGGCTCTGTAAGGGCAGGAAAGACTACTGTTTCATTACCATCCTTGGGTGCTATTCGATTCACGGGTTGAATTGTAGTATTCCGCCTAGGTAAAACACGGAATGGGGTCCACGGAGACTTTATTTGCATTGCTATTTGCATTGCATTTGATTAAGGAGAAGTGTTTTCGAATACGGGCGTTTCCATTGGATCGATTACACGGACCTGGGATGAATATGAAAGGGATATGAAACGCCTTTGTGTTATAGTCAGTCTACCAGCAGCTTGTTTGGCTCGCTATTGTTTGTCCCAGACACCCCATGGCGGCATTCCGATCCGCCCCGAGAATAGCCGAAACCCATGGTGTGTATTCCGATTCATTTCAAACCTTACCGATGTCGTGGATATATGGGCCGGAGACAATTGATCGAAGTGTCAAAATATTCAAAATGGCGATTGTTTTCTGTTGCCAGCTTACCAATAGGCATGCACAGTCTATATATCCGCGAGATCGGTAAGGTTCGGAATGAATCGGAATACATAACACGGGTTTCGGCTATTCTCGGGCGGATCGGAATGCCGTCACGGGGTGTCTGGGACAAACAATAGCGAACCAAACAGGCTGCTAGTAGACTGACTATAATACAAAGGCGTTTCATATCCCTTTCATATTCATCCCAGCACGGACTGATTAAAACTGCACATATCAACGTGTCTATACAAAATAAAACAATTTAACGCACGTTTTAAAACTGAAGCTGACATACTTTGGCCATGGTATTTTGTAGATTGGAAAGGATAGGTTGATTTAATGACAACTTTACGATTGATCTCGAAGATGTTATAGGGCTTATAGGGCATTTTTTTTACATTTCCCAAGTAAAACGTTTTTTTTTTTAGATTTTTTTTTCAAGAATATGGAGAATGTATGGTGGTGTGACACGAGCTGCGAAATATAGTGAAAATTTCAATGAAACAGAATTAGCAAATTGTTTTTATTATTTATACGTAAGTGAAAACTGGTGATTTCCTTCACTCATAAATTTCATAATTCACTGCAGTGTGATAACATTTGTTATTTAACATCACGCAACCGAAACCAATGAGGTCACCGGACCTACTTTTCTCTTGTGCACTGACCTCTGCTGTGCAACTATTCCCTGTCTTTCACTCCAAAATATATAAGTGCTATTCAAACACAACTGTTCAATATCCTCTTTTTAATAAACAGTACAACATAGAAGCTTTCATCGTATGATAGAATTACATTGATTGTTTGGTGTTTTACGCCGCGCTCAAGATTATTTCACTTATATGGCGGCGTTGCCAGTTTTATTGTGGGAGGAAACCGGGCTCAATGCCCGGAGGAAACCCACGACCTTCCGTTGGTAACTGGCAACCATCCCACATAGGTCGTTTGAGTGAAAACCCAGTCAGAAAATTTTCAAATTTTTTTGGACTGAGTGGGTTTCGAACCCGCGCCCCATTGGTGGAAGGCTGTTTGGATTGAGCGTCCAACGTTCTACCTACTGAGCCACGGAGGCCCCCGATAGAATTACAGATGTGCGTTTTGGTAGTTTTTAAAGCCACAAAAATGTACTCGCACATCCATGCTATTTGAATTTTGTCCGTTTTTAGAACACACCTTCGGTTTGTACAGGTTACTAGCTTTACCTATTTCTTTCATTTCAACGTCAATCTGTTAGTTTTTTAATTTAATTAAACGGTCAACTTGTAGGACAATCGGAATTTAACTAAAAGTTAAGATTTCGTCAGCTCATACCTGTGCCGTATAGTGTTTTCAAAGAGCCTATAAAATGAATGAACGTTCGTCTCCATCAAAGTGGCATGAGCTGCCAAAATTCACACTTTTTTTTATAATTTCTGATCGTCATGACAGTAAGAGGCTTTAAACGCCATCGAAAAACTAAATGATTGGCGTTGGAATGAGGAAAATCCATACAGTATGTGACCTGTACGAACCGAAAACGTGTTCGAAAAGTAAACAAAATTTAAACAACCCTAAGTCAAAGTTAGTTCAAAACAATAGCCTACGTCATCGTACATTTTCGAGACTAAAAGTACTAAAAAGCTTCTGAATTATACGTCTTGAGAAAAATATCCAATAATTTCAACATTTTGTTTTAACGTCAAAATATCAACATTTTGGCAGCTCATGCCACTTTAACTTTATGAGAAATATTTCCTTCCCACAGGTAACATGCTTGATGGATTATCGTTTATCGTTATTACAACATTAATCGTTTAGTTATTTGATGAATGCCAAATCCTCTTGTTCTCGTAAGAATAAGAACGCATAAGAACGAAAGGGGATTTTGGCAGCTCACGCCCCTTTCTTAGCCCCTCTTAGGAAGTTTGGATGATAGGTCCTTTATTCTGTTTGATCGACAAAGTATATCGAATGTTGGCAGCTCATGTCACTTAAATACGGCGACGTATCATTTTAGAATGGGAAATCCGTTTATATTGTTAATTGCTATCAATCAAATTTGACATTAGAAGGCCTATAATGCTGTTTCACTTTTCACTAAAATTTTCACATTGGCGATCGGTTTTGTATCACCTATAGCAATCTAAAAGTAACGCATTTGTGTTAAAATTAATAGATATTTCTTGCCAAAAGTTATGAGCAATGTCCGCTTTCATGGTTTTTCTTTCTTCTTTTATTTGCTATATATTGTTGAAACTGTTCAAGTTAATTGCATTTTGACATTGAAAACAACATTATGGTTGACATGACAACAAAAAACATTTGTAAAGTTTATAGTGACCAATGTCATTAAACGCTTGTCCAGTATATTGAAGTTCAACGTTTTTCTTTATTGAATAAGTTTGAAGCCTGGTCACGGTTGAGGAAAATAACTAATTGGTCCCAATTTGACCGCTTTGACCAATAATTGCATAACTGTCTTCGCTTCGTGAATCACATGCTTTTTCATGCACGTCCACGAACCAGCAACGGTCAGATTTGTTGTGGATACCGACGGATAAGAAAAGAAATTATACGCCAAAAAGTTTTCACAAAATGACCAGACCGCAAGAAAAATATCCAGTCTATAGCTCAGTAAAACTGTTTGCCAGTTCATTGGACTCGGAGGATTATGCCAAGCCCAAATTTAAACATGGACCAGATCGACCTCGTCACTAGAGACCCTAATAATATTAACGACCATATTCAGGTATGTAACTATTAGCAAATAGAGAAAGAATGTTTATCAGTGATAATTTCTTTAAAAATACCATTTTTCAAGACGTTTCAATTCTTGGTGGGGCTTCCGTGGCTCAGTAGGTAAAGAGTTGAACTCTCAATCTGAACAGCCTTCCACCAATGGGTCTCGGGTTTGAATCTCACTCAGTCCCCCCAAAAATTGACAAATTTTCTGACTGGGTTTTCACTCGAACGACCTATGTAGGATGGTTGCCAGTTACCACCGGAAGGTCATGGGTTTCCTCCGGGCATAGAGAACAGTTTCCTCCCACAATAAAACTGTCAACGCCACCATATAAGCGGAATAATCTTGAGCGCGGCGTAAAACACCGAACAATCAATCAATTCTTGGTAAAGTTGGTGTCAGGTTCCCACATGAATTTATTTTACTGAAAATTTAAATTTGATATTTTTCGATTTTCCAATGGCAAAATGCGTTTGCGATTAGTTGACAAACATCTGACCAAAAAAAACTGTACAGTAATATTTCAGGACGAAAGGCTTTTTGTCTTTAAAAGCCCCCAAAGAGTGTCTTCATTCAGATTCTGGGGCGATTTTGTTCAGATGGATTGAGATGAATCAATAAATGTTTAAACACTTTATCAATATTGAAGAGCAATCCAGATTTGGAAACGTTTAAACACACGCATTGTTAGCCATTTTTCTCTGTAAGCAATAACTATCCTTTAGCTGACAGTTGTCGCTGTTAAAAATGTAGGGTTACCAACGGCACAAAATATATCTCCGTAAAATCAGTTTAATTTGTTTGTGTCGTTAATTGAATGTCAATATAACAATTTTCTCGTTATTTTTGAGACAGCCGGCATTTAGTGCCTGCAATATGTGGCATATACTCTGGCTCGATTCCATCTCCGGGCCAAAGACAGTGATAACGCAAAAATAACGAGAATACTGTTAAGTAACTGAGCTAATATTGAAAGTGGCGTGAAACCCCAGACAATCGATCAATCAATCAAAAGCCCGTTTTCCCAATAGAAGCGTTAGAGGGATCGTCTCTCAGTCCTATACAGACCTTCCATCGATGCGGCGCGGGTTCGAATCCCACTCAGAGTGGAAGAGTTGCCAGGTACTTGCCGAAGGTTAGGGGTTTTCTCCGGGAATTGAGTCCGGTCCCCCCCCCCTTTAAATCTGGCAGCCATATAAGTGAAATAATCTTGAGTGCGGCGTAAAACATCAATCAATCAATCTAATAGAAACCTGGAAGATTTTGGAAACCCAAGTATTTTGGCACCTCGTGTAAATTAATGGCCCGCATAACAAGTACATACGGGTTCTTCTTCTTCTTAAAAAAAGCAGAAAACAAAGGAGGATAGTTTAATAATTTATTATTATGGAGACAGTCTACATCGTTTCATTTCCCATTTCACTACAGACATTTTTCGGTTAGCCAAGTGACTTGGTGGGTGCCTTAAGTGTTTCTTCGGTAGTCGTGAGTAAAATTTGAACATATGGCGAGGGGACAGATTTAAACATTCGGCTAAACTCAAATAAAAGGGGTCATAATGCATGTAGTCCGATTTATGTCAACGGAACTCGATTTATGTCAACGGAACGACCTAAAAACATGGTCTCATTACACTTCCGTTATGGTTTCGCTGAATGGATGTTTCACTCGATCGCTGTATATGTAAGAACTTCCAGGTACTCGCCCTAGGTCGGGGATTTTCTCCGGGCAACGAGCCTGGCTTCCTTCCCCACTAAAACTAGCAACGAAGCCGTATAAGGGAAATAATCTTGAGCTCGGCATAAAACATCAATCAACCAATCAATTCAATTAAACCAGTTTCCTTTAGAGATATAGCGCACTTCATTCATCCCTACCAAAAAGAAGAAAAAAAAAACAAAGCGTAGAAACTGTGTACTTAGTCCATATAACCTACATATTTTCTCTCTATTTTGTTTATAGGTGGCGTTTGAAGATGTCCTAGCGGAACCGGAAGGAATCCGAAGTATTGACTGCGTTTGGAAATTTTCGTACAGCTGTTTTCGAATCTGGAAACTTCTTTGTTACAACATCGCCACGTTATGCTGTGGTTTGTGTATCGCCATGGGTTGGGGATGTGTGTTCGCTGAAGTTGCCTTTAACCATATTTGGTACATCACGCCATGTCTCAAGGTCCTCGAGATCTCATGCCAACCGTTGAAGAAAATGTTCAAGCTGTGCCTCAGCTGTTGTTTGGATCCAATCTGTGAATCTTGTGGTCTGATTTTCCACGCTTTCCAAAAGTAGAAGAAACTTTTAATAAAGGGACCTCAGACCCACAGCGATTCTGAGAGGTTCTGTTTCCTGACTTACTATATGGACATACATACATACATACATATACTGTCTGCACTTTTCCCTTTTCATGCAATTTTTTGTCACAATTCCTGCGGAGGTCAAACGACTTGTTTGACTATATAACCGAGGGTCTTGGAATGCAAAACATGGTACACCCAATAGCAGTTGTATTATTATAACGTTAGTTAATTAAATGTAAATGATTACTTTATCAACAGCTACTCATGTTGTCACTTGTAACTCCTGAAATGGAATCTGTGTAAGGAGACGCACTTACAAGCTTAGGCTTACAGCGCTCCTATTGAGTAATAAATATATTGAAACCAGACCCAAACAACCTTCCCTCAAACACCTCTGTGTCTTTTTTTACAGAGAGCAGCGGTTGGGTTAAACTAGACGATATTACATAAAATTCGTTTTCTTGAGCGATGGAACGGCTATTTCTGGTTAATTCCATTGCATCCTACACATTAGTTTTGTAGACCTATTCTGACAATATATTATATTTTTATCGGTTTGTGAATGCTGCTTGCTTTATTATATCTATACACAGCGATTTGGTAATGAAATATACGTACTCCAAAGTTATGTTTTCCGACCAATGTGTCCAATACAAAATGACAGTAGAATACCTACATGTGACTAACAGTGGTGGTTAGCGGAAAGGGGGGGGGGGGGGATTAGACTGAAATTATCAAGTCTTTATAAATTTTATGACCTCATTTTCCACTGATAGGGTTGATTGATAGGGTTGATGGTGTGGCAGGATGAAGTATCTACCATGATCGGTTTCAGGGTTGATGGTGTGGGAGTATGAAGTATCTACCATGATCGGTTTCAGGGTTGATGGTGTGGGAGTATGAAGTATCTACCATGATCGGTTTCAGGGTTGATGGTGTGGGAGTATGAAGTATCTACCATGATCGGTTTCAGGGTTGATGGTGTGGGAGTATGAAGTATCTACCATGATCGGTTTCAGGGTTGATGGTGTGGGAGTATGAAGTATCTACCATGATCGGTTTCAGGGTTGATGGTGTGGGAGTATGAAGTATCTACCATGATCGGTTTCAGGGTTGATGGTGTGGGAGTATGAAGTATCTACCATGATCGGTTTCAGGGTTGATGGTGTGGGAGTATGAAGTATCTACCATGATCGGTTTCAGGGTTGATGGTGTGGGAGTATGAAGTATCTACCATGATCGGTTTCAGGGTTGATCGTGTGGGAGTATGAAGTATCTACCATGATCGGTTTCAGGGTTGATGGTGTGGGAGTATTAAGTATCTACCATGATCGGTTTCAGGGTTGATCGTGTGGGAGGATGAAGTATCTACCATGATCGGTTTCAGGGTTGATGGTGTGGGAGTATGAAGTATCTACCATGATCGGTTTCAGGGTTGATGGTGTGGGAGTATGAAGTATCTACCATGATCGGTTTCACGATGTTGGGCGGCCCTTTGTACGCTAACTGGGGCTATACCGTGCAGTAAAACCAACAAGCCTAACCTCATTGGTCGGTGGATCGAGCTCAGTTAAGCTGGGTATTTGTCTGATTCAGTTATGTCATTGATGGATTGATTGATTGATGTTTTATACCGCATTCAAGATTATTTCACTTATATGGCGGCGTTGCCAGGTGTAGTGTGGATGAAACCGGGTTCATTAGCCGGAGGTAACCCCCGACCCTCCTGGAACCCTACCTTAAAAAATGGTTCTTCCTGGAACCCTTCCTTACAAAAATGGTTCTTCCTGGAACCCTTCCTTAAAAAATGGTTCTTCCTGGAACCCTTCCTTAAAAAATGGTTCTTCCTGGAACCCTTCCTTACAAAAATGGTTCTTCCTGGAACCCTTCCTTAAAAAATGGTTCTTCCTGGAACCCTTCCTTTAAAAAATGGTTCTTCCTGAAACCCTTCCTTTAAAAAAAGGGTTCTTGGGAAAGTGGAAATGCTCTGCCTGGAACCCCTTTTCTGAAAATAGGTCTCAAAAACTCAAACAGAAATCTAAGTGCTTTGGTAGCAGATGTAAGCAAAACAATCTTCGATTCATTTTTGACCGAGGAATATCGAGGGGAAAATTGTCCAGTGCTGTAATAAATTGGTATTCTAAATAGGTTGATTCGAAGTAAGCAATGTGAATTGCTACGGCCTGAAGCCATACGATTGGTTAACTAAGGCTTTACTTCGCAGTCAACAGCTTAGGTCATACGGCGACAACAAGTACTGACATACAACAAATACCAACTTCCCGCGAATCTAATTTTGGACTCAAAGACTAGTATAGAATGTCAAAAAGGCTCATGTATTTGGCATTCTTTATGTGTCCCCCTTGCTCGGTCAGAACACGCACTGAAGCCATTTTCGATTCTGGATCCTTTGGGGGTGGTGAATGCGTCTCGACACAAGCCCTACAATCAGGGGCAACAAGATTCTCACGACATTGGTATTGGCATCATAAACTGTATTTAAAAAAATATATATATAGGGATGAGTTAAAAAGGACAAATGTCACGAAATACATAGAGTTTTACGAGTCTGGCACGCCTTAGCAAAATCCACAAACAAATTTTAAACAATGCAGAGTACTCAACAAGGAATGCGTTCGGACTTTAGAATGGACTTAATAAGCACGATACAGTGTCTTAAATTGGCAGAATTTCTGATCGTCACAACAGTAAGATGCTTTAAAAGGCCATCGAAAAACTAAATGATTAGCGTTGGAATGAGGAAAATCCATACAGTATGTGGCCTATACGAATCGTGCTCGAAAAGAAAACAAAATTTAAATAACCGGGACGACCATTCATTCATTCTAAGCCAAAGTTAGATCAAAACAATACTTTATCGTACATTCTCGAGACTAGAAGCACCAAAAAGCTTCTGAATTATACGTCTTGAGAAAAATAGCCGATAATTTCAACATTCTGTTTTACGTCAAAATATCATCATTTTGGCAGCTCATGCCACTTTAAAGTTTCCTTGAATTCTCATGTCAATATTTTACACTCCAAGGGGTATTTAAAGATGGCTTTCAGTTGGAATCGAGCGTGTTGTTCATTTGGGGTTGGGGGGGGGGGGGGGGGGGGGGGGGGGGGAGGGTGTCAGTTAATTTATTCTCAACCCATCAAATTCCATTTCAAAATCGCTTATCAGTACGATTTTTTCATGCAGGTATTTTCAATGATCGCTGTTTTAATCTCGATAAAAATTGCAGTGGATTTGATACCTAACGCTTTAAGCGGATTGGTGGATATGAGAGTTGCCTGTCAAAGAATTAAGGTAGAGCATTATATGAAATATAACCAATGAACTATATGCATGGAATGGAGGTCACGTGGTATTTGATTTGCATCGAATGTCGCCATTACTAGGAGATGGTTCAATTTCGACCCAGATCTGTTATGCACGCGCGCTTCATTATCAATGGCGGCACATTTTACGAAGTCAGATGCAAACCGGTCAATGCGACTGTCCATTCAACGCATATAGTTCAATGAATGTAACAGTGCTCAGAATTCTACCTTTCTGTGCTCAGCTGAGTCGGAAGTTCTGAGCAGGCTATAGATCTTGCTACAGGCTAGATAAGTTGAAAGTTAAACATCCCTCTAAACACGTTTTTCAATACATATTCAGTGAAAAATAGTAGTATCTTAATTTATTTCCACTAATTTTCGAAACTGTTACATTTAATTTTACTAATTTTCAAAATCTCGAACTGCCGATGACTTTGAAAAATTACAATAACACCAAACCAAACGTTCATTTTACCTCCATTACCAGAGAGCTAAACTAATGCGTGCTCAATTATGTTGAGATTGTCTCTGCTTTTATACTCAGTTGAGCTCGTTTTCAGAATGTTATATAATCTCAATCTATGATCCAAACTCTCGTATGTATGCTCAGGGAGTATGGAGTCTGCGTTGAATGCGGAGATTTGAGTATGGAGTCTGAGCTGGGTGCGGAGATTTGAGTATGGAGTCTGTGTTGAGTGCGAATATTTGAGTATGGAGTCTGAGTTAGGTGCGGAGATCTGAGTACGGAATCTGAGTTGAGTGCGAAGATTTGAGTATGGAATCTGAGTTGAGTACAGATATTTGAGTATGGAATATAGAGTGGTGTGCGGAGATTTGAGTAAAGAGTCTAAGTTGAGTGCGGAGATTTGAGTATGGAGTCTTGAGTTGAGTGCGGCACATTTTTATAATCCCGACCCCTAATGTCGTGAAGGTCAAATAGAGTGACATCGCCAATAAAGATTTTTAATTATCTCCCGGGTTTGACCGTTGTCGTTGATTCTCATTTTACTATGAATTAAGATGGTTACTTTGATTGGAACGGAGACAGGGCAAAACCTCAAGGGGGTATTTTATAAAGAAATTTAGTCAACTAAACAATTCGAATTACATGGGTTTAATCCTGCTATTTATCGGACAAAGGAATTATTAGGTTAACCATGTAACCACATAAACGCTCGGAAGCAGGCTGATAACATAGCGCAGACAGGGACAGGGTATCATACCATTTAATATGGTATGACGTTTGTTTCAAAAATCCAATTGGCCCCTGAACATACATGTGCATTTCACAAACATTTATTAGCAGTAATCTCTGATCACTAGTAGGACCCTTCTTGTCTAAAATAACCACGGAGACAAGTTTCTAATTGTGTTAAAAAGACGTATATCATTTAGACATTTATACCCCATCATAAATTGTTGTAATAAACTAAACCTATGATATTTCATTAGGTTGACGACTGACAGGAGTTTTGCCTCAATCAGTAGAATTTTCTGGACTTTGTAATACATTGACAATGCTTACGCATCTTAAGCTATGGTAAGAATATCGTTAGACTATATATTAGCCTATAGGGTCATGGGAAAAGACAGTGAAAATTTTGAAAGGTCCCATAACATTGCCATAAATAAGAGTTCTATTTAAACCTGGTTGACATTTCTCTTTGAAATGAACTCGTCTAGTAGCTTAAATGCTGTAGATAAAAACTGTATATGTACACAGTTTATGTCATTTTAAACGCTGGGCTTCTGTGGATCGGCAGTTACGTGGCCTTTCAAAAACTTCTAAAATTTGCATTTCTCCAGAAAAATAGCCAATCTGAATACCAACTTTAAAAAATTAGCTGCCACATTTCCGACTATTTCCATCAATTCTGATTGTCAAGACAGTTGGGCAATTGGAGTACCTTGATAGCTTAAGGATTGAATTTTTAAAAAAAGATATCAGTATACCTCATGTCACTAGCCCGTACGAACCGAAAATGTGTGCTAATAATAACGGGCAAACTGCAAATAGCCAGGATGTGTGAGTATATTTTCGGTTTTGCTTATAAAAGTTAAAAGTTAGCTTAAAGTGGCATGAGCTGCCAAAATGTTGTTGTTTTGACGTAAAAACAGAATGTTGAAATTATCGGCTATTTTTCACAAGACGTATAATTCAGAAGCTTTTTAGTGCTTCTAGTTTCGAGAATGTACGATAAAGTATTGTTTTGAACTAACTTTGGCTTAGAATGAATGAATGGTCGTCCCGGTTATTTAGATTTTGTGACTTTTCGAATACTATTCCGGTTTGTATAGGCCACACACCGTATGGGTTTTCCTCATTCAAACGCCAATCATTTAGTTTTTCGATGGCCTTCAAAGACTCTTACTGTCGAAACGATCAGAAATTATGAAAAAAGTGTGAATTTTGGCAGCTCATGCCCCTTTAATGGGCTTACCCAAGATTGGTATCAGAGCTAAAATCTGTTATTTTGTACTTTTTATTAAAATGACAAATGGGCTAATTGGTTTGTTCTGTTTCAACATAATTTTCCCGATATTTGGCAGCTCATGCGACTTTATAAAGTGAGCTGCCAAAAAGTAGGTCCCCTACCAGTTGTAAGTTTTTATTGCTTATCAAACCTCAACTAACTGTATCTCCAAGGACGGTATGAGCGAACTGGGGAGAACCATCAAATAGTGAAATCAACCAATCGTCCTAAGCAAGCTTTTTGATATAGTCTTATAGAACAACTGTCGTTTATTTTGACTATACGATGATAATATTCTATAGAAAACGTCGTCCCTCAGTACCCCCACAGACCTTCCACTAAACCTGGCAACGCCGCCACATAAGTGAAATAATCTGGAGAGTAGGCTTAAAACATCAATCAATCAATCTATAGAAAACATTTGTTGGACTCTTGATTTCAGGTAATCGCCAAAGGTCATGGTTTGCCCCCCCCCCCCCCGGGAAAACAGTCTGGTTTCCTCCCGCACTAAACGGCGTAAATCATCAATAATTGGTAATCCTGTTTACCCGTCCTGGAGCCTGTTTCACTTAGCGGCGTAGCGTAAGTTTTCACGTAATTGCCATAGCAACCCATACTGTAGAGATACGTTAGTATGAAAGTTACGCCAAAAATACATCTACACCGCTTTGTGAAACAGGACCCAGGTGTCGCTCTTTTTTTTCTATGTATTTTTGTGTTCTATTTTAAAATGCCACCAACGTACCGGTATATCATAGAATCCCGCTAGGCTTGACCAGTGTTAATATATTGTCTTATATCAGTTGATTCAAATGAAAAAAAACGTTTTCAGAATTATCTTATACACTTATTAAAGGCACACTTGCCGCGAAAATCAGGAATATTGTTTACATTAAAAAAGAAAGTCCGTTTTCTGTATTTTTCCCAGACAATATAAGTTAGGAACTTTCTATTTTTACCAAAATTTAAAAATTTGAATTGTTAGGTGCCCGTAACGTAAACAAACCACACTGCCCCCTATTGGCGATTGTATGTTTCAGTCGAGTGAGTGAACTAACGGCACAGTGTAATTTTACGTAGGCCTATTTATCTGAGAAATACAGACTGACGATCGGTTAACAGCGACTGGAAAAGCCTGCTGATGATTGTTTGAGTGTAAACCACAGATAAAAAGGCCTGAAATGAGGGTAATCCAACACGAAAGTTGACCGACACTGATCGTTGTTGTTGTAATCAGGCTTCGATTCTTCGTTTGTTTTTCACCCCATTTCTACATTCTAAAGCTAACTAGACATGTTTTATGTGTCCTATGTTTAAGTTTAGTTGTATTAGTCGTAGTAAGCTCATGTAAATTGGTTTTCTTAGCAAATTTAAACAGGCTACGGCGGCAAGTGGGCCTTTAACTTGCATCGAGTCATTACCGTGAATACCGGACCCGAGGTTAGACGCTGCCAAGCTGACCTGATCGAGCAGCTTCTCACTCTCACCGAGGGTATGGAATTCATGGTAATGATCCCGATACGAGTTAATAATAAAACTTGAGGCCCACCTGACGAGACAGTTCAGGCGACGTGACCTAAGTTTATTGATTGGCACAGGCTATATCGGTCTACTAAACTTTTTGAAAATCCCTTTCTCTTTAATGAAAGGTTTATGCTGGGATGAGTAACTTTTTCATATCTTTATTATAACGAATTTATGTGACCTCAATGTATAATTATATACATACTAATACGGTAATACCGCTGAGGTGACCTCTCCATCCCAATCAACTATATAGGCTACGTATATAGTTCATTGCTCCGTCCATTCCTTCCGTACATTAGCCTACTCGAACGACCTATGCGGGATGGTTGCCAGTTAGGGCCTACCAACGGAAGGTCGTGGGTTTCCTCCGGGCATAGAGCCCGGTTTCCTCCCACAATAAAACTGGCAACGCCGCCATATAAGTGAAATAATTTTGAGCGCGGCGTAAAACACCAATCAATCAATCAATCAATCAATCCGTACATTACAAATTTACTATGCAGAACATTCATACAGAACAGTGCATAGTATAACTATAATAGGATTTAGAGCATAATGATATACATGCACAACAGATAAAGATATATATGCCCGGAATATATATTAAACCAATATCAAACAGAGCCAAAAGAACATTCCGTATGACATACCAAGGGGAGATTACTGTGTCTAAATTTGGTTTAGAGAGTATCGCGGCCAGAGTTTGGGCAAGAAAGATGTTCAAAATCGAACTTCATATATTTATAACGAAAACAAGTGGAAAATAACTTTTAATAAGGTAAGATATTTGTGACAAATGTAGGATATAGTTAAAAGATAAATTGCCAGGATATTTCACTGTTCGAAAACTCTATAATTGTATCTAGAAAGGAATCACAAGTCATACTCAATATATGGGAACAACAACAACATAACATCAAAATAACGCAATTTATTATTTATACATAAGTGAAAACTAGGGATTTCCTTCACTCAGAAATGTTATAATTCACTGCAGTGCAATAACACTTTTTGTTATTTAATGCACGCGACGAAGCCGATGACGTCGTCGGACCTACTTCTTGCTTGTGTACTGACGTCTGCTGTACAACAACAACAGTACATAGGATTTCGATAGGCTAAATGAAGCGTTTTCAGTCATATTTAGCATTAAGATAAATAAATTACAGCTGAAAACACTAAATTGATTCAATAGAGGATCGGCTTACCACTCTAAGTCAAAGCGATAAAACAAAACTTCATAATCGATCGTCTGTTTGGTAGCGTTGTGTGACCTGCAGCATGGCTTCGGAGAATCGGACCACTGCGTGTAACGAGTAACTGTACTTGCCATCCATTGGCGCGTTTAAACAATGTAAAGTAATTTCAAATATCATTTTTTATCCTGGTGACTGGTGCTCTGCAGAGTTAAAATCCATGGAGTTCGATTTAATTTCTTTTTACATGAAATATCGCAAAAAACTTCAGGGAGAAAATGGCCATTCAAATGACCACAAATCTGACAGTTGATAGTCACGTGAGAAGAACGGACATGCTGTTGTTTCATTGGTCAGCGATATATATTCCTACATTTGCTGAAAACCTAATCCGTCATAAATTTGTTGATACTTTCTTTTTTATAATTGATAAATTTTTACTTAATAAACAATCTCCAGCCTAAAACATGATAGTATAAATAATAAACAGAATATTGTACAGTTGTGTTTGAATAGCATTTATATTTTTTCTCTTGAAAGGCGGAAGGATAACCCACTCGACGCTTCGCGTCTCGTGGGTTATTCTCCGGCTTTCACTCGAAAAAATATAAGTGCTATTCAAACACAACTGTTCAATATCCTCTATTTATTCACGTACCGGGTAACACCTAGGCGTCTGTTTATTTGATTTTGCAATATGTTCGTTATTTTAGGTTGTTATGGCTATGTAAAGTTGCCAAAATGTTGATATTTTGAGGTTAAAAAAGAATGTTGAAATTATTGGCTATTTTTCTCAAGATGTATAAAGATATAACTATAATTCACAACCTTTTTATTGTTTCTAGTCTCGAGAATGTACGATAAATTATTGTTTTGAACTAACTTTGTCTTAGAATGAATGAATGGTCGTCCCGGTTATTTAAATTTTGTTTACTTTTCGAACACTATTCCGGTTCGTATAGGCCACATACTGTATGGCTTTTCCTCATTCCAACGCCTATCATTTAGTTTGTCGATGGCCTTCAAAGCCTCTTTCTGTCGTGACGATCAGAAATTATGAAAAAATTGTGAATTTTGGCCGCTCATGCCACTTTAAGCTTTTGTCTTTTGCAGTAGACCTAATTCTTGAGTGATACAAGTTAGGTTTGTAAATTGTATGATTGGGGACGGGTAAACGATCGGATTACGAGCTTCCTTTGCGGCAAAATTAATAACGTGCTGGGGTGGCGTGTGATTCTCCTGTTGCCGGTTTCATATGATTATGTAACTTTAAAAAAAAAAATAATTTCTTCTTTTCTTTAATTCACTTTGACATAATCTTCAAATTTCGATTTGATATCATGGACATAGATAATCTGAGTGACAGCTTGTGTTTTCAAGCAGTTGTTTTTCTACCATGTCTAAAATCGTTGGTAACATTTTGTCGGTAAAAAAATGTCTTACAGAAGTAACGTTTTGGCGATTATAGAAGTAACATTTTGGTGACAGGAAAATGTCAGTCTTATAGAAGAAACATTTTGGCGATAGGAAAATGACTTATAGAAATAACATTTTGGAGATAGGAAAATGACTTATAGAAATAACATTTTGGAGATAGGAAAATGACTTATAGAAATAACATTTTGGCGATAGGAAAATGACTTATAGAAATAACATTTTGGAGATAGGAAAATGACGTATAGAAATAACATTTGGCGATAAGAAAATGACTTATAGAAATAACATTTTGGAGATAGGAAAATGTCTTATAGAAATAACATTTGGCGATAGGAAAATGTCTTATAGAAATAACATTTTGGCGATAGGAAAATGTCTTACAGAAATAACATTTTGGCGATAGGAAAATGACTTATAGAAATAACATTTTGGAGATAGGAAAATGTCTTACAGAAATAACATTTTGGCGATAGGAAAATGACTTATAGAAATAACATTTTGGCGATAGGAAAATGTCTTACAGAAATAACATTTTGGCGATAGGAAAATGTCTTACAGAAATAACATTTTGGAGATTGAAAAAAGGCCTCATAAAAGTAACATTTAGGCTATAGGAAAATGCCTTATACTTAGGGAGTGTCCCCATTAGTCATTTTTCGCGATGGCGCAAAACACGTTGAAAAAAAAAAACGAAGCGAAAAACGACAGGTGTAAATACGCTAACAAAAGACGATGATTTGAAACGGGATATTCACAGCATGTGATCGTCTCGGATTAAAAGTAGTCCGCTGTGCGACTATGACGGATAGCGCATGGTCAGTTGTAACGCGCTGTCAGAGACCGACTCGATCCACTCGGCTTAACTGTCCTGAAGTTTTTATACTAATGCTAATGCTTCACAATAAATAACAGGCTATTACATTGGGCAGAAGCTTATGAAAAAATTTCAGTTGCTCTATTTGGTTACGAAGCCAAAGTAGGAAAAGTTGACGCCATTTTTGCACTAAATGGGCTTATAACCAGTAATCTTGCAAAGGGTAAACGTATATATTGTGCTTTGTAGATAGAAGTGGCATTACAGGGAAAATGTTTGATATTTTAAAATCTATTTACTCTGTGGTTAGAATGAGCATTCAACACATGGGTATTAAAACTAATTTTTTTAATGTTTTACAAGGTTTAAAACAAGGCGAGGTTTATTTTCCCTTTTTATAGAAGATCTCGAAATGTGGCTCATTAATACGGCTACATCCAGCTTATTTTTAAATGAACTTACTATTTATTTGATAATGTTTGCTGATGATGTTGTTTTATTGTCAGAAACTGTTGAAGGGCTTCAATGATCACTTAATGCCCTTGGTAATTATTCATTAAAATTGGGCTTATCTGCTAACATTGAAAAAACTAAAACTGTTGTATTTAGAAGAGCAGGTAGAGTTAGACAAAATCAATATTGGTATTATAACGAATCTCTTTTAGAAAATGTAAATACCTTTATGTATCTTGGAATTTTGTTTAATTCTAATGGCAAATTTGTAAATGCGACCAAGAATCTAACAGAAAGAGGGATAAAGGCAGTAAATGTTTTGTTAGCTAGTATATGTAAATATGGTGTTGGTCTCCGTCGTGGGTGGGACAATGCGTTACGGGGGTGAGGTGTGGGGTTTCTATGAGTCCGTCGATAGAACGCGTACACACCAAGTTTCTGAAACGTATATTCTCGGAGTAAATAAGTCAACAACAAATGCAACTATATATGGTGAACTAGGACGGACGCCCCTTTCTCAGTATAGATTTCTATTTGTTATTAAATATTGGCTGAAATTATTTAAAACTGAAAATATTATACTTAAAAAGTTAATCAGGAACTGAGTTTGTTAACTGAGAAACAAAGGCGTTATAAATTGGACATTAAATGTTAGAAATCTGCTTTTTAAGTATGGCTTTGGAGATGTATGGATATGTCCACAAAGTGTTAAACATTCTGTATTTATTTCCTTGTTTAAACAGATGATTAAAGATTGTTATGTCCAAGACTGGAAAACTAGTCTAAATTCCCCAAAATTACTTTTATATAGAAATGTTAAGATAAATTTTGAGTTTGAAAAATATTTGAGTTGTATCTTAAATCCTAAATACAGAGTGCCGCGTTGTGTAAACTTCGTACATCATCCCATAATCTTAGCGTTGAAACAGGAAGGCATGGAAGAAATAGATTAGAGCGTCAAGATAGACATTGTTTGTGTTGTAATTTAATTGATGTGGAAGATGAATTTCATTTTGTATTAATTTGTCCTCACTATTCAGAGATTAGGATTAAGTATATCCCAAAATATTACAGATTAAGACCAAGTGTTTTTAAATTTACTCAATTGTTAACATCCTCCTCCACTTTTGTTTGTACTCAGCTGGGAAGGTATTTATATCTATCTTTTCACAAACGCATGGAAACTCTAACATCTAATGTTTATTTCCACACAGATAGGCGATCGTAGATTTTTTCTTCTTCTTCTTTGAGTTGTTTTGTTTATGTTTGTTTATTTGCATAAACTCTTAAGTACTTTGTCTCACCATGTAAAAACGTTGTTGCAAGAAGCGTAATTTGCTTACGCAAATAAAGAAAGATATCAATCAATAAAGACCTATACCACTACCAGAAAGTCTCGCCGGCACATTCCATTTTTGTGATATAGTTCGCCTCCCCGATCTTTATAATTTATTTGTATGTTTAATTTCCTTTTTCCGAAAACGGCAACGAGCTGCAATTTTAACTTTTGTAACTCCACGCCCTAAAGAGTTTCCAGTGTACTCATATAAATACATTTAGGACTAGCTAAACGTCATGGATTTTATAGTGGTTTGTCTATAGGAATTCTTCAAATATGCAGGGAAATTATGGGTAAAAATATCAACACTTGAGAGCAGCATGCAGAAATTATAAACCAAAATGTAACTATCAAAACGGAAAACAACAAAAAACATAGCCTATTCCGATTATTAAATCGTCCATTGATTTTTTACAATTAATCATTTGAATATTTCGTTTTCGCGACATTTAAAATAATTGAACACATTATAGCAAATATCAACCAAAGTCCAAACGTGTTTATTTTTGCAGCAGCATCGAAGAGGACTGCAAGTAAGTCTGAAGATCTTGGGCCTATCAACCCTTGCCATTTTATTTCTTCCTCGTGGTAAATGTTTCAAAACGTATGAAAACCTTTTTCTTTCAGACGAAATAGGTAATGAGCTACTGAACACTGTGGGGGTGTCCGGAAATCTTAATAATCCGATAACATATTGCGGATTTCCCGCTTATATTCCGGCTGTAAAAACGATTGTTTTAATCTTTCCCCCCAAAAGTGTAGATAAGAATTGTCCGCAAATACATGTAAATTGTATTCATCTTATGTTTTTATCAAGATATAGAAGAGACGAACATGTTATTTAAAATTATTCACTGAGCGATGATCAAAACTTTCTATGTTTTAAACAATATTTATTTCTTCTTAAAGAAATTGATTGGTGAACACCTTTCCACGGTATACAGACAGTTGCACATTTATGATTGTAACAAAACGAGAAATAAACTATAGTCCTATTGGTTTGAGTTCGTCAGAATCTGTTTGACTTTGCTATGAACCGATGAACCGAATGACACACCGTACTGTTTTGTTCTTGCGTTAAGTTTCTGCTTCCTTTTAGTAGGACATGAATATCTGTGGGAAAGTCGAAACGTAGTAGGTTTTTTCTAAGGTTGCTGTATTCTATGCAAGTATATAGTAAATACACAAGTAGTATTATACCATCTTCAGGAGAGTAATGAATGAGCAACAACATATCATATATATAGCAAAAGTGCAGACATTAAAATAACAGAATACAATAGAATAATAGGAAAGACAGGTGTGAACTTAGATACCAGTTGGGTTTCACAGAAGAAGCTAAAAACCTTGTTTTGTTTAGCTAAAACTCGTGATTAACCTTTGGCTGATTCATGATGTGAAACCCAACTGGTATCTATGTTCCCACCTGTCTTTCTTATTATTCTATTGTATTCTGTTATTTCAATGCCTGTACTTTTGCTATATATATGATATGTTGTTGCTCATTCATTACTCTCCTGAAGATGGTATAATAAATGCCGAAATATTGAGTCATCGTTTTTCGGGTTATCATGAGAAAACCGGTAAAAATGTCGAATCTTTACGTGAGCCAATGTCGTCGTAAGAATATCCACTTCATATAAAAAACCAACTAAAGGCGAATTTTTCAAAGGCGATTGCAAATGATAAGCAGGTAATACCTTCATATTTTAATATTTGCTATTTTGGGTGAAATATTGGGGATTTGAATTTCAGGTGGGGACTTTTTCCGATATTTCTAGGCTTATATGAATGCGTGTTTGTACATAGATGACGACAGAGGGCGCAATTATAAAACTGGACATATAAAACTGTAATGATAATAACATTTTGGCGATAGGAAAATGACTTGTAGAAGTAACATTTTGGCGATAGGAAAATGGCTAATAGCTGCAGTAACATTTTGGCGATAGGAAAAGGCCTTATAGAAGTAACATTTTGGGAATAGGAAAATGTCTTATTATAGAAATAACATTTTGGTGATAGGAAAAGGCCTAAGAAGTTACATTTTGGTGATAGGAAAATGCCATTAAGAAGTAACATTTTGGCCAAAGGAAAATGACTCATAGAAATAACATTTTGGGGATAGAAAAATGTCTTATAGAAGTAACATTTTGAGATAGGAAAATACTTTATGGAAATAACATTTTGGCGATAGGAAAATGCCATTAAGAAGTAACATTTTGGTGATTGGAAAATGCCATTAAGAATTAACATTTTGGCGATAGGAAAATGCCATTAAGAATTAACATTTTGGCGATAGGAAAATGCCATTAAGAAGTAACATTTTGGTGATAGGAAAAGGCCTTATTATAGAAATAACATTTTGGTGATAGGAAAATGTATTATTATAGAAGTAACATTTTGGTGATAGGAAAAGGCCTTATTATAGAAGTAACATTTTGGTGATTGGAAAATGCCTTATTATAGAAGTAACATTTTGGTGATAGGAAAATGTCTTATTATAGAAATAACATTTTGGTGATAGGAAAAGGCCTTATTATAGAAATAACATTTTGGTGATAGGAAAAGGCCTTATTATAGAAGTAACATTTTGGTGATTGGAAAATGCCATTAAGAATTAACATTTTGGCGATAGGAAAATGCCATTAAGAATTAACATTTTGGCGATAGGAAAATGCCATTAAGAAGTAACATTTTGGTGATAGGAAAAGGCCTTATTATAGAAATAACATTTTGGTGATAGGAAAATGTCTTATTATAGAAGTAACATTTTGGTGATAGGAAAAGGCCTTATTATAGAAGTAAAATTTTGGTGATTGGAAAATGCCTTATTATAGAAGTAACATTTTGGTGATTGGAAAATGCCTTATTATAGAAATAACATTTTGGTGATAGGAAAAGGCCTTATTATAGAAATAACATTTTGGTGATAGGAAAAGGCCTTATTATAGAAGTAACATTTTGGTGATTGGAAAATGCCTTATTATAGAAGTAACATTTTGGTGATAGGAAAATGTCTTATTATAGAAATAACATTTTGGTGATAGGAAAAGGCCTTATTATAGAAATAACATTTTGGTGATAGGAAAAGGCCTTATTATAGAAGTAACATTTTGGTGATTGGAAAATGCCATTAAGAATTAACATTTTGGCGATAGGAAAATGCCATTAAGAATTAACATTTTGGCGATAGGAAAATGCCATTAAGAAGTAACATTTTGGTGATAGGAAAAGGCCTTATTATAGAAATAACATTTTGGTGATAGGAAAAGGCCTTATTATAGAAGTAACATTTTGGTGATTGGAAAATGCCTTATTATAGAAGTAACATTTTGGTGATTGGAAAATGCCTTATTATAGAAATAACATTTTGGTGATAGGAAAAGGCCTTATTATAGAAATAACATTTTGGTGATAGGAAAAGGCCTTATTATAGAAGTAACATTTTAGTGATTGGAAAATGCCATTAAGAATTAACATTTTGGCGATAGGAAAATGCCATTAAGAATTAACATTTTGGCGATAGGAAAATGCCATTAAGAAGTAACATTTTGGTGATAAGAAAATGTCTTATAGAAATAACATTTTGGTGATAGGAAAAGGCCTTATAGAAGTAACATTTTGGTGATAGGAAAATGTCTTATAGAAATAACATTTTGGTGATAGGAAAAGGCCTTATAGAAGTAACATTTTGGTGATAGGAAAAGGCCTTATAGAAATAACATTTTGGTGATAGGAAAAGGCCTTATAGAAGTAACATTTTGGGAATAGAAAAATGTCTTATTATAGAAATAACATTTTGGTGACAGGAAAAGGCCTTATAGAAGTAACATTTTGGTGATAGGAAAAGGCCTAAGAAGTAACATTTTGGCGATAGGAAAATGACTCATAGAAATAACATTTTGGGGATAGAAAAATGTCTTATAGAAGTAACATTTTGAGATAGGAAAATACTTTATAGAAATAACATTTTGGCGATAGGAAAATGCCATTAAGAATTAACATTTTGGGGATAGGAAAATGTCATATTAAGAAAGCATTTTGGTGATAGGGAATGCTAATTGGAAGTAACATTTTGGTATTTTTCGTACATCTACCTTATATCTTTGTTAGAAATATCCAAACTCTATGGCCAAAATATTTTGATAGGCCGACCAGTACAGTTAGAAAGTGTAACGCGTTGAGAAATGTAACTTTACAGAATAACTTCATTTGTCTCCTATTTTCTACTAATTGAAGCAACATAACCGGTTGGAATATTCTATGCTTAAAAATCGAAATGTTAGCTCGTCGATCACACCAAAAATTACCATGTACATGTACATGTACCTTCACGGCGAAAGGAAGGATTGAATGGGATACACAGGCAATTTCATTGGGCTGTGTTGCTTTAATTACTTTGTAGGAGAAAATCGGAGAAAAAATAAGATGATTATAGTTACATTTTTCAACGTGCTACACTTTGCAATTCAACTGGCCAGCACAACATCAATATACTATGACCATAGGGTTTGGACCAATGAACTGTATGCGTGGAATGGAGGTCACGTGATATGTGATATGCATCGAATGCCGCCATTACTAGGAGATGATGCGACTTCGATCCAGGTCTGTTATGCATGCGCGCTTCAACTATCAATGGCGGCACATTTTACTAAGTCAGATCCAAACCAGCCAATGAGACGTGCCCATTCCACGCATATAGTTCATTGGTTTGGATATTTCCGATTAATCACATCTGCCCTACTCAGACTTATAACGACCGTGAACTGCGCTATTCTACTTTTCTAAATTTCTGTTGACTAAGTACTTTGTATGTGCATGAATTATGCCTGTAACACCTGATTGTTCATAAACACTAAACACACGGACATAGAGAAAATAGTATTAACTAAAATAATCATTAAGACAAGTTTATAATTGTGTTAAAAAGGGAAACATCATTCTGACCCAATCATAAGTTGTAAAAAAACAAAACCCTTGATATTTCGTTAAGTTCAAGACAGGCAGGAGTTTGTCTTTAGTCAGTAGAGTTTTATGGAATACTTTGTTATATTGACAAGGTTGTACGGATCTTCAATTATGACAAGAAGTCGAGTTAATAATCTGACAATTTGTGTTTGGTTTCAAGGTAGAGGGCAGACAAAGAGGTGGAAAAGGGGTTCACGATACATTCCTGTGTCCAAGTTCAAACCGAACAGTTTGTAACGTTTGAATACAAAAACTTTCAATTTCCAAACGTTCGTACTTGGTATCTCCAGCGGAAGTGAAAAATGCGCATGATTACGAAATGGTTCTTAACTGAAGACCTAGAGTGTTTAATAGCTGCGCCAGATAAATGACTGGTGGCATTTTGTCATAGAGAATTCCTCTACGTAATAAAGACTAATGTCACAAAAATCTATGATATTTTTTGCACGGAAATAATTAAACTATGAAAAAACACGTTCATCGGTTTAATAATTAATCTCTTTGTTAATTAGCTATAAGACAATGTCTTATGTATGTACATAGCATACCTGTATGATTAATAAGCAAATATAAACAAGACACACCTGTGATCTTGACAACTCAGGTGAGAGACTCCCCTGCTATAAGGCTCAGAAAACACTGGTAACTTTGACTTAGTTCACACAGCTTGATTGACCATGGCCGAGTCCCCGCCACCAGCACCCTCTCCAGTGGACGACTTCGATTTAATCAACAGAGATCCAAACGGCATTAACGAATATTTAGCGGTGAGTACGTTAAGGCATTATTTACAACATAATTATTTGAAAATAATATTTAAAAAAAGCAAAAGCCATGTTCAGTCAAAAATGGGAGAAGAGGTCGCGATGTTAAAAACTTGTCCTCTGACGAGTAAATTAGGTGGAAATTACATTTTCAACGGGGAAAATTTGTCTCTATTGTTTCGACGAGCGAGTTCACTGACATACTGTAACGCACACCGCTTCTACGGTTATAACCTTTTTTAAGGAGTCAAATCTGACGTATTTTTCTCCTTCTAAGCGGCCAAAATTTAGACTGTTTTCATACTTTCAAGGCAATTATCAATATCCACAATACTAAATTCTTTAAAGTATCATCTATGTGTACGAAATTGAACAAACTAATTTTTCAGGATTCGAAATTTGGGTGGGACTTATTGACAAAAATCTGTTAATAATTGAAAACAAAATGTTAATTATTTTCCTTTTCTGTTCGAACTGAATAGTATACAAATTTGGCATACCGTATGTTATGTTTAAAACAAAGTTAAAAAATGTAAAAAAAAAAATATCTTATCTAATTTACTTTTTTTCCCCACTAGGTTTCCTTTGAGGAAGTATTGGGGGAGCCGGATGGCGTCCGGTCCATGGATTGTGTGTGGAGGAATTCCTTCAAGTGTTTTAACTTGTGGAAACACTTGTGTTATAAGATTTCAACGCTCCTCTGTGGTATATGCATCGCTATATCCTGGGGATGCCAATTTTCACAGGTGGCGTTTTGTCACGTGTGGTACGTGACGCCATTGCTCAAACTCCTTCAGATGTACTGCGGCTGCGCACAGAAATTCTACGACATGTGCATAAGCTGTTGTTTAGCGCCACTTTGCAGTTCGTGTGGGCTCATTTTCAACGCCTTTAAAAGAAATTAGAAACAGTGTTTATGAAGAGCAGAACAAAAAACCATCACTTAAAACAAGAACAGAAAAAACAAGAAATCGACAAAAACCAAGTAAAGTTTGTTGGTGAAGGATTAGAAGAGTAAAAAATGAGAATAGTTTTTTTTTTATATTTTCCCGCGGAGCAGACACCTCTCTCTCTCTCTCTGTTTGAAAATAATCTTTTTTTTTTCGTCCTCTCATGGAAAAGTTTGTATCCCTTTTGACATTTTTTAAAATTATATTTGTACAAAATAGAAAAATTAAATGTACTGTTGACTTAAACATTAAATCCAAGATGTGATAAGCAATACATAATCTATACATAGAAACATTTAAAGTATCGATGTTAAATTATCTCAAAACCGTTTCACTTTCGTGTTTGTATTTTTTTCTATATGATTTTTTTTGCAATAAATTTAAAATGAGACAACACAATTAGAATCCTCGAACCCGAAGGGCTTTGAAATGGTGTACAAACTGCTAGCATGACTCTGTTATTGAACTTAATGTTCCCAACAAACTGGCAGCAGGTCACAGTTTCATTTTCCTTCATTTCCCATTTGCGGTAATGTTAATGTCTGCTCTCACAGCACCTTCCCTAACTTTCGTTGAACCAAATCCTTCGGTGGGGGCCTTAAACAGTCCTTTGGGAGTATTTTAAGCACAATTGTTTCATAGGTTGAAGGTAGAAAGTTCTCACTATCATTACAAACAGCTGATAGGTGTCCCTTTGCACACAGTCCGCCGGATGTAAACAGACCAAAGCACGCCTAACTACCAGATCTCCATCCACCTGAACTGGTCCCATTCCACTTCTAAAATCATTTCCAGACAGTAACTCAACCCGTGTCCTTTCATAAAAACTACAAAAATGCCCAGAAAAAAATGCAGGGGGGGCCAGGAAAAAATAATATAAAGAAACACACAAAAATATCTGGAACTTCTTTCGTCCCTAGGGAAAACCGGTAATCAGAAACTGTGACCTCTATCCAACTATCGGAGTTCGCATGGCTCAATGGTTACTGCGCAAGTCATCCGGGCCTACAAGTATAAATGGGTCGTTGGCTCCAATCCCTTTTGGAACCGTTTTGAGTGTAAAACATAACTCGGATCAGTCTGTCAAGGTAAAGGTTTATAAAGGGGAGATCACTCTCTATGTTACAATAGTGTCAGTTTGTTACCCTCTCAAATTTGTGCATAGACCTACAACATGGACCGGTTGCGTCCAGGGCGCAAGTTACTATAGTTTTAGCACTGATTTACGCCCGACGTAATTTCCGACGGTTTCGTACGACAGAGCACTGGGTATTTTCATACGATCAACTATACTAGTAAATTGTTGCCAGGTAATCTACAATGGTCGGGGTTTCCTCTGAGCATACAGCACAATTTTCTCCAGACTTAGACTCAGGTTTCCTCCAGGCATACAGCCTAGTTTCCTCCAGGCATACAGCCTAGTTTCCTCCAGGCATACAGCCTAGTTTCCTCCTCTATTACATTTAGCCTTATCGCCATAAGTTACATTTCATATAAGCTTGAATGCGACATAAAACGTCTCTAGCAAAGATTTGCCAAAAAGGCAGAACGAAAATAACTCGATGTTTATCATGAGGATTTGTACCTTTAACTTTATTAACTGTAACTTTGTAACTTTATTTGCGGAAAATTTGTTATCAAAATGGAACTGTCTGTTTTGTTTGTTTCTTTATTTGCCACTTATAACACGAGTACATTTTACAAGAGAAATCAATACTGGAGTGGTGGGAATAATATTAATAATAATGATCATCAGGAATGATAGGAAATAAATGTACAAACGAAGAAAAGTATATGAAAATAAGATAAAGAAAGCGAGAATATCCCTATATTTATGCATTAATTATATATGTACACTTCGGAGGGGAAATAGATAAAGTATAACTATACATAAACGACAAAAAAGAGGGTTAAAATTGTTTATATATATACTATGAAGTTTATAGAACAAGTGTGTTTTAAACGTATTTGCCCATAGTATATTAGCATAATGAAGATATGGATAGATGAAGGAATAGTATAAAATGTAGAGAGAGTTTTTGTTTAAGTAGTTTTTTATGTGATGAAGTATACATAGGTTTCTAGAGATCTTGCTGTTTATGTAGTTAATGTGCGCTTTCCACGAGAGATTGTCACTTAGTATAATACCTAGGAATTTGAACGTGTGAACTAACTCAACCTTTTCATCATTTATTACAATATTAGGAACTGTTTGAGGAGTTTCCTTTTTATTTGGGCATATAATCATTATTTTAGTTTTTGCTGTGTTGAGAGAAAGTTGATTGGCTTGCATCGATGTAAGAATAAGTTCAAGTTCATTATTTAGTGTCTGCATGGATGTAACAATGTTATCTGAAGATAAAAACGCACTTGTGTCATCTGCAAATTGTATAAATTTGAGTAAATTGGAAGATTTTACAATGTCATTAAAGTATAGGAGAAATAGTATAGGACCAAGAATTGATCCTTGTAGTACCCCACAATTTATTTGTGCAACTGGGGATTTTTCCCCATTATAAATTACATATTGAGAGCGATTTGAAAGGTAATCCCCAAACCATTTTGTATTTATTCCATAATGATGAAGTTTAGACAAGAGGATTTTATGGTCCACAGTATCAAAAGCTTTTGATAAGTCTAGATATGTAATAATGCTAATTTTTTTTAGGTTTTTAGCTTGAATCAAATTCTCATACAGCGAAATTGTTGCATATAAAGTAGAATGATTTTCTCGGAAACGAATTTGTTCGGGTGCAATTATATTGTATACATAAGTTGATAAGTATTCATTTACGCTATTACGTGCTATTTGCTCTAAAAGTTTACTAAAGGGTGTGAGAGTAGAGATGGGTCGGTAGTTTTCTATTTTATCCTTTTCGCCTGATTTATACACTGGAGTAATTTTAGCTATTTTAAGCTGGTCAGGTACAATTCCTGAACTAAAAGAGAGATTAATGATGTGAGCAAGAGGAGAAGATATGTTTTCAGATACCAGTTTTAATATGGACATTTTTACTCCATCATCTCCTGGAGTAGAAGATTTTAGACTTTTAATAGTTGATTTGACGTTATCCGCCGTGACCATGTCGAAGTTAAATATTGAAGAGACTGGATCCCCAAGATAATGATAATGATTCGTATTCGTGTCAGGGATTTTATTTTTTAATTCTTGGGCTACGGTATTAAATTTTGAAGCAATTTCCTCACTATCCGATACAAGTTTATTGTCTGATTTAATTTCTATTTTAGAATGTTGTTTTTGTTTAAGGTTGGTCAGCTCAACTGCATAGTGTGAAGTGACCAAAGTGCATGTGCAACAGTCCTAGTAACAGTACATAACCAAACATTTCATCAGACGTTTCAGTTAAATCCTCATCACGCATTTTTTTGGTGTGTGTCCGATTATCCTTGGGCCCAATGTCCCCGAAATTTGCAGCGTTTATATATTTTTTTTACTCGCGTCACCTCCAGTTACAATAGCTTTTCATTAGAGTAAATGGTTACGATTTGCGATCTGTCTTTTGGTGAAACCACAGAAATTATATTTTTAGCCTATCTGATTTCTTATTGGGAGAGATTAGTTCGTTCAATACCAGAAAACAAACTGTCATCACTCTTATATAAGGCCCTACTTTCGGATAAGCAAAGGGGTATTCACGATCATAAATGGATATCTTGTGTCCAAGCTATTTTAGAAGGTACTGGTAGAAACTATATTTGGTTAAACCACTTCAAATCGTTTAATAATAATGAAAACAGAGTCTACTCTGAAAGATCAGTTTTATCAAAATTGGAAAGAATCTGTATTATCCTCGACCAAAGGACAGCTGTATGATTCTCTTAAGCAGACCCTACAATTTGAAAAATACCTGTCCACCATTCCTACAAGGTACCGACAAATCTTAGTCACATTTCGGACATCAAACCATAAGTTACTTGTCGAAACTGGGAGGTGGTCTAACACACCAAGGTCTGACCGAACTTGCTCTCTTTGTAATACAGGTGAAGTGGGAGACGAACTTCATTATGTACTTAAGTGTTATTTTTTTGTAAATGCAAGGCGACAGTGCCTACCTCCATACTATCTTATTAACCCTTGCCCAAGAAAACTTGCTGCCCTACTCTGTGTTACTCATGTGCCTTTTCTAATTAAGATATCAAAATTTCTTATTCTGATTAGAAGTCATTTCCAATAAGACAAAACTGTGTTCAGTAAAGATATTTTATGTTTATAGCTATGTTACTGTTATGTAAAGGACTCCTTGCACGGAAGTCTAACCTTAATCCTAAGCATGTACCTTATATACCACAGTAGTGGTCTAAGTGTAATAAAGAAGTTGAAGTTTAGTAAAAAAAATGTTTGAGTTTGCTTTAGAGGCAGGGGACCGATGCCACCCTCTGGCTACGCTGCTGCCTACATTAGTGTACTAAATATTGATTATTAAAGTGGCATGACCTGCCAAAATTCACACTTTTTTCATAATCTCAGATCGTCACGATAGTAAATGGCTTTGGAGGCCATCGAAAAACTAAATGATTGGCGTTGGAATGAGGAAAACCCATACAGTATGTGCTATCCAGGGGCGGATCCATCTTTTTACGAAAGAGGGGGTCCCAGGCCCTTCGATTACAGACACATAACAAATTTAAAAGAGGCGTTAGACGAGGGTTCAGTGTCATCTAGGCCTCGGAAGCTCTGGAGTTCTTGATTGCCCGAGAAGCATTCTGAGGGATTTCTGCAACTAAAAATGCTAATAATTTCCGGATTTGGCTTTCCTTAATTCTTAAAAAATAACAGTAAAGTGGTTATGTTCCCCAGTTTTAAGTGAAGCATTGTGACGCTGTAAAGCATGGAGAAGGGGGTGACTATTACAACGCATTAGGCGAGGGTCCAAGCTCTGGAGTTCTTGATTGCCCGAGAAGCGTTCTGAGGGTGTTCTGCAACTAAAAATGGTACTAATTTCCGGATTTTGCTTTCCTTAATTTAAAAAAAATAACAGTAAAGTGGTTATGTTCCCCAGTTTTAAGTGAAGCATTGTGACGCTGCAAAGCATGGAGAAGGGGGTGACTATTACAACGCATTAGGCGAGGGTCCAAGCTCTGGAGTTCTTGATTGCCCGAGAAGCGTTCTGAGGGTGTTCTGCAACTAAAAATGCTACTAATTTCCGGATTTTGCTTTCCTTAATTTTAAAAAAATAACAGTAAACTCGTTTTGTTCCCCAGTTTTAAGTGAAGCATTGTGACGCTTTAAAGCATGGAGAAGGGGGTGACTATTCCAACGCATTAGGTGAGGGTCCAGGGGCCGCCTAGGCCCGGATGCGCAGGGAAATCTAGATTGCCTAAGAAGCGTCCTGAGGGTGTACTGCAACTAAAAATGTTAATAATTTCCGGATTTTGCTCTCCTTATACTTCTTAAAAAATAACAATAAAATCGTTATGTTCCAAAGTTATAGATGATGCCTTGTAACGTTTTGAAGCATGGGGGGGGGGGGGGGTGACTATCCCAACGCATCAGGCGAGGGCCACTTAGGGCCCGGAAACTCAGGGGTTCTAGATTGCCTGAGAAACGTTATGAGGCTGTTCGGCAAGTCAATAATTTCTGGATTTTGCTTTCCCTAATTCTTAAAAATAACAAAATAAGGCAAGCAGCAGAAGCGCCCGCGGTGTGTTTTATATTGATTTGGGCAATTATAAGGGAAAACTACATACTTGTGCTACATAAAAGGGTCCGTGGATAGTTTTTTTTTACATTGAAAGTGGGAAGGTGACAGACTACCAAAACCTATATATACAGGCATGGGTCCACGGGCCACCCAGGCTCTTAAAATCATCATGCAAAACACTGTCCATGACTTTCGTTATACTTTCTTAAAAGTAACAGTTGCAGTACTGAAGACTCTCGGAGAAATCTTGTATATAAATCATCGACGATCCGACATATTTGATGCAGCTCTAAGGCTATTCATGGCCGAAGATACGTCTAAACAAAGATAGTTTTGTTCTCTATTCTTGAGTGCCATATTCCTGTCAGATAAGGCCATCATTTCAATGTTTATAATCGAATATAGGTTACTCGTTGATGATCACTGAATTTTGTGTGATTCTTTACATCCAGAAATTGTATTTTTTAAAATTCAGCTTGTTCATTGCTAGAACCATGAAACACGTTGCTTAAAGTGGCATGAGCTGCCAAAATGTTGATATTTTGACGTTAAAACAGAATGTTGAAATTATTGGGTATTTTTCTAAAGACGTATGATTCAGAAGCTTTTTAGTGCTTCTAATCTCTTCGTGTGGCTTTGCGCGGCTTAGGCAGCTTAAGCCACTTTAAGCATCCAGTTGCCTACCAACTTCATAGACCGTATCGCGGTCAATACTATGTGGCTATTGTAACCGTATGAATAGAATAAATTGACGATAAAATGTGTGCTTTTAATCTGAATTCCATTGTGAAATGACAAATAGCCTGTTTTGACTCTTTAAACTGTCAAGTGAACGTCACTGAAATAAATCTATGCAAGTGGTAGCATATGTATCTTCCCATGAACTTGTTTTTGACAGAGCTCCGGACCTGGGAGAGTGGCCGTAATAAAGGTTCGTCGAAGCATACAGCCCCATAGGAATCAGAAGTTTTATCAGTTGGTCTACAGTAAATCATCCATAAGGACTCCATACTGTGCGGCCTTTACTTGGCATGTTCAATTTGGTTTATATGAAACGTCGGGGAGTTAAAATGGAGATCTTACTGGTGAGAATGTTATTGCTTTCATATTGATTTTCCACTCGATGATCGTACTCGGATGAGTTGCCAGGTACTCACCGAAGGTCGTGGGTTTCCTCCGGGTAAAGAGCATGGTTTACTCCTCCATTAAACCTGTCAAAGCCGCCATGTATGTGAAATAATCTTGAGTGGGGCGTAAAACATCAAACAATCAACCAAACGATAATATTTTATTTACTCGAATCCTTAAATTTAATTGCTACGGGGCATTCAAAATTTTTAGAATAAAAGACAGTACAAACTTTCAGTATGTTACGTATTTGTGCGTCATAGGTATAGTACTTCTTTAGTTTGCTCAAATTGTTTGCTTATGTAACTTCGGATAAATTAGTTACTCCAATAAATGTGTTCATTTCGTGTAGATATGCAATAAATGACAAGTTCAAGTTCAAGTTCAACTTTATTTCACTCAGATCACTTACAGTGACATAAGAGGACATTTAAACTATACAATGCATTGAACATGGCGTAGGTTTTTTACATAGGGCTTTTGAAGAAGTGTATAAGAGACTTAACAAGTTTACATAATTTCACAAGATGAGGCCTATAATTTATATTCATTAAGGCGGAACATTTTTGAAGAGATGGATATCTTTAATAAAATTCTGGCAAAGTTTCTTTTCCTAATTTTGCAAAGAAAGGACACCGCAATAAATAATGATATTCATCTGCTATTTCCTTCAGGTTACAAAGATGACATATTCTATTTTCTAGAGGCCCATTGCTCCATCGACCTGTTTCAATGGGAAACCTGTGGTTTGAAACTCTAAATTTAACATAAACATTTCTTAGACCCTTCGGTAAATCTATCAAATATGATTCAAAGGAGTGGGTATAATTTTTCATTGTTCGATACATAATTCCTTTAGATGACAAAGCTAATTTATTGTTCCACTCCTGCAAGAAATGAACTTTCATTCTAGTATGAATAACGTGTCGATAAGCAGTGAACTGGTTGTCCAAATATAACCCATTCCCAAATTATATAACAAATTGCGTACAAATAGAATCCATTTATGATTATATCGACCAGATTCCGTGTCAGATAGCAGATAATTGTAACATAAATGACATAATTTGTCAGTCTACTGTCAGTCAATTTGCTCCAGTAACTTAAAACACGTAGTTTAATCTGAATATCTATAGGATACCTCCCTAGTTCCCCATATAACATATATAAAGGTGTAGATTTCTTGACTCCTAACACATAACGTAAGAAATCAGTGTGGACTTTTTCTATAAGGCTGTTATTTTCCACACCCCAAATCTCGCATGCGTATAACAGAATAGGTAAAATCATTTTATCAAATAACATTAGTTGCAGATCAATGGGTATTTCAATCTTCTTAATTCTAGTTTTCAGAATAAACAGAGCTCTGTTGGCACATTGAATTAGTTCCTTTTTTGCTTTTACAAATGAACGGGATCTAGAAAAATTAACACCAAGATATTTATATTCATTGACTATTTCCAACTGTAGTCGACCAATGGTGAAGCGTAAGTGGTCTGTTTTACGTGACCCAAAAATTACAGTTTTTGTTTTTTTGATATTAATGTTCAGCTGCCACAATAAACAATAATTGAAAAATACACCAAAGTTATGCTGCAGAGCCTCTGCGTCTTCTCCAAAAATGACAGTGTCATCAGCGCATAAGAGCACCAATATTTTTAGCAAATGTTCTATATTTAAGTCGACGTCTGGTAGTTCTATGCCAGAGCATTTGTTTTTTTTCAAAGAACCTTTCTAGATCGTTCAAGTAGAAAACAAAAATTATAGAAGATAGATTTTCGCCCTATCTTACACCTCTACCACACAAAAAGAAATCGGAATTTTCCTCGTTATGAGACACGAAGGATTTAATACCATTGTACATATTCTGTATTACTGTAAGTATTTTACCATTTACACCATGAGACAAAAGTTTTCACCATATCCCAGAGCGCCATAAATTATCGAAAGCTTTTGTAAAGTCGATAAATGTACAGAACATTTTCCTTCTTCTGGCTTTAAGCAATTCAATTAATGAATACAGAACAAAGATGTTGTCGTTTGTTGAATAACCTTTCCGAAATCCAGTTTGGTTTTCATTGATTAAAGAGAAATATTCAGAAAAATCTGCCAATCTTACATTTAAAATGGAAGTAAATAATTTGCTAAAACAGGACATCAGTGTAATGGGTCTGTAATTGCTTGGATCTTCCTTTTTTCCTGATTTTTTAAATATTGGTTTTATTTTTCCGATTAACCAGGCTTCCGGAACAATACCTGTGTTTAAGATGTTGTTAAACAGGAGTTTATAAACCGGGATAAATATATGAGCTGTGCATTTAATAAATTCATTTAGTACTTTGTCTACACCTGGTGAGTTATTTGGCTTTAAGAGTTTAATGCAATGTCTAATTTCTTCTTCCGTACTTTCTTTGTTTAATGTTTGACAGTCTAAATTTACCACATTGTCATCAATTAAGCTAGTCTCGTTTAAGTCGACATCATTGTTAAGGTGTTTAAATGAGTTTCCATGGGAATATTGGGATTTTTTTCTTTTTTATCCAAACCTTTTAATATTTTCCAAAATTGTTTTGGGTCACCTTTCTCACACATTCTTAGTTTGTCATGTATTGAGTTTTTATATTTACTATAATAGTGTTTTATTGTTTTTTTTTTGTATTTTATCCTAGTTTTTATCATATGTTTTCGGTCGTCTATATTTTTCGATGTGTTATGTCTCTTTTTGGCTTTAAAATATTGCTTTCTTACTTCTATACATTCCTTTGCAAACCAAGGTTTAGAATTACCTCTACAAATATAAGTTTTTACTGGTACTGCTTGGTTAAAACTGTTTTGGAATATGTCAGCGATAGATATAACTGCGTTATTAATAGCCTGGGACATGTCATTATTTTCACGTAAATCTTCTTCAATTTGTGTAAGTCTATATACATGTAGGTCTATATGTTTAGCAAAAAGCGGGATATTATCGTTGGACCATCGCCTCGACAATGAAATATTTGTCTTTTTGCTAATTGGTATCATTGCTTGACATGAAATAGATAATTCTACAGCACAATGAATATCAGAGTATAAAGGTTCGAAGTCATGTATTTTCATATCATTTGCTATTGAAATTGCATCTGAGGACGAAATGATGTAGTCATGTTTCTTTACTCGTACATTTACCAATTCCACCATCATGACCTAAGCGAGAATACATAAGTTGTTTGTTTTACAAAGCTCTAATAACATCGATCCGTTTTTATTTACACGTCCTTCGTCCCGAGATGTCCTTTCAATAGGTAAATTATTCTTTAAAAGCATGAGAGATATTTTGTCGTAATCGACATAATGGCTTATCTTATGTAACAAAAATCCATTATTTTCAGGTAAATCGCTCATATTAGCCGTACGTGCATTCAGATCTCCGACAAGTAATACCTTATCAAATTTACTATTAATCTCAGTTATACTGTTTTCAAAATTGTAAACATCTTCATTGTTCCAGTATTGGTGACCCTTCGGGGGGTATGTAAGCACATCCGATAACAACATCAGAATCGATTTGGAGTAATTGCTTTGAAATAGAAATAAATAGTAAATAATTGGATTCACTTTCTACCTTATCAATAAATGGACTTAAAGCTTCTTTTACAAATATTGCCATACCTCCAGATTTACGGGCTTTCACAGTTTTTCTATTTTGTAAGAATGGTTCAGAGAATCCTGGAATTTCAATAACATCAAAGTCATCTAATTTAGTTTCTTGCAGGCAAATTACTTCATAATGTTGTAAAAAGTCAACAAAGTCAGGACAGCATAGTTTACTGCGTAAGCCACACACATTTAGACTAAGTACTTTTAACTGACCCTTCGGCCTCCCATTTGTTTTGATATAATGTTTATCCCCCTGACACCCCTACATACCGTCTTTGCTTGTTGTCCGTGGTTTCTTTTGATCAGGAAACACTCTTTTAATAAAAAGTTTATCACCTGTTAGTTTGGCTGGCATTCCAAGTCTCTTTGCTTCTCGAAATTTAGGATAGAGTTGACGTCGGATTTCTACAATTTCTGGTGGGAAGTGTTCAACTACACTATAGCCGGGCTTGTCCTTCAGGTTAGGTGCTGCATAACGGACCGTTTCCCTCTGCTTGTAGCGGCTAAATTTGGCCACTATCGGACGTGTTTAAACTATATAATGCATATACATGTTCTGTCGTATTTTATATAAATTTAATTTTTTTAGCATTTGTATTTGTAACGCAAGTATTCAAACGAGATTATCGCACCTTCGAGATCACCACGAGATCAGAACGCATGACAATTGCTACAAGATTATCCCAACCTCGGTATTAAGTTACATTAAGACCTATATTTATATAGAAACATGTCGTGGTGGTATGCATTTGCTAAATCACCTTTCTCCAAAACGTATTGACACCACTTTATACAAAACTAAACGAGCATTCTATTTTACACGGGGAAACCATAAGGCGTGACCAGTGATGTATTAAAGCTAACAGGGGGTCTGAATGAAGAACTTTAGTTTGAATGACAAGTGTCACATTCTCAGCGTGTCTGACTTTCAAAGTTACCTTCAGAGCCCTGATAACTTTGACCGACATTCACTACTGTTCTATATATGGAGTGACCCCCAGTTTCATCTTTGAAATATCAAAAACTGAAGTCCGCATCCCAACAGCAAACATTGATCAAATTTTCAGCGAGATATCACAATCAATACAAAAATAACGAGAAGAAAGTAAAAATCTATGTCAAGAAAACAATGACCGTCATAGATTCCCTTATAGTGTCACATTTTAAAGTAAAGCGATGATCAAAGCGGGCCAATTACTCGAAATGAACGCATGTTTTACTCTATTTCTGTTATGACAAAAGCTTAGATTCTCCAACAAAAGTAATTTTTAGTTTTAAAGTGGCATGAGCTGCCAAAATGTTGATATTTTGACGTTAAAACAGAATGTTGAAATTATTTTCTTTTTTTCTCAAGACGTATAAATCAGAAGCTTTTTAGTGCTTCTAGTCTCGAGAATGTACGATAAAGCAGTGTTTTGAACTAACTATGGTTTAGAATGAATGAATGGTCGTCCCGGTTATTTACATTTTGTTTACTTTTCGAACACTATTTCAGTTCGTATAGGCCACATACTGTATAAATTGTCCTCATTCCACCGCCAATCATTTAGTTTTCCGATGCTTCTTTTTCTTCAAAGCTTTTTACTGTCGTGACGATTAGAAATTATGAAAAAAGTGTGAATTTTGGCAGCCACTTTAACGTATTCGTTTTATATAGTGCGGTAAATCGCCGTATGTTTTGTGCTGAATACAAATGTCGTCATAAAGTACATTTACTACTGACCAAAGCAGAAAACACAAACAATCATAAATTTATCTATATCTGTTGTTTAGCCTGGTAAACCACATGTTGTGCGATACAAACGGAGACAGACACAGTTTCTGTACATACCAGGATTCATCCAATGCTTCAAAGCACACTTGCCACAAAAATCCAGAAGACGGTTTACATTAAAAACAGTGGACGGTTTTCTGTATTTTTCCCAGACAGAAAAAGTTAGGAACTTTCTATTTTTACGAGAAATTTAAAGTTTTGACATCATTTAGTATTTTTAATTTGAAATTGAAAAACAGATTTTTCAGGTACCCGCAACGTAAACAAACTTGGAACCTGAACGTGTGCAAAAGTGCCCTAATGGTTTGAGTCGTGTGGACGATCTAACGACACAGTATAATTTTACGAACTTTATCTAAGAAATACATACTATCGAGTAAGAGGGACTGTAAAAGCCTGCCGAGTGCAAACCACAGACAAAAACGCCTGAATGAGGGTAATCCAACACTTAAGTTAAACAACACTGATCGGTGTTGTTGCTGTAATCGAGCTTCGATTCTTCGTTTATTTTTCACCCTCATTTATACATTCTAAACCTACATGGACATGCTTTATGTGTGCTATGTTTAATTTTAGTGGTTTTAGCTGAAGTAAGCTCGTGCAAATTGGGTTTCTTAACAAATGTCAAACAGGCTACGGTGGCAAGTGGGCCTTTCAATAATAGCTGATTAAGTCTGAAGGTCTGCCAATAAGTGTTTCGGTTCCTTGTATTACCACTGTGAAACATTTGTTGCGCACCTTTTTTTGGTCGCCACGTTCTAAATTACGCACGTGATTTTGCAATCTATTCCGGATTAAAATATACACAATAAAAAAAGTTAAGCACCCCATGCTGAAATTAATTATTATAAATAGGCATTAAGGTTGGAATTTGAGGACCTGGCGAAGAATCCATTAGTCGGACGAAAGTCGTGTCTTGCTCAACGTCACGGATGGGCGAACGAGGGTTTGGAGGCACAAAAACACAGCGTATACACCCAAAAACATCCATCCATATGTTCCTTATGGTGGGGCTCTGTAATGGTTTGGGGGTGCATTTCTAACGACTGTAAACTGGACGGTCACTATACGGGAGCTCCTGCAACCAGTTGTGCCTCATTTTGAGAACCACCCATTAGGCTCAAGACCAGTATACATGGATGACAAGGCCAGACCTCACTGTTCACGGGCAGTAATAGCCTACTTTCAAAACGAAGCTGTAATAACTCTGCCTTGGTCCGCCGTGGGTCCGGATTTGAATCCTTCAGAGCACATTTGGGATAGGATGGGCAGAAACATTCAAGCCCAAGAGCCTCCTGTAAAAAATCTGCAGGAATTGGAAGCCGTATTACATGAGTATTGGCGACAGTTACCCCTTCAACAGATCCGACGTCCCACTGGAGGAATGAGACGCAGGTTGGAAGCTGTAATTCGGACTAATGGCGGCTATACGCGCTATTGACCTTCTGCTCTAGGGATGTGTTCTACCCACTCAAAGTGACATTTTTACTTCAATATGTTCGGGGGGGGGGACATACATAAAGTATTCATTGCTTGTAGCCAAGTTGGTAAGCTCACGTGGATTCTAGCAGTAATAACTATGCAAGGCTTGATCTAAACATTATAGTAAATTTCACATCCATGCCCAAATTCACCATAATGATCATAAATATGGTGTCCCTTCTGACAAATACCCAGTATGTGATGTACATTATCTGATGTATATAAAATACAGCTAATTGTTTGATGATGCTGAACCATATGCTTCGCAACAACAACCAAGCTATTATCTAACTCACTATAAAAAAGTGTGATGGGGTTAAGCCGGTATTATTTGGAATCTATGAAACATCAAGGATTTGAAGCTAAACATCTACGATTTGATTATGATTTGAAGTTATATTTTAATTTTTTTGCAGACTTGTTGCTTCGACGTTGTTGCTGTGAACACTGTGAAGTTGTACCGGTAGTATATGTTGAATTGATTGGAGAATTTCCTTACAAGAATGAAAAGGCGGCCGTTTTATATTGGGGTGAGTCGATATTATACATTTTGTACCCGACAGGGCATCTATTTGTCATTAATTATAATAGATATTTATATTATCTATAATTTCATACACCTTCACTTATATAGAACACTTTTAACACAATTAGAAACTTGTCTCCATGGTTATTTTAGACAAGAAGATTTTCCCTGTGCCCGTGTGTTTTAGCGATCATATATATATGGAACACTTGCCAGGTACTCCAGGAGACCAGTTTCTTCTCCAACTAAACCATGTAACACCACCATATAAGTGATACAATCTTAAGTGCGGCAAAGAACATCAATCGATCAATGAATCAATCTACCTTGTCTTTCTTAAGGCCCGCTCACACCGTGCGATTTGTCGTACCGACTTGTAGCATGCGATAAAAATAGATGTATTTGACTGGTTGACAAATCGTGTCAACCAATTAAAAGCATCCATTTTAAACGAATGCTACAAGTCTGTACGATAAATCGCACCGTGTGAACGGACCTTTAGATTTTCACTCACAGATACAAACGCCAGCTTTGGGACATAAACAATGCAATTTCTGGTATATACTTAAGTTAACATCTACAACAGTCACTAAATCAACAAGACAGCCAGCTGCAATAAGAATGTACCCAATATTGATTTTTTTAACCTCTATATTTTTTTTTCAGAAATGGAGAACGGCGACGTATGTAGGCTTTTGTATCACATGCCTGTTTCTTCTTTTAATGGAACCATATTCAGATTCGGGCTATATTTCCCTGAATTTGGCTTGTCATACCGACAGTATCTCTCTTATGAGCCAGGCTAGCAGCACAAATGAAATTTCGCGTGAAAACAATTGTGACGGATTTCATTTAATCATCTTCTTTTCATTGCTTTCAAACAATTCCACCAGAGCTTCGGATTCTAAATTCCAAAGACGAGAAAAAGAATATATAGACACACTCGTCAGTAACCTTAATCATCCGATTGTCTGTAAAGTTTATGTTTTCTCCCCTAAGCCGGAAGACTTTCAAAGACTCATTCGCGAAAAATACGGTATTACTCATCCGAATTTGAAAATTCACAAGTCTCACCCCAACCCACATTACGCAGATATGTTTCGATTCGCTTCTGTCAATCTGCAAAACAAAGTGGTAGCCATACTTAACGCTGATATCCAACTTGGTGAAGGGTTTGATGAATTTGGCGCCACCTGGTGGATGAATCATCCGACAACTATGCACGCTTTAACCAGACAACTTCCTCTAAGCGACTGTAAAATACGACAAATTGGTGACTATTGTACGCACGAGAAATCAAGATATGTTGGATCTCATGACGTGTTTATATTCTACTTAAAACATCCATTTCCAGAACACTTCCTCCAAGAATTGTGCTTCCCTTCGATTTACCTTGGCTCAGAAAATGTGATAATGTGGGCTTTTCGAAACATCTTGAGGTTTAATGTGAGAAACCCTTGTTTAAAACTGAAAGTGCATCATAATCATTGCAGTGGAGTTGTCAGCCATGCTGATGATGGGTACCGAGTAAATGTCAACGGGAAAAGTGCTTTGGCGAGTTACACTTCCAACCTGGAAGATGGAAGTTGATTTTTTATCAAGATATTTAAGTGACATGAGTTGCAAAATACAGGAGAAAATTTTGTTGAAACAGAATTTTCTCATTGTTCGTTATTTTTACCGAAAAAAACAAATTAAGAACTTCCCGCTGACACCAATCTCGGGAATGTAGTTTAAAGTAATTCTATGATAAACAACAAAGATCCATTATTAGCACACATCTTTGGTTCGTACGGCTAACTAGTCCAAATTGTGGCAGTTCATGATATGTGTCCGTTTACTTTTTAAAAAAAGTCGTAAGTTTGGATGCAAGTGAAGAAAATTGTTTTTAAGTGAAATCCTGGGGGTTTCTATTGGTCAGCTTGGGTTTCTCTCCAACTAAACCTGGCGACGCCGCCATGTGAGTGAAATATCTTGAGTGCGGCGTAAAATACATCTACAGCCAGCTGTGTAAATACCGTTCATTACGTTATTGATTTAGTGAAAATCTGTTTTTGTCTTTTCTCTTACTAAAGCTATAGACCTATAGTCAAAATCATTGTTTGTTTTCAAAATCTATTAACAAGATTATTAAGAGATTGCACTGGTAATCTAAACGTTAAGAGTATGCATTCACAATCTAAACGTTAAGAGATTATGTACTGAGAATCGGAAACGCCAATAGATAGCAGTGACAATCTGACACGTCAATATATAGTACTGACAGTCTGACACGTCAATATATAGTACTGACAGTCTGACACGTCAATAGATAGTACTGACAATCTGACACGCCAATAGATAGTACTGACAATCTGACACGTTAATAGATAGTAATGACAATCTGACACGTCAATATATAGTACTGACAATCTGGCACGTCAATAGATAGTAATGACAGTCTGACACGTCAATAGATAGTACTGACAATCTGACACGTCAATAGATAGTAATGACAATCTGACACGTCAATATATAGTACTGACAATCTGGCACGTCAATAGATAGTAATGACAGTCTGACACGTCAATAGATAGTACTGGCAATCTGACATGTTAATAGATAGTACTGACAATCTGACACGTCAATAGATAGTACTGACAGTCTGACACGTCAGTTTATAGTACTGACAATCTGACAAATCAATAGATAGTAATGACAATCTGACACGTCAATAGATAGTACTGACAATCTGACATGTTAATAGATAGTAATGACAATCTGACAAATCAATAGATAGTACTGACAGTCTGACACGTCAATTTATAGTACTGACAATCTGACAAATCAATAGATAGTAATAACAATCTGACACGTCAATAGATAGTACTGACAATCTGACATGTTAATAGATAGTACTGACAATCTGACACGTCAATAGATAGTACTGACAGTCTGACACGTCAATTTATAGTACTGACAATCTGACAAATCAATAGATAGTAGTGACAATCTGTCACGTCAATAGATAGTACTGACAATCTGACACGTTAATACAGTGGCGGATTTAGGGGGGGGGGGGGCGCAGGGGGCGCCCCCCCCCCCCTATCAGCCGACCAAAAAAAAACGAAAAAAAAAAAGAAGGAAAAGAGAAAAAGAGAGAAGGAAAAGAGAGAAGGAAAAGAGAAAAAGAGAGTAGGAAAACGAATATATATTACATTACAATGCTATGAAGAAGGAAGCTCTATATGGAGCTACGATCACATTTAAATTTTTCGTACCATTGCCTCATTGTCATTGGTACGGGCCGTGCCTATGTGTGTTGAATATTTAAAACACCAGGTTCTTGGAGAAGTGGTAAGGAGAGGGGGGGGGGGGGGGGGGGGGGGCGGAAAGCCACACGAAGCTAAACGATGTGGACTGGTAGCGTTTCGACTCACAATTAGACCAGATAGGCTAAAATTATAATTTCTGGGGTTTCATCAAGAGAGAAATCGCTAAATCGTAATTATTTACTCTTACGAAAGTCTATTGTAACTGAGGGAGACGAGAGTCAAAACAATATACAAGCGTTGCAAATGGCGGGGACATTGGGCCCAAGGATAATCGGCCACACACCAAAAAATGCGTGATGAGGATTTAACTGAAATGTTTGATTTCGTGCATGCACTCGTATAGCACTGTTGCACCCGATTGAAAGCATATGCACTTCCACTGTTCGCTTAATGTTATCATAATTATCAATGCGTCATCACTTAAAAATCAGATGGGATCATTAACTTGTAGATGGCATAAAATAACATTTGAAAACTGTGGACCATGGGAGAGGAGAGAATGAATGGACTTTCTCATCTGTATGTAAATAAAGATTTGCCGCTGAATTATTCCAGAGTTATGGATGAATTCTAGCGCAAAAATCGCAAGCTGTCGTTTTAAAGCTATACAGAACTCTGAAACTGCCATTAGGCCCTAATCTTGACATTGTTTTGAAATTGTTACTGAGAGTATTACGTAAACAGGCAAAATATACACAGTTCCATTTTGATTAATTTTTTTCCGCAAATAAAGTTAGCAACCGATAATTCATTATCAGGGGCTTGAACAAAAACAATTTTGGAACGTTTATCTTTAGGTTGAATTTAAAATACTTGATTAAAATAAGTGATACTCGAGAGGGAATAGAGGTATCACGCTTATGATGTAGGCCCATCTTTCTGGTAGACAAATTTTTTCCGCCATCTCCCTTAGAAATTTTTTCACCGGCTATAATTATGAAGATGTACTCTGGAAAATAATGTCTAGTTTTACACGCCGAAATGGCTTAGAACGCAGCTCCGGCGATCTAGGATCCCAGAGCTTCCGGGGCCTAGGCGGCCCATGGACCCACGCCTTATGGTGCTGTGATAGTTGCCCCCCCCCCCCCCCCTCCCTTCACAGAACTTATAACTACCTACTGCGTGTGGGACTTGCGCCCCCCCCCTTTCACAAAATTCTGTATCCGCCCCTGCCGTTAATAGATAGTACTGACAATCTGAAACGTTAGGTGGTTGTGCTTACGGTCTGGCTGCGTTTACTATTGTATGTCGACCATTCAGTTTGGATATCCCCCCGTTTTGTTCAGATGCAATTACTAAACGACTTTAGTTCTGTCCAACAATACTGACCCTCAGATGGGGGTACATCAAATTCTGATTATTTTTTTTTTGCTTTAAAAAGGGGATTCTTAAAGTGGCATGACTTGCTTAATATAGGGAAAATTTCTTTAGAACCGAATTAGCCAAATTATTGTCTTTTTTTTTTATCAATGAGTACAAAATCAGATTTTTATGTTTAAGATTGGTTGGTTGGTTGTTTATTTTGTGGCGGCTCTATTCTAGTGAATGATGTGCGCCAGGACAACACGTATTAAGTTATTATTTCTTAATCATGTGAAAGATTGACTTTATCTAACTCTCAACCTAGACCCTATGGTACTGTAAAGAAATTTACATGTGGCATCCATGGTTTTTAAGTGATTCTTTGATGGCTTAAATATATTCTCTAAATTTGGAGTTGTGATACCAAAACTCAACAAATCAGTAAGGAACTTTTGTCTCTCAGTTGTGAAAATCGGGCAAATAAATAAAATATGTTCGATTGTTTCCGGAATCTGACAAGTCAAACATAGATCGGAATCAACGAGATTAAATTTTTTCAAGTAAGTTTTGGTTTGAATATGCCCTGATCGTAATCTTGTACATATAACATCGGCTATTCTGAAAGGGAGGGAAACAATATTATTATTCAAAACAGATTTATTGTGTAAGAAATGTTTGAAACTCTCTTTAAACGTGGGTTCCATAGTAATGATAAAAAAATTAAAGACATCACTTGACGAAGACACCGACACAGGTGTCGAAAGCTCGTGTTGTTAAAAAACAACTGAGGACGTGGTGATGTCTTTAATTTTTTTATCATTAGATTTATTGTGATTGTAAAAAAAACGACCTTTTGTTGAAAATTCCCATTCTTGTTGCCATATATGAAGGACTCTGCTCTTAATGGAGGACATGGCTTCTGAAAGAGAGAGTGGTATAGTAATATGTATAGTGGGTGATACCAGGGATTGTTTTGCAAGCTGATCCGCCAATTCATTACCCAAAATATTTGCATGTCCAGGCAGCCAATCAAATTGAACGTCAATACCTTGTCGGAAAAGATCAGTAAATTTATTCAAAATATCATATAATATAGGACAACTATTAGTCCATGTAAAATTCCCAATAGCTCAAATAGCACTTAACGAATCAGTTAAAATAATCACTCTCAAGGGTAGAAGATCTGCTAAAAAATTTAGTGCGCAAATAATTCCAACCAGTTCAGCTGTGAAAACTGATATTTTATATGACAGTCGGAAATTTTTATGGATTTTAAGCTCTGGTATACAAAACGCACAGCCTGTTTTACCCGAATCTGGGTCTTAAGATGCGTCAGTATAAACCTGCAGATAGTTACTCCAATCATCTTTAATGTAGTCTTTACTACAAAGGGAAATAATTTGAGGGTTATCTGATTTTTTAATTTTGGAGTGCAGTTCAGGTGACACACTTGGTAATTTTAACTTCCAAGGAGGAAACTCGAAAACAAAATTTGTATATACAGGTATAAAATTATTCGATCCAAGCTGTTCACAAATACGCTAAACGTTTAAACGGCTCCTTCTTTTGGACAGTTACATCATAGAATACATCATAATAAGATGGGGAAAAAATCTCACTGGCAGAGTTATCTTTAGCTGCCATTAGTTTTATTCTAAACTTCAGCGTACGAAATTTCCTTCGCTTAGATAGCGGTCATTTGCTACACATGAACTGCAGGACATTTAAAGGGGTTGTTCTCAATGCGCCAGTGGCGATTCGATTGATTGATTGTTTGGTGTTTTACGCCGCGCTCAAGATTATTTCACTTATATGGCGGCGTTGCCAGTTTTTTTGTGGGAGGAAACCGGGCTCTGTGCCCGGAGAAAACCCACGACCTTCCGCTGGTAACTGGCAACCATCGTGGCGATTCGAAGGGCTGCACATTGAACGGAGTTTCAGCGACTCCCCCGCTGAGTCGTACGCCTCGCACAAGAAATCAAATCGAGATCGTATTAGTGCACGGTACATAAGTAGTAGACAGTATTTGTCCGCACCCCATGACGTTCCTGAAACAGATCGCATGATGTTAAGAGCTTTTTTGCATATAATCAATATAATCAATATGACACTTCCAGGAAAGTTTTGAGTCGAAGATAAGCCCCAGATACTGAAAAGAAGCTACCACTTTAATAACATTGCCATTAAGAAAAATAGTTATGGGAGGAAGAGATCTTTTTTTGTGAAAATAATACAGCCTCAGATTTCACGGATGAAAATCGGAATCCCCATTGTTTGCTCCATTCAGATATGCAACCAATTCCCTGTTGGATGTATTTCTCCGCTAACTTGAGATTTCTTTTAGCGAACCATATTGCCAGGTCATCTGCAAAAAGACAACAACTTAACTTTGGGTTTAGTCGAAAAGGTAAATCATTTATGGCAACGTTGAAAAGAGTGGGCGAAATTACGCTGCCTTGTGGCACACCGTTCTCCAGCATCATTGGGAGAGAGTATACGTTGCCTATACGCATAGGTATCATCCTATCGTTTAAAAAATTCTGACCCATCCAAATAATCGACCACTCACTCCCAGATTTCTTAATTTTATAAGCAGGCCATGCTTCCACATCATGTCATATGCCTTTTCGATGTCCAAAAACACCGCAAGAACGGATTCCTTATTGGCGAACGATTTCAATATCGAAGACTCTAAAGTTACCGCATGGTCACAAGTGCTCCTGTTTGTCCTGAACCCACTTTGTTTGGGGGACAAAATGTTATATTTGGAAGATACCATTTTAACCGAGAGTTAACCATAGACTCCATTACTTTACACAATGTTGACGTTAAAGAAATCAGCCGATATGATGCTGGAAGGGAGGCATCCTTTCCTGGTTTTGGAACTGGTATAACCACAGCACTCTTCCAGGCTAGTGGGAAACACATATTTGACCAAATGTAATTATAGAAAAATAACAAAATATTTAGACATTTATCTGGCAATTGAGACACCATAGAGTAACTAATTCCGTCCTCCCCTGGCGTGGAATCTCTCTTATTGACTAGCACCTGTTTCAATTCAAAAAGTGAGAAATCTTCATTTATTCCAAGATCGTCGAACTGAATATTGTTAAAGTGACTGGTAGGCTCCACATCTTCTTTAACCTTTAAGAAATCATCGCTGTAATTATCAAAGCTAGATATGTAAGAAAATTGTTGAAATAATACCTCACTTTTTTCTTGATTAGTGGCGTAGTTGGTAGAGTTAGTTGCAATAGTAGAGATAGAGTTAGACTTGTGGTTACCACTAATAGCCTTTATTTGACGCCAAACAGTTCTTAATGGCGTTCTGCTAGAGATATTGGAACAGTACTGACGCCAATGTGATTTCTGTGTTTGTTTAATAACTTTCTGAGCCTCAGCCTTGCGTCTTCTATATTATGAGGTTATTATATGACTTCGCATCCAATATGGATATTTATTGTACGAGTCGCCGTTGGGTTGAATGCCGATATTGGACGAGACGCCAAAGGCGTCGAGTTTAATATCGACTTTCAACCCAACGGTGACGAGTACAATCAATATCCCTATTGGATGCAAAGTCATATAATAACCTTTTTATTATACATATACAATCCAACGCCAACAACAATTATTTCAAGTTTAACTTTAAACAAGCACAATAATTTATTTCAATATTCAACGTATTCTCAATTGTTAGAACGTCGCATTTCGTTTTCTTTTTAGTGTTTTCTGGTATTTAACCCTCGACAAATTTATCTATATCAGCGTCATCTAACATAGATATGAGGGTTCTGACAAAAGGACATGGGCGAAACAGACGACTCCGCGGTGACGTCAGATTCGAATGTTCCACATCATCCAACTGACGTAGTCGCTCTTCTCTCTGCCGATACCCGGATGAAAATCCAATAGCACCATCCGATATCGCTTTCGGCTCCAATATCGACTGATATATGATCGACACGTGGTACAAAAGCTAATCTTTCATTGGTTAATGAATACTGGTTGTATAATAATCAATGATATCAACGAAGAGGCGAGTTCTTACAGCTCTGTTTTTGGCTTTTTTCCTTGCTCTAATAGCTAGTGTACATTGTTCCGTCCACCAAGGCACTGGGACTTTTCCTTTATTGGCAGGTCTCGATTGAGGAATTGATTTTTTTGCTGCAGAATTAAAAGCTACAATTAAATTTTCAATGAATTTGTTTGCATCGGTGTCATAAATAAAATCAGAAAATGATATTTCACACTCTTTTTTGTATTCATTCCAATCTGCCATTTTAAGTTTCCATCTCGGGGCAGATTCTGGAGGATTGTGCTTCCCACCCATACCAAAAGATATTGAGACTGGATAGTGGTCACTGCCACAGGGCGAGGTTTGGTCGACTTCCCAGCTAACGCTGGGCATAGATCAGGGGTGCAAATAGTCAGATCGAGTGCTGAAACAATTACAGTGCGGATATCAAGCCTTGTACCCACCCCGTCATTCAAAATAACAAGGTTGTTATCTTCAGTAAACTCGGATATCAAATATAGGGAAAATTTCTTTAGAACCGAATTAGCCAAATTATTGTCTTTTTTTATCAATGAGTACAAAATCAGATTTTTATGTTTAAGATTGGTTGGTTGGTTGTTTATTTTGTGGCGGCTCCATTCTAGTGAATGATGTGCGCCAGGACAGCACGTATTAAGTTAGTATTTCTTAATCATGTGAAAGATTGACTTTATCTAACTCTCAGCCTAGATCCTATGGTACTGTAAAGAAATTTACATGTGGCATCCATGATTTTTAAGTGATTCTTTGATGGCTTAACTATATTCTCTAAATTTGGAGTTGTGATGCCAAAACTCAACAAATCAGTAAGGAACTTTTGTCTCTCAGTTGTGAAAATCGGGCAAATAAATAAAATATGTTCGATTGTTTCCGGAATCTGACAAGTCAAACATAGATCGGAATCAATGAGATGAAATTTGTTCAAGTAAGTTTTGGTTTGAATATGCCCTGATCGTAATCTTGTACATATAACATCGGCTATTCTGAAAGGGAGGGAAACAATATTATTATTCAAAACAGATTTATTATACCCCCCGCAACGAAGTTAGGGGGGGGGTATACTGGAATCGGCTTGTCCGTCCGTCTGTCTGTCTGTAGACACAATTTTGTCCGGACTACTCCTCCTAAGATTTTGCTTTGATTTCAATGAAATTTCACAAATATGTTACCAATGGTATGTAGATGTGCATGCCCAACTTACAGGATGATATTTCCTTTTTTCACATTTTTATGACGTTTTTGACTTATAGGACTTTGCCATTTTTGTTTGTCCGGACTACTCCTCCTAAGATTTTGCTTTGATTTCAATGAAATTTCACAAATATGTTACCAATGGTATGTAGATGTGCATGACCAACTTACAGGATGATATTTCCTTTTTTCACATTTTTATGACCTTTTTGACTTATAGGACTTTGCCATTTTTGTTTGTTCGGACTACTACTCCTAAGATTTTGCTTTGATTTCAATGAAATTTCACAAATATGTTACCAATGGTATGTAGATGTGCATGCCCAACTTACAGGATGATATTTCCTTTTTTCACATTTTTATGACGTTTTTGACTTATAGGACTTTGCCATTTTTGGGGTCTCATTCCATATGAAGACAGGGTTATCGTGTTATCGCCCCTACCTTCCCCCCTCCCCCCCCCCCTTCTACTGCCATGAAGTGTGTATTTACGCTCATACATCCGTCCAATCGTTGTTCCCTCTGTCTGTCTGTCCGTCCGTCCGTCCATAGACACAGTTTTGTCCAAAATACTCCTCCAATGGGTCTCATTCCATATGAAGACAGGGTTATCATGTTATCGCCCCTCCCTCCCTCCTCCCTACCTCCCCCCCCCCCCTTCTGCTGGCATAAAGTTTGTATGTACACACATACATCTGTCTGATCGTTGTGCCCTCCGTCCGTCCGTCCGTAGACGCAATTTTGTCCAAAATACTCCTCCCAGATGTTGGTTCTTTTTGAATGAAACTCTACAAATGTTACCAATGATATGAAGTTGTCCATGTCCAACTTGCAAGGAGATATTTTTACATATTTATGACATTTTGGACTCCTTTTGACATTTCTCTGTTCTGCCATTTGTCTGTTCATACATTTGTTTGTAGACACAATTTTGTCCCATTGTACAGTTGTACGGTAGTTGCTGTGCTTGTCATATAAGCCTGCATGTTTCATTATTGTGCTTGTGGCACTCTTGATGGCCTACTTCCTCGTAGTGAGTGCTGGTAACATGATCAGCAAGCAGCCTCATAGTCTACTTTCTTGTTGTCGATGCTAACTAAACATGACCAGCAAGGAGTATTTTGCATGATATTTTGTCTTACTCCATCATTTGTCACAGACGTAGCATTAAATCATGCCCAATTCATGTGTCTCCTCCTCTTGGTGCTGTTTCTCCATCTTTATCATACATGTGCATATACATATCATCCTATGTGCATATTGTTGTACTCTATAAAGCTTGCTTATCATGGATAAGGGGCTATCCTTTCCCGCTTCTCCGTCTTGCTTACAGTTGCAGTTACAAAAAGATGACCATGCAGAGTTCGTAAATTTGCTATGCTGTTCAATCATTCTCCTAGACTTACATTAACATAGTTTTTTACCCCTCGGGCAAATTTTGCCCGAAGGGTATTGTCGTTGCCTCCGTCGTCCGTCTGTTCATTGGTCCTTGTAAACACATTATCTAAAAAAGTCTTTAACTTACAACTTTGAAACTTCACATATTTGTTTAATACAGCAAGTACAAGAAGCCTATTGAAAATCAACGCGCTCAAGAGTTATGCCCCTTACATTGCCGACTTTTCTTGCAGAGCTGGGGGGTATCTCAGTTATGTCTAGTTGTGATTGTAAAAAAAGACGACCTTTTGTTGAAAATTCCCATTCTTGTTGCCAGATATGAAGGAATGTGCTCTTAATGGAGGACATGCCATGGCTTCTGAAGGAGAGAGTGGTATATTAATATGTATAGGGGGTGATACCAGGGATTGTTTTGCAAGCTGATCCGCCAATTCATTACCCAAAATATTTGCATGTCCAGGTAGCCAATCAAATTGAACGTCAATACCTTGTCGGAAAAGATCAGTAAATTTATTCAAAATATCATATAATATAGGACAACTATTAGTCCATGTAAAATTCCCAATAGCTGAAATAGCACTTAACGAATCGGTTAAAATAATCACTCTCAAGGGTAGAAGATCTGCTAAAAAATTTAGTGCGCAAAGAATTCCAACCAGTTCAGCTGTGAAAACTGATATTTTATCTGACAGTCGGAAATTTGTATGGATCTTAAGCTCTGGTATACAAAACACACAGCCTGTTTTACCCGAATCTGGGTCTTTAGATGCGTCAGTATAAACCTGCAGATAGTTACTCCAATTATCTTTGATGTAGTCTTTACTACAAAGGGAAATGATTTGAGGGTTATCTGATTTTTTAATTTTGGAGTGCAGTTCAGGTGACACACTTGGTAATTTTAACTTCCAAGGAGGAAACTGGAGAACAAAATTTGTATATACAGGTATAAAATTATTTGATCCAAGCTGTTCACAAATACACCTAACTCTTACGTTAAACGGCTCCTTCTGTTGGGCAGTTACATCAGAGAATACATCATAATAAGATGGGGAAAAAATCTCACTGGCAGAGTTATCTTTAGCTGCCATTAGTTTTATTCCAAACTTCAGCGTACGAAATTTCCTTCGCTTAGATAGCGGTCATTTGCTACACATGAACTGCAGGACATTTAAAGGGGTTGTTCTCAATGCGCCAGTGGCGATTCGATTGATTGATTGTTTGGTGTTTTACGCCGCGCTCAAGATTATTTCACTTATATGGTGGCGTTGCCAGTTTTTTTGTGGGAGGAAACCGGGCTCTGTGCCCGGAGGAAACCCACGACCTTCCGCTGGTAACTGGCAACCATCGTGGCGATTCGAAGGGCTGCACATTGAACGGAGTCAAGTTTCTGTTTCAGCGACTCCCCCGCTGAGTCGTACGCCTCGCACAAGAAATCAAATCGAGATCGTATTAGTGCACGGTACATAAGTAGTAGACAGTGTTTGTCCGCACCCCATGACGTTCCTGAAACAGATCGCATGATGTTAAGAGCTTTTTTGCATTTTGTAACAATATAATCAATATGACACTTCCAGGAAAGTTTTGAGTCGAAGATAAGCCCCAGATACTGAAAAGAAGTTACCACTTTAATAACATTGCCATTAAGAAAAATAGTTATGGGAGGAAGAGATCTTTTTTGTGAAAATAATACAGCCTCAGATTTCACTGATGAAAATCGGAATCCCCATTGTTTGCTCCATTCAGATATGCAATCAATTCCATGTTGGATGTATTTCTCCGCTAACTTGAGATTTCTGTTAGCGAACCATATTGCCAGGTCATCTGCAAAAAGACAACAACTTAACTTTGGGTTTAGTCGAAAAGGTAAATCATTTATGGCAACGTTGAAAAGAGTTGGCGAAATTACGCTGCCTTGTGGCACACCGTTCTTCAGCATCATTGGGAGAGAGTATACGCTGAATATACGCACACGTATCATCCTATCGTTTAAAAAATTTCTGACCCATCCAAATAAACGACCACTCACTCCCAGATTTCTTAATTTTTATAAGCAGGCCATGCTTCCACATCATGTCATATGCATTTTCGATGCCCAAAAAACACAGCAAGAACGGATTCCTTATTGGCGAACGATTTCAATATCGAAGACTCTAAAGTTACCGCATGGTCACAAGTGCTCCTGTTTGTCCTGAACCCACTTTGTTTAGGGGACAAAATGTTATATTTGGAAAGATACAATTTTAACCGAGAGTTAACCATAGACTCCATTACTTTACACAATGTTGACGTTAAAGAAATCGGCCGATATGATGCTGGAAGGGAGGCATCCTTTCCTGGTTTTGGAACTGGTATAACCACAGCACTCTTCCAGGCTAGTGGGAGACACATATTTGACCAAATGTAATTTTAGAAAAATAACAAAATATTTAGACATTTATCTGGCAATTGAGAAACCATAGAGTAACTAATTCCGTCCTCCCCTGGCGTGGAATCTCTCTTATTGACTAGCACCTGTTTCAATTCAAAAAGTGAGAAATCTTCATTTATTCCAAGATCGTCGAACTGAATATTGTTAAAGTGGCTGGTAGACTCCACATCTTCTTTAACCTTTAAGAAATCATCGCTGTAATTATCAAAGCTAGATATGTAAGAAAATTGTTGAAATAATACCTCACATTTTTCTTGATTAGTGGCGTAGTTGGTAGAGTTAGTTGCAATAGTAGGGATAGAGTTAGACTTGTGGTTACCACTAATAGCCTTTATTTGACGCCAAACAGTTCTTAATGGCGTTCTGCTAGAGATATTGGAACAGTACTGACGCCAATGTGATTTCTGAGCCTCAGCCTTGCGTCTTTTATATTCAATGATATCAACGAAGAGGCGAGTTCTTACAGCTCTGTTTTTGGCTTTTTTCCTTGCTCTAATAGCTAGTGTACATTGTTCCGTCCACCAAGGCACTGGGACTTTTCCTTTATTGGCAGGTCTCGATTGAGGAATTGATTTTTTTGCTGCAGAATTAAAAGCTACAATTAAATTTTCATTAAATTTGTTTACATCGGTGTCATAAATAGAATCAGAAAATGATATTTTACACTCTTTTTTGTATACATTCCAATCTGCCATTTTAAGTTTCCATCTCGGGGTAGATTCTGGAGGATTGTACTTCCCACCCATACCAAAAGATATTGAGACTGGATAGTGGTCACTGCCACAGGGCGAGGTTTGGTCGACTTCCCAGCTAAACGCTGGGCATAGATCAAGGGTGCAAATAGTCAGATCGAGTGCTGAAACAATTCCAGTGCGGATATCAAGCCTTGTACCCACCACGTCATTCAAAATAACAAGATTGTTATCTTCAGTAAACTCGGATATCAACCGACCGTTAGTGTCTGTGGAACGACCACATTATGTGCGTTAAAATCTCCACAAAATATAGTAGGCCCCTTAATATATCTAGCAAGGTTATCTAGGTCACATGCTTCAATTTTGTTACAAGGGTTGTATATATTTACAATATTAAAGGGGCATGAGCTGCCGAAATTCACACTTTTTTCATAAGTTCTGATCGTCACGACAGTAAGAGGCTTTGAAGGCCATCGAAAAACTAAATGATTGGCGTTGGAATGAGGAAAATCCATACAGTATGTGCCCTGTACTAACCGAAAACGTGTTCGAAAAGTAGCAAAATTTAAATAACCGGGACGACCATTCATTCATTCTAAGCCAAAGTTAGTTAAAAACAATACTTTATCGTACATTTCCGAGACTAGAAGCACTGCAAAGCTTCTGAATCATACGTCTTGAGAAAAATAGCCGATAATTTCAACATTCTGTGTTTACGTCAAAATATCAACATTTTGGCAGCTCATGCCCCTTTAACAGATCGTTTGTTACGAAGGGCTATTTTGTGACACTGGACTTCAATTGTTTGAGTAGATGGTAACTTTACTTCCGTGTAAGACAAACCATTGTTTATTAGAGTAGCCAATCCGCCTCCCTTTTGATCCACTCATCCAATATTCTAAAAATATTATACCCCGGAAAAGTAAAATCCAGTTGTGGTTTCAAGAAAGTCTCCTGTAAGCAAATAACTTCTGGTTTAATAGCAAGAGAAGAAATATAAAATTTAAACTCTTGACCATGTGAAATTAATGACTGAATAGTTTGGTGTAGCATCAGCAAAGACATAATGGCAAAAAGCAAGGCTATAGAATTATATGTATTTTTTACATATGTATCCATTATTTATTTCTGGTTTTTCTGTATTTTAGAAGATCCATCAGTTCTGCTGTGTCAATGCAATGAGCACTAACATGAAGCTGTACACACTCAACAATAAATTTTAAAGTGTCCGAGTTTTTCTGCACTTTACCAAGATGGAATAGAAGTTCTGTTATCATACCAATGAGGTTTGATATGACACCAGCTGAAACAACTTCCAGTGGCGGATTTGGGGGGCGCCCCCCCCCCCCCCCCCCGCCTATCAGCCGACCAAAAAAAAACTAAAAAAAAAAAAAAGGAAAAGAGAAAATGAGAGACGGAAAAGAGAAAAAGAGAGAAGGAAAAGAGAAAAAGAGAGTAGGAAAACGAAAATATCTTACATTACAATGCTATGAAGAAGGAAGCTTTATATGTATATCACATTTAAATTGTTCGTATAATTGCCTCATTGGTACGGAGGGGGGGGGGGGGGGGCGCAAAGCCACACGAAGCTAAGCGATGTGAACTGGTAGTGTTTTTACTCACCACTGTCACCAGATAGGCTAAAAATATAATTTCTGGGGTTTCATCAATAGAGAAATCGCTAAATTTTCGCCGCAAATCGTAACTATGTACTCTTATAAAAGTCTATTGTAACTGGGGGAGACGAGAGTCAAAACAATATATAAGCCTTGCGAATGGCGGGGGGCATTGGGCCCAAGGATAATCGGCCACACACTAAAAAATGCGTGATGAGGATTTAACTGAATTGTTTGGTTTCGTGCATGCACTCGCACAGGACTGTTCCACCCGATTGAAAGCACATGCACTTCCACTGTTCACAAATTGTTACTTAGAGTATTACGTAAACAGGTAAAACATACACAGTTCCATTTTGATTATTTTTTTCCGCAAATAAAGTTAGCCACCGATAATTCATTATCAGGGACTTGAACAAAAACAATTTTGTAACGTTTTATTTAGGTTGAATTTAAAATACTTGATTAAAATCAGTGATACTCGAGAGGGAATAGAGGTATCACGCTTATGATGTAGGCCCATTGGACCTTCTCGTTTATTCAGACGTGGCTCTAAGCTAAAACATCTTTCTGGAAGACATATTTTTCCGCCATCTCCCTTAGAATTTTTTTCACCGGCTATATTTATGAAGATGTACTCTGAAAAATAATGTCTAGTTTTACACGCCGAAATGGCTTAGAGCGCCTCTCCGGCGATCTAGGATCCCAGAGCTTCCGGGGTCTAGGCGGCCCCTGGACCCACGCCTTATGATGCTGTGATAGTTGCCCCCCGCTACCTACTGCATATAGGACTTGCGCCCCACCCCCCCCCCCCCCTTTCACAAAATCCTGTATCCGCCCCTGACTTCTGTCTGTGTGCTTACATCTACCTCAGTCTGAACTTCATCAGTGTGCATAGGCGGTTTGGGGGGTGGGCATTGTAATGTTGTCATGATACCCCCATGTGTAGTTGTTTACGTTTAGACTATTAATATATCCTAGGATGACCTAGTTAACAGCGATTGGCTAGCATAGCGTGAACCGGGGGCTGCTCGAGGTCATCTGACAGAATACATATGATAGTTGCTGGAGACACTGTGTTTGGCTAAGTTGATTAACTATACGTTAGAAACATCTACTAAAATACTTGATAAAAGTATTACATGGTGTCAGAAGTTCAAAAGAACTTTCGAGATGGCAGCCAATGCAAAACAGATGTCTCATATGGACTTTGACAGCGGTAATATCTCCGACAATTGGTCGAGATGGAAAGAGCTGATGCAACTCGTATTCTCAGGCCCTGAAGCTGACAAATGGAAACCTGAACAAAAAGCAGCTCAATTTCTTATAAACATTGGACAGAAAGGCAGGGATATTTGTAGAGCCTGGCGCTCTAGTGGTGAACTCTCAGAAGAGGATTCGAAAAAACCTGATAGACTGTTCGTATTGTTTGAAGCGTACTGCAACCCAAAGAAAAATACGTCGATTCAACGTAAGCTGTTCTACGAAAGAGGTCAAGGTCAGTCTGAAACATTAGATGAGTGGGTCACTCAGTTAAAACTTAATCCAGTAGTTCCACTGATTAGTTTAACGTAGTACACAAGTAGTGTTATTCCGAAAAACGAAAACTTCATATTGACTCAATATTTCGACTTTTATTCAGTCATCATCAGGAGTGATGATGATGACTGAATAAAAGTCGAAATATTGAGTCAATATGAAGTTTTCGTTTTTCGGAATAACACTACCAGTTAAAACTTATCGGTCGTGACTGTAGCTTTCACGATCTCGATGATATGATTAAAGACAGAATATTAATGGGCTCTAATTCTTCTGATATACAAGAAAAACTGTTATTGGAAGACGAGTTAACCCTGGATAAAGCTATGAAAATTGCTAGGGCTCATGAAATGTCCCGTGAACAATTAAGAGTTTTGAACAAAACTACAGAACAAATACACGAGCTAAAGTTTCACAATAAATTTGAGAAAAATAAATCCAGGTTCGATCAGAAAAAATATAAAGGACAACAACAAAAGTATAAAAAGCCTTACAAACCAAACAAGGACAAACATTACAATGCACAGTGTGGAAGGTGTGGTTATAATCATAAAAAGTCAGAAAATTGCCCGGCTGAAGGGAAAACGTGTGCAAAATGTGGAATAAAAAATCACTTCATGGCAATGTGTAGGTCTCAGTCAGCTTATGCAATTAGTGAAAGTGAGCATAACACAGATACTGACAGTGAAGATAATGTGATGTTTCTAGGCGCAATTGAAGGTAGCCACAAGACGGATAATGAAGCTTATGCCACAATTGAAATTAGTACAGGTAAAAAACTCCGGTGCAAGCTAGACACAGGTGCCCAGGTAAACTGTATACCAACTGACATTTATAAACAGGTGTTATCAAGCAAAGTTAAGCTAAAAACTAGATTTCTCCCTAAATTATTAGGGTATGGTGGGCATCCATTGAAAGTCACAGGTAAATGCACAGTGCCATGCAAATATAAAGACACAAGTCAAAACCTAGAGTTTGTAGTTGTGGACAGCCCAGCAAAACCTCTGCTAGGGTTTAATGCCTGTAAAGTGCTAAACCTTATAAAAGTTGTTATGAACATTGACCAACCAAGCCCCAAACACCACATGACACAAACATCAGTAATCAATGAATACAAAGACGTGTTCACAGATCTAGGCTGTTTGCCTGGTAAAGCCAAAATCAGACTTAAACAGGACGCACACCCAGTTGTGCATGCTCCCCGCAGAATCCCTGTAGCATTAAGGGAACGTGTTAAAGATGAACTTAAACGTATGGAATCAATTGGTGTCATTAAGGCCATGGATGAGCCAACAGAATGGGTAAGCTCAATGGTAGCAGTGACAAAGGCAGACAACTCACTTCGCATATGCATTGACCCAAAGGACTTGAATGAAAACATTATGCGAGAACACTACCAACTTCCCACCATGGAAGATATTACCCACAAACTTGCAGGTGCAAAATATTTTAGTCGCCTGGATGCCAAATCTGGTTATTGGCAAATTCAGCTAGACGACGAGAGCAGTAAACTTACTACATTCAAGTCTCCGTTTGGTAGGTGGGCGTTTACTCGCTTACTTTTTGGCCTTGTTTCAGCACAGGAAATATTTCAAAAGAAAGCCCATGAGGCACTGGAAAGCCTTGAGGGAGTGGAAGTCCTAATTGACGACATCATAGTGTATGCCCCTAACCGTGAGATTCACGATCAGCGACTCAGAGAATTACTCCAGCGATGTCGTAATAAAAACCTGCACCTTAATCGAAATAAAATGGAAATTGGAGTCACAGAAACAAAATTCTACGGACACACTCTGACGTCAGAAGGCTTAAAACCTGATCCGGATAAAATTAAGGCTGTAGAAAATATGCCCACTCCGACGTCTAAAAAAGAACTTGAAACAGTTATGGGCATGATCAATTACCTCACCAAGTTTGCTCCTGGACTCGCCACAGCCACCGCTCCCATCAGAGAACTTTTGAAAGATGACGTTAAGTGGCAGTGGGACTCAAACTGTGATAAAGCCTTCTCAGAGATCAAATCCATTATCACCCGGACACCCGGGCCTGTGTTAGTATATTATGACGTCACTAAAGACGTCACCCTCCAAGTAGATGCATCAAAATCGGGTTTAGGTGCTGTAATCCTACAAGCAGGAAAACAAGTTGCCTACGCTTCAAGGGCGCTCACCCCTACTCAACAAAATTATGCACAAATTGAAAAAGAGATGCTGGCGATCCAATTTGGTTGCGAAAAATTCCATACATATGTATATGGCAAGCGCGTGACAGTTCAAAGTGACCATAAGCCACTTGAGATAATCATGCGCAAACCTCTTGCCTCTGCTCCCCCCAGATTGCAAAGGATGATGTTACGTCTGCAACGTTATGACTTGGACGTTGTTTTTCAACCAGGAAAAGAAATTCCCATCGCTGACACACTTTCCAGAAACTTCACACCAGGACAAGATGCACGCGACGATCCAACACTTGAAGAACATGTACATGCAGTGTTTGAGTGCATTCCGGTAACAGACACCAAGCTGGAAAAAATCAAAGTTGAAACAGAGAAAGACCCAGTCTTTTCAAAACTGAAATATGTAATACACAAAGGTTGGCCTGCAACACGGCAACAGATAGACATGGAGCTGAAAGAGTTCTGGCACGTTAGAGATGAACTTTCGGTTCTCAACGGGATTGTCTTTAAAAGTGACAAAATTGTGGTTCCTTTCTCCCTCCGTACAGATATGCTTCAACGCATACATGCTGGACATTTTGGAATGGAACTTTGTAAACGTCGAGCGAGGCAGTTTTTATACTGGCCTCAAATGTGTTCACAAATTGAGGATTACGTGAACAAGTGTAGTGTGTGTCTTGAACATAGATCCTCACTTCCAAAGGAACCCATGATGTCCCCAATGATCCCGGATGGACCTTGGAAATTGTTGGGTACTGACTTGTTTGAATGTGACAATCAGCAATACCTAATCATTGCTGATTACTACAGCCATTACTTTGAAATAGCTAAACTGCCAAATATCACCACCAACAGTGTCATAAATCACACCAAGTCCATATTTGCCCGCCACGGAATTTGTGAAGAGCTTATTTCGGACAATGGAAGCCAATATACTTCTGCAGAATTTCGGACATTTTCCGCAGAATGGGGATTCAAGCATACCTTGAATAGCCCTTACCACCATCAATCTAATGGACTGTGTGAAAAGTATGTTGGCATTGCCAAACGCATACTCAAAAAAGCTAAAAGTGATGGCACTGATCCATACATGGGCCTTTTGGCCTACCGTAACACACCAACTGACGGAGAAGCCTCACCGGCCCAACTCCTAATGAGTCGTCGTCTCCGAGATAATCTACCAATCTCATCAAAACAACTCCGACCAGACATTCAGAATTCCAACCTTGTGCAGAAACGAATCGCACAGAAACGTCTTAACAACCAACGATACTACAACCGTACAACACAACGTCAGAAACCCTTGAAGAAAGGAGAGGATGTGTACATGCAACAACTTAGCGGTAAATGGAAACCTGGAGTAGTCACGAAAATCGCCGACGTCCCACGATCGTATATCGTCTCAACATCCGACGGTGGAAAATATCAACGGAATCGTCGACATATTTTTCCGACGAAGTCACCTCCACAAGTAAGCATAACACAAAACCCCACAGATAATGCTACTCCAGATAATTCTCCGACCATCTCAACGCCTCCTCCCTCGGATAATCTACCTCTCAGTACAGTTCCTAAATCACCGGACACAACTGACACAACTGCTAAATTCTCAAGTTTTAAAACCCAAAATCCGATCTGACTTTATTACTGACTAAAGTGGATTCAGTGAGTACATTTCTGTTTAGTGCTCGGATTCTTCGTAAAAACTATTATGTGACTTTTACCCCCCATCAGTGACATTTGTTATATCGAATTTGTGCTTTCCGTAAATCGGTAAAATATGCGTTTCACTTAATGTTCTATTAATTGTTTCTTTGAAGTTCATCGTTTGATATTTTACTTTAGTGCTGTTTCACACAATCATGATGTACGTTGAATTTTGCAACATCGTCATCCAACTAACTCTGATAATATTCGAGTTTAAAATTTATTCCAGGATAACGTTAGTTCTGTTATGTTTGTTTAAATGTTCTTTTTGTATGATTGTAATACTCGAGCAGTCCATTAGAATAGTTGCTATTATACTGTTTTTTTTTCCTCAAAAGAAGAGGGATGTAATGTTGTCATGATACCCCCATGTGTAGTTGTTTACGTTTAGACTATTAATATATCCTAGGATGACCTAGTTAACAGCGATTGGCTAGCATAGCGTGAACCGGGGGCTGCTCGAGGTCATCTGACAGAATACATATGATAGTTGCTGGAGACACTGTGTTTGGCTAAGTTGATTAACTATACGTTAGAAACATATACTAAAATACTTGATAAAAGTATTACAGGCATGAATATACAACCTGTGTATTACATGAAGTTGGTGTCGTCAGTGGATGGCGGGGGACTGGGGAAGAACTGCATTACTGCTGCCTGTTACTTGTGTGGGAGTAGCTGAGCCAATTTGATTATTGGTTATACCGGCTTGATTTTCTCTTACACACTTTAAAGCTGCTGAATCTGAAATTTTCTCTGTTACCTGTATAAATTGAGCTTTGCTGGCTTCTTTATAGGCAGGGCAATCTTTAGAAAGCTGAACTGTGCCCCCCACCCTTACACTTCACACAGGAGGGGGACTCTTGATAGGGACACAAAGAATAGTCATGGCTCTCGCCACAGCGGGAGCACCTGGCTGTACCTTTACAATTGAATGCTTTGTGGCCGAACTTTTGACATTTTTTGATATAGGTCTTTACTGTGAAGACTTGATAACCAAGCTTTATTTCTACCGGCAATACTTCTCGGTCAAATGATAGTAACATAAAGTTACTTGGTGTTTTATTTTTACCAGTAGGGATGTATGGTGTACCCCACGTGACACCTCATCGCACATCACTGAACTGAAATGGAAAAGGCGACTTTGACCTCGTTTTGATTCTCATATATGATTGGCTGGGATTAGTTTACAGAGAAAATGTATGAGTCAAAGTGTTTTACTAATATTTCTGTTTCTTGGGGGAAATTTCATTGACAAAATTTTTTACCAACAAAATTTATCAATTTTATCACAGCATCAACATTTTGAAAAACTTGTTTAATTCACATCATCTTTGTACAATTTTTTATATTTTGCCAAATTGGAAAAACGAAAGACTTTCCTTAGATTTTTTAGTGACAATGAAAGTAGAAAAAATCAGAAATTTCTGACTTATTTGCAGCTGCGAGTGTCTTGTTTTTCTAACACAATCACAAATTCCTTTTTTTTTTCAATCTGCTGAGAGGACCTTGAATGGGGAAAGCGATTAGCACTATATGTTTCAACATGTTTGGGTTTAATGTTTCTTAATAAGTCTTGTTAATAATTATCACTTTTTGTTATTTTGGTTAAGTTGCCTTTTTGTGCATTTCTTTAATGTTTTTAGGAGATTACTCAGTTTTACTTGGAAATAGTTTTTTTTTTATTCAGTACATCTCTCTAGACCCTCATCCATTTTTTCTGGAATTTTCGGTTAGCTCCCCCTTCTCAAAGAAATCTTCTGCTTGTGGAGGGCAGTAATTTCATAGTTGCCTTTCACAGGGTCACATCAGTGATCTACATGTTTAGCATTGAGAATGGATATTTGATGTTTGAATGTTTGAAGACAAATTTATCACAATTGATTCATCCAGTAGCAGTTTAACCACATTATAATGAATTAGTAAGTCCATATCTATTCTTTAACTTTCAGTTTTATTAATTTCAAGGAATTTGAAAGTTGGACAGTGCAACCCTATTACCAGTCTTCATTCTCACAGCACCACAACATTTTTCAGCTTTTAATGCTTTTACAATGTCTTGCTCGGTCACATTATTCCAGTCACCATATATCACACCCCTTACGGACAGTTTATTTTTAACTACACACTTGATATCTCTACCCATAATAGAGGACATTTTCAAAAGCTGATTTCTTTGCATAACAGAATAACAAGCTATGACTAAGTCTGAATTGACCGATTGCTTGATGACGTCACTTGGACATTACGAGCTAAGCATTTCGGGGGGATTGAGGGATGTTAAAATAATTTTAAAATATGACGGAAGAAATAATACTGTATCGAACAGAAGACGTAAAAGGCGTAAAGTTACCAGAAAAAAATGTGTGGATAAAACAGGTTATGTCATCAATGTTTTCCAAAAAAGTAACACCAATTGCTAAGTACTAATAAACAAAATGGCGAACTGAGGTACATTTTACCCAGAAAGTTTTGCGTAATTCTATGTGACGTCATCAGGCTCGGCGGTAAATTACATTTTTTTTACGTATTTTACATTTTTTACATTTTTTTGTAATTCTTCCCCAAATTTTAAAGGGTTGAGAGAAGCAATGGGGACATTTCCAATACATGACATACTTACCTCTAAATTGCTGGCATCAGGTTCACTTTCACACTGATCTCTCTGTCGTTTACCAACAGTTTCTATATCAGAGTCCGATTCAGAGTCCTCAGTCGAACGATGGCGCTTACCATGCTTATTGTTCTGAGACTCGAATAAGTCCATATCTTCCTCCATTATTATCGGATTGGTTGCTATCTACGTGCTATAGACAGTGAAGTTAGACACTGTTATTTCTACTCCATCCCTGGGGCGACTCTAGGCAAGGGAAAGACAAGACAAGGCCCACTGTTAGTGTGCAGTGCAATCATAACAACCCCTACCACTAAGCTAGGAAAACAATATAGTCTTTACAGTTACACTTTTAACCGAGCAACCAACCCACAGAATGAAAGAACAATGTAACAAGATAGGTTATTTACAAATAAGACAATATTCTATGTACAATTAGATGATTATATTATACATACAACCGAGAGGCAAAACTGCGTGTGAAAAAGCTCAAATTATGGCAGCTTATACCACTTCAAAGTCAAGGTCAAAGTCAAGAAATGAAATTCCCATAGCCCTAGCTTTCAAAAGAGAAGTTGCTAAAGTCATGACAAAGTTACTTCCCCTAATGACCTCGCCTATACCGCGAAGTGGAATGTTATCGACAGATATAACGTCCCAGGTAAGGCACTGGCTTGTTTATACAGGCATATTTGCTTTGATTTTGTTTTACCTTATTTGCCGAAGACATGTTGTTTATGTTAATCTATAGCGTTAGCAGCTGCTAGCGTTCACACTATTTAATTTTACATTATTTATCAATACGCAGGTTGTTACAATAGAGTTTATTCTTGCTTGGTTTTCGATAATGCACACAGCCTCACGCGCTGTGAACGAGCTATGTATCTCAGCACTAAGTAACGGTGTGGAAATTAATTAGGTCAGGCAGTCGTGCATTAGGCGTTTGTCATAGTATAATCAAATATGTAGCTGTTGCTGTTCTGATGCATCGCCTCTTCCCATTTGTAGTCGCTTCTTTGTTGTTTTGTATTTGTCAAATAATCACGCATTACAGTGCACCACAGACTACAGCTGCTTCCCGTCGTCCGTATATCAGCTCTCTTTCGTTACTTGGGATCGGTTTAACAGGGTTACTCTATCAGCTAACGCAAAGCGAACGTTAGTAAACATTTTAGCCATACTAGCTTGAGTCATGACCGGCGATGCTATTCTTTCAATATAAACCATCAATCAATTTATCAATCAGTACTCTGTATATGGAAGAATTGCCAGGTCGAAGATTAGGGGTTTCCTCTGGTCAAAGAACCCGGTTTCCTCCCCTACCAAACCTAGCAACGACGCCATATGAGTGAAATAATCTCGAGTGTGGCGTAAAACATCAATCAATCAATCAATATTCGTAGTATCCCCTTTACCCAACACATTGCTTTATGGGCGAATATATTTTTAGCATTATTTCGACCCTGATTGGAAAATTTGTCTTTTTCTGTAGCAGCTACAAGCTAAACACTTATTCGGAATTCGAGGTTTAGTGTGAGATTCGAAATCCCAAATCTGGCGCGGATGCTCGATTCCTCCAACTGTCCTGGGTCTGACTGAAAAAGAAAAATAATTTTTTATTTTGGTCTACTTTCACTTTGAGTCAGAACAGTAAATTGTATTATATTCGTTTCAATGCCATTTAAAGCCATTTGAATTAAAGGCAATTAACCCCATTTGAATTAAAGGCAATCAACCCCATTTGATTTAAAGGCAATTAAACCCATTTGAATTAAAGACATTTAAAGTCATTTGAATTAAAGGCGTTTAAAGTCATTTGAATTAAAGGCGTTTAAAGTCATTTGAATTAAGGGCGTTTAAAGTCATTTTAATTAAAGGGCATTTAAAGTCATTTGAATTAAAGGCATTTAAAGTCATTTGACTTAAAGCCAATTACACCCATTATAATTAAAGACAATTAAACCCATTTGAATTAAAGGCATTGAAAGTCATTTGAATTAAAAGCGTTTAAAGGCATTTGAATTAAAGGCATTGAAAGTCATTTGAATTAAAGGCATTTAAAGTCATTTGAATTAAAGGCATGTGCGATTATGGTTGGATGACCACGTAAAAATTAGCTCCAATGTAATGTACTGAAAATTTCAATCTAATCTGACTCTGACTTGGTATAATTTCGTCCCTGATACTACAAAACACTGTTCTTTACGATGAGTAAGAGAAAGGGACCCAACAAGAAGCAAGAAGTCTCAGATTTAAAGCAAAATGAAGCGGGCTCGCTCAGTGCGGACACTCAAGCTGACGGCGCCATAACGGTAAGCCCTCAAACACTTGAACTCAACCTGTCCAACCCGGACTCCCCTGATCAAGTTATTTTCATAACAGCAATGAAGGCATTATCTGACCATTTTACCAAGTCTTTAAACCTCTTTAAACAAGATGTCCTATCTAATCTTGACATTACTCGTAACGATATCGCTGATAAATTCAATATACTTCAAGAAGCTACATCAAATTTGAAAACCGAGGTTGTTGAGGAGCGTACCGCTCGAGAGGCTATACAGTGTAAACTTGATGAAAAAATAAATGAACACGAGAGACGTTCCAGGGCCTTTAATATTCGCATCGATGGCCTTACTCTCACCGAAGGTCAGTCATACGAGAGCTGTGTTGCTGATTTTATTACGAAACATAAATTTGGAGTTTTTGAAAATCTATCCAGTGCATTAAACGCCATCGAGATCGCTCACAAGATACGTTCACGGCGAGATGTCCAGGGTAGACCTCCTCAGGTAATAGCCCGATTTTACAGTAGAGCTGTCAGAAATAAGGTCATCGTAGACTTCAAGAAATACCGACGTGACCACAGTATTGACCACAACGGTAAACTACCATTCAATGCTATGGAGGATTTGACTGTCAGTGACTATAACCTCAAACGGCGAGCCTCCAAGCAGATGTCCCAAGCTTACCAGGAGAATAAACGGGTACACTTCACCGCTGGAAAACTGTTTATAGACGGAAAGGAAGTCTCTATCAATCAGTAGGCCTAACCCTATTCACTGCCCCCTTAATATGACCATTAACTGTCAGAAGTGAACACTTAGTACATCTCAGTTGGAGTTAAACATTTGATCATGACACTTTTATTGAATTCCCCTCTTAGGACTCATATATTTATGGACACTAAAACACACGGGCACAGGGAAAATCCTCTTGTCTAAAATAACCACGGAGACAAGTACTCATATAAATGTGTTGCTATTGTTTTTTTTTGTTCTGTTCAAATTTCTATTTTTTGCGGTTCATTTTGTATTTATATGGTGGAATGGATTATTCAAATTACATTAACTTTAAATGAGTGAATTTGACTATGAGGGTGATTCACAAAACTTATTTCATCTGCTCCCTTTCAAAGATGATAGTATTGACTTCTCATCCACCGATCACTTATCCACTGAACAAAAGCTTGATTTTGAATCGATGTGTTTTAATCCTCTTGATCTTAATTTTGATTTATTTGACCGATACTTAACTGACGACAACAAATATGAAACTGATCATTGGAGAGAAATAGACTCTCAACAATCTCATTTAATATGTTAGTACGTGATCAAAACGTGATCAAAACGTGATCAAAACGCAATTACCTCCAGTAACTTTTCATTATTCCATTTGAATGCAAGAAGTCTCAAGAAAAACTTTTATGAATTCAGTTCATTTTTTATCTAATATTGACCATCCATTTCATGTACTGGGTATATCTGAAAGTTGGCTGGACATGGCCACAGAATCCCTGTTTAACCTTGATGGTTACTCCTTATTTAACTCAATAAGATCTCACAAAAAGGGAGGAGGTCTGACCCTCTATATCAAATCAGGTTTCAAAAGTAGGTCATGACCTTTCTTATTCAAATGATACTGAATTTGAATCTTGTTTTGCTGAAGTTGAATTGCAAAATTCTCTGGGGGAATAAGGGTTCTAAAGCTCTCATAGGACTATTTTACCGTCCCCCAAATCAAGATGTACAGTATTTCAATAGTCTAAAAACAAACGTTGCTTCCTTATGGGAGATTTTAACATTGATTTGTTTAAGACTGCCTCCTTTTCCCATGGTCAAGATTTTCTAGATATATTGAAATCTTATCACTTTTTCCCAAGAATCACAAAACTAACAAGAGTAACCTCTCATTCCGCAACATTGATAGATAATATTTTTTGTAATTCTTATGTTACGGCTCTTTCGTCTGGATTATTTGTAACAGACATATCAGATCATTTTCCTATTTTTACTATTGAATGTGACAGTCTTAGAACTTCAACATCAGCCAACAAAACATGTTTTCGAAGAATAACATCGGAAACCAAATACAATTTCATCCAGAAAATAGGTCAAACCGATTGGGATGACATCTCGTATATAGAAGATGTTAACCAGGCCTATGATCTTTTCTCGAGTCGCTTTCTGACTACATATGAAGAATGTTTTCCTCTAGTGGTGAACCCCCATCAGCATTATGTAATACACAAGCCGTGGGTCACTCCGGCTATTCTCCATTCAATACGTGAAAAAAAAAAATAGGTTATATCACCTACAGCTGAAAATTAACAATACTATTATTCGGAAACAATACCGGCAATATCGCAACAAATTAAACCATATTCTTAAAATTTCTAAAAGAGACTTTTTTCATAAAAGATTTAAAGGGGCATGAGCTGCCAAAATGTTGATATTTTGACGTTAAAACAGAATGCTGAAATTATTGGCTATTTTTCTCAAGAGGTAGTATTCAGAATCTTTCTAATGCTTCTAGTCTCGAAAATGTACGATAAAGTACTGTTTTGAACTAACTTTGGCTTAGAATGAATGAATGGTCGTCCCGGTTATTTAAATTTTGTTTACTTTTGAACACGTTTTCGGTTCATACAGGCCACATAATGTGTTGATTTTTCTCATTCAAACGCCAATCATTTAGTTTTTCGATAGCCTTCAAAGCATCTTACTGTCGTGACGATCAGAAGTTATGAAAAAACTGCGAATTTTGGCAGCTCATGCCCCTTTAATGAGTGTAACAATGATATACAGGGAACCTGGAAGACAATAAATCAACTGCTTGGCAAACAAAAATCAAAATGTTTACCCAGTTGTTTTACTGTTAATAACCAAAATATAACTGACCCAGTGGATATTGCTAATTCATTTAATTCCTATTTCTGTTCATTTGCCAGTTATCTTGCTGAAACAATACCATCGGTAAATAATAAATTCACTGACTTCCTAAAATCTCCAGTTTCTCAAAACTTTGAATTCATTCCTACTACTATTCATGCTGTTTGGGATATAATTGACCGATTGTTTGATGACGTCACTTGGAATATACGCGCAAAGCATTTCGGGGTATTGAGGGATCTTAACATAATTTTTAACTATGGCAGTTGGAATAATACTCTATCGAGAAAAAGACGTAAAAGGCGATAAGTTATCCGAAAATTGTGTGGATAAAAACAGGTTTATGTCATCAATGTTTTCCAAAAAAGTGACAGCCTGCTAAGTACCAACAAACAAAATGGCAAACTGAGGTATATTTTACCCAGAAAGCTTTGCGTAAATCTATGTGACGTCATCAGGCTCGGCGGTAATTGCAGCCTTCAAAAAATGTCTCGCCCGGTATGGATGGCGTCCGAATGGCTCATATTAAACTTGTCGCTGAACAGGTCGCTCAGCCATTATCACACATCATAAATTTATCTCTTCGTACTGGATGCGTACCCTTACAAATGAAAGATGCTAAAGTTACACCAATTTTTAAAAATGGGGACGAATCTCAGTTAAGAAATTACCGCCCAATTCCAATTTTACCTTGTTTCAGTAAAATTCTGGAAAGAACAGTTTCAACTCAGTAGATTTCTTGGAAGGTTTAAACCTTCTTTATGCAAATTAATATGGATTTAGGAAAAAATACAATACTTCCCTGGCTGCATTGTCTCTGCACGATGCATTGGTATCAGCCAAAGAAGCCAAACAATTTAGTTGTGCTACTTTTTTAGACTTATCGAAAGCCTTCGATACAGTTAATCACGATATAATGTTAAAGAAATTGGAGTATTATGGTATCAAGGGCACATGTAACAATTGGTTTAAATGATACTTAGGGGATAGATACCAATCTACAATGTATAATGGCCAATCTTCTGCGCGAGGTTCTATCACATGTGGTGTTCCTCAGGGCTCGATACTTGAGCCAATTTTATTTTTGATTTATATAAATGATTTATACGCTGCTCTTAATTTCTCATCCGCCATTTTATTTGCTGAGGATACTTGTGTCCATTATTCATGTGACGATCAAAAACAACTTTTTGACACAATGTCAAAGGAGCTTGATATCCTACATGCTTGGTTTTCTTGTTATAGGTTATCGTTAAATCTGCAAAAAACTAAATTCATGTTTGTGGAGCCAGCGGTTCGTAAAAAGATCAATTTTGATCCATTCCGCTTTATTTCAGGACATCGTATCGAGCGTGTTAAAAATTTTAATTTTTTAGGTCTTATTTTCAATGAGAAACTGTCATGGCGTTCACATATTTAAGAAATACGTAAGAAAACCAGTCGAAATATCGGCGTTTTGAATTGTGTTAAAAATTGTTTGAATGCTAAAACTTTGTTTATATTGTACTATTCCATGATATATCCTTATTTATCATACTGTAATGCAATTTGGGGTAGTACGTATGCTAGCTACATTCAGCCGCTTATAGTTTTACAGAAAAAAGCAATTCGTATGATTACTAAGAGCCCAAAACTAGAACAATACAGCACCATTGTTTACCAAACTTAAAATTCTAACTCTGCAGCAATTGAATGTTTTTTTGTTATTACAAATGGCGCAAAAATTCTTCCATAATATGAATCTCTTACCATCTCAGTTTTACCAACTTACTTTACAAGACAATCTGATTTACATAACTGTCCGACCCGAAATCAATCTTTGAATTTACATAGGTGTTTCTTTAAAACAGACTTAAGTATGCACACGGTAAAGATAAGAGTTCCTCAAGAGTGGAACAAGATACCCTCTTCTATATTAAGACTATTGTCTGATTGTCTGCCTTTAAATCGAAATTAAACGACCATGTTTTAAGTATACCACCACTGTCTTAATACGATATATATCCGTTAATACTTTATTTTCACTTCGCCAACCAACTCACATGTCGTAAATCTTCAACATTCGTTTAAAAAAATATATAATGTGATTTTTGTTATTGTACAACATACTTTATTTCTTTGTCGGGATTCTACAAGCCCCTTGGGGTTTCTTCCCACCAGATGTTTTTCTTGTCATTGTGTAATTGGTTGTTATGCTTTATCTGGCGAATAAAAAAAAACAAACAAAGTCATTTGACTTAAAGCCAATTAAACACATTTTGAATTAAAGCCAATTAAACACATTTGAATTAAAGACATTTAAAGTCATTTAAATTAAAGGCATTTAAAGTCATTTGAATTAAAGGCATTTAGTCATTTGAATTAAAGACAATTAAACCCATTTAAATTAAAGGTGTTTAAAGTCATTTGAAAGACAATTAAACCCATTTGAATTAAAGACAATTAAACCCATTTTATTTAAAGACATTTAAAGTCATTTGAATTAAAGACATTTAAAGTCATTTGGATTAAAGACATTTAAAGTCATTTGAATTAAAGGCAATTAAACCCATTTGAATTAAAAACAATTAAACCCATTTGAATTAAAGACAATTAAACACATTTGAAATAAAGGCAATTAAACCCATTTTGAATTATAGACAATTAAACACATTTGAATTAAAAACCATTAAACACATTTGAATTAAAGACGTTTAAAAGCATTAATCTTCTTCTTCTTGGATTTGCCTTATTATAGACCACTCATTCAAATATATTTTGCTGTTATTCAATGCTATATATTGGGGCCCTCTATAGGCTGCGGGCTCGTCCTATAGATGGAATATATATGTCCGGTACTCACCGAGAATCACAGCTTTCTTTATGCCAAGGAGTTGGATTCCTTCACCTACTCAAAGTGGCAACGAAAATCTATTGAATGGAGTAGAATATCAATCAACTAATCACTCACTTCTGTATTTTACAGGCTAACTGGCATCCTATCTTCATCGTTGATGAACTGTTAGGGGATAATGTTAACTTAGTTGCATAACTGGTGTTAAATCTGTAGGCTGGTAACCTCATTCGTCATGAAACTAAGGCGCTGGTTTCTGGTCAAGGTAAGCTTTAACATTTAAAGTGGCATGAGCTGCCAAAATTCACACCTTTTTCACAGTTTCTGATCGTCGCAACAGTAAGAGGATTTGAAGGCCATCGAAAAACTAAATGATTGGCGTTGGAATGAGGAAAATCCATACAGTATGTGGCTTGTACGAACTGAAAACGTGTTCGAAAAGTAAACAAAATTTAAATAACCGGGACGACCATTCATTCATTCTAAGCCAAAGTTAGTTTAAAACAATACTTTATCGCACATTTTCGAGACTAGAAGCACTAAACAGCTTCTGAATTATATACGTCTTGAGAAAAATAGCCAATAATTTCAACGTTCTGTTTTAACGTCAAAATATCAACATTTTGGCAGCTCATGTCCCTTTAATAAAAAAGAGTTTGCGTTCTCCGTAAATAAACATCAGTTTCCTCCTACGGTATTGGTCACGGGCTCAAATCCAAATCAACCTTACAAATGGCGAAACAACGATTCACGTGTACAGTAACGCTCGGGAGGTTCCCAACGGACGGTCTTTGGGTTTCTCAGGCTATTGAGACGGCTATTTTCTCAACGGCCCCATATAAGTGAAACAGTCTTGTGTGCATGCATCGTTAAACGCCAATCACTCAATTTAACCACCAGAAAGTCAATCTAAAGATTTTGATCGTGAAAAATTAGCAAATCCTTGCTTTACCTAATAATCCTTAGAGGCAAAACTGGCCATCGCTTACGGCACGAGCCCACCCATTCCCCTGTGCTTTCAGTAGTGGAAAGGGAATTTAACAGGTATGGCAGCAGGTCACAGTTTCATTTTCCTTCATTTCCCATTTGCGGTAATGTTAATGTCTGCTCTCATAGCACCTTCCCTAACTTTCGTTGAACCAAATCCTTCGGTGGGGGCCTTGAACAGTCCTTTGGCAGTATTTTAAGCACAATTTTTTCATACACTGAAGGTAGAAATTTTGAGATACGAATAGAATCAGCCGATAGGGGTCTCTTTGAACATATACCTCCGCATGTAAGCAAACCCCCAACTACCAGATCTCCATCCACCTGAACTGGTCCCATTCCACTTCTAAAATCATTTCCAGACAGTAATTCAACCCCTGAGCAAATCTGTGTAACTTCCAGGAAACGCGCGGAGTGTTCTTGACAACAGCTGTCTGTCTGAGTAACGAATTTCAAACTTTGAAATAACCGATTCTCTTGTATAGTTATTACAGAAAGCAGCTTCTCCATCAATTGGGCTGGTCAGCTATTTGACCACCACTATCGGTGATTTTGTTTTATCAAATCACTTAGTCCGTTATCCACAAAATCCACAAAATTGTGTGAACAGTTGACTACAATTTCTAGAAAAATATCGATACAATTTCACCCACATGTTTCCCTGTATGTTAACTTAAAGTGGCATGAGCTGTCGAAATTCACACTTTTTTCATAATTTCTGATCGTCACGACAGTAAGAGACTTTGAAGGCCATCGAAAAACTAAATGATTGGAGTTGGAATGAGGAAAGTCTATACAGTATAAAGCCTATACGAACAGGAATAGTGTTCGAAAAGTAAACAAAATCTAAATAACCGGGACGACCATTCATTCATTCAAAGCCAAAGCTAGTTCAAAACAATACTTTATCGTAAATTCTCGAGACTAGAAGCACTAAAAAGCTTCTGAATTATATGTGTTGGGAAAAATAGCCGATAATTTCAACATTCTGTTTTTACGTCAAAATATCAACATTTTGGCAGCTCATGCCACTTTAATGACGTCGTAAAATAAATAAAAGTAGCCGATGGAAATCAATCTGCACAGAAAACTAGAGCGGTACAGTCATGGGTGTTGCTACAAAGGGCTAAGCTTAACTTTAAACAAGAGTCGTCTCCCTTCCCAAAAGTTTTCGAGTGACGTCATGATGCTTTCGGACTATTGTAAGCCAATTTCTTGCTTGATAGCATTTTAACTGCCTTTCTTTGGGTCTATAGTCAATTGGTGGTTGCCCGAATCACTTAAGTGAACTGTTATGTTTCTGTTTTATTTTACAGAGGTTGACGACTCGAGTGGTGGCATGCGGAGCTATTGGCGTAACAGCTTTGTTTCTGTTAATAGTACAGATTACTTCTCGGCAACGCATAATCCTTAATTTGAAATGTCACGATGACTTAGAACCTGATCTTACCGAAGATATACAGAGCAAACTATCACAGCCTGATTGCGATGGGTTCCATCTTTTAGTGTTCTTCCCTCTGGCCTCGTCGAAATCTGCCGTTGAAACGGACTCGAAAAATTCAAAAAAAGAACAATTGCTTAAACGAGAAAAAGAATATATGGAGACTCTGCTCAGTAACCTTGGCCATCCAATAGTTTGTAAAATTTACGTTTTCTCCCCTCAGCCTAAAGATTTGCAAAAACTGCTTGTGGAAAAATATTCCATTACCAATCCAAATTTGATAATTCATAAGTCTCATCCCAACCCACACTACGCAGATATGTTTCGATTTGCTTCGGTTAATCTTCAAGACAAAGTGGTAGCAATACTCAACGCTGATATTCAGCTGGGTGAAGGTTTTGATAAATTTGGCGTCAAATGGTGGAAGGATCACCCTAAAACCATGCACGCTCTCAGTCGTCAGCTCCCTAAAACTGGCTGCAATGTTCGACTTATTGGCGATTACTGCCTTGATGAAAATGCAGAATATGTGGGATCGCATGACATGTTTTTGTTCTACCTTAAAGACCCACTACCTGAAAATTTCCTCAAAGAGTTGTGCTTTCCTTCTGTCTTTCTTGGTTCCGAAAATGTAATTATTTGGGCTTTTCGCAAAATCTTGGGATTTTATGTGACAAATCCTTGTTTGATATTGAAAGTGCACCATAACCATTGCAGTGACTTTAGGGCACCTGTCCAAAACCACGTGCGAGTTAACGTGAACGGTAAAACCGCCATGGCCCCTTACACAACGGACATGGTAGGCGGCTTTTTCGATTTCTTATTTTATCCCAATAAATCCTAATGAAGTCCATGCCTTAAAAGCAAAATGCATTGATGAAATGGTAATTCTCAGAACTCTAAACTGTGTGGCCGTTTTCATTAGACAAGGGAGAAGCTGTTCGTTTAAAGGTTCTACTTTAGAGGGCATTGGCCAAGATCACGCACCAACGAAAAGATATGTGGGGAAGCAAAGGGAGTTAATGGCACCAGGCGATTGTGACGACTGGTAAATCCCTGGCTATCCTGGCTGGTATTTCGTTCAAAGGTTGTTTTATGAAGAGACGATCAAGTGGAATAGAGTGGAATAGAAACCGGCTGTAAAATACCAAGGAATTAAAAACAAATGAGACACTAAAAAGTGAAAAAGAGGCCCAATATATCTCACCTGACTGCCTATCCATTTACATATAATAAGTTCAGAGGGTTCTTACGCCAGGTGGCGCTACGAACAAAATCGATACCATTGAATCAGACCTTGTCAGCTTAAGGAGTGGAGTTACGTCCCCTGAATCCACATTTTACAACCGAGTTTTCAATTGTCCCTGCGTGTACTGTACGTTGTCCGTGCACACAGCGTTATCTCTTGATCAGAATTTGAACCTCTCAACAAATTTCAGTTTCCAATCACAAGAAAAAAACATCTTCTATATTTTGTCAGACTGATATCCACAAATTGAACTGATTCAACTTTCAGTCATATGCGGGAGAGTTGCCAGGTACTCACCGAAGGTTGGAGTTTTCCTACCCCCACTAAACCAGGCAACGCCGCCATATAAGTGATTGATCGATTGCTTGATGTTTTACGCGGCACTCAAGATTATTTCACTTATATGGCGGCGTTGCCAGGTTTAGTAGGGGAGGAAACCGGGCTCATTACACGGAGGAAACCCCCGATCTTCGACGACTGCCTGACAACTCTTACACATCCACTCAGAAATTTTCCAATTTTAATTTGGTGTGATTCGAACCCGCGCCGCATCGATGAAAGGTCTGTGTGAGACTGAGTGAGGGACGATCACTTTGACCCACTGGACTACTGAGGCCCGGCCATATAAGTTTAGTATCCTTGAGTGCGGTGCTAAACATCAATGAATCAACTTTCACATTTCTAGAAAATTAACTTGATTTTTCTCTCAATGTCAAAATGGTCTCTAGCTTTAAATTCAAACAATTTTCATAAAAAAGCATAAATGTCCAGAAAATAAACTGGAGAGAACCGGTGAAAAACAATACAAAATACACTAAAAATCAGGCGCACTTGTTTCGTCCAAGCAAACGCTGAAGGCCAACGTTGAACTCTAGCATTGAATTTTAGCAATGATTTCTTGGTTTTGTTTTTACCAAATACCAAATTTTCGATAATGCAATTTTCATGGCGGGGGAAGTGTAAGGTTAAGAGAGATAAGACTAAAGAGTGTATGTTGAATTAGATGCCTGCAAGTTTTCTCTGTGATGCTCTTCGGTGAACTTCAGGGGTCACGTTGGCTCAACAGAGCGATAATCTCTCTGTCCGACACCGGCCTTCCGCCGATACAAGTGAAACAACCTTAAAGGGGGAGAAAACAAAAAATCACTTTAGGGTTCTGAAGAAGCGCGCTAATGTTTCCTTTCCAACGTTACCAAATTCATATTTTTTTACACCTGACAATGAAGTTAATAAAAGATCACAATAAGCAAAACAAATTGGTGAACTTTCAAAATCTGCCATTTAAGCCTAGGTTAAATTCATCCTCTTCAAGGCCTTCGTAACTATCCGATATGCCACGCATACCATTTTTTTGCTAGCCACATATTCCTCAAAGCTTCCTTTATAATTTAATGTAAGCTTTGAGAAACTGAAAACAATTTTCTGGAGATAGGAATGCTTTGAAGACAAAGAAATTAACCTGGGTTTAAATGGGAGATTTTGAAAGTTGACCAAATTGTTTTGTGTATGTAACATAATACGGTGTTTTATAAACTGCATCATGTCCCATGAAAAAATAGCAAAAATATGTGTTTAGTACCATTGGAAAGGAAATATAAGCGCGCTTCTTCTGAACCATAAAGAATTTTTTTTGTTTTCTTCTCCTTGCGGCGTAATTCGATCTGAATCCCTCTGTGTCATCGAGAGTCTTTGTTTCTTATATTAGTAATTCGTAAAATTGTTATTTGTTTCAAAGCTGCCTGTTTGGATTCTCTTATTTATGGTATCTTTCAAATCGCCATTTTTGTATGTTCTGTATATATTGATGATTTTCCAGTAATAATGTTTACTTATATTTATAGATAATTTGAAATAAATTCAAACTAATTTATCTCAACTGACGTTGAAGTGTTGTTAGTTTTTGATTGATTGATGTTTAAATTATTTCGATTATATGGCGGCATTGCCAGGTTTAGTGGGAGAAGAAACCAGACTCGTTGCCACAGACGGCGATGAAGTGAAGAAATCCACTGAGAAATTTTTCAATTTTTATTTAGTCTAAGTGTGATTCGAACCCGCGGTCTATCGATTGAAGGCGTGTGTCGGATTTTTCATTAAATCGACTGAGCCACCGATGCCACTTTACTTTTTGAAAATCGTCTTTAAATTTTTTCTTGTCTTGGCGTCCAACAAAATTGATTGATTGATTGATGGGTGGTTTATGCAACACTCAAGATTATCTCACTTATATGGCGGCGTTGCCAGGTTAAGCTGGAGAGGAAACCGGGACCATTGGCAGCGGAAATCCCTTACCTTAGCCAAGTACCTGGCAACTCTCCCACATACGGTGATCGAGTGAAAAATCCACTCAGAAATTTTTACATTTTTTTTATTTGGTCAGTGAGATTCGAATCCGCGCCACATCGATGGGAGGCCTGTGTCGAAATGACCATCTTCTCGAGGCAAGTTAAAATCGCCAAAGCCCCATAAACATGGAGTGGGGACTTGAAGGTTTTAACTTGGCTCAAGAAGATTCGGAATGAACAACTAACCTGGTAACCGACTGAACCATCGATGCCACTTTAATTCTCGGAAATCGTCTTTCAATATTTTTCTTGCCTTAGCGTCCACAAAAAGCAGTTTCCTTTCCTTATGGGGGCCTCCGTGGCTCAGTAGGTAGAGCGTTGGACGCTCAATCCAAACAGCCTTCCACCAATGGGTCGCGGGTTCGAATCCCACTCAGTCCAAAAAATTTGAACATTTTCTGACTGGGTTTTCACTCGAACGACCTATGTGGGATGGTTGCAAGTTACCAACGGAAGGTCGTGGGTTTCCCACGGGCATAGAGCCCGGTTTCCTCCCACAATAAAACTGGCAACGCCGCCATATAAGTCAAATAATCTTGAGCGCGGCGTAAAACACCAAACAATCAATCAATCAATCCTTTCCTTATGAACTTGGTAACGTAACCATGTTAGGGAAATATCAGCGAGTGTGGCGTAAAACATCAACCAATCAAATAAGCAAGATTTATCACATAACTGTGTTGTTATTTGCGTACATAAAGCCATGTCGTAAATATGGTATGTAACTAGTTACATAACACTTTCAATAAAAGTGATTGGTTGAGGGCGTTGGAAAATTATTTTGTACGCGCTCCAGTGGGACTTTTTGTTGTGGTTTTCATGTGTTCGTCTGTTTCTCGTTTGACCTGTCAAAATGATATGTTCTATGGCGCATAGAGATCTCCCAGTCTATTCGCATACGTATAAATTCAAGAAAGATTATTAGTTATTTAGTCCAACAACCTTAAAGTCCCTATTTAAAAAAAACGATTTGCCAAAGCCAAACGAGTGACGAGTTGGCTAACCATATATAGGTCAACTCTTCGCTATAACTGAAACAGTGCGTTTTTATCCTAGAAATTCAAGTGAAATTGACATGGATCTAATTTATTGTTTCTAGGGAGCACTTGTCTATTTATAACGTCTAATGACGTTACGATCGGTACAATTTTCCATTTGTTCGTTGTTTACGTTTAGTTATGCGATAAACAGAATCTCACACTCGTGGTCATTAGATACGAAAATTTATGAAACTCGATGATTAAGTTTTAAATATGTTCGTTTTTACCAATTGAGCCTTACCTTTAGCAATGAAGCCATACCTTTACCAATTAAGCCATACCTTTACCAATTGAGCCATACCTTTACCAATTAAGCCATACCTTTACCAATTGAGCCATACCTTTACCAATTAAGCCATACCTTTACCAATTGAGCCATACCTTTACCAATTGAGCCTTACCTTTACCAATTGAGCCTTACCTTTACCAATTAAGCCATAGCTGTTGCTTTCACAAGTACCAGTTGGCACAGCTTGATAAAATATGGCCTTCTAACAAGTTCGTTTTAATTTTAAAACTCTACTAACAATGCCCATTTAAAACGTTCGGCTTCAGATAGGCGGGGCTGATTCACGTTCGGGTACAGATAGGCGGGGCTGATTCCCATATGTGGTATTCATGGCATTCTATCATCCTGAAACTTAACCGACGAAACGCATGCGTGTCTTTAAAGCAAAACAAATTGTCAGATCACTTATATCAATTTCCAAAGAAGATGTGATTCGGGCTCTGGGGTACCAACACCAGGAAGTGTATGTTTTTCGAGCTATCGAAATTCGGAGAGAAAGAAAACGAGAAAACCAGGATCTTTTCTGCTTATGTCGCTTTTCTTGATACTCGGTTTTTTGTCTTAATAGCAACCTTCTCCTTTCACCGCAGAATTGGGATACACGAGAACAGTTGTTTAGTTAAATAAGCTTCCAAACTAATTAAAGTCTGTAATATTTTGATAGCCTTGATGGACCTAGAGTGATTGTTAAAATGTGCGCTTTTCCACTGTTGTTTATATAAAGATGAGGTTACCAATGGACCATTGGTAACTTCCCTAGCCCCGATGGACCACTAGATAGCGAGTCGTTTTTTTTTTTGGTGGTGGGGGTGGAGGGGGGGGGGGAGGGCGTGTCTTTTTGTTGCGATTATGAGAATATCTAGTGTAGCTGCGAAAATGACAGACTATCAAGCTGCGTGTGTGATGCATTTTCGACTCTTGTTTTTATTGATGGCTGTCAAACAATAGCAACTGGGTGTTCTTCAAGGGTTCATAAGAAGCGTGCTAATATTTCCTTTCCAACGGTACCAAACACATATTTTTGCGATTTTTTCACACCTGACAGTGAAGTTAATAAAAGACCCCAATAAGCAAAACAAATTGGTCAACTTTCAAAATATCCCATTTAAGCCTAGGTTAAATTCATCCTCTTAAAGGCCTTCGTAATTCACCAATATGGCACGCAGACCATTTTTTTTTGCTAGTCACATTTTCCTCAAAGCTTCTTTTGTAATTCAATATAAGTTTCGTGAAACTGAAAGCAATTTGCTGGACATAGGAATACTTTGAAGAGAGTGAAATTAACCTGGGTTTTAATGGGAGATTTTGAAAATTGACCAATTTGTTTTGTGTGTGTAACATAATACGTTTTTTGTTTTCTTCTCCTTTAATAAGAACCAATGCATTCTCCGACCTGTGGGATGTGGGATAAGAATTGATCCTAGTCCCATTAATTCAAAACTATATAGAATAACATCGCACCTAACCCAATAGGGATGCAATATCATGCATTGCTTAATTTACACTCCAACTTTATGGGTTTAGACAGCTTAAAACTAAATAGTTGGAGTTGGAATGAGGAAAATCCATAGAAAATGTGGCGTGTACAAACCGAAAACGTGTTCGAAAAGTAAACAAAATTCAAATAACCGGGACGACCATTCAGTCATTCTAAGCCAAAGTTAGTTCAAAACAATACTTTATCGTACATTTTCGAGACTAGAAGCACTGAAAAGCTTCTGAATTATACGTCTTGAGAAAAATAGCCCATAATTTCAACATTTTGGCAGCTCATGCCACTTTAAAGGCACACTCGTCGCAAAAATCCAGAAACCGTTTTTTTATTTTCCCCAGTTGCCAAATTCCAAAGTTTTTAACTCAAATGAGTGCAATCGAACAGAGAAGTTACTGATCGATGATTCCGACTTTAATTCTAGGTATGCCTTTACATCACCATTTAGACATTTTAAACATAACAGGACGCTTTTATCGCTTTAAAGTGGCATGAGCTGCCAAAATGTTGAAATTTTGACGTTAAAACAGAATATTAAAATTATTGGCTATTTTTCTCATAAAGTATAATTCAGAAGTTTTTTAGTGCTTCCAGTCTCGAAAATGATTGATAAAGTATTATTTTAAACTAACTTGAAGTTAGAATGAATGAATGATCGTCCCGGTTATTTAAATTTTGTTTTACTTTTTGAACACGTTTTCTGTTGGTACAGGCCACACACTGTGTGGATTTTCCTCATTCCAACGCCAATCATTTAGTTTTTCAATGATCTTCAAAGCCTCTTACTGTTATGATGATCAGAAATTATGAATAAAGTGTGAATTTTGGCAACTCATGCCACTTTAACAATACAGCTCAGACGGTTTAACCCGTTACATGGTCGTTACATGACTGTAGGTACACCTATACTTTCTGTGCCGATTAAATTCCATCTGTCGTTTTCTCCCTCCAATGCCCAGTGCCCCCACCCTCACTCTCCCAACCACTCCCCCCCCCCCCTCGGTACACAGTTACAAGATTTCCGTTGACAATCTGTATTGCTATTATTTATACATATATTTGGACATTAAGTGATCCCGGTTTTACATCCGCCCTGCAATCCAACGCGATCTAACGTTATGGGCGGTATATATTTGGACATTCAGTCATCCCGGTTTTACATCCGCCCTGCAATCCAACGCGATCTAACGTTATGGGCGGTATATATTTGGACATTCAGTGATCCCGGTTTTACATCCGCCCTGCAATCCAACGAGACCAAACGTTATGGGCGGTATAAATGTTGCCTGTTAATATCTTTTGACTGGTAGATATAAAAATACAATATTGGCCTAGTCCTTTGTAACCGGCTTTTCCATAATATATATAGAATGTATTGTTGTTCTGGCGGATATCGAAACTTTTTTTTAGCGAAGCTGGTGCACTTGCACAGGCGTTTATTTGTATGGATCACGGTTTTACAATTGAGTGCTGCAAATATACTGGCCCACGTGATCAGGGTGTACACGGCATTTGCATTTAACCAGTTAAAATATTAATAAACAGTACTTGTAACTAACAATATAATTTCTAATACAAAAGCAAAGACAAAATTCAACCCACCCCATCCCCACCCATACAAGCTAAAAATACACATACTCTATATGATTCAAATTAAGATGCGACCAAAGGACGGGACAGTTTTTTAAAATATAATGATAACAGGCAATGTGGATAGTGCTTAACTGTAAATCCATTCAGATCAGTATTGTCATCAGGAGGTGTGGCAACAAATTCGCATTTTGTTCAACTGTTCAGATAAAGATTTGTATTCTAAAATTCTAGAAAGTACAACTGTTTCAAACTTAATAATGGTTAACAGCTCATCAATGGAGGGCAACCTGTCAGTTACACGACATTTATACACTAAAAATTTGGCTTGGAGAAAAACATAGTTTTTTAGCTTTACAATGGTTACTATTATCAAAATATCCATACAAAATAGAGTATGGTTGTGATGAAATATCACAGTTGATACTCCGGCATAGGAAAGTATTGACATTTCCCCAAAATGAAGTTAAACGGGAGCAATACAAAAAATAATGAGTGATATCATCTCCCATGCCACAATGTTCACAATGGGGCTGTCCTTGATATTTAGACGGTAATGGAGGGGGAAATCATCATAGGTTACAGGACCACACAGTGTCCGCGTTATGGCGTTTTTGTTAAAATCGCAATAGCCAGACAATGTTAATATAGCAGAAATAATTCTATAATACTCGTTTGGTTCGCATCATAATAAATATTTTCTTTCCAACTCTGGCATAGAAAGTAAACTAGATTCGATATCAAAGATATCTCTGACGAAAGTTATCCCGGCATTATACCAAGATGAATTAAAAAGAGAGTTAGAGCCCCTTGTAATCCAACGATTATTCCAAATAATTTCATTAAAAATGTCGTTCTCAGGATGTTTTCTAAGTTTTAACCAGGAGAGAATGATATCTGTGTAAAAAACAGGGACTTTAATGTTGAGAGTAGAGATGTCAAAATTACAAAGAAGAAGACATTCTAGTCCACCAGAGGTTTAAAAATTTCCCGAACATTTAATTTCCAAGGAGAACGACGGTTTCGGAAAAGCCATTGCGGTTTTAGTGCTTGATTATGGTCATTAAAATCAATACATTTGATTCCTCCATCACAAATATCTGAGCACATTATTGACCTTTTTATCTTCTCTTGTCGATAGGCCCATATGTATTGGAAGATTTCTTTATTGATCTCACGTATCATACAGTTCGAAAAGTGTAAAACCGACGCAAGATATGTCAGCCTTGACATGCCTTCACTTTTTCTAAGACGTGATCTGCCGAATATTGTCAAGCCCCGCGATGTCCAAATTTTCAATCTTTTCTTTACTTTACCTAGCATAGCTTGTATGTTATTGTTTACTGTTTTTTGGTTGCCTACGGAAATTCCTAAAAGTTTGACATCTGTTTCATTTATTCCACAACGGGGTATCCCTAGACATAAGGTGATTGAAAACAACTCAGAGGGCGCCAGTTTGTTCCACCCGCGCAAGCCATCGTTGAGTAGTTGGATACAGGTCACAGTTTCTGACTTCCGGATTTAGAAGTTCCAGATATTTTTGTGTGTGTTTTTTTATTATTTTTCCCCGGCCCCCTGCATTTTTTTCTGGGCATGTTTGTAGTGTTACTGAAAGGATAGGGGTTGAGTTAGTGCCTGGAAATGATATTAGAAGTGGAATGGGACCATTTCAGGTGGATGGAGATCTGGTAGTTAGGCGTGCTTTGGTTTGTTTACATGCGGCGGAGTATGTGCAAAGTGACCCCTACCCGCATTTTCTGGTCGTAGTTTAAAATTTCTACCTTCAACCTATGAAAAAATTGTGCTTAAAATACTCCCATAGGACTGTTTAAGACCCCCACCGAAGGATTTGGTTCAACGAAAGTTAGGAAACGTGCTGTGAGAGCAGACATTAACATCACCGCAAATGGGAAATGAAGGAAATGAAACTGTGACCCGCTGCCCGCTCTATAGAAGCTAGGTTATGTCCCCTTACACCATTGAAAATTCCCACTTACACCATTGCTTCGTGTGACTGTGCCAAAACATATTAGATATTGTATGATTTTAAAGGGGGAGAAAACAAAAAATCACTTTAGGGTTCATAAGAAGCGCGCTAATGTTTTCTTTCCAACGGTACCAAACACATACTTTTGCGATTTGTTCACACCTGACAGTGAAGTTAATATAAGACCCCAATAAGCAAAACAAATTGGTCAACTTTCAAAATCTCCCATTTAAGCCTAGGTTAAATTCATCCTCTCCATGGCCTTCGTAACTCTCCGATATGCCATTTTTGTGCTAGCCACATATTCCTCAAAGCTTTCTTTATAATTTAATGTAAGTTTTGAGAAACTGAAAACAATTTTCTGGAGATAGGAATGCTTTGAAGACAGTGAAATTAACCTGAGTTTAAATGGGAGATTTTGAAAGTTGACCAATTCCTTGTGTGTATGTAACATAATACGGTATTTTATAAACTGCATCATGTCACATGAAAAAATAGCAAAAATATGTGTGAAGTACCATTGGAAAGGAAAAATAAGAGCGCTTTTTCTGAACCATAAACTATTTTTTTGTTTTCTTCTCCTTTGATAAAACAAACGTATAAACGGCAGACCACTTCCAACGAGTTTATTATATATTTAGTATTTATATTAAATGACTCTTGTCAATATTCTAAAACGAATAAAAAGTGTATCGACAGTACGTAAAAAAGTAAAGAAAGTAACCAAACGATCAACAAATTGTAATCCGCCATGTTCAAAAAGTCACATGAACTGTTTGTCCAATTAGAAGTTATCAAGTGTGACCGCAAAGTTGTTCGAAGCGATCAGGTTTCATCAAAACACGTTTAAAGTAAACTAGATTGGCTTTAGCGTGACCACGGCTTTAGTCTACTACTAGTACTAATTAATTGACACTCTACATAGGTAAGGTGTCCTATTTAAATGCTCAAACATAGAATGTAAACTGTTATCAGTAATAGCTTATAGTAAGCAGAGAAAATGTCAATACGTCGCAAAATCTATGTATATTTTTGAGTTTTTAGTTTTTTATTTCTATTTTTTTTTTTCGTTTTATTATTTGTTATTTTTCATGTAGAATGTAATTTTTTCTATACTTTCGACTTGTATTTCAAATGTAAACATTGCACTTGTAATTGAAGCATTGTCTCAGTGTCAGTTTCAAATCCTTGGGACCCTTCAACATTGTAACAAAACTGAGCCGTGTGCAACCTGGCCACGCGGGCAAGTACATGTACTTCTGCGGCAATGTAAAATCGTGATATCTGCTAATAAACGCCTGTGCAACTGTAAAGGCTTAAATTGAAAAAAAAAAGATTTGTCTTACTGTGTTAGATTTGATCCTTCGGAGTAATCTGATCGAATACCCCCTAGGGAGAAGAGCTTTAAAAAAAACAGAACAAGCCTGGTTAAAAAATCTTAAGAACTACAGTTTCTATAGAATCTAAAAATCTTATACTTAATGACTCCCTTGAAAGTGTGAGGAGGATGGTATGACCCAGCATGTAGCAGCTGATGCATGTCAGTAGGTTTGAAGAATACTTTGTAATCTAGATACCCAGTAGTATGCTATGTATGACCCTAAATAGTTACATCCAAAAAATCCACAGAATTGTGATCAATAGTAGGCTGTAACTTAATGCTTGAGTCGTGAGAATTAAGAGTATCAATGAAAATATGAAGGTATCCGACGTATGCTGCCAAATGATAAAAATGTCATCCAGATACCGAAGGTAAATAAAAGGTTGTTTGTGACATTTGTGAAAAATATCACTCTCCCACTCAGCCATAAAAAATAGAGGCAAAGTTAGGACTGAAACCTTTCCCCATAGCACACCCTTTAATTTGCTTAAAGATATCCCCATTGAATTCAAAATCGTTACTTTTTAGGCTCCAGCAATTCTAAAATGTCTTTATCTGGACGACGGTGGTCAGGATATCTTTGGAATGCTGACTTTATGGATTTAAGACCCAAATCTATGACAATGTTTGTATACATAGACTCCACATCCAGTGTAACCAAAATCACATCTTGTGGGATGGATTTCTCAGACAATTTGGCCAATAAATCATCCGTATTTTTGATAAAGCTAGGATGCCGATTCGCTAAAGGTTTTAGATAGTAACCAATTAGCTCTGATATTCTATAACTTTCACTGCCACAATCTGAGATAATAGGACGCCCAGGGGGCATTGTAGGCTTGGGCCAGTTTTCAATGGGTTTGTGAATTTTCGGAAGAATATAGAAGACCCTGTTTTAGAGTACTGTTTTTCATTAAGTAAGCCTTTATCTTGAAGAGAAACAAGACTTTTATTAAACTTCCTAACATTTTCAGGCCAAATTTCCTAATCAAGTTTTGTAATGAAGAGGGTTGCTTAGCTGCCGTGCTACCTCTTCAATATAATCATGTTTAGACATAATAACTGTTGCCGAACCTTTATCAGCAGGTTTAATAACTATGTTTGGATTTCTCCTTAGCTTACTTAAGGCAAGACATTCTGAATGAGTAAGGTTATGTTGGTTTCTAGGATTAATTAAACAATCAAACTTCCTTGATACAGAGTCACGACTTATGCTTATTTATGGGTCATACATGTGAGAAGGGGGCGTATAGCCGCTTTTAGATGTAAACGGCTTGCGTACCCAACTAGAATCTCGGTAGATATCAGCCAGACTAAGAACATCTGGAGGACTCCATAACATGCACTAATTTACCAATAGAAAAGTCCCTATCAGATAATGATTTTGGGCAAGGCACAAATGAAAGTCCTCTATTGAGTAGAGATATATCATCAGCAGTGAGTTCCTCGATACTAAGATTAACAATATTACTTCCTAAGCCGAAAGTAGGGCGGCACATGCTTTGTCCCAAATTTAGTTTAAATTTAGTGTCTGGAGCCAGTGGGTATACAAGCAATTTGCTGTATCTTCGGTCCAGTGAATTTTGTCCGTGGATACTCTAAATTTTGAATTGGGGATTTTTGGTATGATCATAACTCTCTTCATCTTGGAAGCAGAAGAGTTATATAGGTTCAGGTTCGAAACTTCACTGGCCGGTAATTTAGGGGATGACTGGATCTCTACAAAGCAGATGAGCGAGTTGGAAAAGTCTTCCTAACCGCTGTCATCATGTTGCGCATTTGATTTAACGAAATGTTTGGCTCAGTAGTTATTGATACCAATATTCCAGATAACTTTCTCAGGTTTGGGATCTTGATACTTTTGAATTAACGTCCGAAATGAATTGAAAGTTGCACCAGGAATTGAAAGTGGCACCAGGAACACACCCATATATACATATAATTTATAAACAATAATTATAGATGTAACAATAATGTTATTAATGTTTTTAAGAATGGCAATTAAATGATTGATCAATGTGAAAACTGGAAGTTGCTGGGCTATATGTATAATCACTGGGTAAATTGCTGACATTGCTAGTGCTTAAAGAAGTCTTTGGACCCTCCAGATTCATCTAGGGAACGGTCGGGAAATGTGTCGGTTTAAACAGGAGGTAAACTAGAAAATGAATAAATAAGTAAAAGCAATCACAAAATCAAAAACGATTTGTGGCGGCTATGTAATGACCTTTTTGAATTCCGATATTTTGGGAGTGGTTTTCTTGGGGTCACCTATGAATGCAAAGTTAATGTTTGTAGCTTATCCAACCATGTATACATTTGCCATTTTTTGTTTTTAAAATTGTTCTTTACTTGGTATAATATGGGCAATTAAATAAAAAAAATGTTCAGCGGTCTTCATGGAAGCCGCATCTGCAATCTGGTGATGTAAAAAGGAAATTATCGTAAAGATCTTCATTTAAAGGGGCATGAGCTGCCAAAATGTTGATATTTTGACGTTAAAACATAACGTTGAAACTGTATGATAAAGTATTGTTTTGAACTAAGTTTGACTTAGAATGAATGAATGGTCGTCCCGGTTATTTAAATTTTATTTACTTTTTGAATACTAATCCGGTTCGTACAGGCCACATACTGTATGGAATTTCCTCATTCCAACGCCAATCATTTAGTTTTTCGATGGCCTTCAAAGCCTTTTACTGTTGTGACGATCAAAAGTTATAAAAAAAAGTGTGAATTTTGGCACCTATTGCGTATAGATGAAAGAGCATGATATTAGCATTACGTTTACAAACATAATACCATGCTGGTGGGAGTGTAGTTAGCTCGGATTATCGGTCTTACGGCGACTGGTATTATATGGCTGATAATGTGTCTTGTCGTCTTATGACGAACACGGAGAGAAAAAAAAATCGGCAGAGCCCGGATTTCTCGGCTGGAGGTGTGTTATGGTCTAATGACTGATTTTTTTACAAAGATAGGAATAGCTTTCTAATCACACGAAGGGTTGAAGGTAAATAGGACTGACGAAATAACTCCGTTCTGCACTGATAAGGCGTGTAAAGCTCGGCATTGCGGACATTGTATGGGCTACGTAAGAAGTCGGTGTCTTTTACGCCGAGTAGATAATTGAGAAAAGCCTGATTCAAAATATAATTTTTCCAAAGAGACTCAGACACTATACAAGTGAGATCTGCAATGACTCTGAGGGCATCTCTCTGTAATTTGACAAGCCATGTTTTTGCCCTGACGGATAGAGCATTCAATTAATCTAGGTTATTATCTGCAATGTACTTTTGTAAATTTTCAGATGTGATATGGAGACACGTGTCGTGTGCAAACACACGGATATTGTTAGTGGCCAGACCCTATCGTAAGCCTTGGAAATATAAAAAAAGTATTTCTGATCAGGGGCCTCGGTGGTCCAGTGGGTTAGAGTGATCGTCCCTCAGTCCTACACAGACCCTCTATCGATGCGGCGCCGGTTCGAATCACACTCAGACCAAAAGAAAATTGGAAAATTTCTGAGTGGATTTTTCACTCGGTCGAAGGTCGGGGATTTCCTCCTGCGGCGTAAAACATCAATCTTTCTGACCATCCAAAGCTTTCGATATCTGAAAATATAGAGGTCTAAAAGTTGGGTAACTGTAGCATTTGAAGGGAGAAAATTAAATCGATCAGAAGTAATAAATTGTCGAATGTAATTAAAGTGGCATGAGCTGCCGAAATTTTTTTCATAATTTCTGATCGTCACGACAGTAAGAGGCTTTGGAGGCCATCGAAAAACTAAATGATTAGCGTTGGAATGAGAAAAATCCATACAGTATGTGGCCTGTACGAACCGAAAATGTGTTCGAAATTTAAATAACCGGGACGACCATTCATTCATTCTAAGCCAAAGTTAGTTAAAAACAATACTTTATCGTACATTCTCGAGACTAGAAGCACTAAAAAGCTTCTGAATTATACGTCTTGGGAAAAATAGCCGATAATTTCAACATTCTGCCTCAAAGTCAAAATATCAACATTTTGGCAGCTCGTGCCCCTTTAAAGATATTCTTTAAAACGGCCCTTCCCATGCCTTTACTCAGACAGCTTTACAGAGATACTGGTCTATAATTAGATAGGATGCCCCGGTCTCCGTAAAGGCGTTACATTAACAATCTTCCAGCCATACGGAAAAAATGAATTTTTCAAAGAATGGTTGAAAAAAGCGAGATGAAATAGAAGATAAAATGTTCTTGCCTTCGATTAAACATCTATAGGGCTTATTTTATCAGCCAAAGCTTTACTGGCATCTGGCAGGTCTGACAGTATGATATCAACGTTACTTTCGTCAATGTTACATATATTGGCAAAAAGATATTTAGAGTGTTTGCTTTGTCAGTACTTTCGTAGGATATTGAGTCGTTTGGATTTCTAAGAGGTGTTGTAAGGTTAAGGTTTGAATTAGTATTTTTTAAAGATCTTCCATCAGGCCTTGCGAACCAACACGACCAGTCTCGTTTTTTGGGGCTGTTTTTTTTTTTTTTTTTGGTTTTTCTTTTTTGCAGATCAACTTTGGTGGAACAAACAAGTGAATTAACAAGATTTCTCTGGGTTTTTTTAAATTGTAAAATATCATTTTTTGTTTTAGTGGTATTGGACTTTTTGTACAGTTTTTCTCGAATTCTTATTTAATGCTTTATTTTATTAGTAACCCACGGATTCAGTATTTCAAAAACAAGGCCGAGAACTTAAACAATTTCGAAGACGGGCGTATTTCAGAAGAAATAAATTATCGTTTGGACAGTTTATGTCGTGAGATGATATCTTTTGGAGTTGACGATAATACCGGTATTGTTTTGTCAGCCACGCGTGATTTTCACACTCTTCAGAAATATGTTCTCTTCAGAAATATATTAATAGCCAAAATTCTTGTACAAATGACACTGATGTTGTCAATTCAAGTTCTCGATCTTGTTTTTGAAATACTGAATAATTCGCTCAATGACGATCGCCATCTTTACAGAGGAAAGTTGTCTTTCGCTTTTTAAATTATCTTCCCCTGGTTTGGGCGCCCCCTGGCGTTAATTCGAAGTTTTTGATTTAACGAAACTGCCTCTGATTAAAAGTAGAGTATATCGTTCGTAGTGCCCTCTGGTGTTCATTGGAAAGTAGCTTCTGGTTTGAAGTTCGGTCTTGATTTAACGAAACAGCTTCTGATTAAAAGTTTTACGTTCGTTGATTTGAAGTTAGCTTTTGATTTAAAATGTTTCGTTCGTTGGTTTGAATTTTGATTTAGATTTTTTTGAGTTTGGTTGTTAAAGGGGCATGAGCTGCCAAAATTCACACTTTTTTCATAATTTCTGATCATCACGACAGTAAGAGGCTTTGAAGGCCATCAAAAAATTAAATGATTGCCGTTGGAATGAGGAAAATCTATACAGTATGTGGCCTATACGTACCGGAATAGTGTTCGAAAAGTAAACAAAATTTAAATAACCGGGACGACCATTCATTCATTCCAAGCCAAAGTTAGTTCAAAACAATACTTTATCGTACATTCTCGAGTCTAGAAGCACTAAAAAGCTTCTGAATTATACGTCTTGAGAAAAATAGCCAATAATTTCAACATTCTGCTTCAACGTCAAAATATCAACATTTTGGCAGCTCATGCCACTTTAATTTGCGCTTTGATTGTTGATTCGAAGTTTGCAGTTTGACATGGATGGCCACCCATAGAAAGGGTCTTTTGCTAAATCATCTATTGAGTGACATTTTAATGTAGAGCTATGACATTTGAAAGTATGTCCGCATATGTCCCCTACATTGTTTTTCATCTAGGACATTCCGCTGACGGCTGTATGCATGCACATACATTGATTAACACATTTAAAACTTGTTTCGTGGTTATTTTAGTCAAGAAGCCTTCCCGTGTGTTAACTTTGTTAGTGTTCATAAATACAGGACAACCTTTGCCAGTTCGTGTTTAATAGGTGATCTGCCAACGACGTAATTTAGCGACGTCACATGACCTTTGTGGTAGACCGGACAAAGCGTCTGTTTTTAACTCAAAATTTTCAGCAAATTCTTCTTAAAGGCCCACTTGCCGCCGTGGCCTGTTTAAATTTGCTAAGAAAACCAATTTACATGAGCTTACTACGACTAATACAACTAAACTTAAACATAAGACACATAAAACATGTCTAGTTAGCTTTAGAATGTAGAAATGGGGTGAAAAACAATCGAAGCCTGATTACAACAACAACGATCAGTGTCGGTCAACTTTCGTGTTGGATTACCCTCATTTCAGGCCTTTTTATCTATGGTTTACACTCAAATAATTAGCAGCAGGCTTTTCCAGTCGCTGTTAACCGATCGTCAGTCTGTATTTATCAGATAAATAGGCCTACGTAAAATTAAACTGTGCCGCTAGTTCACTCACTCGACTGAAACATTAAATCGCCAATAGGGGGCAGTTTGGTTTGTTTACGTTCCGGGTACCTAACAATTCAAATTTTCAAATTCAAATTAAAAAAACAAAGTGACGTCTAAACTTTTAAATTTTGGTAAAAATAGAAAGTTCCTAACTTATATTGTCTGGGAAAAATACAGAAAACGGACTTTCTTTTTTAATGTAAACAATATTCCTGATTTCCGCGGCAAGTGTGCCTTTAAAGAAACCATATATTGTGACGGTATATGTCTTAAATAATCAAGTAATGTGAACAAATCTTGTATGAATCGGAAGCTCAACTGCATATAGCTAAAGTCTAATTGGAAGCTGGGCTTGTCCGGGCAAAGATTGAAGCCACGACGTCATGTCATTGGCTAACGGTCTATTAAATTCAATACATCCATGCAATATTTATAATGACAGTTTGACAAGATCCCTCTTCCATCCCATAATTTTCCGAGTGACGTGGTTGGGTTTTCGGCCCATTCATTATCAGCAAAAAATAGCATTTAGAAAGAAAGTCACATATCATAGGTTTACTTTATTACAACAATTTATGATGGGATATAAAGGTCTAAATGATATACCTCTTTTTAACACAATTAGAAACTTGTCTCCATGGTTATTTTAGACAAGAAGATTTTCCCTGTGCCCGTGTGTTTTAGTGTTCATAAATATAGATAACGGATTCAACTACATCCGTTAACGTAAAGATAGATATGATAACGTGACCCAGTTTCATATTGCTGAATTATCTGAATAAACTGACCCGTTTCTATTAAATCGTTTGAATTTAAAACACTAAACGATTAAATTAAAATTAGTTTGAATTTGCAAAAGAAATGAAAAGTATAAACGGATTTTAGGTGTAGTTATAACGACGTATGGGAAACGTCAAATGTATCAGCGAAAAGGTACACAAAAATATAGTATTTACAGCTTTCAACATGGCCTCGTCCAAAAGGGGTGTATGGTAGGCCTATATTAAAAGCAGATAAAGATAAACAATTTGCTCATAAATGTTTATAGAATGGAATATTACTTAAAAAAAACTATTTATATCAGCGAATATTTAACAATATAATAATTCGGTTGAGGATTAAGTAGGCAGGTCGGGTCAATTTTAATCATTCATAGTTTGTGTCTAAAACCTATACCAAACTATTCTTCACATTTTATAAGATGTAATAAGTATTCAGTGACACATATATAATCATATTTACTTAGAAAAATGATATTTAATAAATCAGGGGAGACAACTTATGTCTCTAAATATGGGCCTATTTCAAGCATTTTTATGAATTGTAGTTATTTTTCTGTTCAAGCCAAAATGAGCAAACTTTTTGTTTTATTTGTAACTTTTGAGACTCACTTTTATTTTTTAACTTTTGTGATCAAATATCTTGTACCAACATCTGATGACGTCACCGACCTGCCTAGATTAAGTAGCCTACTATCACTATATACGACTCGACCACTATCAGGTGTAACACTATTGATGGAGTCGGACTTTCATACAAGTTGATTCGAGGCTGTGATCGATTGCACTACATTTCAGATCATGATAGCAGAAGTGCCTGACAGAACGTTTTACCTGGATGGGGATTTGTCCCTTGCATGACACGCTAGCGTAATGAGCAATCAACCCTACGATAGGTAGGCATTGAAAATACGTACGGAGACGAGCGAGGTGTGGCCGAGGGGGCGTGATAAGGTGACAAGAAATGTGACTGTGTTAAACATATTCAGATATACCTATACAGTGCAGGTGGTAGAGATGCGTTTTAGTACTGATAGAGACATCTGTCGGGCCGTCCATTCCGGGAATATGTAGGCCTGTATATATATTCCCCATGGTACAGCATGGTGCAAGACAGGTGTGGCAAGAAAACAAATGATGGTGAATATGTTTATCTGAAGTGATTCCCAGGGCGTGATTCGCGGTCACTTAGAAATAGGTTACAGTAACGTCATCGGTTTACCTGACAGGTGGAAATAATGTGTCTAAAACACAGTTTACATTAACTTGACGAAGAAAATCACTGTGCTGTGACTTCTGCCCGGGGGGCATTTCTTCAGGTGAACTAGACAATCTTTGTGGTCATATCTGGGTCACGCATCTTGTGCATAAAGCGTTTAGTGTTATGACTATTGTTAACAAACCCGACTGTCTTATAGTACAGGGCAGTGATACAAAACAAGTGACGGCGACATTACAATCGATTTTCTTCCCCAGGTAAGTTTGGTTTTCACTGCCGGATTCAGATGACAATGTGCCTTGATACCGTCTAGACATTCTCTGGCTCAGTAGGCCCCTACCTCCGTTTTGTTAAATACTAGATTATTCAATGTTATGGGGTCCAGACGGATCGGAATTTCGTTGGGGATCTAGCATCACTTATGCGGGAGGGATCGCTGTGTAATTGATCTGGGTCGTAAAAATAAGTTTTTACCTTCGTTAGGTCCTAAAATAGGGACAGGGCCTTTGTGAAATGCCTTTGGCATAGGGCGACGGGGCACAGTCTCACGCCTACTATGGTCTGAAACGTGGTTCAGTCGAACATTGTTTATAGGTCAAATCTGGGTCAAAGCATGTAAACTGCGGTGTTCCAGACATAGGTCGAAAATCGCTAATGAATTATGATGTAACGTTCCTGTTGCTCCAATCTAATGATCTCCCGAGGCTGACGGTGATTAGGTTTATCGGTTAGAGTATGGGGAAGGTTCCCGTCGGACTGAGAGACAAAATTAGATACGGGACCTTATTGGCAGAGGGTTATCTCTCACTCCGACACCAGCCACCCGAAGGGCCCACTGAGTGGCTGTTTCACTCCATCGACCTTGGTGGAACAGTTTTCCAAGTAACTGCAAAATGTAAGAAATGTTTCAAACTCTCTTTAAACGTGGGTTCTATACTAATGCGAAAAAAATTAAGGCATCACCACGTAGTTATAGTTACACTTGACGAAGACACCAGTATAGGTGTCGAAAGCTCGTGTTATTCACAATGAACTACGTGGTGATGCCTTAATTTTTTCTCATTAACTGCAAAATGGTTGGAAAATTTCCTCCAGGAAAAAGACCCGCCCACTTAGCCTGACAATGCCCCCATAGACGTAAAATAAACTTTGACGCTGTCTGAAATTGATGATTGACAAATTATTACTCATTCAAATATCAATTATGCGTTAAAGGAACACTTGCCACTTAAACCTCGAATACTGTTTACTTTGAAAATAACTGACGGCTTTCTGTATTTTTACCAGACAGATAAAATTAGGAGCTTTCTATCTTTTAAACAACTTAAAAGTCCTTTTGTATTTTTAATTTGATATAGAAAATTTGATTTGTCAGGTGCCCACAGTGTAAACAAACGCTGATCATGCGCACAAGCGGATTGACAAGCTGAGGATACACATATTTTGTTCTATTTAAACCAGTTAAGAAAATGCCATGATTCCGTTACCACTGAATGCTGGCACACTTTTTCTCGGAGAATAACGATCCAATACATTTTATGTCAAGTGCTCAAAAAACTGTATTTTTCCATCCAGTACGCTATATCAGAATGATTTGGCGATCTGCCGTTACTTAGTTCACAGATTGAGTTTTCTCAAATGAATTGAGCGCCGTAAAATATCAATTAATCCTAAATGAATTGACCGTGGCAGGTATTTCTCAGGTGTGTAAGAAAAATAGAATGTAGGTTTTAACATAAACACTACAGCAATTGTCTGGATTGATTGATTGTTTGGTGTTTTACGCCGCGCTCAAGATTATTTCACTTATATGGAAGCGTTGCCAGTTTTATTGTGGGAGGAAACCGGGCTCTGTGCCCGGAGGAAACCCACGAACTTCCGCTGGTAACTGGCAACCATCCCACATAGGTCGTTCGAGTGAAAAGCCAGTCAGAAAATTTTCCAATTTTTGGACTGAGTGGGATTCGAACCCGCGACCCATTGGTGGCAATTGTCTGGAAACGGCTCGCTTCCCCAAACCATCAAAGTTTTAAAACCCCTTCCGAGCTGTAATTCATTCACGATGGAATTAATGTGACTGAAATCCGATGGTTATACGAGATCATGAAGTAACATGCGTGTTAGCGAAGCTTCGACGTTTATTTTAAAAGTGCCTTTTCTGTTTTTGGTTTGTGTTTTTAGTCAGTTATCACTCTGTTCATTGTACATTTTAAGTTAAAATGACATCAGCTGTCAAAATATTGATATTTTTTCTTAATAACAAAATTTGGAAAATCTTATTTCTCTCAAAAAGAACAAATTAAAAGTTTTTCACCGTATCGGTTTCAATAATGTAATCTACATTAGCGTAGTATTTAGGGTTAACTTAGATATGAATATTCGTCCCTGCTATTTAAATTTTGTTTTATTTTCAAACCTAATCCTCACATAATCAACCAATGGTTTTGGTTTCAACACAATTACCGCCGAGCCTGATGACGTCACATAGATTAACGCAAAGCCTTCTGGGTAAAATGTACCTCAGTTCGCCATTTTGTTTATTGGTACTTAGCAAGATGTCACTTTTTTGGAAAACATTGATAACATAACCTGTTTTTATCCACACATTTTTCTGGTAACTTTACGCCTTTTACGTCTTCTTCTCGATACATTATTATTTTTTTCCGCCATATTTTAAAATTATGTTCCCTCAATCCCCCGAAATGCTTTGCGCGTAAATTTCAAGTGACGTAATCAAGCAATCGGTCAATTCATTGTATTATTATCGATGAACTTAAATTGTCTTCACTTGCGAATGTACAAGAGTTGCTAGATATTCGCCGACAGTCGGGGCTTTCCTCCGGGAAAAGATCCCGGTTTCCTCTCCCACTAAACATGGTATCGCCGCCATATAAGTGAAATAGTCTTATTTGGCGGCGTTCGGCATCCTCTCAGTTTGGAATAGTATCTACGTACATATTAAATAATATCAAATATTAAACAAAAATCCTTTTAATATTTGTCACAAATTTAGATGACTAAGTGTGTGACCCCAATGACTTCATGACCCCATCAGCAAACTGCGAGTTTGCCTACATCTAACCATATCTTGTCTATTTAGTTTTCAGTGGTCGTATCACACGCCCTTCCTTGCGTCCGTCAATCCGTTTCTCCGCCACATAACTTTTAAAGTATCCATCCGATAACAACTTTTTAACAGTGTTGTCTGGAAGGTGAAATTTTGTGTGTACCATATCGTTGTTTGTTACATAGTTTTGTCTGTCCCGGGGGGGGGGGGAGAAAGCAAAATTTATGGGGTTCAGTCCACCGATGTTCTTGCCATAGTTAAGATGCGTAACCATTGTCAATGTGTTACAAAAGGAATCCAGAAATTCTACCTACCAAGGCTAAGCTCTTGTCAGTCGTCAACCTAATGAAATATCATAGGTTTGGTTTGTTACAACAATTTATGGGGTGTAAAGGTCTAAATGATATACCTCTTTTTAACACAATTAGAAACTTGTCTCCATGGTTATTTTAGACAAGAAGATTTTCCCTGTGCCCGTGTGTTTTAGTGATCATAAATATATAGGTTGATATCGTGTTTCAAGTTCTTTTGTATAGACTCTTACATAATTTAGCAGCCATATTGGATTATTATTGGATTGTTAGTACTTAAATATAAGGAAAATAAGTGCCCCCCCCCCCAAAAAAAAAAAAATGTGTACGCAACTACAATTCTCAAAGTTGGGGATGCTAGTTTTTGCTTGATCTTTTGCCTTGCAAAATATAACACAGAAAGACTGGTTCTTCACAATGTAGAAACAGAATTTACTTTACGGACAGCAACAAATAAAAACTCTAATACAAGAAGTTGTTATCCATAAGTAATTCTTCACCTTATTCTATACAAGGAGTTTACTATACAATAACTGGCATGTATATCTCAGGTTACTGGGTTTGTCACAGAGTTGGTAGGGTCCGTGTCATGGTCTCGTAAACATTCACAAACCATAACAATTTATAGTAAAACATTTAAAAATACAATAGGGATCTATGTCTGATCACATAGGTATCGTGTTTAGACAGGTCTAACCACTACATCTAGTTTGTATCAGCTTGTCCACATTGAAATGGATTCATCCGCATCCAGGTGACAAAGTATCTCACCTGGTGGGAAGCCCACCACACTAACATAAATCTAAAATGTCGAAAATTCTGCAATACAATAGCTTTATCAACCGGATTATATATTTTCTCACAACAGCCGGAGCTGTGTGGTCTGGGGAGATAGCACTACGACGTCCGCATCATAAGTATAAACTACGTCCGCCTTAACAGACGATGCGTTTGGCCGCATGTGGATATCAGAAGGTAAGATCGTGCTAAAATAGAACAAAACTACGTACATCCTTCTTTGTTGAGAGGGGGCCTCCGTGGCTCAGTAGGTAGAGCGTTGGACGCTCAATCCAAACAGCCTTCCACCAATGGGTCGCGGGTTCGAATCCCACTCAGTCCAAAAATTGGAAAATTTTCTGACTGGGTTTTCACTCGAACGACCTATGTGGGATGGTTGCCAGTTACCAACGGAAGGTCGTGGGTTTCCTCCGGGCAAAGAGCCCGGTTTCCTCCCACAATAAAACTGGCAACGCCGCCATGTAAGTGAAATAATCTTGAGCGCGGCTTAAAACACCAATCAATCAATCAATCTTTGTTGAGAGTTCGACTCGAAACAACTTGCTCGCCATGTTCTGCACAAGGAGTGAGTAATGATATTTAAAGGCACATTCGTCAACAAACCCATTCTGTCATTTGTGAAAGAAACTTGTCTGTTTTTAATTTAAATAGTAATCTGGATTTATGGGACTAGTGTGTAGTTTTAAATAATCTTTACGTCATAGGAAACCCAATGAAAATGCAAGATTGTTTTCGTTATTCTTAAACTTAGTATTGTCCAGTAATAATTAAAAGACTGAATAAATCAAATGGTCGTCAATACAAAAAATAGCCTTCAAACAAAACAAGCTGACTACCTACCCATGCCCATTGTGCAAGAAATGTCCTCAATGTATTTCTATCTTACCTTTTCTCAGAATGTGACGGTGCGGCTGATGACTATCGGGGCTCTAGGAATGACAGCCATGTGCCTTCTGTTTTACGAGATGAGAGGTTGTTCAGATCCGAACCCCCTAAATTTGCAATGTCATGCCGATAAGGTTGATGCTCAGTATACGGTTGATGAATCGATCCAGGAAGAGAATTGTAACGGGTTTTATTTAGTGGTGTTCTTCCCACTGCTCACTACCCCCGTATCGGGCAAATCGGATAAAGCACGCGAAGATTTATTATTTAGACGAGAAAAAGAATATATAGGCACACTCGTCAGTAACCTTAATCATCCGATAGTCTGTAAAGTTTACCTTCTCTCCCCTAAGCCTAAAGACTTACAAAAAGCCCTTGTTGAAAAATATTTCATTACACATTCCAACCTGAGAATTCGTAAGTCTGACAGTAACCCACATTATGCAGATATGTTTCGGTTTGCATCCGATAATCTACAGGATAAAGTGGTGGCTATTCTTAACGCGGATATACAGTTAGGCGAAGGCTTCAGAGCAATAGGCGTGAACTGGTGGAAGCAGCATCCTAGAACTATGCACGCGCTTACCCGTCATTCCCCTCTGACCGGATGTACGCTAGGACCTGATAGTGGTTACTGTGGCAACAGCACTCCGTATCCAGGGTCACATGATATGTTTTTGTTCTACTTAAAAGAACCCTTACCGGAACACTTTCTCAAAGAACTGTGCTTTCCTCCCATTTTTCTTGGCTCAGAAAATGTTGTTATGTGGGCTTTCCGGGAAATATTAAAATTTGATGTGACGAACCCATGTTTAACTCTGAAAGTGCATCATAACCATTGTGTTCCATACAGGGGGAATGCCGCCAATCGTGCACGCGTAAACCTTTACGGAAAAACCGCCATGGCCCCTTACACGTCACGTTTACAGGCAGGATATTTTGACTTTGTGTTTCGTTGGAAAAGTCTCATTGTTTACTGACTTTTGGTGTGGAATAAAAAAAAGAAATTTTAACGATGAGGATTTGGTGTAATCGATTAAAATCGCTTTTTCATATTTTAATACATTGATTGTTTTACGTCGAACAAATTAAAGATTTATATATAGCTAAGCCTGGCAACCCCGTCATATAAGGGAAATAATCTTGAGTGCAGAGGAAAACATCAACCAATTAATCAATTTATTGCAAGGCGTGTAGTTTGAATACTAGACCTATGTCATTTACATGTTAGACGGAGGAACCATGTTTATTTTATATTCCTTATTATTAATTCGCTTTCAATGTTATTGGCAAAATAAGGAGAGACGGCCATACACACACCAGGGCCAATAGGAGCAAACTGGGCTATTACGAAGATTAATCGATTGATTGATTGGTATTTCACGCCGCGCTTAAGATTATTGCACTTATATGACGGCGTTGTCAGTTTAATTGTGAGAGGAAACCGGGCTCTGCCAGAACCGTCCAGAGCAATATCCAGTAAATTAGCTTTTAAACATTCCTTAAACAAACATTTTCCTATTCCTAAGTTCGTATCCCACTCAGTCTAAACAAATTGGACAATTTTCTGACTGGGTTTTCACTCGAATGGTTGCCAGTTACCAACGGAAGGTCGTGGGTTTCCTCTGGGCATAGAGCCCGGTTTCCTCCCACAATAAAACTGGCAACGCCGCCATATAGGCCTAAGTGAGATAATCTTGAGCGCGGCGTAAAACACCAAACAATCAATCGGTCAATCCTATTCCTTAAGTTCCTTGTTGGTTTTACGTAGGTCCGAGAAAAGGCAATATAGTGCTCTGTCGCTTACGAAACGGTTGCAGTTCTTTATATGGTGACCTATTTTACAACTTCATAACAGACTCTCCAAAATGCACGTGTTGATGTTCCACGGAAAGCGCTTCACATTATCTGCTTGAATGTAATCAATTCCTGTTGCCTCGCACGTTTATGATTGACCAGATCAGGTCGAATGGTTATACTGGAGATTTGTCTACAACATTGTTGCTCTACGGCTCTGTCGAACTATGCCCTAAAATCAACAGCATGATTTCCGAATCTGTGTGCAGTTTCATTATACAGTCCAAGCGCTTCTAATCCGAGAGACTAATTGAGTGACGCGGTCTGGACGGCCAAAAATCAAAAAACAAAGGCAAGTGTGATAACTTGCTGTCTTTATTTACTTACATTAGCAAATTGTTACTTACTGTTAGTGTGAACTCTAATTTGTGTATATTTCAATTCATGTTTAATAAGCCCCTTTCGGGTTTGGCGGAAGTCCCACGAGATCACGCGAGACCCATGTTTAGGGGTATAACTTTCACCGATCGGCTGTCCGATTAACATTAGGGCTTATGGAGATCGGCTGTAACCCTGTTGTTATATCTGTGATTCTCAGCTTACAATCTATACTTTTTACAAAAATCTTTTTCTGAGACATATCAAGATATATTCAAAGCCATTAGATACTTCTTTTTGGCGGACAAAAAAAATAATATTAGTTCTAACACAGAAATAAAACTTCGTAGTTGTGTTTTCACCGTTGGTTTTTGGCAACTTCGAAGCGTATTTAAGCGATAACAAAAAATTGTATCGACAGTCAACGGACAAAAACGCAACTGATAGCTTCTGGTGTGCTTCACAAAAAAGATTGGATTAAAGAAATGATTTAGAAATAAAGAATCAAAGACAAAAACCACACGATAACCGTCGATCACCATAGACGCTAATGTTAAATGAACGGCTAGTCAGTGAAAGTTATACCCCTAAACTCATTTCTCGCGTGATCTCGCGGGGTTTTAGCCAAACTCGAAAGAGGCTTATTATTTTAATACTTACCTGTATGTATGCATGCTTTCTCCTATTGCGTTTTATGCTTTTCCCGTCTAAACTACTTAAAGGACGTGTTTGCGTCATCCCATTTAGTTAGTTTTGCTTTATCATATGTACTGTTTTCAGCTGTTGTCATCACTGTAAATATCATCTTCTGCCATTTATTTAAATAATTGTAACGTTGTAATTAATTATTGCACAATATAAGCTGTTGCAGCTTAACGTGCATATCAATAAATTTCGTATAAAAAAGGGCTCTATGCCCGGAGGAAACCCACGACCTCTCGGCTGTAACTGGCAACCATCCCACATAGGTCGTTCGAGTGAAAACCCAGTCAGAAAATTGTCCATTTTTTTTTGACTGAGTGGGATTCAAACCCGCGACCCATTGGTGGAAGGCTGTTCGGATTGAGAGTCCAACGCTCAACCTATTGAGCCACGGAGGCCTTCTGATACAACGAAACGAGACCAATACGGACCAATAGAAAAAGGGAACTAGCTAATGTACAGTTGAAGAGAACAAAAAATACTGTGTATGTCGTACAATAAATTAGAAATTGCATTAATGATAGTTTGTAAAAATGCAAAAAGATGTTCCTATGTTTCATGTACAAAAGGGGGACAACTTTTGGCCCACTACACCTAGCTATTTTTTTACAGTTCTCACAATGTTTATCAATCTGATATCGCATTCGAAGGCGTTATCAATAATAAAAAAAAGAAGACAATTGTCAATCTAAAGATGTCATTTACAAGAAATTTTTGTCAGCTGCGCACAAAATAATTTCCTTGCGAATGTAGATACAACAGGGGTGCGCTCGAAACGCCAGTCCTGGACATGTCCCTTCTGTACCCTGTTACAAGCCGTTACGAATGCACGAGAACAAGAAGTCGCGAAATCAAAAAGGTGTAGGCCTACATTTGTTGCATCGCTTGTCCGAACAAATGAACTATATGCGTGGAATGTACACGCCTAATTGGCTGGTTTGGATCTACTTTGTAAAACGTGCCGCCATTGAGAGTTGAAGCGCGCGTTCATAACCGATCCGGATCGAAATTGCACCATCTCCTAGTAATGCCGACTTTCGATGCATATCAAATACCACGTGATCTACCGCCGATATGTTTGTTCCCTTCTGCACCACCTCAGCGAATTGGACAGCCAGAACATGTTCTGGACAGCTGTACTGGGGCACTCGAAACCTGTAGGGGTGTCCGGGACTGGCGTTTCGAGCGCACCCTAGATAAAGCCTACCCATATAGCGACGGTATGTGACTATGTGTCTCACTTTTTTAGCGTACCCACTTGGGCATATATCAGTTTCAGTTTGTCTGTATATTCAGCTTTTAGTTCTTACATAAAGAATCCATACATGTTAACTTTTCCGTCGGGAATAAAATTGGCGAAGGCTTCTTAAAAACCAAGTGGAATAAACAGGATAATACATTTAGGTCTTGATACTTATCAACAAAAGCAATATTTATTTAAATATTATTATATTTTTAACTTACATTTGATCAACAAAAGCAATATTTGTTTAAATATTACACTGTAAAAAATTTTTTGTAAATCTACAACAGAAAGTATTGGCACATTTGTGACCAGGACTTTTTGTAGTAAATTTACCGAAGAAAATGTCCTGTATTTTTACTAACATATCTCTTGTTAGTGAGGTGTAAAACTACGATACTGTATAGTTGGATTACACAGATTCTTATTGTAAATGAACCAATGAATAATTTGTAAACTTACAACAGAAAGTTTTGTGATCAGAACTTTTTGTAGTAAAACTACGATACTGTATAGTTGGATTACACAGATTCTTATTGTAAATGAACCAATGAATAATTTGTAAACTTACAACAGAAAGTTTTGTGATCAGAACTTTTTGTAGTAAAACTACGATACTGTATAGTTGGATTACACAGATTCTTATTGTAAATGAACCAATGAATAATTTGTAAACTTACAATAGAAAGTTTTGTGATCAGAACTTTTTGTAGTAAAACTACGATACTGTATAGTTGGATTCCACAGATTCTTATTGTAAATGAACCAAGGAATAATTTGTAAACTTACAACAGAAAGTTTTGTGATCAGAACTTTTTGTAGTAAAACTACGATACTGTATAGTTGGATTCCACAGATTCTTATTGTAAATGAACCAAGGAATAATTTGTAAACTTACAACAGAAAGTTTTAGCACATTTGTGACCAGGACTTTTTGCAGTAGATCTACAGAAGAAAATAAATATAAAGTACAATACTGTGTAGCTGGATAACACTGATTCCTAGTGTAAATTAAACACGAGATCTCATGTGGACTCACAGTAGGTAACAGGGGAGAATTACAAGGGTGTGTCGTAATTAAACAGTATAAACACTGCTTAAAGCACTTGTTGATTAAGAAACCGACTTCAGTTTTTTTTTGTGAGGCAACTGTACAGTTACCATTATGATGATGCAGATCCCCTCAACAACGATACCTAGAGTAAAAAGAAACAATGACGAGGCAGCAAAAATTTCAGGATTGAATATTTATTCAAACTTAAAAAAATTAAACACCAGCCACTGCTTGACAAATCTAATAAAGCTTACTGACTAAAAGAAATTGTGTAACATACATCATCATGAAGAGTTTTTAAACTGTAACAAGAACTGTTTTGCAATACTTAGTTTTTACCGTAATATGAAATTGTTATAGATAACTATTAAATGATAATCAAATGAGTTTAAAGGATTATTGCTTAAATGAATTTTCATGGTACATAAAGGCAAAACATATTTTCATTAAAATGCCAAAATGAACATTCAAAATGATATGGCTCTTGTGCCGTTTTGGGTTTGGTGAACACAAAGAAGGTTATGATAAAAATGAAAACATTATTATTATATTTTTACAAATGTTTTTTTTCTGTTTAAAAATAAAAACAAGTAGTTTTTCATGAGAAAATGATGCGCATAAAAAACTACCTTGGCATTATTTCTAACACACTCAATTCAAGATCATAATTCTTATAACATTTACTGTAATGTTTTCATTTCAATGAATGCTTTTTGTTAAGTCTTTGAAAAAAAAACCCTACTTGCATTAATTTTTATCATTTGGGTGGTAATTCAGTTTGTAGAATGCATACTTAACAAGATTATGTAATTATTGTTCACCCAGAGATCTTGTAAGAAATACAAAATGACCATCACCAAATGAGAAAGGGATTTTGGTCAACAGTCTCCTTTGGTTTTAGTGGGTAAATTTGATAACTGGCCAAAATTGTAATTGCTATGACTTTTCCAAGAAGTGTATATATTAATAATTAAGAAGGCAAAGGATAGCAGTTACGGAATGTGAACGAATGGTGTGACTTCTGAATTGGGTTATATAAGGCCCTTGAAAGGAGTGAAATACAACATATTTAACTTCACCCTGAATAACATTTCATAAAGTTCACTACCTACAGAAGTAATAAGTTTATGCACAAAAAATGTAATTGATGCAATCCAAAAGAGTATGTGTATAGATGGTTGAATAGTGTTTGTTGTGCATCAAAACATTTTCATGCTGTATGGTTGATTGGTTAGCTGAGTTTTACACCCAGTTCACAAGCTGTATGTAAGTCGGATAGTCCCATTTAACAGAGTGTCAGATTGTTTTTCAAAAGTTTAAATCTTCTTTTCTTCATTTTGAGACAAAGCAAATACCTTGCTACACTGTTATACAAATGAGTACTGGGCAGTAAATGCCAAAAATAGTTGGTCAAACTTATATGTATGTTGCCATAAAAAAAATAGTCAGAAAAGTTCTCCAGTTATTTACTTTTATCTCTTAATTCAATGTCTATGGGTAATGAATGAATGTATTTGTCAATAACAATATCCTGCAGCCCGATGGGCTGAGTGATGCCAGGGATAAAAACCGCTTTGGGATAAGGTAGCTTTTGTGTCCTACTTGAAACGAAAAAGACTGCTTTCTAACCTAAATGTTAAGGTGCCACTGAAACTCCTGAAAAGCGCGAAGAAATCCAACTACTTTATTGTTGGCCACACCAGTCTTCTTTGATTTGGACTTACTTCCCCTAGAAGGGTTCAGGTCAACTAAGCATCTGAAATAAGACATAAACACACTCTTTTATTGACAGTTATAATATATATAGCAGAATCATTATAAACTTATATCCATTGTTAATAAGGTAAGATTTCCCTGTGACACTGTGTTCCAGGAAGACGTTTGTTTCAGGGTCATTTTGAGGGTTTTATTGAAGAAACAGATTTGGAAACAAAAATTGATATTATTAGTTATTGATATTTTACCCTGGGTGTATGAATCGTTATGACCATTCTGAGCCGGAGGCGAAGGGTGTATGAGTAACAGAAGGGTCATAAAAGATCCATACACCCAGGGTAAAATATCAAAGACAAATTTATTAGTAACCCCTGGTAGACGGAGAATTGTCGCAGATTCATGTTTCAAACGCTATCGGTCTGTACTAGCTGATGCTGTTATTAGTGTTAATTTAACCAGAGTTACAATTTCGTGTGTGCAAATTTTCAGCTTGTCTTCTTATTTGTTTTATTTCTCAGATTCTATCTGTGACAAATATATTTTACCTAACGCTAATATCTCGATATTTCACACATACATCTACAGTCAAAATGTACGAACCTCTGTCAAACGGATCAAGCAGACGACATACAGAGTAACGCCCCTTGTATACTTAGTAACGTTATTGATCGATGTATGAAGAATTTTGTGTTTCGCTTTTCCATTTGCAGATTTGAATTAGAGTCAAATTAGATAGAAATAAAAACTTTTCACAATTAATGAAGCTTAGGTGACTGTAATAGATCCTCATAAGACCTGTTTTGGGCTTTCCGAAGCGAGTTAACATTTGAAAGAATGGTGGCGGCCATGTTTTTTCGCCAGGCGGGTCATAACAAAAAAATTCAAACTAACATGTTTGAAGGATAATAGATTTTATCCTCAACAATTTGCTGACTGCTGTGGCAGGGCTGGTGCAATAAAAATTACAGATACTTAGTTCCAGGGGTAGGTGAAATTTTACAAAGACCTACATGTACTTACCTCTGAATGAATTCAAGTGTGGCAGGTAGACCAACGTGATATTCCAAGTTAAAAACATAATATGCTGCAAAGGACATGGCAAAAGCATCTTTCAGACATTGTATGTTTTCTGAAACCACCCTTTTCTCGATAACCAAAAAGTATCCGGACTCTGTAGATAAATCTGTAAATTTAAACAAAAACACAGACTATTAAGTGTGGAAATTCTTTAAAAATGATTATGTAGACTGTATTTTAAAGTGCAGGTTATCATAGTTGGCTAATTAGTCAGTCAACATATTTTGTCAATATATCAGGAGGATCAGATATTATGATTGATTCAATGTCTATTTTTTAACCCCCTCAAAATTATTTTATAGTCTGGTCCATTTTGGGGGAAAACCAACATCATTAGCTGGATGAAACCATGATGGATTGGTACTGACAAAACTTTTCTATAAACAAGTAGTTAACATATTAATAACAGTTAAACGCTAGTGTCCTTAATCTTTTCTAAATAAAATGACAGGCCCTAACAAGTTCAAAATAAGTACTTGCCTCCTACAACTGCAATATGGGGAGTAGCCTCCACAGTCATGTCTTGTACATCAGATGTATTTGCTGTTTCCTGAATAATAAGAAAAACTTGATAGATTTCATAATATTTGGGTTAATTATCACAAAAGTAATGGGGATAAATCTGAAGTACAAAGACCAATCAATCAAGCAGAAGCACATCTGTATGTGTTTTTGCCACATTCAATGTTTACTAATACTAACAGATACCATGTAGATGCAGGATGTTTTACACCTCTTTCAGATAGATAAGTCCATTCAGTTATATCAGCATGTTCACCAGAAAACTCATACATCATGTGTGTAGCCATCTGTAAAATCATAACTAATACTGACATTTAAGAGAAAACACATTCAAACTAAAAACAACAAACAACAATTGAATAGTATATAATACTCTACCTCATAGATCTTCAGGAACAGGTTTGGTTCTTCTCCAAGAGCAACAGCAACTAAGGGTATGATAAGAGCCTCCTTTCCTTTTATACCGCCCCACTGGTTAATCTTGTCTACCCACTCTTTCACACCTTTTGATTTTATTCTCTTTACAGAGATAAAAGTAAACAACTGGTGCGCTTTGTCTGCCAGATTATCGGATAACTTTTGAGCAATGTCTATGCTTGTTAACTCTCTAAAATGTTTCAGCATAAAACTCTTTTCAAACAGTAGGGGCCATTCTTCCTTCACGTGTGATATGGGCACAGGTGGGGTTTGGTTAATGAGTCTTCTTTGAAGAATATAAGTTTTCATCATATATAGCCTCTCTTTAGACTCATCTCTCACGGAGGGTACCTTTTCTGCTTCCAGTTTTAAGAAATTTTTCAGGGCACCCAGAGATTCATCAGATTCCCCCGGTGGCATATGTACTGGATTGAAATTAACACAACCATAATTGTCGACATGTCCATGCTTACGTTTTTTACAAACCTCCTGGCTGTCCTCACCTTCACTAACAGTCCCAGAGGATGACCGCTTGCCATGACCCCTACTATAGGTATTTGCCATCCTATCCATGATTTGTGTCACAAGTCCAGAATAGCCAGACCCCAAGATCTCGCCTCCTATCATGTCTGTGAAGGAATTCGGGTATTTAGAAACAAGTTTGGCAGCAATATTTTCTACATTTTTCTTGCCGGGTAAACGAGAGTAGTGGCTGATTTCTGAGCAGATTATTCTGATCATCTGGAGCCTTAATGCTGTGGATGGTCTATTGCCTTTCTCGCAGATGTCTGTTAGTTCTTGTGGAAATTTGGAGTATGGTATTCTAAATGAGGAACTCCAGTTTTGGCTTGAATTAAACTCAAAGGTAGGGATTGAAGGACTGCTAGCCCCCGAAGAAATACTATGGTTCGGGCTAGATGAAAAAGAGTTCCTGGTAATGTCTCTAAACGGTTCACCAATTTCTGAGAGGGTTCTATTCTCTAAAAAAAAAAATGTATTTAATAAATTAATTTATAAGGACACAGTTATCAAGTGAAGATCAAAAGAAATTTACAAACGTCGATTAATTTACAAACAAATTCTCATTAATGGGTGTTTAACTTTGGTACTTACATGTAAAGGTGGGCGACCAAATTAAACCTCTTGGCACATAATTTCTGATCCCTGTCTGAATCTGGTGTCATATTAGAAAAGGGTTAATCTTATAAAATTATTTCTCTTACCTTTGTCATTAAATATCTCTTCAATTGTAGCAGTCATTTTCCTTGCATGGATTACTGACACTATGTCAGCCAAGTCCTTTTCCGGCTTGAGAAATTTCAAATCTGACACCTGGGAAATGCCCAGCTCTGTGAGTTTAGAACAAACTCTTGCTTGGACATCTAGAGAAAGCCCATTGACTAACTTTAGTATTTCTGACATTTCAAACAATGGGGATATTGTAAGTTCCTCATTCATCTGAAAAAAACAAAACAAATAAAAATCTTGTAAAATATTTTTCATAATTATTATTACCCTCATTTTATCCACAAATTATACAAATATAAATTTACCCGAATTTTTCTTAGAAGTTTAATAATGTTACAAAAGTTAAAGAGGCATGGCCTGCCAAAATTCACACTTTTTTCATAATTTCTGAGCGTCAAGACAGTAAGAGGCTTTGAAGGTCACCGAAAAACTAAATGATTGGATTGGACCATACAGCATGTGGCCTGTACGAAGTTCCGAAAAGTCAAAACCTGTTTGAAAAGTAAACAAAATTTAAATAACCGGGACGACCATTCATTCATTCTAAGCCAAAGTTATTTCAAAACAATACTTTATCGTACATTTTCGAGACTAGCATTTTGAAAAAGGGCAAGCTACGGGATATCCACGGCGAATGTGATTTCTTAAATGAGATATTAAGGGTTTCACACACACAAACAGATCCTTGCATCCTAAAACTACACACTTGAAATTTATGTCCTCGGCTGACTCTTCTGCAACCGGTACCTGTTCGTTTTGTTTATGATCTCGATGCACGTGTTGCCTAATCGCAGTGTAAGAAGAAAACGATCGAATGCACTTTCTAACTCCACATGGAAATCTAGCATTCGGAATATTTGAATGAGTTCGTACATGTTTGACGTAAACTGATGTCCTTATAAAGCTCTGTTGACACCAAGTACAGTAAAACATAATCAAATTTACCTCAACTTCAAGATGGCGTAAGTAAAACAGTGACAGTATACTAACCTTTAGAACTGTTAAATCCCGCCACTTTACTTTTTCAACTTCTACCGCCAAAATCAACCGCGAAATCTTTCATCCAGGATTCACCTCCTTCATAGAAGATTGTGGGACAAGGGGCAGTACTCTTCTCGGCGAAAGTATTTTCCAATATCGAGAGCACACAGACCACTTATTAATAAATTGAAAATAAATAAACAACAAAAGAGTTGTCTTTAATTACTCCCTTGCGCGAGCGCTAGGCCATGATGCCACTATTCGATATTCCACCGATATATCTTTTTGAACACTAAAACACACGGGCACAGGGAAATTTGGCTACAAATCATAAGTATTTTAGGTAAAGCTAACACGCCAATTTGCTATAGCAGTATACTGTATAGGTTTAGATAGTAGGCCTAATCAATCAGCTCTGATATTCTTTAACGTTCACTACCATAGGTAGGCCTACATGCACAAGAGATTCTGGGGATTGAATTATCATATCAGGGGAGTTATTGACAACATATTTATTATATCAAATTCCTAGCCTTAATTCCAATAATCTGCTACCGGTATTTGTAAGGCCCATTGTTTTATAAAACGCAGGCTCCGACAATAGCTTTACTATTTTGGAATATTTATTAGTTTTAAAATATGTTCTGTGCGGTAGGCTTATCAATCAGGCAATTGATATATGGCCAATACATTTTAATAATTTAAAACATAGGAATATTGTGTAGTTTTACATTATGTCAGTGATCCTAATACCAACAACATAGGCCTATTAGGTGTATATATACATTACTTCTGGTGTAAAACGAATCAGTATAGTACTGTTCATCTTTGAATGTAAAATACGCTGTAAAATGGGCAGCCATTTTCTATGTATATTTACATGTGTGTCGTAAACTTACCTTTTCTTGTAAAAATATCCTTTGATGTCGTAAATCTACTGTAAATTTTGTAGAGATGCTTTATTTTATACAGTAAAGCAAATACAGTATATATTCCTGTTCGGCTTTACAATAAAAATATTTGTAATTTAACAGATTTTTTTTACAGTGTATTATATTTTATGAAAACTGACATTGATTTTATGGAAAATAACATTGATTTTATGGAAAATAACATTGATTTTATGGAAAATAACATTGATTTTATGGGAAATAACATTGATTTTATGGGAAATAACACTGATAGTGAATTAAATGTTTTTTTCGTTAATCAGGATAATCCCTATTGGCATTGTCCTTGGACTGCCGTATTGGTCTCAGTCTTCGACCCTAGGACATGATTGATTGATTGATAGGGGTTTTACGCGGTTCTCAAGATTATTTCACTTATATGGCGACGATGCCAGGTTTAGTTGGGGAGGAAATCGGACTCATTCCCCTGAAGAAACCGGCGAGTAGCCTACCTGGCAACGCTTCCACACACGGCAACCGAGTGAAAATCCATTTGGTATGATTCAAACCCGCCTTTAAATGATACATTGCCTAAGTTAGCTTTGTTGTTGTTCTTTTTTGCATACCAGCCATGGGATACCCATACCGGCCATGGGATAATCTTTAATCCCAGAGATGAGTATTTTACTAAGAAAACGCCGAACCTCAATTACTGATAAATTTCATCAAGCAGTAGAGAACACTTTAATTACACAGAGTCTGAGATGTAAAGCAAAATATTATATACATTTTAAAGGTTTGAGAGAAGCCAAATATTCCGAAGTTCTAGCCAATCTCAAAGATAACAGATTTATAAGGCGATGTGGGAGGGGTTTGAAGAGGCATACCAACTTTGAACCTTGCATCCCAACTAATGCGCTTTATGCAGTTTCCAGAATATTCTACCAGTCTGATTTCCAAGCCTGCTATCCAACTGGTGGGGTGAAGGGGGCTCTGTCGGCAGAGTGATAGTCTCTCACACTCGGAACTCCCTTCGGGTATCTTCGCTCGCTATCGGTCGGCTTTGGCACGCACGTAAATCCCCGAAGTTATCAGACTGAGTCTCTCAGTGTGTAAGACACGGGCTTTCCGTCGATGAAGCGCTGGTTCGAATCCCACTAAGACGAAATGGAATTGAGCAATTTCTGAGTAGAGTTTTCACTCGAGCGCCTTAAAATATGGAGCCGTTGCCGTATACCCACCGAAAGTTATGTGTTTTCTCCGGACATAGAGTCTGGTTTCATCACTATGTCTGGCAACGCCGCTATAATCTTGAACGCGTCGTAAAACATCAATCAATCGAGCTCAGCAGTTCGTATAGTCCTTTACTTGATATAAGAGATATCTGTCAGGAATGAGCCAGGTCGATATTTTATTTTTTGAAGATATTGCCTTCCCTTGGATCATTCCACCCTGAAACTTCGGGGATTTACGTGCGTGTCAAAGCCGACCGGTAGCGAGCGAAGATAGCCGAAGGGAGTTCCGACTGGGATCATTCTGTACTCAGTGTGGCTGCTCCGTACTATCTGAAATATCCCACATCTTTGGAGAACTCTACCTGGCAGAATCGAGTGATTCAACAAAACTATTTCTTTGTTTATTAGGATTCAAGACATGTGACAAGATATATGGTTTTGAGTTAAACGAGTTTAAAGTTTCTGCTTTTCAACACCGGACAAAGTACAAAACATTATACTTTTAGGCAAACATGTGCGTAGTCCGGGTTTCTGGCTCCAAAATGACTTTTTTTGTACTGATGGTCGTGTTTTGTAGTCGGGGCTCATTTCCATCAAAAAGTCGGAGTTGAGTGGACGCTTCTGATCGGGCAGTTTGCGGTCGGATTTAGACAGTAAATAACAACAAAACTAACTCAAATAGTGTCAGTACGACATTCATTAATAATTTAGCCTTTTGTAAAGTGAATCTAACGTTTTAAAACTGAAAAACCGCTAAACAGTGTTACGTCATGAATGGCGGAGAGTTTGAGACTTGAGAAGACAAAAGTGAATTCAGGGGGAAAATAATGTTTACTGGCCCATCCTACAGGCACTGGTAGGTAGCGAAATTACCCATGAACGTGATTCTGACCGTTTAGACACAATCTGGGTAGGTTACATTGCTATTTTTTGTCTAAATCGGACCATATACTGCCCGCTTCTGAGCGGGCAGCCAACTCCGGCTTTTTGATTGCAGTGAACCCTGACTTCAAAATACGGCCGTCAGTATAAAAAAAAATTGCAGTCAGAAACCCGGACTAACATGTGCGCTGTTCAGAAGTAGACTATTTTGTCAATACATGAATGTGCGTCCCGATTATCAAGGTATGTTTATTTTCCACACACAATTCTCCCATTCGAAATATAGATTTTTTTTATCACCTTCAAACGCTTGAATTTTCTTGGAATTTTGAGGAAACGTGAAATTTAGACTCCTCCTGCCACTTAAAAGATATAATACTTCCTTACATTAACCCTTAGCGCATAATCAATATGGTTGATTAAAATAATTTTCTTCACTTCCTTTTATCTCGAGTGTATTATAGTTTCGCTTGCTTATAGGATATCATCAAATTTTGATGATACCATGAAGCATAGTTACTATTAAATTCGTGGCTTGCACAGAAAAAAATACGTTGCAGTTGCATAAATCCTATAGTAGATCTACTAAAAACCAAACCCTATATATCTAAAAAAAAAGCTATATAATATTTAGGAACAACCTATAGTATAATATTTTGAAGAAATCAATAAATCCATTCCTTTTGCTGAAAATATTTTGAATGAAAAATGATAGAATTTATTTGAAATCAGTCATCAATAAAACATACATGTTTGCAAATGGAGCATTAGCTGGTTACAGTATGACAGAAATGAAAATACCGCTCATTTCTTTACTTTTTAAATGCATGGAACAAAAGACCACATGATTCACAGATCGGATCCAAACAACAGCTAAGGCACATCTTGAAAATCTTTCTGACTGGATGGCATGAGATCTCGAGGACCTTGAGACATGGCGTGATGTACCAAATATGGTTGAAGGCAACTTCAGCGAACACACATCCCCAGCCCATGGCGATACACAAGCCACAGCATAACGTGGCAATGTTGTAACAAAGAAGTTTCCAAATTCGAAAACAGCTGAAGGTGAATTTCCACACACAGTCAATACTACGGATTCCTTCCGGTTCCGCTAGAACGTCTTCAAACGCCACCTGTAATAGCAAGGGAGATAATGTATAAGCCATAAGCACACGGGGATTTACGTACATTTTTAATGTGCCAATCAAAACGTAGCCGCGAACGAACGTTTTTCATGTCTTCTCGAGGGCCCAACAAAAGTGTCAGCGATAAGGTAAGGGGCCGAAACACTATGTTTGTTAATTTTGAGCCACGGTCAGTTTTATAATTGAAGAATTGGAGGAATCATATGTTAGTGCCGAAACTGTGTCTGTACACATCACGTGGTTTACAAGCTAAATAAAATATATAAACAAATATCTTGATGATCTTTGCATTTGATCAATTTATAATTATCTTTATTTTCTCCTTTGGTCTGTAGTAAGATATTTTGATATATACTCCATGTCACCATTTGTATTCAGCCCAAAAATGCGTTTTTTTTGCCGAATAAAAAGCACAGACCGTCCGAGGCATGCCAACGGTAGCCAACGAAGAGGCGAGAGTCGAATGCCATATACATTGATATACCTTCTTTATTGTTTTTAAACATAAAGTTTGGCACTGGAAGACTGCAATACATAAAATTCAACGATGGATTGCTTCATAAACAATTCTTGAAACATCCAAAAGAGAATCAGTGATATTTGGTATAGCGGCATTTGTCACCATGGTTTCTATGGCGTAGTCACCGTCTTGGAGAACGAATGGGATTTTGCCAGAAATTGTAAAAAAAATGGGTGTTAAACTCGACCACACCTTCACATAAGAGCATATACCTAACCAAAGTTATTACCTGCATTTATTTTTTAAGTGGAAAATATGATTTGAAAAAATATCGAATCTCACTTTCGCGCTTTTGTAGCTGAATTGCGTGTCGGATTTTGTGTGTGTGGGCGGATAGAATTTCAGACTTTGCGTGCCCACCGATTTGTGAAAGCTGATAACTTTTGATGGTGAAATTAAACTGAATTTAAAGGGGCATGTATTGCCAAATATGAAGAAAATCTTGTTAAAAAAGAAATAGCTAATAATTTGTCACTTAAACAAAATATTAGCTTTCCTTTGATCCCCTATTTAACGTGAATCCTATAGTTTTTCAAGGTTCTTTAAACGCTTTAATCGAAATTTGTGACAACAACAAAAAAATCTAAATTTTTGTGGCTCATACCAGTTTAAAGGAGGAGAAAACAAAAAAATCTCTTTGGGGTTCAGAAGAAGCACGCTAATATTTGCATACAAACTGTACCAAACACATGTTTTGTGATTCTTTTTTACGCCGGACATTGAAGTTAATAAAAGATCCCAATATGCAAACAAATTGGTTAATATTCCAAATCTCCTATTTAAGCCTAGGTTAAATTCATCCTCTTCAAGTACATCACTAATATGGCACGCAGACCAGCTGCAAGTTAACCAATTTGTTTTGTGTATGTAACAAAAACGATATTTTATAAACTTCATCATGGCCCATGAAAAATCGCAAAAATATGTGTTTGGTACTGTTAGAAAAGACATACATATATAAGCACACATCTTCTGAGCCAGAAAGTATTTTTTTGTTTTTTTCTCCTTTAAACCTGTGGTTTAAATTCAGTTAAAGGCACACTTGCCGCGAAAATCAGGAATATTGTTTACATTAAAAAAGAAAGACCGTTTTCTTCATTTTCCCCAGACAATATAAGTTAGGAACTTTCTATTTTTACCAAAATTTAAAAGTATGGACGTCACTTTGTATTTTTAATTTGAATTTGAAAATTTGAATTGTTAGGTGCCCGTAACGTAAACAAACCAAACTGCTCGCAAGGGCGATTTTATGTTTCAGTCGAGTGAGTGAACTAACGGCACAGTGTAATTTTACGTAGGCCTATTTATCTGAGAAATACAGACTGACGATCGGTTAACAGCGACTGGAAAAGCCTGCTGATAATTGTTTGAGTGTAAACCACAGATAAAAAGGCCTGAAATGAGAGTAATCCAACATTAAAGTTGACCGACACTGATCGTTGTTGTTGTAATCAGGCTTCGATTCTTCGTTTGTTTTTCACCCTATTTCTACATTCGAAAGCTAACTAGACATGTGTTATGTGTCCTATGTTTAAGTCTAGTGGTAAATTGGTTTTCCTAGCAAATTTAAACAGGCTACGGCGGCAAGTGTGCCTTTAAAAATTACAAACTATTTAGTGATAGTAGTCTCAAGCAATACTGTTTTAGTTGTGGTTTTAAGTAACTTTTTATTGCTAGTTTCACAAAATGTACACTTTTTTCATTTTGTCTTAAATTATGTAAGGATATGAAAATTTATGATAATAATAAATTGATAAAACTTTACCTGTATATGACTATTGATATCGTTAGGATCACGGTTCACCAAATCAATATCCATGTTTGTTCGATTCGCTGAAATCAATGGTCAGTAAGTCCTGATTGAGTGGTATGAGTAAAATGACCAGCGGTCAGTCTTATAAAGCCGTTATGTTAACACTTACGTAACCGTTTCCAAAACAAACCGTTGTTTCAATTGCCTTTATCCCCATCGCACGTTTAGCAACGGGGCTTTTGTTCAGCAATTACACCTTAATGTTGTGCGTACACGCCCAACAAGCTCAACGGCCCTGTACATGTTGGCTTCATACAGTATTTATGCACTTCCATGTTATTGTGGCTCTACAAAATGTGATAGTTACTTAATTAGTTTGTGTCCAAATTCAAATTTAAAATGCCTAAATCCTGAAGTTTTTTCATTAATTTTGATTGTTTAGAAAAAATCAGCGTTTAAAAAAACCTTGAAACCAATATGATTGATATTGTAATAAAAATATCGGTCAAGTCAGTGACCCATACTAAAATTCAAATAACCGGGACGTACGTGTGCATTTAGGGGGATTTTTGTTGTTTATAAAAGTACATAGGCGTACATCTGCAAGATTTGTAGCAACGGAAGGCTCTTATTTTGTATTTTTGATAAAAATAACGAACAATGAGCTAATTTCATTAAACAAAATGTTCTCTTTATTAATATTTCGCAGCTCACACAAATACAAGCCTAAAACTATGTTTACATATGTAGATGTGTTTTCTAAGCGAAAATACCTTCTGGACTTAAACATCAATATAGACAGAGGAATTAAAGTAGCAACCAGATTTGACGTTACAGCGTTAAAAAATCTGAAGGGTTGACGTTGAAGTAAATGATTGGTGACTTACGCCACATTCATTTCCCTTTCATGGCAGCGGTGCTGATTTATGGCAGCGTTGCTGATTTATGGCAGCTTGCTGATTTATGGCAGCGTTGCTGATTTATGGAAGTGTTGCTGATTTATGGCAACGTTGCTGATTTATGGCAGCGTTGCTGATTTATGGCAGCGTTGCTGATTTATGGCAGTGTTGCTGATTTATGGAAGTGTTGCTGATTTATGGCAGCGTTGCTGATTTATGGCAGCGTTGCTGATTTATGGCAGCGTTGCTGATTTATGGAAGTGTTGCTGATTTATGGCAACGTTGCTGATTTATGGCAGCGTTGCTGATTTATGGCAGCGTTGCTGATTTATGGCAGTGTTGCTGATTTATGGAAGTGTTGCTGATTTATGGCAGCGTTGCTGATTTATGGCAGTGTTGCTGATTTATGGCAGTGTTGCTGATTTATGGCAGTGTTGCTGATTTATGGCAGCGTTGCTGATTTATGGCAGTGTTGCTGATTTATGGCAGCGTTGCTGATTTATGGCAGCGTTGCTGATTTATGGCAGTGTTGCTGATTTATGGCAGCGTTGCTGATTTATGGCAGTGTTGCTGATTTATGGCAGCGTTGCTGATTTATGGCAGCGTTGCTGATTTATGGCAGTGTTGCTGATTTATGGCAGCGTTGCTGATTTATGGCAGCGTTGCTGAGACCACCCCTCTCCCCTCCTCCCTGACCATTGATGATAAGCTACCTGGCAACTCTTCCAGAGAATTTAGCGAACAATTAAATTATCATTGGGATTCAACACCGCTGACCATCAATGGCAGGCCTGTGACGGACTGAGAGAGTATCACGCTGAAGACCGATAGAGCTTTAATCAAAACGACTTGCCAAGTCCATAATATTAGGCAGAATTACAAATTCAGAAACCACCTATCACTCTCGAAAGACAAAACTGTGAGCGAGCTTGATTCGTGTGCAGCTTTACTCTGATAAACTTAAAGGGGCATGAGCTGCCAAAATGTTGATATTTTGACGTTAAAACAGAACGTTGAAATAATTGACTGTTTTTCTCAAGACGTACAATTCAGAAGCTTCTTAGTGCTTCTAGTCTCGAAAATGCACGATAAAGTATTCTTTTAACCTAACTTTGCCTTAGAATGAATGAATGGTCGTCCCGGTTATTTCAATTTTGTTTACTTTTCGAACACGTTTTCGGTTCGTACAAGCCTCATACTGTATGGATTTTCCTCATTCCAACGCCAATCATTTAATTTGTAGATGGCCTTCAAATCCTCTTACTGTCGTGAAGATCAGAAACTATGAAAAAAGTGTGAATTTTGGCAGCTCGTGCCACTTTAATCCATTCCAGCATTAACGCGTGTTAACACATTATAAATGAGACAACAGGCTCGTCATACCATGGGCGATTTTTATCCTACACCCGGAACATCGCAATCTTAAAATTTTGACATGCCGGAAGCAGCACCAGTTTTGGTTGGCTCTTCTTTTAGGTCAAAAAAGACAAATCGTGATGACACAAGACCTCTTTAATTTTCAGCCAATCAGAAGCTGGTTTACATATGGTGAAGATTGGCATGTACACAGCATTTGGAACATCGACGAATGTTGTATTTTTTTTACTAATGCTAAAATGATTTTTTATGATATTTTTGTTAACCAATGATTCTGGACAGTGCTTAGAAAGATTCGTGTAGAATATACAGAGAGGTTGTTTGGTCATGGCAAGTCTATATAGTAGTTCTTATTCGTTTTTGTTTGAGATTTGAGTGGTAGGTGATTTCAGAACTTTTCCCAGTTATATGTAAAGGCTATTTAACCTGTATGTGGGCTGAAGTTGCGTTGTTATAACAGACGGAATATCAGGAATGCTTCCATTTAAGCGAGTTGCTGCTTATAAAACCTCAACGTACAATGTACACATCTCCTGGGTTGGTTTTGACAGAGGGCTTCTATTTTGTACTTCTTGAAACTATAATCATCCGATCTGGAAGAGTGGCCGTGTAGGCTACTCGACGGAAGTCGTCGGTTTCCTATGGGTAAAGAGCTCAGTTTCTCCACCACTAAACCTAGCAACGCCGTCGTATGATTGAAAAAAATCTTGAGTACGACGTCAGATATCAATCAACCATTCACATCGCGGGTTCGAATCCCACTGGAAAATTTTCTCACTGGGTTTTCACTCGAACGACCTATGTGGGATGGTTTTCCTCCGGGCATAGAGCCCGGTTTCCTCCCACAAAAAACTAGCAACGCCGTCGAATGAGAGAAAAAATCTTGAGTACGGCGTCAGACATCAATCAATCAACCATTTACATGTTTTTTACAACTTGTAACTATGTAAGAAGTCCACCCATTAAGGCTGAATCTTTAGACTGGTTTGCACAACCTTTCAAATTCATGCTAACAACAACCGACGTAATACTTGAATAACTGGACAACGGTCTTTCCTTGCCATAGTCCTGTGTTATAAACGTTTGTAGCAATGTTGATGTTCACACCCAGAAAGGAAAGAAAGGAAAACATTTTATTGCATACACGGGATCAAAACGGAATTCATAGACATTTTCCATTGAAGTGACATGAGCTGCCAAAATTCACACTTTTTTCATAATTTCTGATCGTCACGAGAGTAAGAGGCTTTGAAGGCTACCGACAAACTAAATGATTGGCGTTGGAATGAGGAAAATCCATACAGTGTGTGACCTGTACGAACCGAAAACGTGTTCGTAATGTAAACAAAATTGAAATAACCGGGACGACCATTCATTCATTCTAAGCCAAAGTTAGTTCAAAACAATACTTCATCGCACATTTTCGAGACGAGAAGCACTCAAAAGCTTCTGAATTATACGTCTTGAGAAAAGTACCTTCATTTCAGGTCGAGGGGCTTCGGTGGTTCAGTGCGTTAGAGTGATAGTCACTCAGTCCCACACAGACCATCCATCGATGTGGCGCGGGTTCGAATCACTCTATGACCAAATAATGAAATTGAAAAGTTTTTGAGTCGATTTTTCACTCGGTCGCCGTATGTGGATAAGTTGTCAGGTACTCACCGAAATGAGCCCAGTTTCTTCCACTGCTAAACCTGTCGAGGCCGCTTTATAAGTGAAATAATCTTGAGTGCGGCGTAAAACCTCAATTAATCAATCATTTCAGGTCCCTTTGTCTGCAGTTTACAGTTTCAAATTTATTGGCAGGCCTTTTGTGTCTCTCAAACCAGATCATTCCTCTGTATTTCTCCAAAAACAATCGGTAAATGACATGTAATAATACATAGTAAGATAGCTCACACGGTTAAAATCATTAGGGGACATGTCCAGGCTTGAAAATTGTTTACATTGTTTGTACGAAACAAATAAAGTTTTGGCAAAAATAGACAGTAGGCCTACCTAACTTTTTCTGTCAAGGAAAGATACAGAAAAAAGTATGCTGTTTTAATGTAAACCGTTTTCTGGTTTTGGCGGCTAGTGTGTCCGGAGGAAACCCCCGAGCTTCGTCGAGTACCTTGGACCTCTTCCACATACGACGATCGAGTGAACAATCCACTCATAAGTTTTTCAGTTTTTATTTGGTCTGCGTGAGATTCGAACCCGTGTCGCATCAATAAAAGGCCTGTGTCAGACTAAGGGACAATCACTCTAACCCACAGGACCACCAAGGTCTGTGTGAGACTGAAGGACAATCCCTCTAACCCACAGGACCACCAAGGTCTGTGTCAGACTGAGGGACAATCACTCTAACCCACAAGACCACCGAGGTCCCTCAAATAGCCGGGAAGTATGAGTATAGTTTCGAGTCTATGTTGCTTATTATAAGTACCTTAACGTAAACTGGTATTTGGAGATAGCTCTTATCTCTTATTAGCTCTTAATCAACTAATTATATATCAACGATATTTGCCATCTATATATTTGCCAGCTCGTTTCACTTCAAGTACGGCGTAAAACATTTATTAAAGCGGCATGAGCTGCCAAAATTCACACTTTTTTCATAATTTCTGATCGTCACTACAGTACGAAGCTTTGAAGGCCATCGAAAAACTAAATGATTGGCGTTGGAATGAGGAAAATCCATACAGTATGTGGCCAGTACGAACCGAAAACGTAAACAAAATTAAAATAACCGGGACGACCATTCATTCATTCTAAGCCAAAGTTAATTCAAAACAATACTTTATCGTTCATTCTCGAGACTAGAAGCACTAAAAAGCTTCTGAATTATACGTTTTGAGAAAAATAGCCAATAATTTCAATCTTCTAACCTCAAAATATCAACATTCTGGCAGCTCATGCCACTTTAACGTACATTGGCAATTGGAGAAAGCTCTTATTTCTTATTAGCTCTTAATCAACTAATTATATATCAACGATATTTGCCATCTATATATTTGCCAGCTCGTGTCACTTTAAGTACGGCGTAAAACATTCATGTATAAATCTGAATGAGCTTTTTAAGGACGAGTTCCTGAGCTTAACGGAATACTGTCAACGTTTTGGCGTATATGACGTGAGTTTAAGATTTTTGACAACATGGCGCTCTTTCTGTTGAGAACATGGCCGACAAGTCGTTTGGGTCGAATTCGATTAGGCATTCACAAGAAACAAATAATTTGTGTATCACGTGGTCGATTTATCTGCGCCACAGGCTTACCCCCAATTGGCCAGGATGCCTCTTGTTTTCAAAATGGCCCCCATGCTATTAAAATGCACGTAAACAAGCAGTCATGGCAACAATGGTGTTTGCTTACTTCCGTTTTAGCGCCTAGACGGGATATGATTATCAGTTACTACCACAGGCACACGGAGTGCTCTCCCTTATCCACCCTCAGTATAAGGGAGAGCACTCCGTGTGCCTCTGGTTACTACGCTGACAATGTAAATACTTCGCATCTCCCTCCCCGAACCACAATAACGATTTTATTATGTCAAGGAGCTTTACTTTCTCGTGAAATTAGCCAGTAAATCGCTCAATAATTCAAACACACAACACCAAATAGTTGCAAAAGGTTAACCGATATGGGTATTTATCGAATCATGACAATTGACCAATCAGAAACTTCTCTGAGGGAATCATTCTCGATCGTTAAGTCAAAATCTCAACTACAATCGACATACGTAGTTATTTACTCTGTAATAGTATGAAAATCAGCTCAAAAACAGGTTTGTTATAGAATTCAAATCAGCCCAAAAACAGGTCTGTTATAGTATGAAAATCAGCCCCAAAACATGTTTGTTATATAATTCAAATCACGCCAAAAACAGGTTTGTTATATAATTCAAATCACGCCAAAAACAGGTTTGTTATATAATTCAAATCACGCCAAAAACAGGTATGTTGGTATTTATCCCAACTTTCAAGGTTGACTATGTACATATAAAACAAAAAGCTTTTTAAATCAAACAAACCATTCTTTATAATAAACTTGTACCAGTGTGGCTTTATTTTCAAAAATATATTCACAAAGCTTATATATGTACTGAGGTATATATATTTCAACTACATAAATAAATCAATAAAAAAACTCTCAACGAGTATCATGAATTCTGGCGGCTGTTTCTCCAAAAAGAATACGCTCGACGTAACTTTGCGACTGGTCATAACTTTACGGTGAAGGTATATGTTGCCATGACAGTTAGCCAAACATTAGATTTAATACGTAAGGCGTTATTGTTCTGATAAACAGTACCAAGACGAAGCAGTTCGTGGCGTGAGCTTAAATGGGAAAAATATACTTATTTTTGGCTGAATTGTTGGGATCGAAAGAGAAAGTAGCTGGTGCACAGGTACTAGGTTCCAAAAAAATAAAATGTGAGACACATTTGATTTTAAAAGTGTTCGTAAATAAATTTATTTCCGACTTCGTTGTCGCGGGAAACAACGGAATAAATCGATAATCTTGAGCAATAACTGAGCTGGGATTAGTTGATTGTCCAATGCCTGAAAAGCGCCGCTGGTGAAGTCCATTCGTTAGGCATCTTACTTTTTAAATGCATGGAAGAAAAGACCACATGATTCACAGATCGGATCCAAACAACAGCCGAGACAAATCTTGAAAATCTCCCTGACAGGATGGCAAGAAATCTCGAGGACCTTGAGACATGGCGTGATGTACCAAATATGGTTGAAGGCAACTTCAGCGAACACACATCCCCAGCCCATGGCGATACACAAACCACAGCATAACGTGGCGATGTTGTAACAAAGAAGTTTCCAGATTCGAAAACAGCTGAAGGTGAATTTCCACACACAGTCGATACTGCGGATTCCTTCCGGTTCCGCTAGAACGTCCTCAAACGCCACCTATCGAGTAACAACGAAAACAAATTATGAAAAATGAAAACCTAAGTAGTTGTAATGGATAGCACGACATATTGATTAATACTTCCACAGTTTGCTAAGGGCATTTGTTATATGCTTGGCTCACAACCATTATCTATAATTTATTTATGAAATATCGATGTGTTAGGCAGCATTTGCCAGTTACTAGTTCGGTAAAGAGCTACATGTATATATAGGCCTACACGCTCTCACCGGGCTATAAATCTGACGTCATCTGAAATAGTCGGGAAAACCATTAAGAACAGATAATTCAACGAATCTTTATATATATATATATTCGTATAGAATGTTATATTGGTCACTAGGTACGGGGCCCTATTACTACCAAGGATGGAATTTCCAGTGTCTTTTCGTCTTTTACAGAATTTGGCACAAGTATCTCGACGAAAATCAAGCGTGTATCATAAGAATCATACCAATTTGCAGACAAAGTCGAAAAACTCACTAATAGGCCTCTGTACTCTAGTCTACATGTATGCAACTATCTTACTTTAAATTCCAGGATTTACATAAAAAAAATAGCATAAAAAGCCCCCCCCCCCCCCCCCCCCTTCCTCCCTGGATCCAAAAAAAAAGCCTGGATATGAGATCGTTTTAAATCAGTTTTGTTAGAACATATTCTAATTTTTTTAAGAATTGGGATTTATATTATATTTTATATAAACTAGGTCAAATCTAAATGTCCACTTTTAGTTATTATTTCTAGGAGTGGATGTGTTTTAGCAGGTCCTCATGACCATGCCGCTTGTACCTTGTGTCAGTTGCCGAATGTACAATCGAATGCGTTTCCACGTCAACATGAGAAATTTATTTAACGTTAATGTTCTAATCGGATTTGGTAATTTCTTTAAGAATGGACTATGATTGAATGGTTGATTGATTGATTGTTTGGTGTTTTACACCGCGCTCACTTATATGGCGGCATTGCCAGTTTCATTGTGGGTGGAACCCGGGCTCTATGCCCGGAGGAAACCCACGACCTTCCGGTGGTAACTGGCAACCATCTGACATAGGTCGTTCGAGTGAAAACCCAGTCAGAAAATGTTTCAATATTGTTTATAATGGACTGTGAAGGCATATATGTAAGGAATAATCTGAAGCGACGAAATGCTTACAAATTTGACTTGTGTAAATTAAAAATTATTAAAAATCTGAATATTTTAAATGAACGGGCGATTTCCCATAGAGAATATGGCCAACAAAGGCGTTAGAGTAAATATTTGAACAATAAATGTTGTATATCGTTTTGAAAAGAAGCTAGAGTGCAAATATTTCCATTCTTGTTGTTATCGGGTGTTTTTCGGGGACAGGTGGGCGTTTTGGGGGGGACAGATTGTGACGGAAAACTCCCGACATATCATTGAGCCATTGCTTGAGGAAATCCGAATAGTTTATATTTGAAGCTCACAAATTGCGAGGCCACATTTCTTCATTGAAAAAATACAAAATCGTATACCGTACCTGAATGTGATTGTTAATATCATTAGGATCACGGTTCACCAAATCAAGGTCCATGTTGTTGCTTGGTTTGTTATCTCAGTAATGGTCAGTATGAACGGTAGTAAAATGACCAGTGGTCAGTCTTATAAAGCTGGCAATGTTAGGGGTTACGTAGCCGTTTCCAAAACAAGCCATTGTTAAGCTGGTCGTTACTTAATCGCCTGTGAGCTACAGTAATGCAGTTTTGAATACACGGACCGCTTTTGTTCGAACTCGCTCCAAAACCATTTGTCCTTGAGATAATTTTAAAACAAAGTATCTACAAGTTGGTCAAGCTGTTTAAGCAAAGATAAGCCTAAATAGAGTACGCATTGTTTGTTTGTGCTGCTGCCGAGATTTATTGATTGATTGATTGATGCTGGTTGACTGGTTGCTTTGTTGTTATAGGTCGATTGATTGATTGATTGATTGATTTACTCTCAGCTGTATAATTAAGTGACAGAACCCGCGCGATTATATTCTCGAATAAAGGTTGATTGATTGTTTGGTGTTACGCCGCGCTCAAGATTATTTGACTTGAATGGCGGCTTTGCCAGTTTTATTGTGAGAGGAAACCGGGCTCTATGCCCGGAGGAAACCCACGACCTTCCGGTGGTTACTGGCAATCATCCCACATAGGTCGTTCGAGTGAAAACCCAGTCAGAAAATTTTCCAATATTTTTTAGAATGGACTGTTAAGGCACATATGTAATAATCTGAGGCGACAAAATGCTTACAAATTTGACTTATGTTGGGACTAAAATTTTTTTTTGGACTGAGTGGGAATCGAACCCGCGACCCATTGGTGGAAGGCTATTCGGATTGAGCGTCCAACGCTCTACCTACTGAGCGACAGAGGCCCCTCTACTGTCCTTACAGACCTTACTGTCAAGAATCTTAATGCCGGCAGGCAACTTTTCTACGCCCGCCGGGTGTATCATGTTTGCATCATTCTGTTCGTATGCCCGTCTGTTCGTGTTCGTGTTTGTCTTCGGTCTAAAATTCCGATTGTCTTGTAATTTGAATTTGAATTGCGATGCGGTTTTGATTTTCTACACAGTTAAAGACCCGTTCTCATTGTGCTCAAACGAGATATGGATCCATTTCGTTACCAATCGCATTGATCACTTGACGTCACTTCTGCGTTGTATGTCCTGGCTTACGGGGGCCTCGCTTGCTGTCGACAGAGTGATAGTCCGTCAGGCTGACACAGGCCTTCTATAGATCTATCGATGCTGCGCCGGTTCGAATCCAACTCAGGCCACATAAAAACAATTTCTTATTGGATGTTCTACTCGATTACCGTATGATCAAAAGCGCCTCAATATAACGTAAGTAATCTTGAGGGCGGCGTAAAACATCAATCAATGAATCAACCCAGGCACACGCTATGGTGGTGATCTGTCTTGCATGTTCGCCTCATGTAAGGATATAGACTATCAGAGGCAAAATAACGTGCTGGGAGTGGTTATTAAAAATATATACGCCCCAATCTCAAGCAACTGTTATGTTTAACCACCAAAGAAGCTAATTCACAGTTAACCCTCGTATTGATTCATTGATTGATGTTTTACGCCGAATGCAGGATTTACGGTCGTCTAAAGCCGGTATGTACACCTAGAGTTTTGCTGCGACCCGACTCTCGATCCGACTCGCAAGAGAAAAAGTGTAGTGTATACTAGTCTACGACGCAAATTGGTGTCAATCGGCTTCAGTTACGTCGGGTCGACAGTGATCTGGTGCTAGATATTTTGCTCAAGAATCCGGTAGAGTCGGGTCTGGTCAAGACAGTGTATCCACCCTTGCGACCATCGTCGTAGTGTCCGAATCTGTAGACCAATCAGAAACTTCACTGCAGTCAGGTGGCGTCAAACAAAAGTTTTTTTTAAGTTGTTCCGCTAGAGGGTTCCGAACGCCGTGTCTTCCGATGAAATAATCAAATGCTAAACCCATGCATAATCATTCATAAAGTTATACACCGACAAGTACATTATAGCAACCAGTGCCCGATGTTTTTTGGATTGAGTTATTTAGCTAGTATGTTTTGGTCGCCACATTCATATGACCTCGAGCCTGTGTTTTTTGCCTAAATTTCCTAACAACGTATCTCTACAGTATGGGTTACCATGACAGTTACGTAAACAGGTGCCTGGAGCCAGTCTGAAACTTCTGATATTTGTACGTGAAATACCCTCTGACAGACTGCAGCTCATTTTGATTGTGGTGACTAAAAATAGGCAGGTCGGGTCAATTTTAATCATCCATAGTTTGTTTCTAAAACATATACCAAACTATTCTTCACACAGTTATAAGATGTAATTAGTATTCAGTTCCACATATACAATCATATTTAATCAAATGATATTTAATAAATCAGGGGAGACAACTTATGTCTCTAAATATGGGCCTTCTTCAAGCATTTTTATGAATGGTAGTTATTTTTCTGTTCAAGCCAAAATGAGCAAACCGGGTCCAGTGAAAGGGCCCTGAAAAAATATACAGACTAGACTTATTTGTAACTTTTGAGACTCACTTTTGTTTTTTAACTTTTATGATCAAATACCTTGTACCAACATTTGATGACGTCACCGACATGCCTACTAAAAAGTTAGCCACGAAACTAGCAATGACCTTATCCTTTTCGTGATAATGCAAGGGATCGAAACACTCTGGGGCTCGTTCCACAAAGCAGTCGAGATACGACGTCATGGCAACTGCGATTGATCGCACTGTGCGATGGCTTCGTGAAACGACCGCAGTCGGAACACACTTCGGCTGTCTTCGCTCGCTACCGGTCGGCTTTGACACGCACGTAAATCCTCGAGTTTCAGGCTGCTTTCAACCTCGATCAGTTATAGCTGAAGCATTGGAGGAATCTGGATTTGTGCGGAAACTGTATCTGCATGTCTTCTTAGTGTACACAGCATGTGGTTTACCGGACTAAATAACATAGATCTAAGAAATGTTTAAAACTCTCTTTAAACGTGGGTTCCATAACAATGATAAAAAATTTACAACTTACAACAACTTACTGCGTGGTGATGTCTTAAATTTTTTATCATTAACATAGATCCATCTTTAGAAATTATTTTAGCATTTGATTAATTTATTATTATTGGATTTTCACATGATGACATAGGGTGATCAAGAGAAAATCGTTTTCCTGAAATTGACCAGAGCGGAGCGAGGAAACCGGCCCTCAGGCATGGTTGGTACAAAGCATGTATATACAGCGGCCTAGCAACTTTAAAGTAACAGGTAAATTGAAAAAATCTGAAAAATATTTATTAGCAAAAGATTTTTACAGTAATTGTATTATTTATCATTCTTGTTTTTCTTTTGTCATCAAGAAATAAAAAGTTGTCAAAAAAATGTGAAGCGTTTTTCTCGTTACAAATAAATCTTGTCAATTTAAATACTGGTTCTGAGTTATGATGCATTCTGGGTAATTCTGGTCATGCGCAAATACGCCATAGTCGCTTGATTTTTTGGTGATGTTGTAGTTGTTACCATTTAACCATGTCATGCATATGGCGTGCGCAAACACACAGTTTCTTGGAGCCGGTTATCTGGACTTCCAGGTCCGTATCAAGTCAGTGAGGGCTTCACACACTGGGTTAATGAGGCACCAACAGCACAGACCGGTGAACTTCTTGGCGCATTTAGCGTTGATATCCAGGCATCTGAGACAGGGGACGATGCACCACACGTGCATGAAGGCTATTTGAGCAAACTCGCATCCCCAGCACATAGCGACGCAGAGACCACAAAAGATGGTATTGATGTGGTAACAGATCGACTTCCAGGCGCTGAAACACCGGAAACTGTTGCGCCACAAGCAGTCAGCACTTCGGATTCCTTCGGGCTCCCCAAACGTCTCATCGAACATCACCTGTTGACCAAAAAGTAAGGCATAGATAAATATTAATGAGTCATAAGCCATACGCGATTCTCGCACCTTGGAGAACGGGATTTGTCGAAGGCCCTAGTAGAACCAAAGAGAGTAGATTGGCAAGAGAGGTCTCTTCGTCCAATCAGCATTGCCGGCATGTTCTTCATGGCGCGGACGAAGTGACTTCTCTTGTCAATCTACTCTCTTTGGTAGAACGTTTTTCCACAGTAACGTAGGACCTATGAAATTCTCACTACCCCTCAATTAGCATTATGGACTGTAGAACAATAAGAGGAATACAAATAAAAGACCAAAACACCATAAAATATGTCAACTTTATACCAGAGCTGAAACTTTTTTTTTAAATGATAAGACTTTAAATAATATGATTGACTCCATAAGGATAATATGGCGAGCAAGTCTTTTAGAATTAAAATCTCAACGAAAAAATGGTGTACACTGTTCCAGAATGGGTTATATATACTATAAATGCTCGCACCTTGCAGCATTTTGTCCGGTTACCCGAGAGCACGATGGGAATGCGTCGCCATTTTGTTTAGTACAAGGAACAGCGGAATTATACATTATACATTTTAGTTTTGGACAAACAGCTAGGATCGCTGTTCATAAGTATGAAGTTGGCGTCTTAATCCATTAGTGACAGGTTTCGTTAAATAATTATTTTGCTTTTAATGTCTTAACCCCACCGCTAGGATCGCTGTTCTCCGATATAAAAATGGCATCTCGGCCATTAACGGTGGGGTTTGTTAATCAATACTTTTATTATCTTTTTAGCCTGCCCCTATATATAGGAGAACTGGTCTCCAGTAGAAAGTCGCTTCTCAGTTGGTGAAACCAAATGAAAATTGTCTTTTTCGTTTAACCGGCACTCACAAAAATGACCCGTTTTCCTTACAAATGGTGGCAATTGGCTAAAACCTTACAGTAATATACTATGCGAAAATTCGGACTTCCTCACGAATGCCGATGGGAAGTTTAGGAGTTTGAAGTGACTTAAAAATTAAATGAGTGACTCTGAAATACCTTTTAAAATTCGGAAAAAAAATTCTGAAAATTTCTAAATCTTTGAAATTGATACTGACATTTGAATATCATTCAGAATGCGATAAAAATGGTTTCGATTAAAGTGACATGAGCTGCCAAAATTCATAATTTCTGATCGTCGCGACAGTTGAGGCTTTGAAGGCCATCGAAAAACTAAATGATTGGCGTTGGAATGAGGAAAATCCATACAGTATGTGGCTTGTACGAACCGAAATAGTGGTCGAAAAGTAAACAAAAATTAAATAACCGGGACGACCATTCATTCATTTTAAGCCATAGTTAGCTCAAAACAATACTTTATATATCGCACATTCTTGAGACTAGAAGCACTAAAAAGCTTCTGAATTATACGTCTGGAGAAAAATAGCCAATAATTTCAACATTGTGTTTTAACGTCAAAATATCAACAATTTAGCAGCTCATGCCACTTTAAGTTCACAACCATTCAACCCACGTAAATATGCATGGCTCTCAATTCTATGGTCTATATTATCCAATTACGCAAAAGAAATTATTGATCTAGATTATGTCGGATTACATTTGTGGAGTACTTTTCATACTATACAGACCTTAACATCGGAATTAATTTGTTTGGGATCCCGGTTTTCCGTGTGAAATGCAAACGAAGTTAATGATCGTGATTTCCTATCTCCCATAATTAATATATCCGGATCGTCCGTTAAATTCAGCATATTGTTGTTCAGTTAAACCTCAAAGCACATTATAAATCAACCAAGCAGACATAAAGATGAAATCCTCATGATTGATTTATGGGCATCAATTGCCGGCTTCAGTAAAAGACAACCTCGATTTACTTTTCATTATGACATGAAATAGACCAGGACGTGTTTGTTACATTGCTCATGGTTATTTTAGACAAGAGGATTTTCGCTGTGCCCGTGTGTTTTAGTGATCATAAATATATGTAGGCCCTATATATAGCAGGCAGTGTACATCATACACACCCTGTTCATCGTCACCTAATGTCCCGTGCGTATATTTGTCTTAATTAGGTTTATTCTCATTTTTGAAACAGTACAAATTTTCTACCAGTCATTAACATGCCATTCAATGTCATGTACAAACTCCTAAGCATATAAGCCTAACTCCGACCTCGAATACGCATGCGCCTAGACTTTCGTTCTCGGGAGGTAGAACATTTTAAGGAGTCTGCTTACGTGTCCTATTTCTTGCAAACGAAATATGTAAAACGGAAAACATAAACCCATGAGACGCCCAATGAGAGCTAATATCGTGATTATACTGACACAAAAAGTCCCGTGATGCAATGAGTAGGTGAAAATATGAATTGGACTTATTGTGGATCGAGTGGTGAGAAAATAATCTCTCGTCAAAATACGAATCTCTTTTTATTGAGGGCATGGGCTGGGCTAACTTGGTTGTTTCTGTGAGACAATGCTGGAACCCGTTTCAGTATGGATAAATGTCCCCATACTGTGCACCATAAAGAGTAGACGAAAACAGTTCGACATGGCGACCATTTGTTTTGTTGGACAAATCTCATTTAAAGTGGCATGAGCTGCCAAAATTCACACTTTTTTCATAATTTCTGATCGTCACGCCAGTAAGAGGCTTTGAAGGCCATCGAAAAACTAAATGATTGGCTTTGGAATGAGGAAAATCCATACAGTATGTGGCCTATACGAACCGAAAACGTGTTCGAAAAGTAAACAAAATTTAAATACCCGGGACGACCATTCATTCATTCTAAGCCAAAGCTAGTTCAAAACAATACTTTATCGTACATTTTCGAGACTAAAGCACTAAAAAGCTTCTGAATTATACGTCTTGAGAAAAATAGCCAATAATTTCACCATTCTGTTTTAACGTCGAAATATCAACATTTTGGCAGCTCATGCCACTTTAAACACTTCAGGTCGTGCTATCAGGCAGTGCAGGGGAGACTATCCAATACGGACTATCCAATCCAATACTATCCAATTCGTGGCGCTGTATCGTGTCTGTGTGGTTGACAGACACAGGGTTCCGAGAACAGACAGTTTGAGAACAACACGAGCTTTCGACACCTTTGAAAGTGTCTTTATCAAGAGTACTGCGTGCTGATGCCTTACATGTAGTTTGGAATCCACGTTTTAAAAGAGTTTCAAGCATTTATCATTATTGGGATGTTGACCATACATAATCTTAAATGCAGATTCTTTTGGTATTGGTACCTTTTTTTCGGATGCCTGTATAAGAAAACGCATTCTGGAGTTAAGGGTTTTGCATCTTTATCACAAAACAGCTTAAAAATAGGACTTTTGAGGCCACATAGAAAGCGTAAATACGCAACACGACTTATTGATTGATTGAATGACGCTTTAAGCCCAGCGCAGACGAGAGGCGCCGGCTGAGCTACAAGGCACGCGTGGCCAAGGGAGCAGCTATAAATTTCAGCGCAGACGATGAGCTCTCGGCCAGTTCCTTGTCACTCAAGTTCACTGACCTACACAAGTGTACGTAATATTCTAAGTGGTCACATGATTTAATAGGCACACGTGATTGGACTATCCCTCCTCTCAGCTCAGCCGGCAGCTTACGTTGTCCGCACACGGTGAGATTCTTGCCACGAGAGGCAGAAAATATCAAACATGCTAAATACTTTCCTCACCGCCTCGAGAGGCGAAAATCTCACCCAAATTTACGCGCACACGGGGGAAACAGCTTAGCTCTCAGCCACGCGTAGCCGGCAGCTCAGCCGGCGCCTCTCGTGTGCGCTAGGCTTAAAGCCTACAGGGTCATTTGACGTATATGGCGGGTTTTATCAGATTTAGTTTGGAAGGAAACAGGGATCTTTCCCCGGAGAAAACCGTCGACCTTCGGAAAGTACCTGGCAACTCGTACACGGCGATTGATTGAAACAAGTCACTCCGATTTTTGTTTCAATTCTTATTTGGGCTGAGTGGGTTTCGATTCCATCGATGGAACTGAGGGACTATCACTATAACCGACTGAGCCACCGAGGCTTCGCAACCGGGCTCTATGCCCGGAGGAAACCCATGACCTTCCGTTGGTAACTGGCAACCATCCCACATAGGTCGTTCGAGTGTAAACCCAGTCAGAAAATTTTCAAATTGTTTGGACTGAGTGGGAATCGAACCGGCGACCCATTGGTGGAAGGCTGTTCGGATTTAGCGTCCAACGCTCTACCTACTGAGCCACGGAGGCCCCCTTGGGGAATGAAGTACAGATGATGGTAAAAGGTATCCCAAATTCTGAGACCTATACATGAAAGAGGGAGCTGCACCTGGGCGCGGTTTTTCCACAGATTTACGCCCATTCCAGCTTCAAAAGCTCCCGGTGACCTTTGTGACTGAATTGGTTGAGCGTCTATCTGATCGACAAAAATTGTATTCGACGAGTGGTGGGTTCCAATCCAGCACAGTTCAAAGAAAACGCAAAAAATTTCTGAGTGTTTGTCTTTCATTCGATCGCAATATATGAGATGATTGCCAAGTACCCGCCGAAATCGGGGTTTTTTTCTGGTTAAGATTTCGATTTCCTCCCTCGCTGAACCTGGTAACACCTATGCGTGGAATAGTTTTGAGTGAGGCGTAAAACGTGCATATATCAATCAATCAACCAATCAGAATTTATGCGGAAACTTTGACAGGTGATGCCTGTTGCCATAAATACATTATTAGCGAGTTTCGCGTTTCGGTCATATCAAGATTGCACTATAATCAAACGGACTCTTTTAAAAGTCTTTCTATGTCTACTTATATTAAGAGAGCCCCCTAATGTTATTATAGACGAGAAGATCAAAGCAAACAATGTGGTATAGAGTAAGCAATACCTTTTGAATGAACTTTAAACGTTGAACAAACATTTGAATTAACCCACGAAGGTTCGTGGATAGGCTTGCTCCGGACAATAAAATACAGTATTTATTTAGGGGTAGGCATTAACTCGTTAAGTTTCGGAGAGTGCGTTTTTTTTTTCTCCTTGTTCCTTCATTGACTGTATAGCGCGGATCTTCAAATGCATTGTTTATTTAGGCCGGGAGTATAATTTGTTTAGTCGGATCCGAAAATAAGCGTTTGAAATTATGAATCAATGTACGGTAATTTCCCAGTATAATGATGGGGCAACGTTTGTTTCTGAAGGTGCATCGTTGTTGGTTGCCAAAAGCACAGGAAAACTGTATAATTGTTTTTTTTTTAATTCGAAGGAGTGGGGGGAGGGGGGGGGGGGTTACGTCGGACTTATATGTTGACCTGCTCAAGGTTTAGATGGGGCCTCGGTGGTCAAGTGGGTTAGAGTGATCGTACCTCAGTCCCACACAGACCTTGTATCGATGCGCCGCGGGTTCGAATCTCACTCCGACCAAATACAAATTTCTGAGTGGATTTTCCACTCGGTCGCCGTATGTGGAAGGTCGTGGGTTTCCTCCGGGCAATGAGCCCCCCCCCCCCTCCCTAAATCTGGCCACACGACATAAAAGTGCGACGTAAAACATCAATCAATCAAGTCTTAGAAAATCCGGCTCCCAACTCTCAAATTTTTTTTTCTACGTCGGAAATATGTTGTTTAACTCTGTTACCACCATTTGTTTGCTTCGGTATGTCTTTTTCCAGCTTCCAATTTAGCCCTAATCCAATTTGCTTCTCCTTATTGGTATCATAGGTTTCCTGCATAATGGGACAGAGTACCTTGAAACAGAGTCATTATTGTATGCCGCAAAGGGACACTTTGCAGAAAGGTTTTACCCTTGCATTCATGGAGTCTAGCTCATATAGGCTACAGTATGATTACATCTAATCGATAGAGCGGGTCATAACGGCCAGAAATAGAGGAGTGCAGAGCGATTTGGATTGTCAGCACGTGAGGGTATATTGTAAAACTAAATCAATAAAAAGAGTGGAAAATCTTCAGAAATAGGCACGAAGCCTTTCCTTCGGAGCCCCTGTTGTCAAGTAAACATGTCGACTCTACTAACAACGGACAACAACATATATTTTGATGACTGGAAACGCAAAAGACGTATTCCAGCAACAGCATTTAGACTGCTTCTTCGAGCTGAGCTGTTGGGACGCTGCAGAAAAACGTTATTTGACTTACAGGTTTTTACACGATTTTGTTAAGAAATTAGAACAGATTTCAAAATTTTAAATTATGTCGGACGAAACTGAAACCGTGCTTGATATGAATCAACGAGACCCAAACAACCTTAATGATCATGTTCGGGTAAGTGATCTTTAAGTCTGTCATAGTTGTTTTTTGAGCTGGTAAAAAATGACATTTTTTCATAAGTTCCGACGTAGGAAAACCCTTTTACTCATTCGCGTAGAAAATACATGCTTTCATTTATGTTGTACGCTGAATTTCGTTAGTTCATTTTAAAAGGCACACTTGAACGTTGTAGCCTGTCTGACATTTGTTAGGAAAGTGAATTGCCGCGAGCTAAACCATTAAAATCAAACTAAATTAAATTAGGTACATGTACGTCCAGTTTTTGTTAAAAACGTCCAAACGGGGAAGCAGGACTTATGTAGAATTAAAGCCCGACGACAACGTATCTGTCAGAAACCATGCATATAACTTGTTGCATAGCGATGATTTCAGGTTTTTTGTTTTGAGTTAACAATCTGAAACTGAGGGAAAGGCTTTTTGTGTCCTCAAGCAAAATCATTCTTCCGTATTTTTCAAATAGAGTCCGTAAAATAATTCTACCGTTTGCTCGCTTAGAAGGTTCAAATTAAATGAACTATGTGCGTGGAATGGACACGTCTAATTGGCTGGTTTGGGTCTGACATTGTAAAATGTGCCGCCATTGATAGTTGAAGCGCGCGTGCATAACAGATCTGGATCGAAATTGCACCATCTCCAAGTAATGGCGGCATTAAATGCAAATCAAATGCCTCTTGGCCTCCATTCCACGCATACAGTTCATTGGTTCAAATCATTTGGCTGCTTATGCGCATAACCACGCTCGCAGCTTGTTCACTTTGCAAGTATACCTAACATATATAATTTTCAACTTCAAATTGAAAATATCAACTGATAACAAAAACTTCTTTTTTCTGGGAAAAATACAGAAACCCGTATCTTGTTTTTCCTGTAAACCTCATTGTGGATTTTTGCATCAACTGTCAAACTTTGTTTTAAATTCCCAAAGTGAAGGTCCTATATCAATTTCAAAAATGCACGCTCAAGTTGCGTTTCAAGAAAACGAAATAACGGATACGAGGCTTATAAAACAAAAGAACAGAGTTATAAAATCCCATCGTGCCATTGTTACTGTTTTCAATTTAAAGGGAAAATTGAGTTGAAATAGAATTAGCTAAGTGTTCGTCATCGATATCAAGAAGTACAAAGTAAATAAATGCTAAACATTATATTATGAAATGAATATCTCACACAATATAAGCCTTGGCTTACCGTGTAGAGAAAGTGTACTTCTGTGCAATAAAGATACGTTTAAAAAAAAAAAAAGTAAACGTTTCAGCCTGACGTACGTTTAGGTGGTTTTGTAAACAACAAAGCACCACCCACCGCCCACCCCCACCCCACCCTCCACGAATATATTGTCTGGCGTTTGAATTCTGTCCGTCATAAGCAACATTTTCGGTTCTAACGGGTTACTGCATTGCGTTATCGATATTTTTTCTACGTCAATCAAGCTCTGGTTTCTCTTGACAACGGGCGCTCAAGGTAATAATTACTTACTAGTATGGCGTACATCATTCATACGAATGGACGCGCTAATAAGCTAAAACACCCAACCAACCAACCTTGACATCCAGAATTTATGAAAAAAGTCACAATTTACACAGCTCGTGTTACTTTATTTTTTCGTTCTAACATGACGTTTTTATGTGAAATTATGGAGCAAAATACGGCAAATTGAATTGAAACGTCACCAAAAATGTTCTTAAAAGCGCCATCTGTCACTGGATAATTTATGAGACTTAAAGTGGCATGAGCTGCTAAAATGTTGATATTTTGACGTTAAAACAGAATGTTAAAATTATTGGCTATTTTTCTCAAGAGATAATTCAGAAGCTTTTTTGTGCCTCTAGACTCGAGAATGAACGATAAAGCATTGTTTTGAACTAACTTTGACTTAGAATGAATGAATGGTCGTCCCGGTTATTTTGTTAACTTTTCGAACACGTTTTCGGTTCGTACAGGCCACATACTGTATAGATTTTCCTCATTCCAACGCCAACCATTTAGTTTCTCGATGGCCTTCAAAGCCTCTTACTGTCGTGCCGATCAGAAATTATGAAAAAAATAATAATTTTGGCAGCTCATGCCACTTTAATTACATTCTTGTTGATATTAAAATCAGATCAAATCATCTCAATCCGAGATTTTAATTTTTTGCAGGTAATGTTTGAGGATGTTTTAGCGGAACCGGAAGGAGCTCACAGCGCCGACTGTGTCTGGAGAAACTCGTACAAATGTTTCACATGCGGAAAAAACTGCTGTTACACTTTCTTGACCTACTTATGTGGTATTCTAACTGCTTTATGTTGGGGATGTAATTTCGCCTGCATCACATTTGAGCACATCTGGTGCATCACACCATGCGTTAGAATGTACGGCATCCAACTGGGCTGCATGCAAAAGTTCCTGGGTCAGTGTTTCGCCTGCTGCGTGTCGCCATTTTGTGAAGCATGCGGAATGTTCTTCACAAACATCCGGGTCATGAACAGTTCGAATTAATACGCCAACATGGCAGCCAATTATCTTCGTTTTATCAAAAGTCTATATCTTGTTTTGAGGATTTGTACAGCAAAGTCAACAAAACAAAAACTGCCTTTCAGTATTTGGTTTAAAGACTGAATTTTTTCTCGAACATTTTGAAATTCAAACTGATCAGAAGTGTGATTTTGTGAAAAAAGTTCCATTCGCATCTAATTTTAATTACAAATGTAACAAAATTATTCACGTATTTTTCAAACAATATTTAGTATTCTATATATAATATTTCTTTTACAAAAATGCTCTCTAAGAATAAATTGTAAAAATCCTTACAAAATAAATTCATTGAATTTAAGAACAATGGACAGCTTCTACAGAAAACAAAAAAGGCTACCATTGAGAATCAGGTGGGCGCCTGGCATGAAGCATCTTCTCTGGGCAAGTTAAAACCTTCATGTCCCCATTTTGTGTTTTACCTTGGCGGACTACTACACTCAAACCCGTAAAGCGAATAGCTTGTTTTGATTGAATGCGAGAAAAACTTCTTGCAGCTAATCTAAACCTCGGGCACTTACACTGAAAATGACGTAATGGCGGCTGAGTTCACCTTGAACTTTTGTGTAACGAGTGCTGATTGGCCAAGACTCTGTAAGTATAGTAAAGACACTCTTACATTCCCACTAGTGGGCGCTGTTCGATTTACGGCTGGGAGTGGAGTAGTCAGCCAAGGTAAAACACTAAATGGGGACCCCCAGATTTTAACTTGCGAGTAGTCAGCCAAGGTAAAACACTAAATGGGGACCCCCAGATTTTAACTTGCGAGTAGTCAACCAAGGTAAAACACTAAATGGGGACCCCTAGATTTTAACTTGCCTTGCGAAGATGGACATGAAGAGAAGAGATCTAACGTCCGTCAAAACAGCAGCATGAAATTTACTATTTCGCGACGCTGTCCCGGAATCTACTTCTACACTCCATAAATATAGCTACGTCGATGTATATAGTTATATAAACCCCTTTTTGTGGGAGATTACAAAAGAGCATAATAGAGCCTTTTCGCGGTTTGGGTTCTAGACCTAAGATGTGCATGTTTTGGTACATTGTATACCCCATAACATTTTTCTCTCATTATGTGAAAATAGCCTGTCAGGAGTTTCCTTCACACTAAAAGTCCGGGGTCCTCTTCCAATAAAACTTGCAACGCCGTCGATTGGTGAAATAAACTTGAGTACGGCCAGATAAATAAATCTTCCTGACCGACAAGTAGTAACACAGGAAAGATACACTGAGTACGGCTACAATAAATCATGAAGAAAAAACCCTCCCTTCCACTTTGAAGATCTCACTTCGTTCTTGATAAGCCGGTCATTCATTAAAAGCTGGTATAAATATCCGCGTCCAATTACCGCCTAGCCTGATGATGTCACATAGACACGCAAAGCTTTATGGATAAAATGTAGGCCTACCTCAGTTCGCCATTTTGTTTATTGGTACTGATGACATAACCTGTTTTATCCACACATTTTCCTGGTAACTTTACGCCTTTTTACGTCTTACTTTCGATACAGTATTATTTCTTCCGCCATATTTTAAAATTCTGTTAACTTCCCTCAATTTCCCGAAATGCTTTGCCCGTAAATTCCAAGTGACGTCATCAAGCAATTGGTCAATTGTCGGGAAAAATAATGGGACACAGGCAAAACTATTATCAAATATATATATGTCCATGTACCAGAACTGGCCTTTCGAGTATGATCTGGTATACCAACATCCTATATAAGATCAGACCATTCGCTACAAAAGAGCGTACTTCTATCTCGGCACTAAGTTTGTTTAGTTGTTTTTTTTTTTTTGGGGTGGTTGGTTTTTTTTTGGTTTTTTTGGGGGGAAAACGTATTTCTTATACAAAGAAGATTTCATTAAATGACTATATTTAGAAGAATTTAAAATGGTTCTGTGGATTTTAGATAAAAGTTTGGCTGCTTTTTAGTCCACAATCGGCTATTACCTTATTGGTAGCATCTGACTTATACTCATTGTGTATTTGTTAATTGATTTGTGTTGTTCTAGGCTACCCTAAAGAATACGCTTAAGATTATTACACCGACAAGGCGGCCAAAACCCCATGGCCGAGCCCGCAGAGCTTACATTTTTCCAAGCCTCTTGCCATCTTAGATTTTGAATGTTAAATTATTCCTTTAATTAAATCTATATGATTGGGCCATGAGGTTTATTCCCGCCTTACATGTTCAACATTGTTTCGCCTTTGCACTCTCTAATCATGATGCATAAAAACAAAATGAAAGAAACCCTCAGTCCGACACAGACCTTTCGTCGATGCCACAGGGGTTCGACGACCACTCAGACCAAATCAAATTGAAAAATATCTGAGTGGGTTTTTCACTCGGTCGCCGTATGTGGAAGAGTTGTCAGGTACTTCACGAAGGTCGGGTATTTCCTATACAGGCAATGTGCCCGATTTACTCTAACAATAAACCTGGCAACGTCCACATATAAGTGAAATAATCTTAAGTGCGGCGTAAAAGCCTTATTTTTGAAGACAAATAAATAGCATTTAACACTCTCAAAACACGGTATTATTTTTCCCATTTAGGTATACTTCTTACCTTAACATTGTCATTCATGTTATTTGGATCTCGGTTGATGAGATCTAGATCGTCTGCCGTTTGCTCCATGTTGAAAGGCGAGGGATTTCGTGTGGGGAAAGATCTTTCGCTCCCGAAGAAGATTTACCCTATGTGGTGCTGTTACTCGTCGACAGGCAAGGCAATCAACTGGCCTTTTGGCAATGGGTGATCGAGTATTAGTGGGCTAGGATAATTGTCTTATTGAACCTACTAGACAACGGTGAAAAGATACATGTTTTAGCCGTAAATAAACAAGCAGTTGCTTCGTATACACATAGGGGGTTCTACAAGGGGTGGTTTTTAGGCCAAATGCTGTTTTTAATCCATATTTATGAACACTAAATCACAAGGGCTCAGGGAAAATCTTGTTGATTGAATTAACCATGGAGACAAGTTTGTAATTGTGCTTAAGTTGGTGGGGGGTTGGGGGGGGGGGGTAGTCATTTAGACTTTTATGTCCATACCTTTTTGTATTAAACCAAAATCCATGATGTTTCATTAGGGTGAAGACAGACATGTCTGTATATCACAATATCAAGAATTATGTCAGAAAAAAAGCGTCGTTCTCCTAATTTTGATAAATTCTATGTGACTTGAGGCCGAATAAAAATTACGGGACAATTTTGTTCTGGCCAGTAGGAGCTTTTCCTTATGACGTCCTTCTGATATCGCCAAATTCCTACGGTAACGATCATGGAAATGGCGTACTCAATATCAAACTTTATTTAACGGTATTTAGATGTTGAATGGTTACAACAAAAGGAAGAATTACTTATGGATAACAATGTTTAGTGGGTGACGACGTTTCGATGTAGTGCTTACATCGTCATTGAAGTCGATGGCGTTTCGAAGTAGTTCTTATGTCGTTATCGAAGATGCATGACATGCAAGAGCTACATCGAGAATCTGTTCATTCAAAGTACACTGAAAAACTAAAGAACTGATGTAAAAATATTGTCGATACATCGTCACACAATAAACCAAGATTGATTGATTGATTAATGTTTTACGCCGCAATCAAGAGTATTTCCCTTAAATGGCGCCGTTTCCAGGTTTAGCGGCAGAGGAAACTTGGCCGTAGGCGTGTACCTGGCAACTCTTCCGCATACGGCAATCGAGTGAAAGATCCACTCAGAAATTGTTCAGTTTTACTTGGTCTGAGTGGGATTCGAACACGCACCGTGTCGATGAAAGACATGTGTCGAACTGAGGGAAAATTACTCTCACCGACTGAGCCACCGAGACCTCTTATAAACCAAGATTCGTCGAATGAACAAGATATTTGTTCCCTTTTTATTAAATTTATTAAATTTCAATATATATATACTAATATTAACCCTTGGTTAGCCTCTGGTTGCTAGACGAACTAATGTGGACCGAAAACATAAATATAGAGTTATTAAGTTTCAGATTTTTACGGTCCAGGTCCTAAAGTCAGGAAATTAATGAACTTGAACGGTGGAGTATATATATGCGCGCGAATAACCACCTATAACAGACATACAAATATGTCCGTACACCAGCTGGAATGCAAAGACGCCTGCCAAAGTCCTCAAAGCACTTTGAAGCGGAACTCTTAACTATATTCAATACATGCTATTCATGACTTCAACACACACTTTCTGGTGAGTTTCAACACACACCTTCTGGTGAGTTTCAACACACACTTTCTGGTGAGTTTCAACACACCTTCTGGTGAGTTTCAACACACACCTTCTGGTGAGTTTCAACACACACTTTCTGGTGAGTTTCAACACACCTTCTGTTGAGTTTCAACACACACTCTCTGGTGAGTTTCAACACACCTTCTGGTAAGTTTCAACACACACCTTCTGTTGAGTTTCAACACACCTTCTGGTGAGTTTCAACACACACCTTCTGTTGAGTTTCAACACACACCTTCTGTTGAGTTTCAACACACACCTTCTGTTGAGTTTCAACACACACTCTCTGGTGAGTTTCAACACACCTTCTGGTAAGTTTCAACACACACCTTCTGTTGAGTTTCAACACACCTTCTGGTGAGTTTTAACACACACCTTCTGGTGAGTTTCAACACACACTTTCTGGTGAGTTTCAACACACCTTCTGTTGAGTTTCAACACACACTCTCTGGTGAGTTTCAACACACCTTCTGGTAAGTTTCAACACACACCTTCTGATGAGTTTCAACACACACCTTCTGATGAGTTTCAACACATCTTCTGATGAGTTTCAACACACACCTTCTGGTGAGTTTCAACACACACCTTCTGGTGAGTTTCAACACACACCTTTTGGTGAGTTTCAACACACACCTTCTGGTGAGTTTCAACACACACCTTCTGGTGAGTTTCAACACACACCTTCTGGTGAGTTTCAACACAGGTCTTCAATCTTTATTGTTTCACCTGTTTGTATTCAAAGCTATGGAATAATGTTGTCAATCCGAAGTGTGTCGTCTGAAACCCCTATTAAGATTAACACTCACGCTCACTAAATGTGAGCTTGTTGAGATTTTAACCATGTGGTTTGAGTATGTTCGAAACGATTGATTGATTGATTGTTTGGTGTTTTACGCCGCGCTCAAGATTATTTCACAAATAAGGCGGCGTTGCCAGTTTTATTGTGGAAGGAAACCGGGCTCTATGTTCGGAGGAAACCCACGACCTTCCGCTGGTAGCTGGCAACCATCCCACATAGGTCGTTCGAGTGAAAAACCAGTCAGAAAATTTTCCAATTTTTTTTGACTGAGTGGGATTCGAACCCGCGATCCATTGGTCGGATTGAGCGTCCAACGCTCTGCCTACTGAGCCACGGAGGCCCCATTTTCGAAACGAAGTGTCACTCACAATATGATTATCGCCATATGATTTGATAAAACTTGGGCTCTAGATAAATATCTTTTCTAAACTCTATTTCATTGTTTTCAAAGAATTGTTCCAGCGATAAAGACCATGCACGACGTATTGTCAATTTGCTATAAGCGCTGAAAACCAAATATATATCTAGGTCCAAACTCTTTGTGACAGACTAAATGGTATAACAAAAAAATACTTAAAGGCCCACTTGCCGCCGTAGCCTGTTTAAATTTGCTAAGAATACCAATTTACATGAGCTTACTACGACTAATACCACTAAACTTAAACATATGACACATAAAACATGTCTAGTTAGCTTTAGAATGTAGAAATGGGGTGAAAAACAAACGAAGAATCGAAGCCTGATTACAACAACAACGATCAGTGTCGGTCAACTTTCGTGTAGGATTACCCTCATTTCAGGCCTTTTTATCTGTGGTTTACACTCAAACAATTATCAGCAGGCTTTTCCAGTCGCTGTTAACCGATCGTCAGTCTGTATTTCTCAGATAAATAGGAATACGTAAAATTACACTGTGCCGTTAGTTCACTCACTCGACTGAAACATAAAATCGCCAATAGGGGGGCAGTTTGGTTTGTTTACGTTACGGGCACCTAACAATTCAAATTTTCAAATTCAAATTAAAAATACAAAGTGACGTCCAAACTTTTAAATTTTGGTAAAAATAGAAAGTTCCTAACTTATATTGTCTGGGAAAATACAGAAAACGGTTTTTTTTTTTTAATGTAAACAATATTCCTGATTTTCGCGGCAAGTGTGCCTTTAACACAAGTGAAATGAAGATTAGCCCATATTATAAATATAGGATGGGTCGCGGGTTCGAATCCCACTCAGTCCCCAAAAAATTGGAAAATTTTCCTACTGGGGTTTTACACGAACGACCTATGCGGGATGGTTGCCAGTTACTACCGAAAGGTCGTGGTTTTCCTCCGGGCATAGAGCCCGGTTTCCTCTCACAATAAAACTGGCAACGTCCTCATATAAGTGAAATACTCTTGAGCGCGGCGTAAAACACCAAACAATCAATCAATAGAAATATAGGTCGTCGGAAGCAAACTCTCGGTTACCGTCTTCCATCCTTCGGTACCATAACAACACGGTTTTAAGTAGGATGAACAGCAAATAATTAACTAATTGTGGGTCATTTTTAGCAAAACGCACGAAACATCGAGTTTCCCTTTAATAGCAATCTTCAAGAGGTACATTTAGTTAGATTTATATACAAGCAGCAGCCCCCCCCCCCCCCCCCCCCTCCCACAAAAAAAAAACGATTATATATAGCTTGGTTAATTAAATTGTGTTTTCATTATTTGCACATATGATCGGTTCACACGGAATTTACTATAATAATTTGGTTTCAACGCCAATCCTTACAAAATAATAAAACACAACGCTTGTCTAGACAATCAAAATTTATGAAAAAAAATCCCAATTTTGGCAGCTCATGCCACTTTAACAATATGACTCTATAGCGCTAGCTATTAAACGTATTGCTCTCCTAATACGGTAAGCCATGAAGGGAAAATATCATCCGATGTGCACTTATAGGCCAATTTCAGGCCAATGTTATGATTTTACCAAGGCAGCCATCAGGTAAACATGAAACCTGATCTTATTTCCGCCAATAGCCTACATGAAGCATGTCGGAACAGAAGACAAGCAGTGTTTTAAGGTTCAAATCGATTACACACGGTCCAAGCCACAGAAACTACAGAAACAATATTAACAATGAACTATATGCGTGGAATGGTGATCACGTGGTATTTGATTTGCATCGAATGCCGCCATTACTAGGAGATGGTGCAATCTCGATCCAAGATAGAGCAACGTATTTACAGACAAATATTATACAAACAGTGGAAAGAAAAAGGGACTACTTGCGAAGAATGGGCGCTGCCATCTTGCTTTATTATTTATTCTTGAGCTGATGTAGTGCCGATTATCTTTTTGATTTTTAACAAGTATTTCTGTCCAAAAATCTTGCGATACAGGTTATTATTGTAGGGTTACATGTTTGGAAACAGTATAGAACAGATAATGAAATAAATAGCATACACATTATAAATTCTCAGTAGGTTCACAAAACGGGTGATTGAGAGCGACGGCTCTCGAGCCGTGTCTCGTATGAAAGATCTCGTAGAATGGCACGAGATTGATGTCCAATTTTTTTATTAAACTCGTCATTTAACGTTCTGTCAGGGAAGTTTTCAGTGATCATCCCAATAAGTTTGCCTCATACCCACGGTGCCCATTTATAGAAAACACGTATAAAAAGGGCTTACTCTTACAAACTAAGTACTAGCTGTGGTTTTAAAGATAATTGAGAGGAATTGACCGATTGCTTGATGACGTCACTTGAAATTTATACGCAAAGCATTTCGGGGGATTGAGGGATGTTAACATAATTTTAAAATATGACGGAAGAAATAATACTATATGGGGAAGAAGATGTAAAAGGCGTAAAGTTGTCAGGATAAAAACAGGTCATGTCATCAATGGTTTTTCAAAAAAGGGACATCTTGCCAAGTACCAATAAACAAAATGGCGAACTGAGGTACATTTTACCCAGAAAGCTTTGCGTAAATGTATTTGACGTCATCAGGCTCGGCGGTAATTGGCGAAAATAAAAGAAAAAAATCAATTGCCAACCCTTGCACATCCAACGATCCAGTCTCTTTGTTAGCCATAGTCTGTTACTACTGCCAAAAGCATGCTCTTAAATAAAAAATATTTCAAGAGAATAAATGGTTTTAAATTATTTAAAGAAAATTGGGATGAGACCCTATGTAATCGATAATATAGATAAGGTATATAGGTAAATAATGGTATAACCTTCACCTCGCTATAATAGGCTATGTCTTTAACAACTTTGTTTTTCAAAAAGGCTACTATACCGGCCTATGGATATATTTTAACACAATTAGACACGGACACAGGGAAAATCTTGTCTAAAATAACCACGGAGACAAGTTTCTTATTGTGTTAAAAAGAGGTATATCCTTTAGACGCTTATACCCAATCATAAGTTGTTATAATAGACCACAACCCATGATATTTCAATAGGTTGACGACAGGCGGGAGTTTGGCCTTAGTCAGTAGAATTTTCTGGAAAAGATTATTCGGCAACAAATCATCAGTACATGTTTTGTGCTAGATTCCATCGAAGACACATGGCAACTCGATAACCTTCTCCGCTTTCTCGGTATCCAGAGCTTAATATGGCATGAGCTGCCAAAATTTGGATCTTTTTCATAAATTCTGATTGATAACGTCAAAGCACCCGGTTTCTTTTTTTTTTTTTTTTTCAGCCAATGGGAATTGAGCTAGGAAGTTGTTTTTAACCAGTTTTGAAAATACCACATTTTGGCTTAGAACCTATAAGCTTAAAATTGTCAAAATGGCGGTGCCCATGTGGAATTGTGTTTGCCACGAAACCGGCATGTACAGTGTATTATACTTTATCCCGCATCAGACAAAATACTTGCATTTGATTGGACGTCATCGATCACGTGGAGACGTGATATTTTTCCGTATCAGGCAGACCGAGTTCGTATCAGGTTACCTAGAGTTACTTGCCCCTGAATACACGCTGCGACAGAATGTGCACGTCTACTAAAGTGGACAACCCTTTATGTCATACCCGAAACTGAGAGCTTTCATAGCGCATGTGTACCAATGTCAGTAAAAACAAAACTAACACAAACTTGTAAGCATAGACTGCGCATGCCTAAGCGACTGTCATACTCCTGCTTGAGTTCAGTAAGTTATTAAAACGTACAATGTGAGCGGATTTCACAAGTCTTCATTAAAACAGATCCCTTTTTTTCATACAACATCATCTGTTTCAATCACGGCGTAACTCAGCAACAATTTCTTCAAATAACAGAAGATAGTTGGATTAAATTATGATCAGTTTAAATGCGTGTATTGACAGTTGAACGGTGCGACGCCTGACATTGACAGTTACATGTACAATGACATATCCGAAACTGATTAAATTCATAGGCATATATAACAGGTATATTAATTTGTCTTTTTCTCCACTAATATTAGTCTAATGATACTTCGAAAAAAGATTTTATTTTGGTTTCAATTGAAATGTTTTTATCAATTATAAGTATGTTAATTAGTTGTAGACCTATACTGACATGAAAATACATGTAGGCCCCCCTATTTACATTCTAAAGAATAATAAGTCCAGGGTTATAAAGAAAAACAATACACCTACAATTTGTAAAATCTGAAATATATGTAGGTGATGATTACTGAATTAGCTGGTGAATTATTATTAATGAATTTAGAGACACTGATTTCCCTGTCAGTAGGCCTTTTGATTTTAAAAATATGTCTCGAAGAAATGAATTGGTGAATTGTCCATGTTAAGAACTAATTTTCAGTATTAGTGAAACTAACTAAATTCACAATTTAGTAGCCTACTGATATCTTTTAAACGGGCTGTCAAAATTAAACCAACTCTCCTGTCCAACTACCAATATTCTTCTGTTCATCAACCCTTCTATCACTGTATCCTTTTGTTCAACACACGTCACCCACCTATTTCCTTCTGTTCAGATGGCAAGATGTACATGTATATGTTAGAGTATATAGAAGAGTGATATATTTCTTTTTTAACACAATTAGAAACTTGTCTCCATGGTTATTTTAGACAAGAAGATTTTCCCTGTGCCCGTGTCGGTGTGTTTTAGTGATCCTAAATACATATAGAAGAGTTTGCCAGATACTTGCTGGTGGTCGGGGGTTTTCTCTGGGCAAGGAGCCCTTGTCTTCCCCCCCCCCCCCCCCCCCCACCACTAAACTTGGCACACCATATAAGTGAAATAATCTTGAGTGCGGTGTAATAGACCAATCAATCGTTGAATTAATCAGATGGCAAGATCTGAAGTCCAGATGTCGGCACCAAGTCCAGATGGCCTCCAGTCCAGATGTCGGCACCAAGTCCAGATGACAAGACCTCCAGTCCAGATGTCGGCATCAAGTCCAGATGGTTATTCCTTCAGTACTGGTGTCAAGACCTCCAGTCCAGATGTCAGCACCAAGTCCAGATGACAAGACCTCCAGTCCAGATGTCAGCACCAAGTCCAGATGACAAGACCTCCAGTCCAGATGTCAACACCAAGTCCAGATGGTTATTCCTTCAGTACTGATGTGAAGACCTCCAGTCCAGATGTCAGCCCCAAGTCCAGATGGTTATTCCTTCAGTACTGGTGTCAAGACCTCCAGTCCAGATGTCCTCACCAAGTCCAGATGACAAGACCTCCAGTCCAGATGTCGGCACCAAGTCCAGATGGTTATTCCTTCAGTACTGATGTCAAGACCTCCAGTCCGGATGTCGGCACCAAGTCCAGATGACAAGACCTCCAGTCCGGATGTCGGCACCAAGTCCAGATGGTTATTCCTTCAGTACTGATGTCAAGACCTCCAGTCCGGATGTCGGCACCAAGTCCAGATGGTTATTCCTTCAGTACTGGTGTCAAGACCTCCAGTCCAGATGTCGGCACCAAGTCCAGATGACAAGACCTCCAGTCCAGATGTCGGCACCAAGTCCAGATGGAAAGACCTCCAGTCCACTTGGAATTAAATAATAATAGTTCAATTCAAGTTGAAATCATTTTGACTCCAGTGAGAATGTTTGAACTCAAATCTTAAATATATAATTCCACAAGATCAACTTTTTTCTCAATGTCTTTACTTTTTTGTAAAGACGTTGCCCTTTTTTCCTATTTTTTTCTGATCTTAACTGCCAAGTTGGTAATCTCTTGCACCAACACAAATCCGTGCATCCATAATTTCTTAGGTGCCTGCCACCCAAATGCCTTATATGGAAGATTTTGCTGGTAACCCCTGGGGGTCAGAGATTTCCTCACGCACTTAACCTGGCATTGTGATATAAGTTAAATAATATCGAGAGCAACATAATTCAGCCCACTCCTTTCAATGGTCTCAAATTTTGATCTATGCTTTGATATCTTTTACAAGCACTTCATTTCAATTATTAGCTTTATTTTATCTCAATTTGTTCCTTGACCTCTAATATCCACTTTTTCATACGGTCCATTTTTTTTCTAGACCTGGACTCCTTTGAATATTTGACTTTTTTGTTTCAAGTTTTGCAAGAAATTTTTTTTTTATTATTATTTTGAATAACCAAAATTAGATCTTGAGGTATGCACATTTTATGACCATTACTTCTTAATCGACTCGTTTTTTTCTGATCTTCAATTTTTTCCACTAAATATCAATATATCCCATAAATATATCTCGTTCTCTTGTTCTTAGCTGCTTTGGTGAGCCAGGTCTTTATAGTTTCCGTAAAATTCGATCTTTTTTCTCTATCTCAAACATTTAATCAGTGGAAATGGAAAAACACTAAATCTAGACGAGATCATATGGATGGATGTCAATACCTTAAATCCAGATGTTCAGAATAGTCATGTGAAGCCAATTTCGTGGTGGCGGGGGGCCTGGTTGATTGATGTTTTACCCCGCATTCAAGATTATTTCACTGATATGGCGGCGTTGCCAGGTGTAATGGGGGAGAAAACCGGGCTCATTGCCAGGAAGAAACCCACAACCTTCTGCGAGTACCTGGCAACTCTTCCACATACGGGGACAGAGTGAAAAATCCACACAGAAATTTTTATACGACCGACTTAAAAAAAAGTTGGTCGTATTATGGTATTACCAGCGCCGTCCATCCGTCCGGTCCGGATTCCCTTCCGCTCCATAACTTGAAGAGTTTTGATCTAATCTTTACAATTCTTTCACAACATATACTCTAGGGGTAGAAGGTGTGTCATGAACCATGTAGGACATTGTCGATTGCATAATATGACTTCTACATTGGATTATGTAATATTCTCTCTTAGTCTATATCTTCGTTCCCTTCCGCTCCATAACTTGAAGATTTTTGATCCGATCTTGACAATTCTTTCAGAGTATATACCTTATGGGCAGACGGTGTTTCACGTACCATTTCTGACATCACCTGTTGCATAACATGGCAGCCCTATTGGTTTATGTAATATTCCCTTTTGGCTCCAGAACTTCTTTTTGTCTCTTTTCAAGAGTTTTTTTTATCACAAATGTGTACCTGTTGTTATATTAATATATATCAATGCTTTTTTTAGTTTACTAAAACCCATGTTTTATTTGGTCTGAGTGGGAATCGAACCTGTGCGGCATCAATAGAAGGTCTGTGTGAGACTGAGGGATAATCACTCTAACCTACTGGACCACCGAGGCCCCCTGGTGGCAAGGGAGGATTGTAGGATTGATTGATTGTTTGATTATTTCACTTATATGGCGGCGTTGCAAGTTTCATTGTGGGAGGAAACCGGGCTCTATGCCCGGAGGAAACCCACGACCTTCCGTTGGTAACTGGCAACCATCCCACATAGGTCGTTCAAGCGAAAACCCAGGCAGAAAATTTTCCATTTTTTTTGGACTGAGTGGGATTCGAACCCGCGACCCAAGGCTGTTTGGATTGAGCATCTACTACTCTACCTACTGGACCACCGAGGCCCCCTGGTGGCAAGGGAGGATTGTAGGAAGTTGGTGATCGAACAGAAGTCTACAGAATAGTGGAGGTTAACAGAAGAATAGTGGGTGTGATGGTGGTTAAACAGAGGAATAGTGGGTGTGATGGTGGTTGAACAGAAGAATAGTGGGTGTGATGGTGGTTGAATAGAAAAATAGTGGGTGTGATGGTGGTTAAACAGAAGAATAGTGGGTGTGATGGTGGTTAAACAGAAGAATAGTGGGTGTGATGGTGGTTGAACAGAAGAATAGTGGGTGTGATGGTGGTTGAATAGAAAAATAGTGGGTGTGATGGTGGTTAAACAGAAGAATAGTGGGTGATGATGGCTGTTAAACAGAAGAATAGTGGGTGTGATGGTGGTTAAACAGAAGAATAGTGGGTGTGATGGTGGCTGAACAGAAGAATAGTGGGTGTGATGGTGGTTAAACAGAAGAATAGTGGGTGTGATGGTGGTTGAACAGAAGAATAGTGGGTGTGATGGTGGTTGAACAGAAGAATAGTGGGTGTGATGGCTGTTAAACAGAAGAATAGTGGGTGTGATGGTGGTTAAACAGAAGAATAGTGGGTGTGATGGTGGTTGAACAGAAGAATAGTGGGTGTGATGGTGGTTAAACAGAAGAATAGTGGGTGTGAAGGTGGTTAAACAGAAGAATAGTGGGTGTGATGGTGGTTGAACAGAAGAATAGGGAAGACAATGGGGTGTTGGTGGTTACAAGGGAAGATAGTGGGGTGTTGGTGGTTACAAGGGAAGATAGTGGGGTGTTGGTGGTTACAAAGGAAGATAGTGGGGTGTTGGTGGTTACAAGGGAAGATAATGGTGTGTTGGTGGTTACAAGGGAAGATAGTGGGGGTGTTGGTGGTTATAAGGGAAGATAGTGGGGTGTTGGTGGTTAAAAGGGAAGACAATGGGGTGTTGGTGGTTACAAGGGAAGATAGTGGGGTGTTGGTGGTTACAAAGGAAGGTAGTGGGGTGTTGGTGGTTACAAAGGAAGATAGTGGGGTGTTGGTGGTTACAAGAGAAGATAGTGGGGTGTTGGTGGTTACAAAGGAAGATAGTGGGGTGTTGGTGGTTACAAAGGAAGATAGTGGGGTGTTGGTGGTTACAAAGGAAGATAGTGGGGTGTTGGTGGTTACAAAGGAAGATAGTGGGGTGTTGGTGGTTACAAGAGAAGATAGTGGGGTGTTGGTGGTTACAAAGGAAGATAGTGGGGTGTTGGTGGTTACAAAGGAAGATAGTGGGGTGTTGGTGGTTACAAAGGAAGATAGTGGGGTGTTGGTGCTTACAAAGAAAGATAATGGGGTGTTGGTGGTTACAAGGGAAGATAGTGGGGTGTTGGTGGTTACAAAGGAAGATAGTGGGGTGTTGGTGATTACAAGGGAAGACAATGGGGTGTTGGTGGTTACAAAGGAAGATAATGGTGTGTTGGTGGTTACCACTCCCCCTGTGTTTGTTAACAGCCTCTCAGTTTGGGGTATGACAACATTGGACTGTTAAATTCAAATGTATATGGAGGTTTCTCAGCCTCTCAGTTTGGGGTATGACATCATTGGACTGTTAGATTCAAATGTATATGGAGGTTTGTCAGCCTCTCAGTTTGGGGTATGACAACATTGGACTGTTAGATTCAAATGTATATGGAGGTTTCTCAGCCTCTCAGTTTGGGGTATGACATCATTGGACTGTTACATGTAGATTCAAATGTATATGGAGGTTTGCCAGTCTCTCAGTTTGGGGTATGACAACATTGGACTGTTAGATTCAAATGTATACGGAGGTTTGTCAGCCTCTCAGTTTGGGGTATGACAACATTGGACTGTTAGATTCAAATGTGTATGGAGGTTTGTCAGCCTCTCAGTTTGGGGTATGACATCATTGGACTGTTACATGTAGATTCAAATGTATATGGAGGTTTGCCAGCCTCTCAGTTTGGGGTATGACAACATTGGACTGTTAGATTCAAATGTATATGGAGGTTTGTCAGCCTCTCAGTTTGGGGTATGACAACATTGGACTGTTACATTCAAATGTATATAAAGGTCTGTCAGCCTCTCAGTTTGGGGTATGACAACATTGGACTGTTACATTCAAATGTATATAAAGGTCTGTCAGCCTCTCAGTTTGGGGTATGACAACATTGGACTGTTACATTCAAATGTATATAAAGGTTTGTCAGCCTCTCAGTTTGGGGTATGACAACATTGGACTGTTACATTCAAATGTATATAAAGGTCTGTCAGCCTCTCAGTTTAGGGTATGACATCATTGGACTGTTACATTCAAATGTATATAAAGGTTTGTCAGCCTCTCAGTTTGGGGTATGACAACATTGGACTGTTAGATTCAAATGTATATAAAGGTTTGTCAGCCTCTCAGTTTGGGGTATGACAACATTGGACTGTTACATTCAAATGTATATAAAGGTTTGTCAGCCTCTCAGTTTGGGGTATGACAACATTGGACTGTTAGATTCAAATGTATATGGAGGTTTGTCAGCCTCTCAGTTTGGGGTATGACAACATTGGACTGTTAGATTCAAATGTATATAAAGGTTTGTCAGCCTCTCAGTTTGGGGTATGACAACATTGGACTGTTACATTCAAATGTATGGAGGTTTGTCAGCCTCTCCGTTTGGGGTATGACAACATTGGACTGTTAGATTCAAATGTAGAGGTTTGTCAGCCTCTCAGTTTGGGGTATGACAACATTGGACTGTATCTATGTACACTAAGGTTTACCCCCACTCTCAGTCTCGGTTTAATGTCTGGCGTTGACAGATTTACTAGGACTGTTGTTGTTGGATTGAGTCATAACGATCAGGGCTGATGAATTTCAGTTTCTGGTACAACAGTTGACAGGATATAGCCTACCGGTACGTATATAATATTAATATGTGTCCATAATCATCTCCTCTCACAACCTTCACTAGTTGTGTAAATGGAAATAGCTTACCAGTAAGTAGGCTATACGTAACCTCACTCAGTTTCGGGTATGGTGTGAGTTTGAAGGGACACTCTTGACGTCTTGTGTCACTGTCACTGTCAGTGTCACTCAGTGTCACTGTCAGACTCTTTCCAGCTAGTTTTATCAAGTTTCAACTTTAAGTTCAATCAAAATAGACTCAAATAAGAGGATGATGGAAAATACCTGACGTGAATGGCTCAACATATCGTTATGAAGTATGACATAAAAATATGTTTAAAAGTCAATGGATTGGATGACAGAAATAGTGTGAAGGATGTGTCAACTCTGTTTCTAGGATGGCGGTGTTTTAAGACATGCGCGGTAGACTTTTGAGATCCAGGAGACTGTCTCAAACGGACTTGCGCAGTAGATCTCTCAGTTTCGGGTATGACATAAAGGGTTGTCCTGCTAAAGTGAGTCGACATAATTAAAAATACAAACAGAACATATCGATGTGCATGGCTATAGTTTTAGGCGCTGTGGAAACCTTTATCAGAGAATAGCAAGCGTACTTATCCCAAGATCTGCTGAATGTAGGTTACCTGGTTAGTCTAGTGGCCAGAACTGAGTAGAACTATCGCCGTATCGGTATCGCGCGTATCGGCTTAGTTGTAAACCTTCGCTAAGTCAAAAACTATCAACCAGACAAACGTCGGCTAAGGAAGGGTCTTCAGCGGGATAAATTCGTTACACAGTCTGTGTGTGACCAAATACGGAAATATGTGGGTGTTTCGTCTTGATGACCGATGATAGGGCGGATGATTAAGGATTGTTACTTAGCAATTGAATAACACATGTAACTGCCACTTCAGTGAACTATCAACAACCGGCTCGGCTTTATTCATACCATACATTGATGTCGTAATGCATCTCGCAGTATACATGACTTATGTAAACAAATACCGTTACATCTCCCTTTTCGTCAAGTTTGAAAAAACATTAATCATATGCACATATGCATTCTAATAGCAGCCGGTTTATATCAAATAAGTAAACATCAACATGAATGAATTCAAACCAGAATTGAATAAAATCTTAACTTGCAGCTCCCAGCCAAACATGAATTAAAAACCATTAAACATGAACCTAAAATAGTAGTATACCGCTGACTACTGGAGATCAGTTATAAACAAAATCTTTATGAACCAACTTTTTCACAATTCGACCGCTTCTGGTTGTTTGGACCGGGACATGGTCTACTCTCCTGTTTGGACTAGCTTGTCTCTCAGGTGTACGATTATGAACACGCATTGGTGATGGAGACTTAGTTGGAGAGGTTGCCCTGTCATCAGGATTAACATTCACAGGCCTATCCGGCAACATAATTGGTCGTTCAATTAGTGGGTCATGTGAACGATCACAAAATGATTCACGACTTTCTCTAAGTTGTTTTCGGTTACGCCTGAATATCCTACCATTTTCAGTACGAATACGATATGACCTAATGTCAATTTGGTCTTCTACCTTAGCTCGAATCCACATCTTATTGTTCATTGGAGACCTAAATCTAACTATCTGGCCTCTCTTTAAACCTTTAAGTTCTCTTCCCTGTCGATCATAATAGAAAGACTGTTTTGCCTTACGTTTTTTCAGTTGTTTAGGCACACCCGTTACAGTCTTGGGTTTAAGAAGTTTTCCCGACGATGGGACAATTCCACGAACTCTCCGTCCAAGCAAACGTTGGGCTGGAGAATACCCTACACCTTCAGTAGGCGTATTTCTAAGCTCTAATAAAGCTAAATATGCATCAGAATTAGCCAATGTCGTACGTTTCATTAGATTTTTGGCGGACTTGACTGCACTTTCGGCCTTTCCATTGGATTGAGGATAACGAGGTGAACTTGTAACATGTTCAAAATCAAATCGGACAGAAAACTTCCGAAACTCGTCCGAATTAAAAGGCGGGCCATTGTCAGACATAACCTCTTTGGGAATTCCATGCCTGGCAAAATGAGATTTGAGTTTTAGAATCACCTCAGGTGCTCTTAACGAGTCAAGTCTGTCAATTTCATAGAAATCTGAAAAATAATCAACACAAACCAAGTAGTGATTACCATACAATTCAAACATATCACAAGCTACGATCTGCCATGGGCGGGCAGGTATCTCATGGGAAACCATAGGCTCACGGGCCTGGTCAGACTGAAATGTGTTACAAGAACCACACTTACGAATATGATTTTCAATATCTTGGTTCATTTTGGGCCAATACACGACCTCTCTGGCCCTTCGAATGGTACTTTGGACACCCATGTGACTAGCATGTAGCTTATCAAGAATAGTTGGTCTCAAGGCTTGGGGAACAACCAATCGCTCGCCTTTGAAGATGAGACCATCTTGGATGACTAATTCATCCCTAAATGTGTGAAAGTTTTGAATGTTTATAGGCATATTGCCCTTGGACTCTGGCCATCCATTTTGAATCAGATTACTCAAAAGTTTCATATCAGAGTCATTGGCAACACTGTTACGAATTTCATTCACAGTATTTTCAGACACACACAGGTATTCCACCATTTGAATTTTCTCCACCTCCTGCTCAACAGTGGATCGACAATCGACTGTCATAACATTTTCATGATTCACAGACATATTCTGTCCTGAACTCACAGAGGAAACAAACGCTCTGCTGAGCGTATCCGCCACATACATTTGTGTGCCGGGCTTATACACAATCTCATAATCAAATTTCTGTAAGCGTAGTAACATACGCTGAAGACGTTTAGGAGCACTCAACAAGCTCTTTTTGTGAATAGCCAACAAAGGCTTATGGTCGGATTCTACCACAACTTTCCGGCCATACACATACACTTCAAATTTCTCCATGGAAAACACGATAGCGAGAAGCTCTCTCTCAATCTGGGCGTATCGCTTCTCTGTATCAGACAGAGATCTTGAGGCATAGGCCACTGGTTGTCCATTTTGTAATAAACCAGCACCTAAACCATCCTGACTAGCATCACACTGAACCACAACAGGCTCATCTGGATTGAAATACTTCAAGGTTGGAGCATTAGATAGCGTTTCTTTGATTTTTTCAAAACATTTTCCATGGATAGCTGGGTCCCACTGAAAATCAACATCATCTTTCAATAATTCCCTGATTGGAGCGGACTGATCAGAAAGTCCTGGAGCAAATTTCTGTAAATAGTTCAGGAAACCCATCAAACGTTGAACACCACGTCGATCAGACGGGGGTGGCATATCAACAATAGCCTTGACCTTTGAAGGATCAGGCTTCAAACCACAATCAGTGATTTCGTGACCTATATAAGGAACAGTTTTACATTTGAATTTCAGTTTATCTTTGTTTAATTTGAGACTGGTTTTTCTACATCGCTCCATCAAAGCTCGCAGATTGTTATCGTGATCTAACTCAGCCTCTTCATCGGTGTCACCTACACCCCAAATAATAATGTCATCCATGACTGCTCTTACGCCAGTCAATCCCTCCACACATTCATTTAATCTCCTCTGGAATTCCTCCGGAGCTGGGCTGATCCCAAACGGAAGACGAAGCCAACGGTATCGCCCCCATGGTGAAGAGAATGTAGTCAACAGACTACTGTCATAGTCTAATTTCACTTGCCAAAAACCATCTTTTGCATCAGCCGTCGTAAATACTCTTGCCTTAGACAAATCAGGTAAAATGTCATCAATTGTGGTCATTGGGTAATTACTGCGCTTAAGGGCACAATTGAGTGGCTTGGGATCAAGACACAATCGTATCTTCCCATTGGATTTGTGTACAACCACCATGCTAGATACCCACTCGGTTGGCTCAGACACAGGCTGTATGACGCCTAATGATTCAAGTCTGTCCAATTCCTCTCTCAAAGCAGTTTTCACGGCAATAGGAACACGACGGGCAGGTAATTGAACTGGTGGAACAGATTTGTCCACCTGTAAATGTAGGTCATTACCCAGAGATCCTTGACCAGTGAACACATCTGAAAATTCCTTATGAACTTCAATTAATGTTTGGCCCTTCTGGCCCACCGTAGACACAGATTCAGCTTTATTGTCAACATTTTCAAAATTGACCGTGATTAAACACATTTGGATAATAGCTCTGCATCCCAAAATGGCTTTACATTTATTTGGAACGATCTGAAATTCGATCCTATATTTCTTCCTATTCTTAGGATTTCTTATGACCACTTTTACTTTACCAACCGGCTTGATATGTGAATTTGGATCAAACAATTGAAGCTTTGACCCAGATGGTGTGACTTTAGACATATTTTTATCATTGCACAATTCTTTGTACATGTTAATTGGCAAGGTGTTACATGTTGCCCCACAGTCAAGTTGAAATGACACCAACTGTCCTGAAAGTTCCATATTAGCCTTGATAGACTTGGGTGGCAAATCAGAATTATTATTCTGGACTAAATTCAACACACTTGAAGAGGGATTTTCATTAACATCCTCTATGGTTATCAATGACTCAACATCAGAGTCGGAATCCTGCACAACAGTATTAACCTTATATTTAGTACTCACAGACTTTGGACACTTGTGCTGGAAATGGCCAACTTCATGGCAATTATTACATGCTTTATTATTGGCTGGGCATGATTCACGCTTAGCCTCATGATTTCTCCCACAAAATTTACAGTTAACTATTTCGCTCTGTTTATTAGGGCGAGAAGATTTCTTAAATTTAGGCTGCTCTGGCCTTCCATAGAATTTCAATTTTTTCCCAGATTTGGATTTCACAAACTGAATTTCTGCATTGTCAGATTCTGACAAATTCATGCTTTTAAGCTTAGTAGAAGTGGACTCTGCCGCTCTACATATGTCTACACATTTACGCAGATCTAAACGTGCCTCTTGGAGTAACCGTTTCCGAGTTCCATTATCCCGGTGACCAACAACAATTCTGTCACGGAGCAAATCATCCTCCAAGTTTACAAAATTACATGTTTTCACTAAATTTCTGAGAGACGAATACCAAATATCAAACGATTCAAAGTTATCTTGGTCACGCTTGTTAAAAACATACCTCTCATAGGTTTCATTTGTAGTGCCGACGCAATATTCCTCAAATTTGCTCAATACACATACAAGATCACGTGACTCCTCCGGAGTGTCAAAATGAAATCCATCGAACACTTGAACCGCTTCAGGACCTATACAGGTAAGTAATGTAGCCGTTCTGATATGGGATGGTTGCGTTTCCAGTCTACTGGCAATTTCATAATTCTGCCACATTCGGAAAAAACTCCGCCAATTTGCCGTCAAATTTCCGGACAAACTCAATTTCCCGGGGAAGGGAATATTTTGTAGCACAGGGCATGCTGCCCCTGTTGCACCATTTGGACAATTTTCCGCCATTGAAAAATGATTATAAGTATGATAACTTACATGAAATAACGGATGAAAGTCAAGTAGACGTTGAGAATCCTCACACGTTGTTGTGGTTTCGCATACACAACGGATTTGACATTTTCAAATTCATCCGGGTTGAAAAGTTCCTAAAAAGTATTCAGAAGTGACCAGCAAAGTTCAAAATTAACTTCTGACACCATGTTTCGTCTTGATGACCGATGATAGGGCGGATGATTAAGGATTGTTACTTAGCAATTGAATAACACATGTAACTGCCACTTCAGTGAACTATCAACAACCGGCTCGGCTTTATTCATACCATACATTGATGTCGTAATGCATCTCGCAGTATACATGACTTATGTAAACAAATACCGTTACAGTGGGGTGAGTAAAACCGCATATTGGGCTCGACTGACACCTCGCCCCATATGGATTTTACTAACTCCATATATTTCCGTATTGGGTCACACAAAGACTGTGTAACTAATAATGTCAACTTTATTTGGTTGTCAAGATGTATCATGTTGTTCTGTTTGAAAATGGAAAGGAAAAGCCTTAACAAGATTTAGGTAATTAGTCACAAATTAAAACGGTTACATTACCGCAAATGTGAAATGAAACTGTAGGCCTAACCTTAAGAGAATCTGTTCATTCAAAGTACACTGAAAAACTAAAGAACTGACGTAAACATATCAGTAAGGCCAGTAATTGGGACGAACCGAAACTTCCGAATGCCCAGCAACTTATTCTATAAAGCCTTGTTTTCGTGGACTTGTTTTGGGTGACGTTGTTGTTGTATTCCCAGAGCCATAGGCTACATTTTACGGGTTATCTATAAACGAAGATCGTCACGCCACCGGTTTTTTAATGCCTAACCCAGCCCGGATACTATTAGTTATTGATATTTTACCCTGGGTGTATGAATCGTTATGACCCTTCTGATAACCATACACCCTGAGCCGGAGGCGAAGGGTGTATGAGGAACAGAAGGGTCATAAAAGATTCATACACCCAGGGTAAAATATCAATGACGAATTTATTATCCCGAAACCCCTAGTAGACGGAGAATTGTTACAGATTCATGTTTCAAGTTCAACCGCTATCGACCTGTCGCCTGGCATACCAGCTGGTACTATTGGCCCATACGGTTATTACTTTAGTGTTAATTTAATCAGAGTTACGACTTCATCGAGTGTGCAAATTTTCAGATTGTCTTTTTATTTATTTTATTGCGCAGATTCTATCTATGACAAATATATTTTAGCTAAAGCAGTTTAAGCTAATATCTCGATATTTCACACTTACATCTACAGTGAAAATGTACGAACGTCTGTCAAACGGACCGAGCAGACGACAAACCACATACAGAGTTACGCCCCTTGTATACTTAGCAACGTTATTGATCGATGTACGAAGAATTTTGTGTTTCGTTTTTCCATTTGTAGATTTGAATTAGAGTCAAATTAGATAGAAATAAAAACTTTGCACAATTAATTAAGCTTAGGTGACTGTAATAGATCCTCATAAGACCTGTTTTGGGCTTTTCAAAGCGAGTAAACATTTGAAGTGGCGGCGGCCATGTTTTTTCGCTAGGCGGGTCATAACAAAATCAGGCCGGGTGTATGGGTTTATACGACCCGGGTAATCGACCAATCAAAATTCAGCATTTGCCAACTAACTTGGTTGAAGGATAATAAATGAGTTTATTTGTATATGTTCGCTATATCTTAGCAATTACTTAACGTGTAATTTTGAAGGTTATAGGAAAAGCTCTTTATTTGTATTGTTGGCGAAAAATAGCCATTAATTTTGAAATTTTGATTAAGGGTGCAGTGAACAAATAAAAATGGGAAATATCCGATTGGTTTTCACTCCATCGGTCAATGTACACTGCCTTCCATTAACCAGCTGAGGGGCCTCCGTGGCTCAGTAGGTAGAGCGTTGGACGCTCAATCCGAACAGCCTTCCACCAATGGGTCGCGGGTTCGATTCCCACTCAGTCCAAAAAAATTGGAAAATTTTCTGACTGGGTTTTCACTCGAACGACCTATGTGGGATGGTTGCCAGTTACCAACGGAAGGTCGTAGGTTTCCTCCGGGAATAGAGCCCGGTTCCCCCCCCCCCCCCCCCCCCCCCCACACAATAAAACTGGCAACGCCGCCATATAAGTGAAATAATCTTGAGCGCGGCGTAAAAAACACAAAACAATTAATCAATTAACCAGCTGAGGGTCTGGCACGATCTGGATTCTTCCCCTACAAAAACGGACATTGCTGCCACATAATCTTGAGTACAGCGTAAAACATCATCCATTCAGTCATATATGGGAAAGTCTAATCTAAAGAGACACGTGATTCCAAATATTTTTGATAAAAAGTGTTAAATTATGACTATATTTATAAGACATTATAAGACAAATTCAAGTTGTTTATTTCCAAGTGTTAGCCATAAATATACATATATGTACTGCTTGCATATTCTTATGTATAAAAAAAAGTCGTATCAAAAGTCCGGTTTATCGTGAGTGATTTTAATTTGGCTGAATATGAGTCCCATGGATTGGTAACAGGGGTCACAAACACAGTGTACGCAAAGTCCCAAGATTCGCTGACACAGCATTAAATTCACTTGACAGGATTGGACGAGAGGTGTGAGTGTCCACACGTGACAGAATCCGACGCATGCGAACTGCAGCGCCCATATCACAGCCAATGGAATTCCACAAATGGCTGCCATTGTTTTGTAAAATACATTAAAGGTGCAGTCAAAGCAAATATTAGCATATTTCCATGTACACTCAAGACTGTGCATGTCATCCGGCTCTCCGAGAACTTCGTAGAAAGTCACCTATTTAGAAATAAAATTAATATTAAGGACAATTAAATGTTGAAATATATATATACAGAAACACAATGGCGTGGTTAAATTTATCTTTATTAAGACATAACTAAACATAGGAGATGATAATCAACATATGTTATGCTCACTGCCGTTTAAAAAACTAACGAATTGGTTGATTGATTGATTGATTGTTTGGTGTTTTACGCCGCGCTCAAGATTATTTCACTTATATGGAGGCGTTGCCAGTTTTATTGTGGGAGGAAACCGGGCTCTGTGCCCGAAGGAAACCCACGACCTTCCGCTGGTAACTGGCAACCATCCCGCATAGGTAGTTCGAGTGAAAACCCAGTCAGAAAATTTTCCAATTTTTGGACTGAGTGGGATTCGAACCCGCGACCCATTGGTGGAAGGCTGTTCGGCTAACGAATTAGTGAGCGAGAGCTTTACGACAACGCTCACCAACATGCATGAAATATGTTTCAAAATATGTATCAATGAACCCAGCATCAACCAAAGGTTACCCCGTCTTCAGGATTGATTGAAACGACATATTGTTATGGACAATTCTCATTTTGCAAGGGCTTTTTTATTTACACCCAATGAGCTTTAATAAAGCTTGTTTGATTATGGGAGATACGGTTTAATTATGAAGGTTAACACATATCAACCTTTTCATTTGATAAATATATTTTCGTAAGCCTATGTCAATGTTTCGTGATACATTTTTCTTCGCGACTTTCCTTATTTTCATTCTCTCTAGGCTTGTCAAGATGTCTCGCTGAAGATGTAGACAGTTAACCAAAACTGGCTGCTGATGGCATGTGCTAATTGTTATTTAGCTATGATCCTTAGGTTTTGAGTTATTTTGGATGAAAATATGGCTGCTTTTTCACTCAAACGATATATAACGTAGTCCGCAATATGTTAAGTGTATGGATTGAAGTTATTCTTCTTCATGTGCTTCTTCAATACTTCAATAGATGGTACATTTGAAAGTCTAAGAATTGCCTTCGGAATTTTCAAAAAAGTATACCCTATGTTGACTGTATATACGCTGGATATATAAAATGGGTTACTCACCACGGAATGGTTGTTACGATGGATATATAAAATCGGTTACTCACCACGGAATGGTTGTTACGATGGATATATAAAATCGGTTACTCACCACGGAATGGTTGCTACGATGGATATATAAAATGGGTTACTCACCACGGAATGGTTGTTACGATGGATATATAAAATCGGTTACTCACCACGGAATGGTTGTTACGATGGATATATAAAATCGGTTACTCACCACGGAATGGTTGTTACGATGGATATATAAAATCGGCTACTCATCACGGAATGGTTGTTACGATGGATATATAAAATCGGTTACTCACCACGGAATGGTTGTTACGATGGATATATCAAATCGGCTACTCACCACGGAATGGTTGTTACGATGGATATATAAAATCGGTTACTCACCACGGAATGGTTGTTACGATGGATATATAAAATCGGTTACTCACCACGGAATGGTTGTTACGATGGATATATAAAATCGGTTACTCACCACGGAATGGTTGTTACGATGGATATATAAAATCGGTTACTCACCACGGAATGGTTGTTACGATGGATATATAAAATCGGTTACTCACCACGGAATGGTTGTTACGATGGATATATAAAATCGGTTACTCACCACGGAATGGTTGTTACGATGGATATATAAAATCGGTTACTCACCACGGAATGGTTGTTACGATGGATATATAAAATGGGTTACTCACCACGGAATGGTTGTTACGATGGATATATAATCGGTTACTCACCACGGAATGGTTGTTAATAGCGTTAGGGTCTCTATTCTCCATGTCAGGTTCCAGCATACTGATTTTTGTTGGGTTATCCATGATCACGGAACTGTATTTCTACCCAATTGATTACAGTTGGGTTTTCTTAATGACTGTAGACAAACACTTTCTTCAACCTATATTCTGACGCTGAAAATGTTTAAAACAATCATATTGGAAGATGCATATATAGGCCCCTGCAGCCTGTTTCACAAAGCCGTGTAGCATGTTTTTACGTAACTATCATGGCAACCCATACTATAGAGATACGTTGCTATGAAAGCTACGCAAAAAAAAAAAAACATCGACGCCGTTTTGTGAAACAGGCTCTTGCAACCTGTTCCACAGTGGTGTACTTTGATATTTTTACTTAACTACCATGGCAACCAATATTGTAGAGATACGTTGCTATAGCAGTAGCCTTAAAAAACTTACGCTATGCCTTTTCATGAAACAGACTGGAGCCTGTTACACAAAGCGGCGTACCGTTAGTTTTTACGCAACTGTCATGGCAACTCATACTGCAGAGATACGTTGCTATGAACGCTACGCAAAAACAACTACGCCCTTTCTTGAAACCGGATGCTGAGCATTCAACACGGCAGAGTACACAAAAACAAACAACAAACATAAAATAAGTTTGGTGCTTTTCATTGTTCTCAAGTTGGAACATAAAGGTGTTATTCGTAGATATGGACACAGTTTCACAAAGCGATCTTAGCTTAAGTTGATCTTAATTACCAATGGCAACGTATACCTTTAGCATTGGTTGCCATGGTAGTTAAGATCACACTTAGCTAAGATCGCTTTGTGAAACTAGGCCATGGTAGCCTACCTAGCAAACACACCATGCACTTGTCAATCGTAAATTAAATAGATATATTCATATATATATATATAGGCCTAGTAAAAACATTCAGAATTTTATTGTATACTGAATGTGTAAAATAAACTGTCTACCTATATTTTAAGTGGCATGAGCTGCCAAAGGTCAGAGGTTTTCCTTCATGAATCCGAGTAATCAAAAGAAGTTGATTTGTTTCCTAATTTGACAGCTCTTTCCACTTTAAAGCTGCATAAATACAGATTGTCATAAATGTTGATTGCCAAGCGTTTGAAGCGTTTGGTCCCTCCACGAACCGAAGGCATGTGCAAATTACAGACAAAATTCAAATAGCCGGGACGTATGTGTTCAGTTCTGGGGTTTTGCTGCTTATGAAACTACCTAAAAGCACATCTACAAGATTGGTATCAACAGAAAGCTCTTACTTTGTACTTTTGGATAAAAAGTATGTCAAAAAATTAGCTTATTCTGATTCAACGAAACCTCTCCTATATTTGGCAACTCGTGCCACTTTAAGGAACCGAGGCCTAATCTGATAAACACATACAGAGGGAGATTTCGGTTTGAGTGAAACAAACGGCCCCTGTTAACAGAAAGGCTTTTGGTGAAAGAGAATGACACTTTTTAAATCGTTGTTTGAAAATTTAAAACAGTGGTTGGACAGACTATAGAATAGGTCCGTCAGTCTCAAGCCGCTATAATCGTCAGGGGGGCAAGCCCCCCTGTAACCCCCCGTTTTATTCATTTCTTCTAGAACTTATGACTAATTTAATATTACAACGCTTAAAACTAAACTATCCCTACTAAAAGCTAAAAGAAATAACATCTAAAAGACGAATTTGAAGAGAAGTTAAAAACGACGGACCTATTCTATATTTGCACCATAATCTCTAACCTTGAAGGTGACGCATCTGTCCTTAATTTTACGCATGCTTTAAGAAAACGCTTTTCATAACACTTGCATAATCTATCTAGGCTACGGAACATACGTATTAGGGCCATGCGAAAAAAAATTGCTTTTAACTTAAAGATAGTAACTCCAGTAGCTTTTAGTTGGGAGTTCCTAGTCACAAACTGAACTATAATTTATAGTATTAGCATTTTTTTTTCTTGAATGACGCTAATACGCTTCCGTATCTAACAGATAGTATTACTAATAAAAAATGACTTACCCCAAAAAGGCTGAAAATGAAGTTAAGATGCGTGTGCAATGAACGTCCAAACGTGGGCAGGTTGTTATGTAAACAAATGACGTCGTTAAATCACATTCTATAATTATGACGTCAATGTAGCAACAGACTGTGACTCGATCAATGACGTCAATATAAATTCACGTCGGATAAGATTACGTCGTGGTGACGTTTTACCCAGCCGATCCACTTTTTGCGACAGAAGTAAGCGGTAGGTCAACGAACTATATATGTAAATTATTCATTGGGTAGGCCTAGTAATGTGGTCTCAGAACTTATTTGAAAAATGAAATCCATATTTAATATTTTTGAAATAAAAACTGATTACCAATGGCAACGTATAACTTTAGCATTGGTTACCATGGCAGTTAAGATCACACTTAGCTAAGATCGCTTTGTGAAACTAGGCCCAGATTTAACCTCTAAGGCCTATAGTTGCCATTTTTATCGGGAAAATCCATTGGAATGGAGTTGGGGAGTTCATCTAAGAAGTCAACTGATTATGTGGCTTTTAAGCATTCGGCACAACAACAACATCGTGGAATTCTACCTGGCGTTTGCTTGCGTTTACCCGCTTTTCTATTGCTCTCTTACACTCGACTAGAGAGTTACATTGAACATTTCAAACACTAGCAACTATTGGAAACGCCCCGTGTAGCCTATGACAGCGGCCAGTTCAATGTGAGTCGGGTCGACAGGGAACGTCGCCATCTTGGCTGTTTTCCTCAAAATGTGAATCCTTCGTGAAATTGACACTACGTTTTGTTTACTAGTTTAAAGTGGCATGAGCTGCCAAAATACACACTCTTTCATAATTTCTGATCGTCACGACAGTAAGAGACTTTGAAGGCTATTTAAAAACTAAATGATTGACGTTGTAATGAGGGAAATCCATACAGTATGTGGCCTGTATACGAACCGACTTGTTCGAAAAGTAAACAAAATTTAAATAACCGGGATGACCATTCATTCATTCTAAGCCAAAGTTAGTCCAAAACAATACTTTATCGTACATTCTCGAGACTAGAAGCACTAAAAAGCTTCTGAATTATACGTCTTGAGAAATATAGCCGATAATTTCAACATTCTGTTTTTACGACAAATTATCAACATTTTGGCAGCTCATGCCACTTTAACGTTTTCTTTAATTTGAAGTATATATTCACATCAAGTCTGATGTCAGGGTTGTTATATTTTTTTGATAGCTTATAAAAATGTTACCCTAGATGGCACGTGAAAATCCCTGCGCTATTGTCCGGTAAAGGCACACGAGGTCTATCTTAGCCACGCCTAAAGGAGATCTCGCGAGAATACGATTGGGGTAACTGGACGGATTTGAATCCTTTAGAGCACATTTGGAATAGGATGGGTAGAAACATATTCATGCCCTAGAGCCTCCTGTACAAAATCTCCAGGAATTGGAAGCCGCGTTACATCGGTATTGGCGGCAGTTACCCCTTCAACAGATCCGACGTCTCACTGGAGGGGTGAGACGCAGGTTGGAAGCTAATGGACGCTATACGCGCTATTGACCTGCTCAGAATGAATGAACGTTCGTCCAGGTTATTAAAATTTTATTTACTTTTCGGCTCGTACAACAGACATACAGTATAGGGATTTTCCTCATTCCAACGTAAATTATTTAGTTTTTCGATGACTTCTAAAGCCTCTTACTTTCGTGACTATCAGAATTTAAGGAAAAAGGTTTAAATTTTTGGCAACTCGTGCCACTTACAGGTAGTTTTTATAGGCAACAATAACCGTAAAATGAAACACGTCCTTGTTAATTTTGTCCGTTAGTAGCTCCACCATCACTTAGTGATCATCTTCTCTTCACGATCGAAATTCCCGAATTTTACAGGACGTGACAAATTAAAACCTTTCCCAATCTTTCTCAAATACAACGTTAGTAAAACATCTGTTCATTTGTACCATATTTATCCCCGATTATTATTCTAATATACTGCCCACAGTGCCAATATCTACGTCTCGAGAATCACGTTGCCACTGATTCAAGGGTAACGTGGATACGCATTCTAGTTGTGCCTTCGTCAAATCCCTATTTCGAAGATAAGAGAATCTAGTATGAACCTTCCACCTTAACTTTGAAAGGATGTACCACAGACAACTGTCAGGTAGGCCAAACGTTCTGGGCTCACTGAACCGTTGTGCCTTTATGCCAACGCCATGCTGACTATGAGATATCTTTTCATGTAACACAGTTGCTACATAATCAATATTTTTGAAACAAATGAAAAGGTGCATTCGGCATGCTCTATCATTCACACCCTTGTCTGATTCTCACACTGGCCCGGTATTTTTTCCGGGTCAATCAGTATCGGTAAAATGACTAATTCAGTAACTATATCATTCGCTGCTAAACTATTAACTCGATGATTGATACATTGCTGCCTCACCGAGACGACTTGCCGAAGACAACCAGCAAGCCCCCTCACCCAGTCACAGTATACTGACAATGGGCCAACCAGTCGCTGCTCTAACTCCTATTGCTGGGCGCCAAGCGAAGCAGCAGGAGCTCCCACTGTTAAAGTCTTTGGTCTCACTCGACCCAGACTTGAACCCGGATCTCCCAGGCCTGAAGCGGACGCTCTACCGACTGAGCTATCGGGGCTGGTCCCCGAGCTTCGGGAAGTGGGCCTGTCTGATACATATAATGACAATCGAGTGAAAAATATGAAATTATTTGGACTGAGAGGGGTTCAAACACGTGACCCATCAATGGAAGGCTTGTGTCGTACTGAGAGACTATCAATCTGCGACTGTGCCACCGACGCCCCCATTCAAACGATGACATTTTCCTGGTACACCGAAAAAAGTATGTTGGACGAAAGCATGTAAGTCGTCCCTAATAACGCCATCCATGAAAGTGAATTAAAATTGAGTGCGGCGTAAAACTCGCATCACATTTTGTCCAAGACATTCCATAAAGCTCCAGTCAGTAACTTTATCCGTGGGACTAATAACTAAGTATTTAAAAAAACCTTATCCATATACGGTCAGCGAACTATTGGTTTAATGCGTTTTTGGGGGCCTCAGTGGTCCAGTGGGTTAGAGTGATCGTCCCTTAGTCCCACAGAGCTTCCATCGATGCGACGCTGGTTCGAATCACATTCAGGCGTAAATAAAAAATTCGATATCTTCTCTTAGAAAGATTGATTGATTGGTGTTTTACACCGCACTCACTTATATGGCGGTATTGCCAGATTTAGTGGGGGGGGGGGGGGGGGGACCCGGACTCAATGCCCGGAGGAAAACCCCGACCTTCGGCGAGTACCTGACAACTCTCCCACACAGGACGATCGAGTGAAAACTCTAGTCAGACATTTTTCAATCTTTATTTGGACTGAGTGTGATTCGAACCCGCGCCGCATCGATTGCAGCACTGTGTGGGACTGAGGGACGATCACTTTAACCCACTGGGCCACCGAGAACCCCTGTTAGAAACAGATATGGCGACTGAGAGGGGACAACTTACTATTTCCTCACAACAGAAGTTCTTGGCCACTCTCCCACTATGGTCAACGCCACTTTTAAAATCAAAACAAAATCCACACAAGTCCTGTTTTTAAAGGAATTTTAAAAATCTTTATTTTTTTCTTTGTTTTCTGTTTTCAGCTATTATTAAGATAAAAATTCTAATATAATTATTAATCACATTTTCGGGTGTTGTTACGTCACAGAAATGATCTAGGCATGTTCATTTCTATAGAATAATGTGACGCGAATTGCGAGGATACTATAATACATTCTTTCTATAAATATATTTCCTACAGGGGGCTATTTTTTGTCAAGTATATGGAAAATAAGAGCTCTTTGGTAAATATCAAGGCAGCAACATACGTTAGATTTCGACTATAAAAGTGCAAGAAATTCGACAAAGGTTAAATGAAAATGGAAATGCGAATACAACCCAACACCTCTGGGCCCTGTCTTACGAAGCTGGCGTAAAGTTGCGCATAGGGCTGCAACATGGACCAGTTGCGACTAGGGCGTAAGTTCCTATAGTTTTAACACTGATTTACGTCCGACGTAACTTACGCCAGCTTTGTAAGACAGGGTCCTGTCTGGAAAGAGATTTTAAGATCTACTCCCTTATTTACGTTCGGATATCTTACCTGTTCGCTGACGACTGATGTTAGTGAGATAAAATACAGAGGTAGGCATTAAATTTTTGGAATACCCTTTCTTGTAGCAAACAAAACATACGCTAAATCAGGGTTACAAAAACGTATGAAATATGACAAATTCTACAGCAAAAGACATAAATAAAAAGAGCAAATTACACAGAAAAATACGTCAGGTATTGATGATAAAAATGGACACAAATGAAACGTCATGAAATGAAAAACACAACACCTGCACAGCTAAAAGCACAACAGCAAGAACAAACTTTTAACACACAAAAACAAAGTTAGATTATGGCAATGAAAAATCAACAACTGAAAAGATTACACTTGACGAAGACACCGGCACAGGTGTCGAAAGCTCGTGTTGTTCAAAAACAACTGACGACGTGGTGATGTCTTAATTTTTTATCACTAACTGAAAAGAGGAATAAAGCCACCACTCTTGGTTAACACAACACATTCGATTTTGACTACAAAATTGAACAAACATCTAAATTAAGAAAGAAAACTTGACAGATATACTCCTACATGTACTACTTGGTTTTGGTAAAACAAATATACAAAAAAGCTAAACATATCAGAAAAAAGATTAAAACTTAACAAAAACAAACCAGAAGAAACAGTATTAACAGCACGAAAAAGAAGTTTTGGCATCCATATAAGCAAATGGATTTCAGTGAGTATATCACTACTACCTAACGGAAGCTAAACTTTTTTCAACCAAAGTTTATTTGACTTGCATGCAGTAGGTTTGGCTGATCGATTGATTGAGTTAATTAATCAACATATGTAAACCCCTATTTTATCTAGTAAAGTAAGTTCTGCCATTTTTTTGGTTCTACAAAAAAAAAAAAAACATAATCCCTTAAAAATGTTATAGTGGTGTTTTATGCCAAACTACCTATAACAGCTTAGCCCCTCTCTGAACTGAATCATACCAAATTGTGGACATAAAGGTCCACAGCCAATTCATCATATGGATCGGTTGATGTATTTACAGAAGATTATTTCACTTATATGGCAGTGTTGCCAGGTTTAGTTGGGGGGAGGAAGAAACTGGGCTCTTTGGTCGGAGAAAACTCCCAACCTTTGGAGAGTACCTGGCAATTCTTACAAATACGACTGAATGAAAAATCCTTTCCGATTTTTTTTTTCCAATTTTTATTTGTTCTGAATAGAATTCAATCTTGACCCGTATCAATGGAAGGCTTGTGTTGGACTGAGGGAGGACTATCACTCATACCGACTGAGCCCCCAAGGCACCTTTAATTTAGGAAGGCTGAACATCGTCCACTCGCACTCCCCCCCCCCCCTCCTCCTTCAGAACGGGTACAGTGAAAACAAGATGCCTCATGCTTCAAGTTTTAAATGGCCAGAAAGCAAATGTGAAACAGTGGAAGACTAAATAACAAGTTCACAAAACACTACATTTTGTTCACAAAACATCATATTTTGTGCACAAAACATCATATTTTGTGCACAAAACAACACAAATTGTTAAAAAAGAGCACACAATGACATGTTCACAAAATAGTGTAACATGTTCGCAAAATACTGTAACATGTTCAAAGAGCACCATATTCTGTTCACAAAACACCCTAGCATGTTCAAAAAGCACAAGACCATAAAAAGAAAGTGATACATGAAGAATTACAACAAATTCTGACAGACCACAACTAAAAAGACAAATGACAAAATGAAATACAAAAAATATTTTTTGGTTTATATAGCGTATCGCACAAAAAAACTACGTATGTTGTAACACCCAAAATAGCCAAAAATGTGACACAAAATGAATTTGCAGCTATCAACTAAGTACAACCTATATGCAAAGACTTTGAATTTAGGTTTATCACAGTGGGAGAAAATGGCAAAAACAGTTCTTAACAAAATCAGATTCAAATCTAACGTAACCCACTAACAGGAAAACAATTCCAAGAACAGTAGTTATAATTGCACAATAATATCCTGAATGTGTATTTAGCGTATAACATTTTTTTTTAGATGTACACATTTTAAAGCAGTGTAACAGCTAGACAAAGATTAGATAACACATTGATAGGCTAATAGAAAAATCTTCAGTTGAAATCACCTGAAATCATCTGAAACACTTATGTATTTTATCTGAAGGGAATCTGAAATTTGTTTCTGCAAATTTTCTCCATAAGTACCAATTAGAGGCTTTCAAGTGTTACTGCTCATGATAATGTACACTAAAGTTGTGTTTAAAGCTTACTTAGCGGTAAAATGAATGAATGTAAGTCTCTGTCATTTAAATGTGCTTTTTTTTTACTTTCGGGCCACTGACTATTTGGTTTGCTTGATCGATTGATGCTTTACACCACTCTAGATTATTTCACTATATATATGGCGGCGTTGACAGGTTTAATGGCGCAGGGAACCTGGCCCATTGCCCGGATGAAACCCCCGACCTTTGGCGAGTACCTGGCAACTCTTCCACATACGGCGACCGAGTGAAAATCCGCTCAGAAATTTTTCCATTTTTATTTGGTCTGAGACTGATTTGAACCCAGGCCGATTCCATAGAAGGTCTGTGTGGGACTTATTTTCTTTACAATATGAATTTCTGAATAAAGTACAAATTTTGGCACCTCATGCCACTTAAAACACAGAAATAGATGTACCACACCATAGACAATTATGAGTAGGCCATTTAGTTTATGTTGCCATGGTGACTTAAACTACCATGTTGCCATGGTGATGGGTGACTTAAAATAACATTTTAAATCAACCTAAGGACAAATGTTTTATAATTATTTTTTTCATTGATTGTGGTTTAATGTTGCACTTAACAGGTACGGCCACATGGCAAATTGAAATGTCGATTTCAAACAACGTTTTAAACCATGGTAAGCCAAACTAAGACTTGGAACGCATTTTTACATTGACATAGCTTGCCAGGTTTATAAAACACGTGCCCATGTAAACAAAATCAAACCCCAAAGCAGGACAAGCCATATGAAACAAATAATTTGCCATAAAGACTTGTTGGCAGGTATTCCATATCAAATGGCATAGCAGCCCACAATAAAGGCTGATGCTGGCGTAACCATTCTTGTAAATGATGAAGTTAACGATGGCAGAGAAGTAAGGGTGAAACTAGTTGCAAACTTGCAAGAAAGCCTATCCTTGCTCACAGGTCGGTTTTGCATTCTGCAATGAAGTGTTATCAAACGTTTCAGCATTCCACAAGTGAATGGATACACTCAATCATGCTACATTAAGTATAAAAAAAAACTTTTATGTCATTTTTTGTGCATGGAAAATGGAAATTTCAGCGAGCAGTAATCAAAGTGAGCTTTCTGGTTGGTTGAGCTGGAAAATTTATACATATTATCGCTACATGCATTTTCAAATCTTTCTTCGAATCCATGGATTCAAACCCAAAGGGAGACAACAATTGTTTAATAAAATACCCCAACCCACGAACAACATCAACGACCACTAGGACATTAATAATGCAACAATGTGAGAGACCTGAGATGCTAAAAAGTGCTTATTCTTCACAACGTTCCAATCAATTTCAGAAACTACCAAATACAACTGCTTGTACACAAGACCTTAAACTGGAACTAACAAGGAAGTCTTATTGTTACATGTAGTTTAGTAGATCAAGGCTACAGTAAGTTACACTCCTCAATCAGTACCGCTAGAAATGTTTTACCTTTTTTTATGAAATTCTTTCTAAATTTAGATAAAAAAATTGAGTGAAGTTGTTGGAAATATCATAATCTACATATTTTCTTGAAATATTTTTTTTTTGCCTAAATGAAGAAGAAGAAGAAACCATTGGGTCAAAACACCCTTTGTACTGAATGGGTTCAGTAGTAGTACTGCCTGCACGGAGTGTTTGGGTCTGATTGGGGTCACAAGTAACATTACCCCTGCAAAACTTGTGTTTCGCCAAACATCGACTTGGCTGTCGATGGTATTTAACTACTTTACAGCCACCAGTCATCGTAATCACTATCCGACGAGTCACTCAACAAATCTTGAGCTGCTAATGTGAGCACACGTTCAAGTTCTTCTTCCAAATCCAGTTCTAGCATAACACGATTCTGATTTTCCTCGAAGAAATCCCACAGGATAATCTGCTGCAAGAGGTCGAGGTCCCCATCGGCGTTGGCCCGTCGACGCCGACGCCGTGGTTGAGGTTCAGCTATTCGTCCATCCGGATAAGCGTGTAAATAAAAACACTTCTCATTGAAAGGGCATTCCCCTTTACCTTGATTGAAATATCTACATGGTTTCTCACTGAAAGAGAACAGAAAATCTTACAAAACTGACGCCATTGTAAATGTAAATAATTCCAATAATGTTGAATTGCTTGACCATTAATTGATTGTTTGGTGTATATTTCCTTTAGGATAACTTGGCCAGGGTGAGGGGAAAAAACAATCTCTGTTTAGACATTCCCTCACAACAATCCACATCAGGTAATTAAGTGAAACTCCAGTCCCAATTTTGTTTTTAGTACTGAGTTGGAATTGATTGATCAATGTTTAACGTCGCATTCAAGATTATTTCAATGTCGTTGCCAGATTTTGTGATGGAGGAAACAAGGCTCTTTGTTCGTAGGAACACCCCAATCGTTGGCACTATCGAGTGAAAAGTCTGAGTGTAGTCTGAGTAGGATTTGATCGACACAAGGCTGATTTAAAGTGGCATGAGCTGCCAAAATGTTGATATTTTGACGTTAAAACAGAATGTTGAAACTATTGGATATTTTTCTCAAGACGTACAATTCAGAGGCTTTTTAGTGCTTCTGGCCTTGAAAATGTCCGATAAAGTATTGTTTTAAACCAACTTTGGCTTAGAATGAATGAATGGTCGTCCCGGTGATTTAAATTTTGTTTACTTTTCGAACACGTTTTAGGTTCGTACAGGCCACATACATGTACTGTATGGATTTTCCTCATTCCAACGTCAATCCTTTAGTTTTTCGATGGCCTTCAAAACCTCTTACTGTCGTGACGATCAGAAATTATGAAAGAAGTGTGAATTTTGGCAGCTCATGCCACTTTAAAGAGTACACTGGTAGACTAAATGTTGTGACAGGGTTAATTGAAAACTCCTTACCTTAGAGCCTTTTTGTAGCCTTCAATTAGTTTGTCTTTCTCTTCGCGAGCTTCCACCCAGTATTTACTCGGGGTAACAAAATCAGACACAGTTCTACACTCCGGGCAAGACCTAGATAAAAAGGGGGATCTTAAAGGATTTATGAACAGCTTTTGGAAATATTCTCTAATTTGCGTTAGTTGTGTTGTAGAACATGTACTTTAAAAGTCTGACCAAAAAGACAATTAAATTTCGGTCGCAGCACATACAAAATTCAAGCTACGTTTACCGATCTACAATGCTTACGAAAGTTAATTATCTCAGAGACTTATGACGTCAAACACGACCACCGTTGTGTACGTACCCTCACAGCGATGACGTAATAAACGATTTCTGTTGTCTCAGTACGTCTTCGTGGCAGTTTTTACACATCGAAGGTCGTGTATGACGTCATTTTTCCGAGCAGTTACGAAAAATACGGAAAATATGCATATTTCCTCCCCGTTCGTTTTTTGACTACCAGGGAACTAACGCGAAGGTTGTTTCGTTTTAACTGATAATTTTCAAATATATATTTAGTCAATAAACCAGCACAAACCAGCTTTAAATCTTGTTCATATCTCCTTTAAACAAGGTAGCCAATGGATTATGGATTTAAATCATTTACAGTGCATATATGAACGCCATACATGCAGTTTTAGTGAAAGTCATTGTAGGGGCGTCCATTGTCGAGGCCTGTAGGTTATATTCCAGATTATATGGTCACTTGGGTTAATCAAATCTTAGTATTTTAGTTATTTTTGGGATTATACTTTCTAGAAAAATAGCAAAAATTAGAAGACGCCCAAAATTAGCAGACAGCCAAAATTAGCAGACGCCCAAAAAGTTAATTGAACCATGGTCCCAGAGCCAGCACTAAAGGCGGACTGTGACTGTTTAATCCACTCAGCCTGCATTTGGTGCTGGTAATAGGTATCATACCTTAAGACCTGGGTTAGATTCCCATTAAAGTTGTGGGCGTCATCCATGGTTGGCAGGAGAATTTTTGCTATTTTTCACGAAAGTGTAACAGACGAGGCCGATTGGGTGAATGGATAAGACTGGCAGCATTTAGTGCTGGGGATAGGTGCCATACTCTGGGACCCAAGTTTGATTCCCGTTTTGTGATCGTTAGAAGAATTTTTGCCATTTTTTCAATAGAGTGTAATGCCAAAAATAACAAGAATACTGTTTTATGCTAAATAAAACACTAACTAATTAAACTAATCTAATCTAAGACAGTCAAATGGATTGTTATTTAAATCACATACAGTACACGTAGCAGCTTCCAAGGTTTTAGTGAAAGCCTAAAAGGCGGGTACATCGTAGGGGAGATTATACATGTATGGTCACTGAGGTTAATGATATCTTAGACAAGACAGCCGAATGGATAAGTTTGGGAAAAAGCCTAAAAGGGGCGTTCATTGTACGTTTTTTTTCCTCGCGATTATACATGTATGGTCACTCGGGTTAATAAAATCTTAGACAAGACAGTCAAATGGATTGTTATTTAAATCACATATAGTACACATGGCAACCTCAAAAGCCTGGACCAGACGTAGAACCTTATAGAGGGCTTTTGGTGGAAAGGAAAACATGCTTGAAAGAAAACCTACGATCTCCGCTAATTCAAGTACTCTAAAAAATTCAAGGGCCAGAAAAACATTAAGAAAAGTACACTTAAAATTCAAGTCTTTTCGTTGAGAGTCTTACCTCCTGGAGTGAGAGATCAGATAATCCTATTGAACGATCGCTGTTGTTGTTTTTATAGACCAAATGTGGCAAATAGCAATGTAATAATTCGTTATTTTCACATCACTGGTCCTTGAATTAGCGGAGATCTTACCGTATACAACATTTGAGGAGGCTTTGCAGCCAAAGGTATTAAAAAAAGGTTTCATGTACCTGATTATTCTGTTTTCGAAAGACTTGTTACTGCGCCATTTCCTGATACAGGCGAGACAGAAGACATGGTTACAATTAGACATGATTCCAAAACGCTGTTCTGCAGGGGGCTGTTTGTCCAACACGATATCCATACATATACCACAGGCTTTATCTTTACTGGCAGCGATGGCAAATGACAGTTCCATATCCTTCTCCAAGAATGACACACATTCCTGAAAATAAACAAGTTGGTTTTACGGTGTTTGTTTTCCAGTTTATAGCAGTCAATCATTCAGGCAGGATAGAACGGAATTTGAAAACGCACTCAGAAATTGTTCAATTTTTCTTTATCTGAGTAGGATTCAAACCTGTGACCTTTGATGAGAAGCTTGTGCCAGACTGAGAGACCATCATTTGGCACATTTGAGGCACATTTGATTGATTCATCGATGTGTTATGCCGCAATCAAGATTATTTCACTTATATGGTGATGTTGCTCGGTAAAGTGGGAGAGGAAACCCCCAAACTTCGGCCAGTACCTGGCAACTTTTCCACATATGGCGATCACATGAAAAAAAGAATCTGCGCCGCATTGGTGGAAGGCCTTTGTCACACTGAAGCACTAATAAGCTGCTGACTAAGCCCCTGGCCCATGCACATTTAAAGGCATAGTGGATAAAGTTCAAACTTGCTGGAATTCTTGCATTCGCAAAAAATTGAGACCTCAGGCTTTCAAATAACCACAGGTAAAATATTGCCCACTTTTGATGGGTTTTTTTTTTTGTCTTTGACTCGTGAGGAATTGTTGGGAGCTTTTGTAATGACATTACATGAATACATTTAAAAGAAAAACCAACATATTTAGTCATTTACAGGCATATCACTTTGAGCAGTCAGGGCCTATTCTAGGGTCAAAGTTTGGGCACCCATAGAAGGGCACCCTTGGACGCTAGTGGGGCTAGATCGCCGTAGGTGCATTGTGACCATTTTAGAGGGTCAAATTTACAGACATATCACTTTGAGCAGTTTACGGTCTTGGGAAAAGCTGCTTATAAGTCTTCTAACGCTGACAGAATTCTCAAATCAAATGGAAATTACTTATCAAAATGACATCAGTGGCATGTTACCTTTTTATGAGTCTCTCGCTGTTCCTTATCGTCCGGGTGCAGGATGGCCAGGCCACAAAACTCACACTGATCTCCGTGGATATAGGAACACTCATCATCAAAAGGGCAATGACCTTTAGCAGCAAATGGACAAAGTAATCCATTCATTTCTAACTTGCTTAACGGCAAAATAACTTCCCCCAATTCCTCAGCTCCTAATTTCGTCGCATCTGCATATGACGATTGCACTAAAAAGAGAATGGACAACTAGATGATTTTGGCACCAAAGCATAGAAACGCATAAAGATAATTGCACAATGTTATTATCAAAATATTATTATGCCGAGCAAACAGACAAACTTGACCTTCAGAGAGATTCTGCCAGACAACTCCGACACATAGCCTCTAGGGCAACCAAGCGAAAAACCGGCTAAAATTTTTTTCAATTTTATTCCCTTCCATTGCAGGAATACATCAGCTAATGAGAATATCTGATCAAGAAATGGGCTAACAGATGTACATGTAGAGATAACTTGCAAACAAGCTACAGCTCATGAAGATATCTGGATTTGAAGGCTAACAGAAGAACCGACAGACACACGGCCAATAAAACTATCAATTACAAATATTTTCCATCGACAGCCGGCGAAAAATCAGTCAATAATAATGAATTACATGATGATGTAACCTCTACACCAGCGTCCCATGCTAATTCTTAATGTTTGGTTGATTGATTGTTTGGTGTTTTACGCCGGGCTCAAGATTATTTCACTTATATTGCGGCATTGCCAGTTTTTGTGGGAGGAAACCGGGTTTTATGCCTAGAAGAAACTCAGAACCTTCCGGTGGTAACTGGCAACCATCCCACATAGGTCGTTCAAGTGAAAACCCAGTCAGAAAATTTTCCAATTTTTTTTTAACTGAGTGGGATTCGAATCCGCAACCCATTGGTGGAAGGCTGTTGGGATTGAGAGTCCAACGCTTTACCTACTGAGCCAAGGAGGCTCCCTTACATTTGGAAAGGTTAGACACAATCAGTGAAACTACTGATACATCATCATATTTGTAACGTCTTAAGTCGTAGACAGGTAGATGTATAGAATAATTACTTAGACATTAATGCTGCATTAAATGAGTTCTGATTGATTAATTAACTGTCGATTGATTGATTGATTGAGTGTTGTTTTACGTCGCACTCAAGATTATTTCACTTATATGGCGGTATTGTCAGGTTTAGTGGGGAGGAAAGCGGGCTCATTGGCCGGAAGAAAACCCCCGACCTTTGACGAGTACATGGCAACTGTTCCATATACGGCGACCAAGTGAAAAAAACACTCAGAATTTTAGAAAAAAATTTTGAATGTGATTTCAACCCGTGCTGCATCGATGGAAGGTCTGTGTAAGACTAAGGGATGATCACTCTAACCCACTAGACCACTGAGGCCCCTGGAAGGTCTGTGTGGAACTGAGGGATGATCACTCTAACCCACTGGACGACCGAGGCCTCTGGAAGGTCTGTGTGGAACTGAGGGATGATCACTCTAACCCACTGGACCACCGAGGCCCCTGGAAGGTCTCTGTGGAACTGAGGCATGATCACTCTAACCCACTGGACCACCGAGGCCCCTGGAAGGTCTGTGTGGAACTGAGGGATGATCACTATAACCCACTGGACCACCGAGGCCCCTGGAAGGTCTGTGTGGAACTGAGGGATGATCACTCTAACCCACTGGACCACTGAGGCCCGTGGAATGTCTGTGGGACTGAGGGATGATCACGCTAACCCACTGGACCAACAAGGCCCCTGGAAGGTCTGTGTGGAACTGAGGGATGATCACGCTAACCCACTGGACCAACAAGGCCCCTGGAAGGTCTGTGTGGAACTGAGGGATGATCACGCTAACCCACTGGACCAACAAGGCCCCTGGAAGGTCTGTGTGGGACTGAGGGATGATCACTGTAACCCACTGAACCACCAAGGCCCCTGGAAGGTCTGTGTGGAACTGAGGGATGATCACGCTAACCCACTGGACCAACAAGGCCCCTGGAAGGTCTGTGTGGAACTGAGGGATGATCACTGTAACCCACTGGACAGAGGCCCCTGGAAGGTCTATGTGGGACTGAGGGATGATCACGCCAACCCATTGGACCACCGAGGCCCCTGGAAGGTCTGTGTGGAACTGAGGGATGATCACTCTAACCCACTGGACCACCAAGGCCCCCACATTGATGGAAGGTGTGTGTGGGACTGAGGGATGATCACTCTAACCCACAGGACCACCAAGGCCCCCGCATCGATGGAAGGTCTGTGTGGGACTGAGGGATGATCAATCCAACCCACTGGACCACCAAGGCCCTTAAATGAGTTTTTGATATGGACGATTGATTGATTGTTGATTGTTTGGTGTTTTACGCCGCGCTCAAGATTATTTCTCTTATATGGCGGCGTTGCCAGTTTTATTGTGGGAGGAAACCGGGCTCTATGCCCGGAAGAAACCCACGACTGGCAAGTAACTGGCAACCATCCCACATAGGTCGTCCAAGTGAAAAGCCAGTCAGAAAATTTTCCAATTTTTTGGACTGAGTGGGATTCGAACCAGCGACCCATTGGTGGAAGGCTGTTCGGATTGAGCGTTGGACGCTCTACCTACTGAGCCACGGAGGCCCCTTTTTTAATATGGAACATGGCATTACCAGATTGTTTGTTGCTAATTCCAACTGTTACCACAGAGAAATAACCTGCTGTCACTTTACAGCGTAATAAACAATATCTATCATAATTTTCAGTTTACAACTGCATTTAAGGAAAGACTGGGACAAGAAACCAGACACCCTTTACATACCTCAGAATAATTTTAGAGCATAACCATTAGGAATAGTTAAAGTGGCATGAGCTGCCAAAATGTTGATATTTTGATGTTAAAACAGAATGTTGAATTTATCGGCTATTTTCCTCAAGACGTCACGTATAATTCAGAAGCATTTTAGTGCTTCTAGTTTCGGAAATGTACGATCAAGTATTGTTTTGAACTAACTTTGGCTTAGAATAAATGAATGGTCGTCCCGGTTATTTAAATTTTGTTTACTTTACGAACACGTTTTCGGTTCGTACAGGCCACATACAATATGGATTTTCCTCATTCTAACGCCAATCATTTAGTTTTCGAAGGCCTTCAAAACCTCTTTTTGTCGCGACGATCAGAAATTATGAAAAAAAGTGTTAATTTTGGCAGCTAATGCCACTTTAAAAAAGTCCTTTTATTTTTTTAACGTCTTACCCGGTGGCTTGTATGGTTTTCCTGGGACAAATTCCGCTGCTTTCGCCCATTTGGCTGGATCTTTATGTGTGAAAGTTACTGGTGAAGTGGGCAGACTGTTTGATCCATTCTTCTTTAAGCTTACCATCCTTCCAAAAGGGGAGGATAAGGCTTTGTTGTTGTTGATCAACATCGTCTTCTCTGAAAGCTTGCTGGTAGGTTTTGGTGGGGATCGGCTGGTTATAGGTTCAGGCATGGCTGGCTTAGGTTTTACATGGTCATATCTGGAGAAAAAAAAAAATTTTTTGAACATTTCTTTCGTAAAATTGTAAACGCTATTAAAGTGGCATGAGCTGCCAAAATGTTGATATTTTGACGTAAAAACAGTCTTCAAAGTCTCTTACAGTCGTGACGATCAGAAATTATGAAATTTTGGCAGCTCACGGCACTTTAAAAAGCTAAATTTTTGGCAAGAAGACCTGTTTTGAAGGATGTTACAAACAGTTATAAATGTTTAAAGAGACATACTAAATATCACCCAAGAAAATAGTTAAAATCTGGCTATACAAACATTGTTTATGCAAAGAGGTTTCCAAAATGACCACTTTCCTACCTCAATTGATTGTGCCACACTCAAGATTATTTCACTTATATGGTGCGTTGGGGGATCAAACCGGGCTCTTTGCACGGAAGAGACCACCGACCTTCAGCGAGTATCTGGCAACTCTCCTAAGAGCAGCAAAGTGAGAGAGTGGATATGTAATTCAGAATTCAATTAATTTTTTTTTCCTTTCAGTAGCATGTACATGTAGTACTGTAGTGGCATTCTGGAAACAGAATGTGCATATATGTAATTCAGAATTCAATTAATATTTTTTCCTTTCAGTGGCATGTAGTACTGTAACTGTAGTGGCATTCTAGAAACAGCAAAGTGAGAATGTGGATATATAACCCAGAATTCAATTGGTCGAAGTCAGAATTTTCATTTCAGCAGTACTGCAGTGACATTCTAGAAATGGCAAAGTGGGAATGTGGATATACATGTATAATCTAGAATTCAATTCCTTTCTGTTCATTTCAGTAGCATGTAGTACTGTAGTGGCATTCTGGAATGTGCATATGTAATTCAGAATTCAATTTGAAGCCTGTTATCCATGTACATGTAGTACATGTAGAGCTCAGGAGGCACATATATTGATACTATTATTCAATCTCACCACTTAGGTAATCCCTGAGTTAATTCAAAGACTCAAACAGCGCCTTCGTGCCTCCGTAGGTTGAGCGTTGGACGCTCAATCTGAACAGCCTTCTACCAATGGGTCGCAGGTTCGAATCCCACTCAGTCCAAAAAAATTGACAAATTTTCTGACTGGGTTTTCACTCAAACGACCTGTGGGATGGTTGCCAATTACCAACGGAAGGTTGTGGGTTTCCTCAATGCCATTCAATGGTTTCACAAAATCAAGCCCAGAGGGATTATATGGTTGACAAAAACTGTAGAAATTGTTTACATGTAGTATCAATTGAGACATTTTAAGGTGCTCTTCGAGTCCTTAAATTAACTCCGGGATTACTTGACACCCTACAGCGTTGGTCAGAGCTGACGCCATATTTGGACTAAAAAACACTGAGGAGCATTTGAAATCAAATCACCTCGGTAACCATTAACGTACCTGGAATTTTCACAAGAAACTCGCATCCCTTTAATATCTCCTATTCAAAGTTTTTCAAACATGCATGTAAATACTAGGTACATATTGGACAGAAATGGTGGTTTAATGAAAGAGTTCTCTCCATGCAGGCCCTAGGATTATATTATCCAGCCGTTCTATGGGTGCCAAAACTTTTGCCCTAGATAAGGCCCTATGGTCAATGATGATATTATCCAGCCGTTCTATGGGTGCCCAAACTTTTGCCCTAGATAAGGCCCTATGGTCAATGATGATATTATCCAGCCGTTCTATGGGTGCCCAAACTTTTGCCCTAGATAAGGCCCTATGGTCAATGATGATATTATCCAGCCGTTCTATGGGTGCCCAAACTTTTGCCCTAGATAAGGCCCTATGGTCAATGATGATATTATCCAGCCCTTCTATGGGTGCCCAAACTTTTGCCCTAGATAAGGCCCTATGGTCAATGATGATATTATCCAGCCGTTCTATGGGTGCCCAAACTTTTGCCCTAGATAAGGCCCTATGGTCAATGATGATATTATCCAGCCGTTCTATGGGTGCCCAAACTTTTGCCCTAGATAAGGCCCTATGGTCAATGATGATATTATCCAGCCGTTCTATGGGTGCCGAAACTTTTGCCCTAGATAAGGCCCTATGGTCAATGATGATATTATCCAGCCGTTCTATGGGTGCCCAAACTTTTGCCCTAGATAAGGCCATATGGTCAATGATGATATTATCCAGCCGTTCTATGGGTGCCCAAACTTTTGCCCTAGATAAGGCCATATGGTCAATGATGATATTATCCAGCCGTTCTATGGGTGCCCAAACTTTTGTCCTAGATAAGGCCCTATGGTCAATGATGATATTATCCAGCCGTTCTATGGGTGCCGAAACTTTTGCCCTAGATAAGGCCCTATGGTCAATGATGATATTATCCAGCCGTTCTATGGGTGCCCAAACTTTTGCCCTAGATAAGGCCATATGGTCAATGATGATATTATCCAGCCGTTCTATGGGTGCCCAAACTTTTGCCCTAGATAAGGCCCAATGGTCAATGATGATATTATCCAGCCGTTCTATGGATGCGCAAACTTTTGCCCTAGATAAGGCCCTATGGTCAATGATGATATTATCCTGCCGTTCTATGGGTGCCCAAACTTTTGCCCTAGATAAGGCCCAATGGTCAATGATGATATTATCCAGCCGTTCTATGGGTGCCCAAACTTTTGCCCTAGATAAGGCCCTATGGTCAATGATGATATTATCCAGCCGTTCTATGGGTGCCCAAACTTTTGCCCTAGATAAGGCCATATGGTCAATGATGATATTATCCAGCCCTTCTATGGGTGCCCAAACTTTTGCCCTAGATAAGGCCCTATGGCCAATGATGATATTATCCAACCGTTCTATGGGTGCCCAAACTTTTGCCCTAGATAAGGCCCTATGGTCAATGATGATATTATCCAGCCCTTCTATGGGTGCCCAAACTTTTGCCCTAGATAAGGCCCTATGGTGAATGATGATATTATCTAACCGTTCTATGGGTGCCCAAACTTTTGCCCTAGATAAGGCCCTATGGTGAATGATGATATTATCTAACCGTTCTATGGGTGCCCAACCCTTTGCCCTAGATAAGGCCCTATGGTGAATGATGATATTATCTAACCGTTCTATGGGTGCCCAAACTTTTGCCCTAGATAAGGCCCTATGGTCAATGATGATATTATCTAACCGTTCTATGGGTGCCCAAACTTTTGCCCTAGATAAGGCCCTATGGTCAATGATGATATTATCTAACCGTTCTATGGGTGCCCAAACTTTTGCCCTAGATAAGGCCCTATGGTGAATGATGATATTATCTAACCGTTCTATGGGTGCCCAAACTTTTGCCCTAGATAAGGCCCTATGGTCAATGATGATATTATCCAGCCCTTCTATGGGTGCCCAAACTTTTGCCCTAGATAAGGCCCTATGGTCAATGATGATATTATCCAACCGTTCTATGGGTGCCCAAACTTTTGCCCTAGATAAGGCCCTATGGTCAATGATGATATTATCCAGCCGTTCTATGGGTGCCCAAACTTTTGCCCTAGATAAGGCCCTATGGTCAATGATGATATTATCCAGCCGTTCTATGGATGCCCAAACTTTTGCCCTAGGTAAGGCCCTATGGTCAATGATGATATTATCAAGCCCTTCTATGGGTGCCCAAACTTTTGCCCTAGGTAAGGCCCTATGGTCAATGATGATATTATCCAGCCGTTCTATGAGTGCCCAAACTTTTGTCCTAGATAAGGCCCTATGGTCAATGATGATATTATCCAGCCGTTCTATGGATGCCCAAACTTTTGCCCTAGATAAGGCCCTATGGTCAATGATGATATTATCTAACCGTTCTATGGGTGCCCAAACTTTTGCCCTAGATAAGGCCCTATGGTCAATGATGATATTATCCAGCCGTTCTATGGATGCCCAAACTTTTGCCCTAGATAAGGCCCTATGGTCAATGATGATATTATCCAGCCGATCTATGGGTGCCCAAACTTTTGTCCTAGATAAGGCCCTATGGTCAATGATGATATTATCCAGCCGATCTATGGGTGCCCAAACTTTTGCCCTAGATAAGGCCCTATGGTCAATGATGATATTATCCAACCGTTCTATGGGTGCCCAAACTTTTGCCCTAGATAAGGCCCTATGGTGAATGATGATATTATCTAACCGTTCTATGGGTGCCCAAACTTTTGCCCTAGATAAGGCCCTATGGTCAATGATGATATTATCCAACCGTTCTATGGGTGCCCAAACTTTTGCCCTAGATAAGGCCCTATGGTCAATGATGATATTATCCAGCCGTTCTATGGATGCCCAAACTTTTGCCCTAGATAAGGCCCTATGGTCAATGATGATATTATCTAACCGTTCTATGGGTGCCCAAACTTTTGCCCTAGATAAGGCCCTATGGTCAATGATGATATTATCTAACCGTTCTATGGGTGCCCAAACTTTTGCCCTAGATAAGGCCCTATGGTCAATGATGATATTATCCAACCGTTCTATGGGTGCCCAAACTTTTGCCCTAGATAAGGCCTCAATTCAGAAATTTACGTCGGCAAAAAAAATTGCCGTGGCAGAATAATTTTGCATCGGCAGAAAGTTGTTTGCCTCGGCGAATTCAACTGATGATAAAAAAACGAAAACTGCTTGTCTTGTGACCTTTATTAGGCCTTTCTATGATTAAATAACACATTTTATTGACACTTTGAGTGTCCCGCTTGCATTTCTAATGGTAAAAATCTAAATAAAACTATAAATACTCTTTCTACGGTCCATTTGGACCTACGATACCCGTAAACACATGAGGAAAACAAAATGGTGATCGATCCCTCTGTATGACGTACTGTCGTTTCGTATCAAATTTGACACAATACCCATGCGCACGCATGCGCGCCACTGTTAAGTTTCAGTTTGAGATACGAAACGGTGACATTCTCCAAAAATTACCGGTCGCCATATTTCGTTTGACAAAACTGCTTTAATCGATATGTAGAGCAAAATGGATCGTAGGAGTATTTAGACCTTTTATTTAATTGACAAAGGAGAATGCAGTGATGAATGTACATTTTTAATAAACATTAGCCAATCACTATAATCAGTCTACGAATTTAACAGCTTCTGAAGACCTGCCACAGCATATTTTTTTGCCGTGGCGAGCCGGCTGTGCTTCGGCAATCACCTCGGCAATTGCCGATTGCCGAGGTGAATTGAGAGGGCTGGGTGCCCAAACTTTTGCCCTAAGGCCCTATGGTCAATGATGATATTATCCAGCCGTTCTATGGGTGGACAAATTTTTGCCCTGGATAAGGCCCTATGGTCAATTCATATTACTTACCTACATTTGTCTCCGTATGTACACTGACCAATCAGGTAAAATTTACAGACGTTATCCGGGGCTGCTCCATTATTACGGTCGTGGGAGAACTTACAGTTAGAACCTTCTCGACAAACACCATTAATGAAATACCTACAATAGGAAAATAAGTTTTGAAAGGTTGGATCTAAAATCTACATCAAATGGATTGTAAAGTAAATTATGACCATATATTACATGTATGGATTTTGCCCATCGCCTTTGCTTGCACATATACAGTGTGCATGTCAAAAATGGAGACTTGTAGCCTGCTTAAATTGTTTTATGAATGATACGAACATGCAATAAGTTATAATTACATACACTACTGCTCTTTTTTAAGTATTAGAATATGATACACTAGATTTTGTACTGGTAATAAATTTGACTTTAGTTCAGTTGGGCTCATTCGGCTTAAAATTGTTAAAAGAATTTAATTTCTGCAAGAATCTTGAATAAAGTTTGATTGACAAGCTAATTGACCATTGTACGTGTCTGCTGTTGTTGAGTCTTGCATGCAGGTAAGCAGTTTATCATTTATAACGTTACAATGTTAAAGCCACTTTGACATAATTTTTTGTCTTCTAAAACAGAATTAAGAGACTATTCATGAAATGCTTAGCATATATCAGTGCTGGAACTTCATGCATTTTGAAAGTGAGCAGATTTAGCATTTGATTTAAATGATCCAATATTACTTCAATAAATGAAGTAACAGGATTTTCGGTTGGTCTAAACAAATAATGAATAGGGCTTACCATTTCAACTAAAAGCTTAAAAGCATTTATGACAAAGTTAGCCAACCATATCTTCGCACAGGCAACCAGTTTTGCCATTCAGTTTGCCCTGATGGCAACTGCCTAAAAAGTTCCAGCTCTTCATATGAACTTTAATTCAACAATATTATAATTTATATGTCTTGAGGTACCTTAATATTATTGTTATGAGGTTTTACGTTGCGATATTATTGGTCGTTAGAGGGACAACAAATGAATATCAGAACTTAAGACCCTAACTTTAAGTATTAAAAATATATAACAAATAAAATTCATATATATCTGGAGACGAAAATTTTGCAGAACACTGCCTTTAGTAGTAGGCCGGTAATCGTCTGCGAAAAGGCAGGATCGCTTGACTGAAATACGCATACTAGTTTGGTGCTGCATAATAACTGATCAGATACCTAAACAAGTGCATATTAAGATATATTATAGTGATAATAAAAATTAAAGAATAGGACAGAAGTCGCTTTCTGATGGGCAAGTACGCCTAAGTAACACACAGACACAGGAAAGTCTTTTCCGAAAGAGACACATGAGTATAGCCACACTCGTGTGTCTCTATCCTGTTTTACTTACTCGCCTGTCACTTTTGTCAGTGTCAGGTAGATAACATGAGTATGACTATAATAAAGTCACTAGTCCCACTCCTGTCTCTATTCTGTTTGATTCATAGGGTTCATGCTACGCAGAGTGTAAGGCTGTGTTTCAGAAAAGGCATATTTTGAAATGTATGATCATGATGACATCATTTATTTCCAATGAAAACAACGACTAACGTTATCAACAGGTTAAATTTCGTGAAACCTAAAACAAAACCGCAGCCCTAGCAAGAAATAACTGCTCCAGCATTTAAAACATTAAACAACGAAAACGTTTCTATAAACGTGGGTTGTTTCTTAACCTGCATAACACTTTAGCTCTCCAGGGCCGATTATCATTTAACGTGGCCACAGCCTCTGCCATCGTCAGCTCAGTTTTTCTCCAAGAACAACAAGGTGCGTACGAGACTGTGGCTATGTCGTGGAGAGTTTTTCCGCTTAAAAAAATAATGACAAAAAATGCACAACATGTCGAATTTTATCCCTAAAGAACTAATTTATGAGGCTTTGTGCTGCGATATTTTTTATTCCATCCAAAAGTATATAGTTTATTTATGAATACCGTGCGCGGCTGAATTTGGTAACCTGACTCTGTGTTAGTAGCCATGTTTCTAGCGGGAACTCTGCACAAATTGACACCTGTGGATAATTGGCGTTTTGCAGCTTAAATTCCATAATCATATGAAGCAGGATGCAAGCAAGCTAATCGGCTCGACTCAGGAAGGCCAAAGGTGTTGTTTGACTATCGATTTTCATTGAAATCACCTACAGATGCGAACCATTTAGCCTCTTCCTGTTGACAGTGCTGTGGCGTTTGCCACCGTCAGTTAGCAGGCTGGGAAAAGTCGCCGATCAGCTGGTTGTCAAACAGCCTACACCGCCGAACCACGTAGAATAGATCCCACCGATCGGTGGGTAACGTTTGGACAAAAATGATGTTATCTCAAGCTGCGTCTATTGCGTTTTCACAACAGTCAAGAGTGCATGTTCCAAGATTGTTGCGGACGACTAGCTACGGGTATCCCAATTATCGTACACCCAACACTTATGCGTCTTTAACCCAAGCGATCGGGTTTTCCCGTCGATGACAGCCAGCTTACTCATCGAGGCATCTTCTTGCAAAATTTCAACCTCCAAATATTAATAGAACTTTTTATGAAGTTACATTTGTCAGGCGATGCAAGAATAGTCGCCTTTGGCCGTGTTGGGGAATTTACGAACACGAAAGATGACGTCACAACAGTTTTCACGTTGGGTGTACGATAACTGGTCCCCGTCACTCATCAAAAACATGCAGACGAGTGGGTGAATGTCCGCTCCCTAAAAAATTATTTCAGAGTCTTGGGAGAAATTAAACTATTATAACAAAACTCGGCTGAGCCCAGCTTCACTTCTGTGAAATTTCTTGTCAATGCAAACACTGATGTAAATTTTAGCATTGAAAAACCGGCAAAAGTGTACGATAACTGATCGGATACCCGTAGTTCTAGTTCAAAATCAAAGTCACATTCAATTCATGTGAGCTAAAGCAGTTGAAATTTGTTCTTTCAAAGTGTCATTTTAAGCATTTTTATATGTTTGAATATAATTTGAAATAAACCGAAACATGTCACACATGTTTCACCTATCCGCATGCGCGGCACGCTCTGTAGTTTTCAAAAATGACCCAGGGGCATAAGTTTATGCTCAAATGAGGCTGAAATTGGTGAATAACTGGAAGCAACCAACTCATACACTGAACTTCCTGTGGACTGAAGATTGAAGGTCCGAATAGACACTAAAAGTAAAACACACAGGCACAGGGAAAATTAGTCTGCAATATGTTGAATCTATTAAAGTTCTTCTGATATGCCCGCACCTGTAGCCTTCTTCAATACCACGTCTACATAGGGTACATTTGTAAAAGTTGCTCTGGGAATTCTCAATAAATTATAACTCAAAATTTATTAACACTACTCACCCAAAACTGTTTTCAGGAAAATTCCCTTCGTTGGGGTTACCCATCATCTGTGGTCTTACAACTTACAGAACAAATTCCGCTAAGTTTAAATTCCCTCTGTTTTTAAACAGAGTTTCTCCAAAACTTTCTGATAGATGGCTGTGTGACTCTCTCATAAAAAATCATTTTGAACACAGGAAATGTAAACAGTGAAATTTGTTGCTAACAGATTAATTTTAAAGCCACAGATAAAGGTTTAGCTCCAGGAAGGGATTATCAAAGAATTTTCCGGACACAGGTTTTGAAAATTCTGAGAGCAAATGTACCCTAGGTTGACGGGGTATTTAAGATGCAAAACGGGGTATTTAAGAAGCCTGTACAGGCATATCAAAATAACTTCAATCCACTCAACATATTGCCGCAGATTTAGGGAAAATCTTCTTGACTAAAATACATGCAGCCATGGAGACAAGTTTCTAGTTGTGTTAAAAGGGGGGTACATGTATGTCATTTAGACCTTTACACCCAGTCAAAGTATATTGATGTTCTGGGCCTAGTTTCACAAAGCGATCTTAGCTAAGTTTGATTTTAACTACCATGGCAACCAATGCTAAAGGTACACGTTGTCATTGGTAATTAAGATCTGATCACCTTAAGCTAAGATCATTTTGTGAAACTGGGCCCTGACCAGAAGTGTTGGAAAGTGTAACACATTTAAAAATGTAACTTAGGGAATTAACCTTGGACCTATCATTGCTCTTTGCTGAACATTTTGTTGTTTATGCGGCTCAGGGCACTACCTATTATATCGTCCTTTCCACAGAGATTTGAGTTTCTACCCATTCTGTAGTACGCGTCGGAACAACTGAACATTGCCGCAATATCATTATCTGACTAAATTTAGCTGTTATCTTTTTTTTTCCAGAGCTTTCTTCGGTAACGAAAACCTTGGGTAACAACCATGGCGCCACAACAGTCGATAGCGGCCAAAGTGTGTGATGTGCTGTATCAACTTCCTACCAGAATTATCTGCACTTGCATGGTGATATTCCAGTGTGTAATTTTGGATTATTTTCTTGTGACTTACAAGGGACCGTCATGGTATGCTTTTATTGTGGCTGATATTGCTGTTTTGCTTGCCATAGGAGCGGCCTTTGTGATTTCTTATAGACATTTGTTAATGTCCCGTGACGCATCAACGCGTATGACAGAAGTTCGCCCGGGTAGTTTACCATTGGGCTACATAGCTTGGGCCGTTTACTCAATTGCCTTGGTGGCCAGGATTGTGGTCATATTCAGAACATTTGTGTTTACTCTCACAGAGGGAGTGTTTTTGGGGCCGAACTTGTTAAAGCTTACGTTATCCTTATCCTCGCCCATTTTTCTCCTTCTACTTATGACTCATAACAACGCCCCTATTGGCAGCCCCCGTCGCCAGTACATCGAAGAAATCACCGGTAATGTGCCCTTGGATATTCTGGATTCTGTAGAAATCCTTGACGTTTTGTTCACCCAACAGTCTCGCATTCTTCTACCGTTTAGTCTTGAACATGCGATTCTATCTGTCAGCTGCATCAACCTCGTCTTGCCTGTTCTCCCGCTACTTACGCTCAGTCGTACGCATTTTGGATACAAGAAACTCGCCGACGGAATCTTAATGGCTCATCGCCTCATACACATGATCGTAGTCAATGTTCCTTATTTGGTCATTCGCCTCATAATCTGGCACGGAGCTGAGCAAAATGTGTCTGTACTCCTTACAAAGAACATTATCATGATATTTCTAACCCTACATGACCTGTATGCCTGGAAACAGGAGAGAATTATCGCTAAACAAGAACAAGCGGCAAATCTGGAACTGGAAGAACAAAATGCTGCCTTGGGAAATCAGACACTGTAAATATCTTGTCAATATTCTGTGTTTTTTTTTAACTAAACCCAATGGCTCGTTGCCGACTAGTTTGTTCTCTTTATTCGCCCAAAGAATAACATTTTTAATCGCTGGCAATTTGCTATATTTTGGCACGTACAACGTATATTGTAAGGATATGAACATACGATTTTATTTCAAACAACGATTTCAGAATCGGGGCCTGGCCATAACACCGTGGCAGGCCATAGGATTTCACGATAACAAACAGTTCCGATAGCCTAATGTTGCTGCTGTCTTAAAACTACAGAAAAGAAATCTGTATATAGTATAAAGTATATAATACCAACTACCATCGGTATTGGTTGGTTCCCAGCAATGAGCATCTGGCTTGCTATGGGTATTGTTTGAATACATTTTAATTTAAGTAACAAGTGTTCGGCAATTTGCAAAGAGTGGTTTTAGTCTAATTCTCTATTCACTTTTAATCTTGGCATAAAGATTTTCGTATTTTATCACTGGTTTCTAAAACATTTGAATGCCTGTTTGAAGTTTGTTTCCCATGACTTAGAGATCTTTTATATTGAATACAGGTAACCGTATGCGTCTCATTTTGAGAGTCTACCCTAGTAATACTCAAAATATTTTTCAAGTAGAGGACTTACTGTCCTAGCATACATTATTGCTATGTAGAGAGTCATTTTACAGACAATTATATTGTTGTCGATTTGTAATTTTGCAGCTTTCATTCGCTGTTGTAGTTGTTGGTTAAAGTTGAAGAACGAATCATTGTCGTTTTATGCTTATAGCCTCTTTCTGGCTTTTTTTTTTTTTTTTTTTTATGTACAGAAAATTGTGTGCCAAAATATCTTACCAAATGACATTATGTGAAATTTGTGCAGTTCTACTTGTATATTTGACTGACGTGTAATAATATTGACTTGCTGTATATTGTGAAATTGTGACTTCTATTAATATTGAAACTTAATTCTCTATTACAAAGCCAAAGATCTTTTATCATTGATTGTTGGAAGGCTTTATTTTCTATCAAAATGGTCTTGAATTTAGTTGGGATTGAGTTCTTGCGACAGTGTTCATAAATCTATTCTGGGGCCTTGTTTAGCAGAGTGATAGTCTCTCAGTCCGATACAAGCCTCCTATCGCTGGGTCAGTGGTTTGAATCCCAATCCAAGAAAAATTATAAATTTTGTTCCCAGTTTTCTTCCCAGCTAAACCTGACAACGCTGCAAGTGCAATGTAATTGGAATAAGCAGGGGGCTGTTTCTCGCCACCGACGTAACTTTAAGGCTGGTCGTACCGTTATGGCAACATATACCTTCAACATTACGTTACGACCAGGTGCAAAGTTACGACGGGCGTAGATGTGTTGAGAAACATCCCCCTGGATTGTGGCCAAGAGCACAACTCCTACGATCCTAGAAAGCTTTTTGAATCTGGCTCAAAGCTTGCAGGAATTACAGTAAGTCCGCACTTCATCTGAAAGTTACAAATCTGTGGCATGTAGGTGAAGTAAATACATGTACAACCATTTTGTGTCTATGTGTAGACCTACATCTCACAAATCTGCCAAAGAATTTGAAATGAGAAATGTTCTCTTTTTAAAAAAAAAAAGCTGTGCTGTAAACTTTGTTGCAAATGTTGCCTTTTGCAGCCTCAAGCTGCATCTTCGAAATGTCAAACTTAAATTTGTAATTTTATCCTATTGGCAGCTATCTTGTGTGTAAAATATCTCTCTGCCAAACCTTAAGTATATGTAATGATGTAATATGCTACATATTTCATGATTTGAATGATTTTCTGAATTCAGTCTTTTAGCAGCTTAAAAGTTAAAATGTTGATATGTTGACGTTGAAACAGAATGTTGAAATTATCAGCTATTTTTCCAAAGACGTCACATATAATTCAAAAGCTTTTTAGTGCTTCTAGTCGCAAGAATGTACGATAAAGTATTGTTTTGAACTAACTTTGGCTTAGAATGAATGAATGGTCGTCCCGGTCATTTAAATTTTGTTTACATTTCGAACACTATCCCGTATAGGACACATACTGTATGGATTTTCCTCATTCCAACGCCAAGTTTTTACATGGCCTTCGAAGTTCAAAGCCTATTATTTACTGTCGTGACGATCAGAAATGATGAAAAAATTAGAATTTTGGCAGCTCATGCCGCTTTAAAAGTTATTAATATCTGTTGCTTCAACTGTTAAGGCAAGCCCATTTGAGAGTATATGGGTTTATAGTTTATAGACAAGTGTGGCCTCGTGCTAAACTGTTCACCAACACTGACAATTTCCCTTTGCAATGCAGTGAGGTAAAAATCAGGCAAGTCAAGAAATTCATCAACACCATGTGTAGGCTGAAATTTCTTACCTGGGGGTTGTTTCTCAAAACAATTACAACTGACGTAGGTCCAATTCAAGGTGTAACTGTCATGGCAACATATAGCTTTGACAACATTACGTTACGAACAGGCGAAAAGTTATGTTGGGCGTAAACTTCTTGAGAAACAGCCCCTTGTGGCTTGCACTGTTGTCTCAAGTTGTCTGACCATGCGGCCATGAACCTCTACCCAAAACGTCTGTCTGCGTTAGCCCCCTTGTGTTTAATTAGCACTGAATGTTTTTATTGTTTAAAGTGGCATGAGCTGCCAAAATGTTTTGACGTTACAACAGAATGTTGAAATTATTGGCTATTTTTCTTGAGACGTATAATTCAGAAGCTTTTTCGTGTTTCTAGTCTCGAAAATGTACGATAAAGCATTGTTTTGAACTAACTTTGGCTAAGACTGAATGAATGGTCGTCCCGGTTATTTAAATTTTGTTTACTTTTCGAACACGTTTTCGGTTCGTACAGGCCACACACTGTATGGATTTTCCTCATTCCAACGCCAATCATTTAGTTTTTCGATGCCCTTCAAAGCCTCTTACTGTCGTGACGATCAGAAATTATGAAAAAACTGTGAATTTTGGCAGCTCATGCTACTTTAATATGTGACTGTGCTATTTTCTTCTACCAGACAATCATTGGCAAATATTTTTATAAGCCAACATAAAAAAAATTCACTTTTTCCATGTGAATAATTAAAAAATTTCTTGTTATGTTTCTTATTTTTTTGGTTTTGGTCAATTTTGCAGCTTGTAGTTTTCAAATGATGATCATTATTATATTACTGTTCAAATTTAGAAATTTAGTTTTTTTAGTCCAATTTTGCATTTTATTTATATTTTTGCTTGTTTTTACCCAGATCTCCCTATGACAAATGTGGCAATTTTTATTATTTGTTTGAACATGATACTGGAATATGTTTTGGTTATTACTTATTAGTGGTCACTGTTTGTTGTGAAGCGTTCATATTAGTCACTAGCTCTCTTAATTCTCCACTGCAATTAGCAGTGCTTTGGTGAAATCCTATTTCCACAGAATCAATCATGTCTTTTATATTGTATTTTGTACTAGATAGTTCTGGTTTGTAGCGTTCAATTTTGAAAACTTGGAGCTATCACAAAACGACATAGATGTATTTTTGGCTGTCATAGCAACGGTATCATGGGTTGCTATGGTAGTTGTGCATAAACCTACAAAAAACCTGATGGTCCGAGACTTTTAATTACAGAGGCCACTGACTGAATTGAGAATTCTAGTGGGTTACCCATCTCAAGTAGTTTAAAAAAAACCACAGAAAACGATAAGCCTAAGATTAGTGCTACATGTATAAATTAGTTTTGATGCCCTCCGCAAAATAGCTCGGAGTTGTCATAATATTTATAACATCACCAAACCATCTCTTGAGTTTTATCTTGTTGAACCGAAGCTAACATGTTGCACTGATAGAGATGTTAACTGCTAAAGATTTTAAATGCAGGAGGTTTCAGAAACCCTTCGAAAAAAATCTTGTAGACCAAAGCTTGCCCAACCTGAGCTCATTATTGTGTGTATGTATAAATTTGCCAGACCATTGCCTCTTATGATGGTACATGTTAATTTGTCTTCCTTTGAAACATTTTCTAACTTTTCTTTCTGGAAAGAAACATGTTAGTGTGCCCATGATCCTATCAGTTGCAACATGTATATTGGGTACAATTATTGCATTCAAGTGGCATGAGCTGCACAATTTGTTAAAAAATTTAAAAAATGTCCTTTTATTTTTAGGCCTCGGTTACTTTTTAACACTATTTTAACACATGTTCTTTGGAGTGGTTCCAACTAGAGGTTTCTTATTTGGACTCATTTTTCCTCTCCCCACTAAACCTGGCAACTCTGCCATATTATAAGTGAAATAATCTTGAGGTGGGCGTAAAGCACCAACCAATCAATCTAGTTTTGACTTTTTAAGAAAAATACTAATGCTCTAGAATTTGAACAAAAAAATAAGAATATTTTGGCACCTAATGTCACTTTTGCCATTTTTTTTTTTTTTTAATCAATTTTCTAAATGTTGTTTAATCTGCATTAATGTGTTGTAGCAATCTTTTTGTTGTTGATTGACCATGTTAGTATACATATAAACGATGACCATCCCAACCTCACTTGGGTTTGGTTTAGTTGAGAAATGGTTTTAGTAATTATGTGCATGTACAACATGCTTACAAAATCAGAACTTTTTATTAGATGCTTCTATTAGCTTTATGTGTGTACCTTCCAGAAATTGAATTTATGTATATTGCAGGCCTCTTACATGTAACTAAGACCTTGACTTAAGCGTACATCTTTTTTTGTCAAAAAAATCTTACAACTGGGGATTTTATTATTGTTGAGAAAAATAGCCGATAATTTCAATATTATCCATAATTTTGCAGCTCATGCCACTTTAAGTGGGACGGTAACCCTAAGTCGTGAGTTCGATTCTCACCCTGGCCCTGAATTTTTTCCGGGTCAATTAGTGTTGGTTATTTACTAATTCCGTATATTAATGTACTTATTTTTTGTGGTCTCAAATATGTATTATGTTTGTATTACAATTCATGTATTTGGTTACCTTTTTAGTAATAATGAATCACACCGGTGAACTTTGACCCTTTTTTTGATGCATTTGAATTGGATAATTCCACTTCCTTTTAAGGTAGGTTTTGAAAATGTTTAACAGTTATTTTCTTTCTTTTTTCTACTCAATATTTTAAAACCCTTTTTTGTATCTATTCCTTTCTTATTGGCAGCATCTGTAACTTATGTATTATTTTTACCGTTTTTTATTTTGTTTCTTGTCATTTTGCTCTAGTATATCTGCAGGTATTATTTATTGTTATATTATTGTAGAAAATCTATTTTGACTAAATCATGCACTTTAAACTTTTTATTTAATGTCTTAAACAATGGATGAAAACAGATATTGCAATTGGCTTTTTGTTAACCTATAGGTACACTAGGCAAATTTGTTGCGATTCACAGAATTGGCTGACCAGTTTTCTTACCAAGTTTATGATCGCATGAAATATTACAATCTATATCTGAGTCTTGAATACTTTCTGTCTATCAATTATTCACTGAAACAAAATTTAAAATACAAAAAGCAATGGTTGATATTCTCTTTGTGAAAGAGTTTTCCTCAAAATCGCATTTTAAATTGGCCTGGTGGTTGTTTCTCAACAAAGTTAGACCGACGTTAAGTCCAATGCAAGGCGGAACTACCATGGCAACATATACCCTCAACATTACGTTGCGACCACGGCGCAAAGTTACGACGGACGTAAGTGTGTTGAGAAACAGCCCCCTGGTGAGCCCACCTCTTCACCGTGTGTACTTATGGGCGAGTTTATAACTTTAATACGCGTATTCCTTAGATTTTGTTGTTTTCCTAGAAAATACCACAATATTCTAACTCATCTCTGTGAAATGGCCACCAGGAGCCTGTTTCACAAAACGGTGTAGATGTATTTTTTGCGTAACTTTCATACTAACGTATCTCTACAGCATGAGTTTCTATGGCAGTTACGTGAAAACTTACGCTACGCTGCTTTGTGAAACAGGACCCTGGGCAGGCTAGAAGGTCAGACAACCCCAGCGTGGGACGCTAGAAATTTCTTTTTGGTATTAACCTTTTAAGAAGGTTTGACCTGGCAACTGTCGAGAGGTGAATTACTTTCATGTGCTGAATTATTTATCTTTGAATTAAAATTTTTGGAAAATTGTTGGAATTAATTTTACGTAGAGTTATTATGTATTAGAATTTGTAGTTTTACCTTGGAAATATTGTAATTGAATAGAAAACTGTCAAATGACTTAATGTATTTCCTAAATATTTGGCTTCATCCTGGTAACAATAATCCTTCTATCATTAAATCTTTTGAATCTCATAAAAGTTGCTTTGGGTTTGATCATTCATACCTATCTCTGAGGTAGCAGATCCCCTCTCAGTCCAATTGAGTGCAACATAAAACATGAATCAAATCAACCCACCCAGTCCAAAGTGCGATTGAAAATTTAGCGTCCTGGGCCCTGTCTTACAAAGCTGGCGTAAGTTACGTCGGACGTAAATCGGTGTTAAAGCTATAGGAACTTACGCCCTAGTCGCAACTGGTCCATGTTGAAGGCCTATGCGCAACTTTACGCCAGCTTCGAAAGACAGGGCCCAGGTCCATTGATTGATGTTTTACACTGAAGATTATTTCACTTAAATTGCGACATTACCCGGTTTGGTGGGGGGAAGAAACCGGGCTCATTGCCCGGAGGAAACCCCCGACCTTAGGAGGGTACCTGGCAACTCTTTCACATATTGCGATCAAGTGAAAAATTAATTTGGCATGAGTGGAATTTGAACCCAAGTCGCATTGATGGGAGGCCTGGTTCGGACTGAGGGACGATCCCTCTAACTGAGCCACCAAGTCACTATGCTCCTATAATCAGCGGGTATTTTGCCCTTCCTTCCAAGACATCCATTGCTGCTGTTCTAAATCGTTTATATTGGCACAAAACCTATTTAAATTTCAACTAATGAAGCTTGAGTGTTTATCAAAAGCTTCTTTTCTGTATTTTAAGGGTGTGGACTGGTAGGATTTTTTTGTTGGAACTGAATTTTCATCTATGATTGGTTGAACTTTTAATTGCGTACTGCAGTTCCAGTAACATTCCACAATGATGTATCGTTATAGTTTATGGTTGCTGCGTTTTTCTTTTGATGAGCAGTCTTCGACAAATCCGATACCCAGTGGACAGAGTGGGCGGGGCTAAAGTGTTGAATAACTTCCCGATTTTGGAAGTGGTTGTATGGCTCTCTTGACTGTGCTAGTTGATTGACAACGTCAACCACTAATACCATGATACAAGCACATTATTGAATGGCTCCCTCGAGTGTGGAGGAAATTCTGAGAGGTGTGGCCTTGTGCATTTGCACTTGGCCACACCTCTCAGAATATCTTCCATACCCACGGTAAGCCATTCAATAACTCTAACTTATAACTGTAGCAGTAGATGTTGCTGCTCTATATTGTGTTGTCAATAGGGGACATAACCAGGGGGTAGCTGCAAAGGCAGTGGACTGCTGTAAACAGACGGTTGCTTATGAAGGTTTTACCGGTTGGCTGAATGGATAAGGCAGCCGACATTTAGTGCTGGCTATACTATAGGTGCCATACTCTGTTTTTGTACCCTGGGTAAGTTCTCTTTAGCAGAGATCAGAGGCCTTTGATTGTTTGGTGTTTTACGCCGCGCTCAACATAATTTCACTTATATGGCGGCGTTGCCAGTTTTATTGTGGGAGGAAACCGAGCTCTATGCCAGGAGGAAACCCACGACCTTCTGGTGGTAACTGGCAACCATTCCACATAGGTCATTCTAGTGAAAACCTAGTCAGAAAATTGTCCATTTTTTTTTTGACTGAGTGGGATCGAATCTACGACCCATTGGTGGAAGGCTGTTCGGATTGAGTGTCCAATGCTCTACCTACTGAGCCATGGAGGCTCTCCGAGCCTGTGATTGAAGGCCTGAGTTTGCTATGTAACTCCCTAAAGATTATTTGAGCTTAGGGGGAAGATTTCAAACAACACGGTTACCACCGGAAGGTCGTGGGGTTCCTCCCACAATAAAACTGGCAATGCCGCCATATAACTGAAATAATCTTGAGCACGGCCTAAAACACCAAACAATCAATCAATCAAACAACACGGTGAATACAAAAAGTTTTCGAGAATGGTTCGATTTATTTTCAGATTACAAGGTGACACTAATTGCAGCCATGCAGCGAAAAAACATATCACAAACCATTGGTATGTTTAAGTTTACATACATGTACATTTATAGATATTAATATATACAGTCTGTTTGGAAACAATCAGCAGGCGTTTTAACAATGTGCAGTCACATAAAAGGCATTCATATCACCCTTTATTAGACAAAAGACTAAGCCAATAAAATATCCCCCATTAATCGATTTACCATAAATATCAATGTAAATTCTGATACTTTTTTCGAGACCCACATTTAGGAGAAATATTTTTTTTTCTTCCAAATTTCCCTTTTGAGTTTCGTATTTGCACCAACAAAATGAAGTTGTGACGTATCTTACAGGCATGCATCATTTTACAATTGACAGAATTTAAAATCACTCGATATATATATAATATATATGCATACACCAGTTGAGCCAACCATTACAATGATATATCTATGTCATAATGCTAAATTTTTGCCAGTAAATGTACGGTCATAGAGCTTACTAAATTGGGTTCATGAAGTGCATGTTAAAGCTCGTGGTTTTAAAAACAGTGGTGAACGATAGGCCTACATCTAAAACTACCCATTCAAACAGATTGGATTGATTGATGTTTTATACTGGTCCCAAGAGTATTTCACTTACAGGAATGTATGGCCAGATTGATTGATTGATGTTTTACGCCGCTCTCAAGATTATTTAACTTATATGGCGGCGTTGACAGTTTTATTGTGAGAGGAAACCCTTGACCTTCCGGTGTTAACTGGCAACCATTCCACATAGGTCGTTCGAGTGAAAACCCTGTCAGAAAATGGCCAGATTGAGGGAAGAAACTGGACCCTTTACCAGGAGGAAAGCACACTTTCATCTGCAAGCTTTTGAAATACGGGAAAATGGACTCTAAACCCTTCATAATTTCATTTGTTTACAGTTCTTAGAAATTGATCTTAACTTCAGAGCATAATTATATAATCAGTTTAATACATTTATTAAGCCTTCAGATTTTACAAGTTTAAACTGATTATTTAAACTGTTGGCAACAATGAATTATGATGGATAACAACAATTCAAAACTTTCCCAATCAATCTTAAAATGGCGGCGTCTAAACCAGAGTTCAATAGGGCCTGGGAATTTCCCGAAGACATTTTGCAATATCCAGCGACTGGTAAAGTTTTTTGATGACGCCAGTTCTCCAAGTTGGCAAGCTTTCGAAATACAGGAAAATGGACCCTTCATAATTTCATTTGTTTACAGTTCTTAGAAATTGATTTTAACTTCAGAGCATAATTATATTTGTAATACATTTATTACGCCTTCAGATTTTACAAGTTTAAACTGATTATTTCAACTGTTGGCAACAACATTCAGGAAACGATGGATAACAACAATTCAAAATTTTCCCAATCAATCTTAAAATGGCGGCGTCTAAAACAGAGTTCAATAGGGCCTGGGAATTTCCCAAAGACATATTGCAATATCCAGCGACTGGTAAAGTTTTTTGATGACGCCAGTTCAATTGACGTTTTTTTTATATTGTACAGTACAGAATTCAGCTTTACATTGGAACGATAAAGGCTCACAACAAGGTGACAGGAAATTTGTAGAATTCTCACGATACCACTCCCTATTACTGTTATATAAAAACGTAACATTATATCCTGATTTTACTGCTTCAATTTTAATTCTCTGTTCACAAATCCATTGAAAGTTGACTCTACAGAGAGCCTTTTTAAAGATACTAGTATCCCATGAGCATTAAAAATCCATCACAATAAGTTTCAACAAATACGTAATTGTTTAATTAATAATTTACAAACCCTGTCGTTCAGAAGAAATACATGCACCAATTCTGTTGACTTAAATCGTAATTGTCGGATTCAATGATGTAAAACTCTTGGGAATGCGTCCAACTAACTGTGCAGAGCAAGCTCTTTAGTTGAAAAGCTTTATCAATAGTTTTGACGTTTTTGAAGTAGAAAGTTCTGATTTTATTTGAAGAAGCTAGTGCCCTTACAAAGGGAGGTTACCCTGTGATCCATTTTTATCTCTCTATAAACCACACAGCTTTTTCAGACAAAAAAAAGACATGTGGGAAACCTTTTTTTGAGCTGATTGACAGAGTGATGTTTTGCGTCACACGTAAGATTCTTTCACTGAAATAGAGGCATTGCCAGATTGACGGGGGGTGGGCGATGGTTCATGGTAACCATGACTACGAATAAGGTGTTCGAATGAGAACAAGGATGGCTAGATTGGTGTTTTGTTGACGAGAGCATTCCAGAACTATTGCGTAACAGGAGTAAAGTGTAAACAAAAATGTAACGTCTTGAATGTTGGGATTACAATGCACAAAGCCCAAAAAGCAAGGCCTAAAACAGTATTATAGAGACATATTCATTGAACATGGAAATCACATGGCACGATGACAAAAATACAATGACACAAATAGTGAAGTTTGACAATTCTATATCTCCAACCCAAATTACCTCCCTTTTGCTGACATAATTCAAAATCTCCAACCCAGATGACCTCCCTTTTGCGGACACAATTCTGAATCTCCAACCCAGATTACCTCCTTTTGCTGACACAATTCTGAATCTCCAACCCAGATTACCTCCCTTTTGAGTATTCGAACCACTGCCACACATCTTTCAGGACATAATCATACCTTCCCATTATTTTTTCTACTCTGCACAAGCATTACATACTGATCGATAAATTTGAGTTTCATCTATAATTTAATTCTAGTACGTACAATAACAAAACATGTATTTGACTTTAACTTTCGCAAATATTTCTCTATCACTCTTATTTATACAAAAAAGATAAAGAATTTGCGTGTGTAATAAGACCAGACAATAGTGAAGAGTTCTCTGCCCTTGTTCTCCTGCTCCCGAGAGTAGCGCGGAAATTTAATTTGGAATAACAATAAAGAGCTTAATTCGAGCAATAGAGGAAATAGGTGTCTGACAATTACCATTTTACCCCTTTATGGAAAATAGAACAGCCCAAATCAATAAATAAATGTATGTTGAAAGCCTCCATTTTTTCCCCTGAGGGGTGACCTGTTGGTTCATCAGGCATCTATTCCCCAGCTTACTCTGCAAAGATATGATAACTCAATCATCGGGCTGTTCTAGCCGGGCTTGGACCTTGGAAAAGTCAAACGGAGTGCCAGTATATCTTTTGTAAAGGTCCAGGACATCAGTACATGTCGTCTCAAAATGGCTACTGGCATCATAACTGGTAGATATAAACAGCTGTAAAACATAAAGAAAATACTGTTATTAAAATTCTTGGAAACATTTGGAAATTATTTGCATGGCTTTAAATTTACATAGCACCTTAGCTTGAGTGATTTTGGTTCTAATTTAATCAGTAAAAGCGGATTTGATTGTAAGACTGACAGCCTCGTATCTATTATAATGTACGATATGACATATTTAAAAGGTGAGCCTTTTTCTCCCTATGTATTTGAATACATATATGTTCTTTTGGACAGATTGATAATTATTGATTGGTGTTTTAAGCCGCAGTCAACATTATGTCACTTATGTGGTGACATTGCAAGGTTTAGTGGAGAAGAAAACCAGGCTGTTTTGCACGGAGGAAACCCTGATATTGGGCAGGTACTTGACGATCTTTTCACTCACTCGGACACACGGAAAGAAAAATTTAAGTGGCATGAGCTGCCAAAATTCACACTTTTTTCATAATTTCTGATCGGCACGACAGTAAGAGGATTTGAAGGCCATCGAAAACCTAAATGATTGGCGTTGGAATGAGGAAAATCTATACAGTATGTAGCCTGTACGAACCGAAAACGTATTCAGAAAGTAAACCAAATTTAAATAACCGGGACGACCATTCATTCATTCTGAGCCAAAGTTAGTTCAAAACAATACTTTATCGTACATTTTCGAGACTAGAAGCAATATAAAGCTTCTGAATTATACGTCTTGAGAAAAATAGCCAATAATTTCAACATTCCGATTAACGTCAAAATATCAACATTTTGGCAGACTCATGCCACTATAACATCTTTAACCCATCATACCTGGCTATCTTTTCCATCGTCGTTTGGAACTAAAAGGTCATGCTCAGAATAAAAGCTGAGGGAAAAAACAAACGAAAAAATAGTTTACAATACATTACTCAATAGAGTATACAATAAGTGGCTATCGCCATCAGGACCCCTCGGGTCTGGGCCAAAGAAACCGAAGATATATTTATTTTCCAGACAATTTGTTGCGAGTAAAAACTACTCCACATACATGCGTCACATTTACAAGGAGGTTTTTGGCTGAGTCATGTAAGGGGCATAACTCTTGAAAAAAACATCCGAGCGCGTTGATTTTCAATAGGCCTCTTGTACTTGCTGTATTAAACAAATGTATGAAGTTTCAAAGTTGTAAATTAAAGACTTTTTTAGATAATGTGTTTACAAGGCTTTTTTACTGCAGCGGTAATGTAAGGGGCATAACTCTTGAAAAAAAACATCCGAGCGCGTTGATTTTCAATAGGCTTCTTGTACTTGCTGTATTAAACAAATGTGTGAAGTTTCAAAGTTGTAAGTTAAAGACTTTTTTAGATAATGTGTTTACAAGGCTTTTTATAGCAGCGGTAATGTAAGGGGCATAACTCTTGAAAAAAACATCCGAGAGCGTTGATTTTCAATAGGCTTCTTGTACTTGCTGTATTAAACAAATGTGTGAAGTTTCAAAGTTGTAAGTCAAAGACTTTTTTAGATAATGTGTTTACAAGGCTTTTTATAGCAGTGGTAATGTAAGGGGCATAACTCTTGAAAAAAACATCCGCGCGCGTTGATTTTCAATAGGCTTCTTGTACTTGCTGTATTAAACAAATGTGTGAAGTTTCAAAGTTGTAAGTCAAAGACTTTTTTTAGATAATGTGTTTACAAGGCTTTTTATAGCAGCGGTAATATAAGGGGCATAACTCTTGAAAAAAACATCCGAGCGCGTTGATTTTCAATAGGCCTCTTGTACTTGCTGTATTAAACAAATGTATGAAGTTTCAAAGTTGTAAATTAAAGACTTTTTTAGATAACGTGTTTACAAGGCTTTTTTACTGCAGCGGTAATGTAAGGGGCATAACTCTTGAAAAAAAACATCCGAGCGCGTTGATTTTCAATAGGCTTCTTGTACTTGCTGTATTAAACAAATGTGTGAAGTTTCAAAGTTGTAAGTTAAAGACTTTTTTAGATAATGTGTTTACAAGGCTTTTTATAGCAGCGGTAATGTAAGGGGCATAACTCTTGAAAAAAACATCCGAGAGCGTTGATTTTCAATAGGCTTCTTGTACTTGCTGTATTAAACAAATGTGTGAAGTTTCAAAGTTGTAAGTTAAAGACTTTTTTAGATAATGTGTTTACAAGGCTTTTTATAGCAGTGGTAATGTAAGGGGCATAACTCTTGAAAAAAACATCCGCGCGCGTTGATTTTCAATAGGCTTCTTGTACTTGCTGTAATAAACAAATGTGTGAAGTTTCAAAGTTGTAAGTTGAAGACTTCTTTAGATAATGTGTTTACAAGGACCAATGGACAGACGGACAGACGGACGACGGAGGCAACGACAATACCCTTCGGGCAAAATTTGCCAGAGGGGTAAAAACTAGTACTTTATTCAACTGGTTTCAAATATTAGGGGCTTAAAACCGAATTGGTGACCTTAAGAATATTATAATAATGTTAAATGGACAGGAGCTGTAGAAATTTTGAGTGGGAGTGTACATCATTGATTTGAACTTAATAAGGATCAGATTGATTGATGCTCAAGATTACTTCCCTTATATGGGGACTTTATCAGGGAGGTTACCAGACTCTTTGCCCAGAGGAACAGCACCCTAACTCCAACCTTTGGCAAGCATCGGGCAGTTTTTCCACATAGGAAAATGAAGTAAAAAACCCAATCAGAACTTCTTTAAATTTTATTTTTCAAAACTGCATGCCGATTCAATCAGCGGAAACTGATGCCACACGGTGTAGCTAAGAACCATATTTGATTGATTGATTGTTTGGTGTTTTACACCGCGCTCAAGATTATTTCACTTATATGGCGCCGTTGCCAGTTTTATTGTGGAAGGAAACTGGGCTCTGTGCCCGTAGGAAACCCACGACCTTCCGTTGGTAACTGGCAACCATCCCACATAGGTCGTTCGAGTGAAAACCCAGTCAGAAAATTTTCCAATTTTTCTAAGAACCATGATGACGCTGATAAAAATCAACTTGATGTCGATGAGAGATATCGAAAAATATGTTTTGTTGGTCAATGCATTATGCGGGTATCATTGATGAGAGTTAGTGAATAAATAGAAATTGACGGATTTTTCAGCAACTAGTAAAGACAAAACAAAAAACGCTACTTACATTTCAATTTTCTTTTCTAGAAGATCCAGGCCTGGTTTGAGTTCTGCTCTGGGGTTATCGGTTTCTATGGTGGTACTAACAATTGCCAGGTAATAATCCTTGGCTGCTACACAGTGGGCAGACGATACAACGCCAATGTAAATATCTGAAACACACAATGTCAAATAAGAATTATAGTTAACTCAACAAACGCATCAAAGTTCATTTCTTTTGCAGTACTGAAAGTCTTGAGAGCATTAACCAATTAATACCCAACCTGAAAATTGTTATTAGCTTATTGATTGATTGATGTTTTACGCCGCATTCAAGATTTCACTTATATGGCAGTGTTGCCAGGTTTAGTGGGGGAGGAAACAGGGCTCATTGCCCGGAGGAAACCCCAACCTTTGGCAAGTACTTGGCAACTCTTCCTGATACGGTGACCGAGTGAAAAATCTACCAAGATTTTTTTTTTTATTTGGTCAGAGTGGGATTCGAACCAGCATTGCATTGATGGAAGGTCTGAGTGGGACTGAGGGACTATCAATCTAACCCACTGGACATTGGAGAAGTGAAATTTGAGCAATTTGAGCAAAGACCATTTGACTCCACAGACACTTTACATCCATTGCCGTGTGGAGACCAGCCTCTCTGCCCAGAGGAAACTTAGGGGTTGTACCTGATAGCCATTCCCCAAATTGCATCCAATTGATCGATTCATTCATTTTTTGGCGTTTTACGCCGCGATCAAGATTATTTCACTTATATGGCGGTGTTGCCAGTTTTATTGTGGAAGGAAATCGGGTTCTATGCCCGGAGGAAACCCACAACCTTCTGGTGGTAACTGGCAACCATCCCACATAGACATCCAATTAAAAACTTTGTTGGAAAACTGAATAGATTCCACTATGGAGTGGTTTTACTAAAGCCAAAACACATAGGACAACTCGTACTATATTGTACATGATGGTGTATATTTATGAGCTTTCGAGAGTAGCTACTCTCATCATCAGATATTACAACACACAATAGACAATTTTCTACAGGCATTATATATAGAGAAACACTTAACATAGTTAATACTTTAAAATGATAGAATAAGTAGGATAAGCAATTGAATAGGTTTCGAACCAGTGACCAAGCAATAGCACAATCTAGGCTTGAATACAAAACAAATTGAATTATCAAAAACATTAAAAAAAAAGCCAAAACATTAATCGGGCTTTGCCTTACCGTTATGTCGGCCCACTTGGTTTTGTGGAATGATGATCTGGGATGACACAGTATTATTTGTGTTACTCACTGGATGATCCAAAATACAGATGGCTCTTATAACCTGATAACACAGAAAACACAGGTTACTAATGGCAGTTTTATGACAGTTGTGGATTTCATCAATTGTTTTAATCAATAAACAGTTCAAACAACATATAACCGGGCTCTATACCTGGAGAAAACCCACCACCTTCCGGTGGTAACTGGCAATCATCCCACATAGGTCGTTTGAGAGAAAACCCAGTCGGAAAATAACCCCTGACCTTTGTAGAGTACCTGGCAACTCTTCCACATATGACGATCAAGTGATTTTTATTTGGTCTTAGTGTGTTTCGAACCCAGGCCGCATTGATGGAAGGCTTGTGTCGGACTGAGGGACTATTACTCTAACCGACTGAGTCACTAAGGCCACACCTTCAGAGCCACAAATGCGCACAAAATATATGAGAGTTGCTTGCAAAAAATGTTACCACTTACACGAGCTACTTTTTTACATTTCTCTGGAGCATAAGATGGGTCACAGAAAATGGCTTTACACTTGGCAGTTTCCTCTCCAGCACGCACACCAACAACTTTTCCATCTTCAAATAGAATCTCATCAATGGGTTTATCGAGCATGTATGTCCCACCGTAAATTGCACTCAGTCTGGGGAAAATAAAGTAAAGTAATACATGTCAATTATATCGCACATAAATTTATTCTATATTGATTAGAAATGTTCTTTGGTATTACCTGTTCGAGTTAGCGCATGGTTTGTACACCAGGGGGCTGTTTCTCAACACCTGCGCAACTTAACGCTTAGTCGCAGCGTAATGTTGAAGCTATATGTTGCCATGAGGGTTAGGCCTTGCATTGGACTAATTGAACTTTCCAGGCCGTTGCCCTTTTAAGGTCCAAAAGTACCCTTTTCCAGACGAGAGACCCAACATCACCATGATTCAAAAATATTTACTCCCTACTTTGTACTGTGATGAGTACAAATAATTAGTTAGTGTCTTTTAGAAAGTGAATATAAAAGTATTCTCGTTATTTTGGGATTACACTTTCTTGAAAATATGATAGAAATTCTTCTACCGATTCTTGGCTGAATGGATAAGGCAGCCGGCATAGGTGCTGGCGATAGGTGCCATACTCTGGGACCTGGATTCGAATCCCATTTCGGGCGTCAGCATAATGGCATAAAGTGATCAGAGAGTTTTTCGCCCATTTTTGGGGGTTAGACGGTTTCCTGAAATTCAAAGGCTTCCCATATCCAACCTCAGAATTCTAGGACATTCACTGCCTTGAAAAGAATTTTAAACAATCCAGGCTTTATGGCGGCGAATGGAACCCCAGACCTTGGGCGAGTATCTGGCAACTCTCCTAGCTTGTGGGATAAAAATCAACACACAGTTTTCATGAGAATATGTGGATAGCAATAATAAATGAAACCATAGCATTCTAATTAAATATGCACAGGTTTAAAAACTTAAATTTTATGAAAATCTGGACAGTAGCAAAGTAGTTTTCCAGTCCCGCATAAAAGTGGCATTAAATTGACCTTACCTTGCGAAGCCTTGGGGTAGTTCTCCTAAACCGTATAAGGGATAAAGGTATGGTGACTTCAAGTTTTCATAAGCATTCAGTGACAGACTGTATAACTTAATCCTCAAAATTGTCTCTTCACACGGTTTCTTTAAATACCTTTAATAAGGAAAAATGACATGAAGATTGATAAAAGACTGGAGTTGGACAACTGGTATAAGTCCGGCTCATTGTCCAGAGGAAACCCCGACCTTTGGCGAGTACCTGACAACTCTTCCACAAACGGCAACCGAGTGAAAAATCAACTCAGAAGTTTTTCAATTTTGATTTGGTCTACGTGTGATTGGAAATCACGCCGCATTGATGGAAGGTCTGTGTGGAACTGAGGGACGATCACTCTAACCCACTGGACCACCTAGGCTCCCATTACCGATTTGGCCTTAATACCCATCCTATTTACCTCTGTGATCACCGTTCTTTCTGTGCTATTTCATCTCAGCAGGGCCAAATTAAACAAGTGACCTAAAAAATCTGTGCCCTTAATTTTTCTAAATTCAAATCCTGCTATTATAACAGTATTTTATCTTGTGGGAATTTTATGAACCTTTTGATACAGACTCCTTTGCTCATACCAAAGTAAAAAATTTCAAGAACTTTTAAATCTCTGGTTTAACCTGTAAGATATGCAGGGATTCAATCATCTTGTTGTTGTTGTTTAAATACTGAGAAACATTCAGTGTCTCTACAACATGGCTTATTTTGCACTTTGGGAGTCTTTTTAATTAACTAAACATTTCTAAACTAAGCTGATTTTGATGAACTGAGATATTTTGGGGAGTTTTACCCACAATAATCGTAATAATTCGCGACTTGTTATATTTATTCAGCTGTTTTTGGTCGTCTAGAAAATCAAAGGGGAGACAACTAGTGACTAAAAACATGAAATGTTAGTTACCTCCCCTGAACCATAGTTCTCAAATAGTTCCATTCATTTGTAACTAAATCATTGTGTATTTTCTTATTGTTACACATGAAGAAGGGATAACTTTGATCTAGGTTTGACATTACATATATATTATTATCATTAGTTTTTTGTCAAACCTGATTTTTTTCTTGGAATTCATGCTTTCATGAAAAAAGAAATATTGAATTGGAATTGGTTTGTAACATTGATTTTAACTCAATTTTAACCCTAAAATGGTCGGTAAATTTAAAAAAAACTGAATTTCGCCTTGTAAAAAACTGAATTTTTTAATTTCGGTTAGTAAATTTTGGACTTGTGGATTTTGGAATCCCTGGATATGAATGAACATCTAGTGCATACGTACTCATCATTGGAGTAGAGAGCTAGGGCATGACCAGTGAAGTCCATAGTGTTTGAATCCAGTCCAAAGTTATTTTTCATTAGCTCCAGAGCTGTGGTTTTCTTTGGGTCGACACTTTTCCACGTTGTTGGGTCATCGGGCAAAAATTCTTGGACAAACTGTAAAAAGTTCTTGAATCGTCTCTTCTCGAAAATTCCCATCAAAGCTGACAAAAATAGAAAAGAAAATTATTGATTAAAGATAGTGATAGATTGTTGGTTGATTGATTGCTTGCACCGCAGTTGCACGCCACATTATTACATTATGTGGCTGGGTGCCAATTAGGCCATAATTAATAAACATAGCTTGGTTATTCAGTTAGTGTTTTTTTTTCAAACACAATAAAGGTTGTAAGGCCGAAGACCACAGACGCTTTGGATTTTACTTATTTCAACGTCAATAATTAATTTGTTCCATGTACTACAAATCCTCTAATTGTTTTGACAATCAGAATTTATGAAAACCGAGAAATTTGGTAGCTTTTGAAACTAAAGCGCTAATACAATGCGAGAGAGTGCTATATAACCATTCATCTCGGTAGCTTTTGACACTAAAGCGCTAATGTGAGAGAGTGCAATATAACCATTCATCTCGGTAGCTTTTGACAGTAAAGCGCTAGTGTGAGAGAGTGCAATATAACCATTCATCTTGGTAGCTTTTGACACTAAAGCGCTAATGTGAGAGAGTGCAATATAACAATCTGTATTGGTAGCTTTTGACACTTAAGCGCTAATACAGTGCGAGAGAGTGCAATATAACAATCTGTATTGGTAGCTTTTGACACTAAAGTGCTAATACAATGTGAGAGAGTGCAATATAACAATCTGTATTGGGAGCTTTTGACACTAAAGTGCTAATACAATGCAAGAGAGTGCAAAATAACAATCTGTATTGGGAGCTTTTGACACTGAAGTGCTAATACAATGCAAGAGAGTGCAAAATAACAATCTGTCTTGGTAGCTTTTGACACTAAAGTGCTAATACAATGCAAGAGAGTGCAAAATAACAATCTGTATTGGGAGCTTTTGACACTAAAGTGCTAATACAATGCAAGAGAGTGCAAAATAACAATCTGTATTGGGAGCTTTTGACACTAAAGTGCTAATACAATGCAAGAGAGTGCAAAATAACAATCTGTATTGGGAGCTTTTGACACTAAAGTGCTAATACAATGCAAGAGAGTGCAAAATAACCATTCGTCTCGGTAGCTTTTGACACTAAAACGCTAATACAGTGTGAGAGAGTGCAATATAACCATTCGTCTCGGTAGCTTTTGACACTAAAGCGCTAATACAGTGCGAGGGGGTGCAAATATGAGAGTTAATCAACTTACATGAAGTCAAAGCTTCCTTTTCATTGGATGGCACTTTGTAGATTTTCCCACCCTTGTAAACAAAGCTGCCTTCAATGCCTTTAAATTCTAAATATCTAGTCACTCCAGAATGGATCAGTAGTTTCACTAATTGACCTGAAATAAATAGAAACATTGAAATAATAAGCGGCAACAAGTTTTATTTCGTACTAGAGATCGTTATTTATTGGGATGAAGTTGTTGCCATCAGTAAAATAACCGTAGTGAAAAATTCTCCTATTGTATGTGTTTGATCATATGTGTCAATGAAACCCTTTTTATCAGTACCTTGCATTCTATTTCATATTCCATTGGTTAACGAAGTCTACATACGTGTACTAGTAGTCAACATGTTTTAAGGCCGAGAGTTCTGATTAATTTATTGATGGTTTAGGCCGTACCGTATTTCTTCTAAAGATTCAGCTACTTTTTACCTCATAAGGATTCGACCATAAGAAATGAAATCTGCGGCTGCTTAATGTGGCCAGACAAATTTGCCCATTAGAGGGAATTTAAGGCAATACGACCTGCCGTGCAGTGTGTGAAAATGGTTATCCTTAGACACAACTCCATGTCTCTGTTTTTGTCTGACTCAATGATAAATTTCGGCCGAATCTTTAGAAGAAAACGATACTCAAGATTATTTCTCTTTTCCGGATATGTTGTCAGGTTTAATGGGGGAGGAAACTAGGCTCTTAGCCACATCCTCGGTAGGTAATTTCAAAAGGAACAAGTGTCATGTGTATCAAATTATTACGTTACAGACTTTACGATAAAATAACTTTGACTGATAGACTGTTTAATTTCACTCACCATTGCCCATAATAAACTTAGGAATAAGATCCACATTCCAGTCCCGACCGCGACCAAGCTCTTGGGCCGGTGGCTCTTTACTGAAGTGCTTGTACACCTGGAAAAAAATCAGTACCGTACATCGTTAATTTAACCACAAGTGACCAGGGGCCCGTTGTTCAAAAGATAATTAGCTTAACGGCAGGTTAAATGACGCGACATAACAAAGAAATTCCTTTGTGAGCTAACGGCGCTTTGAACAACCCTCCCCTGGTGGTCTTAGGAAGTTAGTTAAAGCATCACAAGAAAAAATCATAAACTGACACTAACGGTGTTTAAATTAAAATAAATTTCCTGTTTAACATGATTGCCCAACTCTAAAATTCTCGAACATCATTTTTTTTTTGTAATCCGAAGAATTAGTCAGATGGTGTTATTGGCTATAAAGGAAAAAAGTTAATGGTGGCCGAATGAAACGTTGGTTGGCACAGTATGGCACCTATCGCCAGCACTAACTGCCGACTGTCTTATCCATTCAGCCAACTGGCCTCCTAAAAATCAGGGATTCATAGAAGTCCAAAATTTACGAACCGAAATCGAAAAATTCAGTTTCTTAGAAGGCGAAATTCAGTTTTTTTTTCAATTTACCGACCATTTTAGAGTTAAAATTGAGTTAAAATCTATGTTACAAACCAGTTCAAATTTAATATTTCTTTTTTTTCTGAAAGTACGAATTCCAAGAAAAAAAATCAGGTTTGACAAAAAACTAATGATAAAAATATATATGTAATGTCAAACCTAGATCAAAGTTATCCCTAATCTCTTCTTCATGTGCAACAATAAAAAAATACACAATGATTTAGTTACAAATGAATTGAACTATTTGAGAACTATGGTTCAGGGGAGGTAACTAACCGTAATTTCATGTTGTAAGACACAAGTTGTCTCCCCTTTTATTTTCTATACGACCAAAAACAGCTGAATAAATGTAACAAGTCGCGGATTATTACGATTATTGTGGGTAATACTCTCCAAAATTTCTCAGTTCATCAAAATCAGCTTATTTTAGAAATGTTTAGGTAATTAAAACGACTTCCAAAGTGCATTATAAGCCATGTTGTGGAGAGACAGATAACAAGGCTGTATGTTTCTCAGTATCTAAACAACCACAACATCAAAAGGTCGTTTGACGGAGGTTTCTAAATAAACTTTTCCCTTGAACGTAGATTTTTTCATTATGAACAGTGGATATCAATCAAACAGTATTCAGTTTTTCACTCCCAAATTGAGTTTGGAAATTTTAGTTTTCAAAAGGAAATTTTAAACTGAAAATACCAACACCGAATTCAGTTTTAAACTCAATTTTACGAACCGAATATCGGTAAGTAAATTGGACGTGTATGAATCCCTGAAAATATCTAAAAGACACTAAGTAACTCATGATATATCTGATTTAGTCACCTACATCAGCTAGAGGGCTGAGAGAAGCACTCTCTCCACCATAGTACTTGTTTCTATCCATGTGCAACACTTTCTTCCCGGCGCATGACAACAGGCCACTCAGAATACATTCCTACAAGAGAGGGAAAAAACACAACCTTGAAATCCAACTATAAATACGTTTGAAGAAAAACAAATAATGTAACATTGAATTCTCATTCAGGGACTGATCCAGGGAAAATTTGGGCATACCATTTCGGTTCAAAATGTTCCAACAATAAGACAAAAACAACATCTCTGGCCCAAAATTCAACATTAAATGCTATTTTGACATTAAAATCTGTTGGTTTTAAGAATTTGGGCGGATTTTTTGCTTGTGAATTTGGGCGCCCATACCTGTATACAGGTATCAAAATGTCTCTGGATCAGTCTATGTCATTTTAATCAGACAATTTTAACTATATGCAAACTAAATGAAAACTACTAATCAAAACAATTCTCGGTTTCGGACATCCGGGTACCTGACCAGCCGTGTGAGTAAAACAGCAATGCGGCTAGGGAACTTAGGCCATAGGGTCACGTGGTGTTCCCTCAGCCAGTCAAAATGGCGTTGTCATTGGCTTGTTTTCACCTCGGAGCCTATGTTGTCAGGATCATGACGTCATGCCGAAATCGAGAATGTATGGTACCAGATATGTATTAACCGCTTGTCCATTAAATTTCAACCGGTACAGGGATGTTTCATACAAAATAAAACCCAAGGTCTGTAATTTATTAAAATGCAAGATTATGGATAGATAGATTACATAATATGAGCTGCTCCCCAGCGAGCATTTTTCCCATATTTTGGTTTTAAGTCCAGTCAGGGTTCGTAAATGTGACCGGAAAAACGCATGTTAATTTTTGTCCATGCTGGATGGACAGGATACACTCGAAGCAAAATATCTTCCTGTTTTAAAAAATGTGGAATTTTGGAAAATCAAAATCTTTCCAAATTTTCAAAATAATTTGCAGACACACCGGAATAATCAAAGCAATTACTATCCTATTAAGAGAGTAACACCAAGAGCCTCCCTTTTGTCATTAATGCATTGTTTGGTGTTTTACGCCGCGCTCAATATTATTTCACTTACATGGCCGCAGGCGATGTTGCCAGTTTTATTGTGGGAGGAAACCAGGCTCTATGCCCGGAGGAAACCCACGACCTTCCGGTGATAACTGGCAACCATCCCACATAGGTCGTTTGAGTGAAAACCCAGTCAGAAAATTTTCTAATGTTTTTAATTTGGGACTGAGTGGGAGGGAAGATTTATGAAGGCAACAACTTTTCCAAAATGCTTCATACAGTCGCCGTGGTGCCATCGGGACACTCCATTTAATAGCTATAACTCTAATTCAACAATATTACCTGTCTACAGGTATCTCATTATTTATGATTGGATATTTATAGGTTTGGTATACCTGGTGGACGAGCAATAAATGTCAAAAATGATTAAATAATGGAGTAAGACCTTTACTTTAACTTTGGAGCAGCCAGTACATTGTCAGAATTCAGAAGAGTTTATCTGGTAATGCTATGAACCGACTAGAGTCCACCGGGATGAAAATATCTTTGCGCATGATCGAGATCGGTTGCCATGGTTGACTTCGGCGACCCCAATATTCGTAGGGGGTTGAGGTTGTGTTGAAAGAATGTAAAAGTAAAATTATCTGCTTATTTGATGAAATAAAAAATAAAAAGATCTGTCATTTTGCATTTTTGGCAGCCACGTGTTATCGCCAGCTTCAGTGATTTATCGGATAGCTTGAAAGTGTGCAGCCGTCGCGAGACTGAACAAGACAATTACCCCCCTTTTGGTTAAACGGTTCGTTGTGTTTGTGGTCGTTGTTTTTTTGAAAGACACGATTTGAAATTGTCTGTAACAAAACAACAAATATTTCGGAATTTTACCGATAAAAACCACTCGAAAACTATGAAACACGTTGTCATCAACACAGGAATCTTAGGAAACGAAAATTCTGACTTAAGGTAAAGTTTCATATTTGTCCAAAACAGCATTACAGAAAAGGTGTCGGAGATGTTAAATTCTGACGACCAGCAAATGTCAGAATATAGATAACGAGTCGGATTTAACTTGTTGAATTAATAGTAATACAACACCAGCATGGCAGGATAGTCACCTGGGGCTAATACTGTCATAATATGATCGTTATTTCCCTGTCTAATTCGGACTACATACATTGCTGACCAATCAGCTTTTTGGTTGCAATGAACCAGGACTGCAAAATACAGCTGTCTATACAAAAGTAGTCATTTTGGAGTCAGACTGTTTAGTGGGGTCCGTCTAAACACCCAAATGATCCCAAATAATCCCAAATGATCCCAAATGATGCCCAAGTGTCCCAAATGATGTCAAATGGAATATATATGGCTAAAATGATATCAAATAAGATGGACAAGGGTCATCTATGTCAAATTAAACAGGAATTTTAATTGTTTAGGTATTTTGATTGTGTCAAAATGTTGAAAAAAGTTTGCGATCAGCCGATAGTCGCCATTTTGATTTCTGAAGGCGATCGACTGACAACACAAATGAATGATATACATTAGTCAATCAGGTTAATCTCGAATGTACAGTGATATTAATTGTAAATTATGACTGTTATTCACTTTCTTTTATTAAAATTACAGGTTTGTGCGTATTTTTAAGAAAAATAAGAAATATATATTTCCCAAATGAAGATTCTCGCCACTACACTTCTCGCCATTACAGCACAATCAGGGGAGGTAACCAAGACCGAAAGGGAAGCGTCCCAAATGATGACCTTCACATGGTTTAAATTTTCCCAAATGAAGAAGGAAGATACAACCGTCGGAAATGATGTCGGACAAAGAGATTGGTTTTTTTCACAGAATAAAAGACGGAAAATAGTTTTGCACGAAAGCAGTTTTCTAAAAATTACACTACGATTTCAGATGATAATTTTTGTTGTTTAATGTTTATTTTGTTTTAGTTAAACTATTTTCAGTAGAAAGGTCCGGACTGGGCGAATTTTCCCAAATAAAGAAAGGTGAGTTCAATTGTCCCAAATGATGGCAGGACAATTGCTTAGGACCAATCTGTAGCGTCCCAAATGATTTTTCCATTTTGACGATTTTCCCAAATGAAGAAAGGCGAGTCCAATTGTCCCAAATGATGGCAGGACATTTGCTTAGGACCAATCTGTAGCGTCCCAAAGGATCTTCCCATTTTTACGATTTTCCCAAATGAAGAAAGGCGAGTCCAATGATATTTATAAATTATAGTTTATTTTGTTTTAAAAACAAGACTAAAATCTGCAATGTTTCAAATGATTTCATGTGTAAATATTTCCCATATGAAGAAACGGGAGTTCAAATCTCCCAAACGAAGTCGGGGTATATCATCAGAAATACAACCAGCGGTGGATGAATGTGATGAAACCACTCTCAATGAAAGTAACATGTCTTGTGGGTTTGACATCCACTGGAACTGGAAGGTCAGATTTTTACTCAGATATCAACCAGATTAAATCACCTATATACGGCTAATTCCTAAAATCCGATTTGCACGGATTTAGCGAACTCCCTCTGGTTTGTTTTAGTTGAACCATTTTCAGTAGGAAAATCCGTACATGGCGAATTTTCAAAAAATGAAGGAAGGTGAATTCAATTGCCCAAAATGATGACCGGGCAAATGTTTAAGACCAATTAAAATCCACAGCGTCCCAATTGATCTCGTGTGTAATCATTTCCCAAATGAAGAAACGAGAGTTCAAATCTCCCAAATGATATGTCAGTGCAAATAGTAAAAAATAAACTCTGCAGCGTCCCAAATGATCTTCCCATTTTGCCAAATGAAGAAATGTAAACCTCCCAAGTGATGTCCGGGCAAATGCTTAAGACCAATTAAAATCTGCAGCGTCCCAAATGATCTTCCCATTTTGACGATTTTCCCAAATGAAGAAATGTAAACCTCCCAAATGATATCCTGCCAAATGCTTAGGACCAATTAAAATCCGCAGCGTCCCAATTCATCTCATGTGTAATCATTTCCCAAATGAAGAAAAGCGAGTTCAAATCTTTTAAATGATATCAGGGCAAATTCTAACAAATAATCTCAGTTTTGAAATGAAGAAAAACTTGTTCAATGTTCCCAAATGATGTCAAAACAAACGTTCGAAAAAAAAATATCGCAAGGTGTAAAGGATGAAACCACTCTCAATGAAAACATTGATTTTGACATTTGCTGAAAGGTGAGATTTTTACTCAGATATCATCCGGTTTAGACCACCTAGGTATTTAATAGTCCTATAATCCGATTGGACGTCCATCGAGTAAACTCCGTTCACTGTTATTTTGGCTATAAAAAGTACGCACATTTACATTCAAAGCATCAGTTCTCTTTCACGTTCACTGGTATTACGTTCAATATTTTCCAATACTTGCGAAATGGCTCCATTCGATGTATATCCATGTGGCACCTGCCAGGAGGATTGTGGAGATGGATCGGTATTTTGTGATCGTTGCCAATTCTGGTTCCACCAGAAATGTGAAAAACTAACTTCCCAGCAATTAGAAGACTTTGGGAGAAATGGACGAGGAGTTTGTATGTTTGTCTTGTACGTCTAAGGATGGGGACTTTAACTTTGAGGCGTCTGCTGAAAGGTTGCGCTTAGCTGCTGAAGTCGGGTATGACAAACTTGTGTTGGTAGTTGGACTGGAACAAATCCTTCTTAGGCAAGCCGACACTTCATTGCCTACAACTGAAATATTGTTTGATGGTCATGTCGTGGACAAGACGGCGGAAAATTTTATCCGGACGGTAGCACATAGTAGTGGGTTAAGGGCATTGGCAGTAAGTGGGGATGGAAACTGCCTCTTCAATTCTTTGTCGATGCACGTGTTTGGAGATGAACGAGCAGCATCTCAGATACGTGTGTTGGCTACAATTGAATTGGTAGTTTCGAGGTCTCTATATGAGAAAGACCTAGGCGCACGGGATATTTTTTTGGTTTCCCCCGATTATGAAGATGCGTGTTTATCTTGTGCTGTCCGGGGAAGGTTTTCCTCCGCTTGGACCATGCAGGCTTGTGCTTCGGTTATGGGGCGTGATATCATGTCTGTATATCCGCCTGTAAATGGTCTGTTGGATAGGTGTTCTAAGATATTAGACACTGTTTTCAAATCGAGACATCGGTCCAAAGCGTCTCCACTGTTAGTTATGTGGACCAGCATGATGTCCCCGATCCCTGGACAAACATGGACTCCTAACCATTTTGTTCCTCTCGTTCGAATTGCTAGAGGAAGAGAAACTTATATCAGCGTGTCTTCGGAAGGGTCAAGCGACCCGCATGATTGTATCCCAGAGCTGTCTTTGTCTCCTGTCATAGAGGACGACCCAGTCTTCACGTACGACAGAGAGGAAACTCCTGACAGTACATGTGACATTATGGTAAGTGTGTGTTGTTTTTAACTTATCTTACGTTCTTACGTTACGATATTCATTTGATACATATTATGGTACGTTTGATTCGTTTTGTTAAATTCTTCTTTTTTGTTCACAGAACGACCGCATGGTGTCTACCCCACGCAAGGGACTCACGCGTCTCACACAAAGGATTGATGGCGACCGTAACAAACTTAAGGTAAATTATGATTGTTGTCTATAAATTTGGTTTCTTACAACTTGTGATCTATTTTTGGATTTCTTTTTATGGTTAAGTCTCGTTAAATTTTCAACTTGAATCCACATTTTGTTCACAGAGCAACCGCAAGCGATCCCTGTCACCAAACGCCAATTCAGAGGATATAACCATTAAGAGATCGTGTCCCGAAGAAAAAACATTCGATAAACTTCCAGCAGGTGGTAAGTTTATGACAATTGTTCAAATTTGGAACACTTTGTTAAACGAGATCATTTGAGACGCTGTATATTCTATTTTTTACCATTTGCCTCGACATCGTTTGGGAGATTTGAACTCCGAACTCATTTGGGAGAATTGAATTTACACATGATTTTAGTTTTAAGCATTTGTCCAGGCATCATTTGGGACAATTGACATCACGTTTCTTCGTTTGGCAAAATGCGCCAAGAAGGAAAGATCATTTGGGACGCTACAGATTTTAGTTTTAAGCAAATGTCCTGCCATCATTTGGGACAATTGAACTCACCTTTCTTCATTTGGGAAAATTCACCAAGACGGGAAGATCATTTGGGACAATTGGACTCGCCTTTCTTCATTTGGGAAAATCGTCAAAATGGAAAAATCATTTGGGACGCTACAGATTGGTCCTAAGCAATTGTCCTGCCATCATTTGGGACAATTGAACTCACCTTTCTTCGTTTGGCAAAATGCGCCAAGAAGGGAAGATCATTTGGGACGCTACAGATTTTAGTTTTAAGCAAATGTCCTGCCATCATTTGGGACAATTGAACTCACCTTTCTTCATTTGGGAAAATTCACCAAGACGGGAAGATCATTTGGGACAATTGGACTCGCCTTTCTTCATTTGGGAAAATCGTCAAAATGGAAAAATCATTTGGGACGCTACAGATTGGTCCTAAGCAATTGTCCTGCCATCATTTGGGACAATTGAACTCACCTTTCTTTATTTGGGAAAATTCGCCCAGTCCGGACCTTTCTACTGAAAATAGTTTAACTAAAACAAAATAAACATTAAACAACAAAAATTATCATCTGAAATCGTAGTGTAATTTTTAGAAAACTGCTTTCGTGCAAAACTATTTTCCGTCTTTAATTCTGTGAAAAAAACCAATCTCTTTGTCCGACATCATTTCCGACGGTTGTATCTTCCTTCTTCATTTGGGAAAATTTAAACCATGTGACGGTCATCATTTGGGACGGTTCCCTTTCGGTCTTGGTTACCTCCCCTGATTGTGCTGTAATGGCGAGAAGTGTAGTGGCGAGAATATTCATTTGGGAAATATATATTTCTTATTTTTCTTAAAAATACGCACAAACCTGTAATTTTAATAAAAGAAAGTGAACAACAGTCATAATTTACAATTAATATCACTGTACATTCGAGATTAACCTGATTAACTAATGTATATCATTCATTTGTGTTGTCAGTCGATCGTCTTCAGAAATCAAAATGGCGACTATCGGCTGATCGCAAACTTTTTTCAACATTTTGACACAATCAAAATACCTAAACAATTAAAATTCCTGTTTAATTTGACATAGATGACCCTTGTCCGTCTTATTTGATATCATTTTAGCCATATATATTCCATTTGACATCATTTGGGACACTTGGGCATCATTTGGGATCATTTGGGATTATTTGGATCATTTGGGTGTTTAGACGGACCGGTTTAGTGAAGTGACAACTTCAATGAAACCAACATGGCAATAACAAAAAATTCCCCCCAAAAAAGAGAAATTTCTTGAATCTGTATGGTATAGATAGCTTTGACCCAATCCTGAGACAAAGAAATGACAATCACTCGGTTTTGATACTGATGTGTAGACGTCAAAATGACACATTGAAGATGTGATGCGTGGGGGCAGACATCTGCAGAGAAAGGCGGCGTAACTCACGCGACTCGCCGCAAATAATAACCTGCACTATACGTACCCACCCCCGGTAAGAAAATAAGGCGCAGATGTCACGCAGACCTATAAATTCTTTGAGTTTTGTGCATACCTTAAGGCCTGTGCCTAACACGATTACATCGTACTCTTCATTCATGGCGAATTTGGTTTAGTTTAGGAGATATAACCCACAATCTGACAGACTTGTCGCTTTGCTTCCTGATTGATTATTCCAATATGGCCTACCATTACCTCACTTCCGCTTTATCAATACGCAATAGAGTTCTGAAAAACATGCATACATTAATCTTGAGTTATCAATTAAATTTAACAAATAAGCTAATTTGGTTTCACTAAGACAAAAATCAACGATAAGTGCAAATTTTTTAATGTAAATATGATTATTATGTGAAACAGGTAGTGTATATAGTGTCGCGTACGTATTTTTCTGAGGGGTGTTGTTAGGTCAACTGCTGATTGACATTTGACACGCCGGGGAGACGTATGATTTATCGAAGTTTTCTCTAATGACTAAGGGGCTTAATATCGATTGGGTATATCGTCAAATGTGAAAATCCGTTTCACAAGGAGTTAACATATGTCTGAGGGATAATATCCCCTCTTTGATATTCATTACTGTTCTATTAACTTCTAAAATAAAATGTCGATAACTGTCTTCAACTTCGATAACCAGAATATAATATATTATAATAGTATCAATACAGCTTACACTTACAGGGAACTTTTATTCATCAAAATAAACGATAGATACAAAAAGAGTTGCAGCAATTAAAAAGTGCTAGGACTTCAATTATTAATTTAAAATTGGGATAGAAGTCCCAGTGACTTTATTCCCGCCTTACCATGTTCCATTATTTTTTATTTATGGTGAATAAACCAATCAATCAATCCATCACTCCAAGATATCAGTATATGTATGCGTGTTCGTGGTGAAAACATGAAGTAATAATATGTAAATACTTTAAATAAAAGTTCTTGTAATGGAATCATGTAACTTATTCTATAGGCCTAGCATTAGAAGAGGCAATGACCAAATATATCAACATAATTATAGATATTATATACCTAAATACGTATATGCGCATACACACACTAAAACCAGTAGTGTAGCCCGGAATCTTGTGGAAGGAGACGGGGGGGGGGCAAGTAGGGGCCGCTTGGGCCCCGGAAGCTCTGGGGATGCGTTATAAGCAATTTCGGCATGTAAAACTAGACATTAATTTTTTAGAGTACATCTTCATAAATAGGCCTATAGCCCGTATTAGGGGGGGGGGGGGATCAACTAGGGGCCGCTTAGGCCCCGGAAGCTCTGGGACCCTAGATCGCCGGAGATGTGTTTTAAGCAATTTCGGCATGTAAAACTAGACATTATTTTTATTAGAGTAGGCCTACATCTTCATAAATATAGCTCGTATATGAGGGTGAAACACTACATTTGGAGAAGGTGGGAAAGAATATATCTGCCAGAATGATGTCTTAACTCAGAACCACGTCTGACGTCTGAGTGTTTGTATAGTTTAAATAAACGGGAAGGTCCAATGGAGTAGGCCTTCATCATAAGCCTGACACCTCTATTCCCGCTCGAGTATCATTTATTTTGATTAAGTATTTTAAATTCAACCTAAATACAACATTACATAATTGTTTTTGTTCAAGCCACTGATAATGTATCGGTTGATAACTTATTTGCGGAAAAAACAATCAAAATGGAACTGTGTATGTTTTGCCTGTTTACGTAATAGGCTACTCTCAGCAACAATTTCAAAACAAAGTCAAGATTAGGGCCTAAAGGCAGTATTGTATTGCTTTAAAACGAAAATTCATCCATAACTCTTTCCACCGCTGTGGAAATGTTTCCCTTGTGATTTGACAGTTTACATGCGTTTTTCGACTTTCTCTGCAAATCTTTTTACTTAAAGTCATGCATGGTTCTTATGATACACGCTTGATTTTCTTCGACATACAGTATCTCTCGTCTCTAAACCACGTTTGCACATGTGCAAAATGCTGTTAAAGACGGGAAACATCGAAAATGTCAAAATTCCACCCATGGCACTAATGAAGTTCCGTACTTTGGTCAGTTCACACGATTCTCTGCAAATCTTTTTACTTAAATGCACACTTGCCGCGAAAATCAGGAATATTGTTTACATTAAAAAAGAAAGACCGTTTTCTGTATTTTTCCCAGACAATATAAGTTAGGAACTTTCTATTTTTACCAAAATTTAAAAGTTTGGACTTCACTTTGTATTTTTAATTTGAATTTGAAAATTTGAATTGTTAGGTGCCCGGAACGTAAACAAACCAAACTGCTCGCAGGGGCGATTTTATGTAACGGCACAGTGTAATTTTACGTAGGCCTATTTATCTGAGAAATACAGGCTGACGATCGGTTAACAGCGACTGGAAAAGCCTGCTGATAATTGTTTGAGTGTAAACCACAGATAAAAAGGCCTGAAATGAGGGTAATCCAACAAGAAAGTTGACCGACACTGATCGTTCTTGTTGTAATCAGGCTTCGATTCTTCGTTGTTTTTCACCCCATTTCTACATTCTAAAGCTAACTAGACATGTTTTATGTGTCCTATGTATAATGTTTAAGTTTAGTGGTACTAGTCGTACTAAGCTCATGTAAATTGGTTTTCTTAGCAAATTTAAACAGGCTACGGCGGCAAGTGGGCCTTTAAGGGAAACTTTCCAGTCTAGTTATTGAGAGTAACTCTTCCCAACCACCGGATTCATGCATTTATAGCAGCTATTAGCTCGGTTTTATTTAGTGATTACCCACAAGCAAGTAAAAAGTACAGCAAATACAGCTTCCAGCTTACCGCCATTGGTTATATATTTATGGACACTAAAACACACGGGCACAGGGAAAATCTTCTTGTCTAAAATAACCACGGAGACAAGTTTCTAATTGTGTTAAAAAGAGGTATATCATTTAGACCTTTATACCCCATCATAAATTGTTGTAATAAAGTAAACCTATGATATTTCATTAGGTTGACGACTGACAGGAGCTTGGCCTTAGTCAGTAGAATTTTCTGGAACACTTTGTATTACATTGACAATGCTTACGCATCTTAAGCTATAGTAAGAATATCGTCAGACTATATATTATGCCCCCCCCCCCCATACCCTTTCCCAGAAAACCTAGGTAGAAGGCAGACAGGGGAGTTTAGCCCTGACCAGTATGTCTTTCAAACTCTTGTTCTTTTTATAAGCAATGACTGGCCTTTGGGTCAGAGGTCGAGCAAGTTTACTTTGAAGTAGTTTGTATTCTTCTACTATAATCTTGGCCATAGCGATGCTAGCTTTGTTATACTGAAACACAAATGGTATTATAGTTTTTTCACGACATCTTCCGGGGTCCAAGTTCAAACCCAAAGGATAAATAGTTTGTAATGTTTGAATCCAAAAACTTTCCCTTTCCAAACGTTTGTGCTTCGTATCTGCAGCGGAAGTGAGAAATGGGATTTTCTCAATAGGCATGATTTCAAAATGGTCCTTGACCGAATGACCGTTGGTGGAAACATTCAGGAGTAAACAATTAACAATGAAGCTGGCCGTGCTATTTGATTTCACAGCTTATTTTATTTCAAACGCAAGATTACCAATCTGTTGTTGAAATAGGGTTTGCATGAGATTTCGTGATAATTCTGCAATTCTGCTTGACGTATCTTTTGCCAAAACGTTAATCGTCTCTTCAAAAATAACAAAAAAATATACTCCGACGTGCATTTTCGAGATTTAGATAATGTTATGGCTCCTCAGTTTCACTCTGCATTGAGATAAATAGCCGACAAATTTTATCTTGCGTAAAATATCAAAATTTTAGCCGTTCATGCCATTTTTGGTTTCACAATCGTGAACAGTGAAAAAAATCTACAAATCTGGTATCATTCTTGTAAGAGCCAGGATAGGAGGGAACCATGGTGCCCAATGCCCAGAACACAGACGTACCCTAGGGCTTCCGTCTGTTACATGAGATGGTGGAATTACGTTTACATGGCACGACCTAACCATAGTGTGCTTAGTTATGTCGGCAGCAGTATAGTACTCCCCATCCGGTACCCTTGACCATAATAGTGTTGTCACCAATGAATTATATGCGTGGAATGTAGGTCACATGGTATTTGATATGCATCGAATGCCGCCATTACTAGGAGATGATGTCATATCGATCCAGATCTGTTATGCGCGCGCGCTTCAACTATCAATGGCGGCACATTTTACAAAGTCAGATCCAAGGTAGCCAATGAGACGTGTCCATTCCACGCATATAGTTCATTGGTTGTCGCCATCAGTTTGTTTGCCAATGTTTGATGGTAAAGATGACCCAAGTTTAGAGACTGAGACAGTCCAAATACCCATCACCAAAACTCAAGTTTATGAGAATTGATGTATTCTTATCAAGATGTATTTACATCAGCTTTGTGTCGGTCACAAGCCATCACTTATCAAATTGCAACGATGGACAATCCACCAGTTCCAGTGCAATATCGACGTGCACTACCACCTTACAGAACAACTGTAAAAGAACATTTACAAGATTTACCGCAACAAGTTGAGATACATCAAGATGAACTGCACCGTGCAATATCGGCCATTGTAATGGAGAATATTAATTAGTGAATTAAATTACAAAACGCGTTTCTTCTTAGGGTCGGGAAATCTTTCTACTTGATGTCTGAAGCAAAACAATCTCGTTTATCGGCCTTAGGTGAACACTCCAATGAATTTAGACCACCTTTCATTGTTTTTAATAATGGCTTTTTAAATGTTTTAAAGCTATTTACGGTGTATGGCAGGGCACGAGGGCAGGTGTGACAGTTGTTAAGGCATCCGTGGACTATCAGCTGTTAATCTCCTTTTGACCTCAGGTATTTTTCTTTCTGAAAATACTTTCAAATCATTCCAGAGTCGACATCCCTTAAAATCCAAAACACTTAGGCCAACATATTGATCCTTATTAATAATTATTACATACATGTAATATATGATACCAACAGCTTCGCCTATCTCATTGCTAACGGAAAAAATAACATGGTTTTCCCAATAGAGTTAGACATCTGAAATCCACAATAATCAAGGAAAATATTTTGAGGCTGACATTATTTAGGAACTTTGCTTACTATATGCCACATGTAAAACTCCTTATTATCCTCAGGAAATAGATTTAGTAACCTCATGAGAATTAGGCAATTGAACTCGGTCCAATCTTTCTCTAGAGCTTGTAAAAATCTTCTTCTTTCCGAATATCTTTCTGTAGCATTATAGCATAAAATAATCTCAATATTCACGGAACAGGGCCGAAAATTAAACAGATTTAATTATTCTACTAATACATTTTTATTTAAAAAAAAAAGAATTGAATTTTTAAATCATTGAACGTTTGTCAGAAATTATCTATATTTACCTTGTCCATATTTATTCTTATTTATTCCTATTTATTATGATATATAACATTCATTAAAAAAATGTATATATGTATATAGCTCTACATTTTTATTTTTATTGTCTTTACCCTTATATTCTAATCAATGTTTTATATTTGTTATTTTTTTAATGATACCTTTGTTCTCGACCTTCATGAAAAGAGGTATTTACCTATGATGTAATCGAGATCTAAATAAAGACCATCTATCTATCTATCTTCCGTCAAGATAGAAACGAAGAAGACCTTCGCCTGTTTCACAAAGCGACGTAGCGTAAGTTTTTACGTAACTGTCTTGGTAACCCGGCCATACTGTAGAGATACTTTGCTATGAAAGTTACTAAAAAAGACGTCTACGCCGTTTTGTGAAAAAGGTTTCCGAACATTTAAACGAACTTTCTAATGTTATAGTTATTAATTCATTTGTCGATGTTTCTCGCAGCACTCAAGATTATTTTACCTGTAATAGTATAGAGGCGTTGCCAGGTTTAGTGGAAAAGGGACGGGCACTTTATTCAGAGAAAATACCTAACCTTTTGGGAAAAGGGAAATCGACTGAAAACCCCATTCAGAAATTTGTCAATCTTTTTTGGACTGAGTGCAATTCGAACCCGCGAACTAACGATGGGAATGTCGGGATGACAGAGTATCACACAGAGGCCCCTCCACACAGTGAAACTGGTCATTTGTCTTTACTCGCTCAACTTTAATTTACAGGTTAAATATATCGACACGGGGAAATCTTCTGGGCTCCGATGATATATATATATATATGTCGATTAGACTTCGACCATCAGAAACAATGACTTTTTGAACTTGCAGGTAAAGCAAAAACTTCTCGTCAAGATGGAAACTAATAAGCGACAATGTTGCGAATAGACGTGGTCTCGTGGCCCGTTTCAGTCGTAGATGTATTTTTACGTAACTGTCAAAGCAGCCTATCTCTACAATATGAGTTATCAGGGGCGGATCCCGCTTTTTACGAAAGGAGGGGTCCCAGGCCTTTCGATTACAGAAACATAACAAACGTAAAAGAGGTCTGTAACGAGGGCAATAGGCGAGGGTCCAGGGGCCGCCTTGGGTTCGTGATTGTCCGAGAAACGTTCTTAGGCTGTTCTGCAAGGACAATTGCTAATTGTTTCCGGATTTAGCTTTCGCTAATTGTAAAAAAAAACAACAACGGTAAAATCGTTATGTTCCTAAGTCATAAGTGAAGCCTTGCAATGTTTTTTAAACATGGAGAAGGGGTTGACTATCCCAACGCATTAGGCGACCGCCTAGGCCCCGAAAGCTCAGGGGTTCTAGATTGCCTGAGAAGCGTTTTGAAGGTCTTGTGCAACTAACAATGCTAATAATTTCCGGATTTTGTTTTCTTTAATTCTTGAAAAATAGGAGTAAAATTGTTATGTTCCAAAGTTAAATAGATGAAGCCTTTTAACCTTTTTATAGCATGACGGAGGGTATGACTATCCCAATGCATTAGGCGAGGGTCCAGGTGCCACCTAGGCCCCGGAAGCTCAGGGGTTACAGATTACCTGAGAAGCGTCCAGCAAAGTAAAAACGCTAATAACTTTCAGATTTTGCTTTCCTTAATTCCCTCGATTTTGAGTGCCATATTCCTGTCAGATAAATATTTTAGCTGCGCGCTCATTTTTACTGCCCCAGTCAAGGCCAAGGCCATCCTTTCAGCGTTTATAATCGAATATAGGTTTATCAGATATGCAATTCGTTTGTGGGACGAGATGATCATCGAATTCTGTGGGATTCTTCACACCCAGAAATTGCATTTTTCAAAATTCAGCTTGTTCAATGTTAGAGCCATATAACACGTTGCTTAACAGTGCAACACGGACTATCATGTGCAAAAATATTTTTAAAAAAAAACAAAACATATCACCATGGTAACCGTCAAACTAAAGATGACATGTAACTGGCAGACCTAGCTTGCATTAGATTGCATAAATAATGGTACGTTTTGATTCTGTTTTAGTTCCTTTCTCTTCTCCCTTTCTTTTACCTTCTCCTTTCTCTTCTTCTATTTTTTTTTTGCTCAGAAAAAGGGGGGTCCTGGCCTCCTAGATCCGCCTATGGTTGCTATGGCAATTGCATAAAACCTTACGCTATGCCGCTTTGCGAAACAAGTCCCAGAAGTCTTCCAAACAACGAATCATGAAGATTGAGTCTACTAAATATACTGAACCGCAAAAGAAACGTCGCCCTATTCAAATGTTGCTAAATGCATATATTATCATAATTTTCAATAATTCTTCTCTTTTGATATCCTTGCTAGACCTGGTTTGAAGCCAGTGGTCAGGCAAATTTGGTTTCTGATCATGTTACTAATATGCAAAACACGTCATCAAAGCAGTTACTAAAGTAATGATTGGGTGCTTTTTCGGTTCGTTTTGCATGAAGGTCACAATGCACGTGTGTTGCGTGATGTCATTCCTATAAAAAAAAGCCCCGAACATGCACGAAATCATCACAGTTTGACAGTAGTGACATGCCACGACTGTCACGGGAGCAGAGAGACCACGCCTTGGGAAGACTGAAGGCTTCATGCTGGCCAGACTGCAAGAGTTGTAGCAAACCACTTCAATGTTCATGTCCGAAAAATATACCGCCTGCAGCAACGGGCTCAAGCCACTGGAAGCACAGCAGTCCGTCCTCGCAGTAGAAGACCGCCCGTAACAACGTTGAGGCAAGATCGACAGATTGTCCGTCAACACCTGTAAAATCGCTTTGCTACAGCTGCGGAAACTGCAAGAACAACCATTGGCAATCCCCAGAGACCAATCAGCAACGACACGGTGTGCAGGCGTTTAAGGCAGACAAATGTCAGATGTCACCGGCCTTACAAGGGTCCGATTCTCACTGCTCGACATCGCCGCGCTCGTCTGCAATGGGCCACACGGCATCGTAATTGGCGTCACCGGGAGTGGAGAACTGTAGTCTTCTCCGATGAAAGCCGGTATTGCATCTCGACAGTTGATGGGCGAATGAGTGTGGCGTAGACGAAGGGAGCGTTTTGCAGATGAGTGTGTTCTGGAAAGAGACGTGTGGGGAGGTCCCAGCATTATGATATGGGGTGCTATAGCACTATGGTGTTCCAGAATGTTGGTCCTGGTAAAGGAAATGGTGTAACAGCTGCCCGCTACATAGAGACCCTTTATCGTGCCCCATTTTGCTCGTCATGGAAATCATGTCTTCCAGCAGGACAACGCACGGGCACATACTGCCAGAGCAACGAGACACTTCCTCCGTCAAAACAACATACAGACTCTTCAATGGCCTGCTCTCAGTCCGGACTTAAATCCGATATAATACTTGTGAGACGAGATTCAGAGGAGACTCAATCTCGTGCGGCCAAGGCCGACAACTGCAGCTGAACTCACTCAGGCGTATCACAAAGTTTGGGCCCAAGTTCATCTTGATCAACCGTCTCACCCACTCAATGTTCGGACGATGCAACGCCCGTGGTGGCCATACGCATTATTGACTTCCAGATCGCATTGTGGCGCCACCTGTCCTCAATTTCACTTGAAATTCTCTTACATTTGTCTGTCAATATTGATGATTAACCATGTCAAATTTGGACTCATTCTGTTGATAAGTGTGTTGTTTACATCTATTTGAAATACACTGATTATCAATATTCAACAAGGAGTGACGTTTTTTTTTTTGCGGTTCAGTATATAATGAGCCAATGGAACCGGGACTGTATAATTCATGTGGGCAGATGGAAATCAATCGCATCGCTGAGCAAAGACACAGAACACCGCACAGAAAACCACAAAGAATCACCTGAACCTGGAGATGTACCTTTTGATTAAACAGAGATATCCAGATTCCATGCCAATGTACATGGGTTCGACACACACTCCTGAACTTGGTACTGATGATACAATCCAACAACAATTACTTTCACTCACAGCGTTATGCATACGCCTCGTATACACGCGAGGAAACATAGAAATCACGGACTACCACAATTATTCGTTCAAAATTTATCTTGTATAAATCGTACATAGCTGTTGACTGGGTTTTTTTTTACAAAGGGAGCTACTCCTAGCCTCCCCATCTCCTGCCCTCACAACCGTTTCATAGCTACGATTTACACTTGTCAACAAATAATATGTAACCGCTTGGAACGGACTTTCCACTTCTGCTATTTCCTTTCAACCGTTATGCATCAAGTCTGTACAAAGCATGCTATATATTTTGTCATATCAATATGTTGACGTCATAAATAGATCGAAATGGCGTTGACATTGAACATACTTTACGAGTTATTGCTGTTTTGAATGACACTGGAAATCCAATCACCAAAGTAGTAACCTTGGTAATGCAAATATCTAACCTTCTAAAAAGGTTCAACGGAAAAGGCTTCCGAAATGCCTGCCTTAGACACGCACACCACTTTTTCAGAATGAAATATGCGGAATTCGCCAGCCATCTTACCTCGTTAACCAGTTCATATCAGGTTGACATAGTAAAAATTTTGTCGTGCCTTCATCGATGACGTCGTCGTCATCTTCGGAAGATCACCTTGACAGGATCGCTCAACCCTCTAAGAGACTCCGTGAAGCCAAGTTAACTACCAGTCTTGCCAAAAGTGAATTAGGGTGTGTCACCTTCATTTATCTCAGACTTATCTCAGAGGGTCAGGTTACACCAGTTAAAGAAGCTAAGGTAGCGCCATTTTTCGGTGCTATAAAAAGTTTTGTCCAAATTTCTGTTCTCTTTCTAAACTTTTGACAAATTTTCATTGAAAGAGAGGAGGTATTGTTTGGATATGGTGTTTGGGGGACCACTGTAGGCCTATCCACTTGTTCTAGTACCTGCATGGTGGCGTCATGGGAAGTGGCTGGGGTCGGGAAAAACATATCACGCCTGTGTAGCCTATATCGATATATAGAAAAATAGACCCCTAGTTCATTTTATACGAAGTTTTCTTTTGTGGGGAGGTGGCGGGGCCATGATTTTCTTACATCTTGCTGTTTGACGCTATTTTAGCTTTGTTTGCAATTAGGCGCTCGATTCGTGTGTGTTCTAGATTTAATCCAGCGATATGTATGGCGTTTAAGCTCTGACACGGTACTCACACGATTCTTAAATTAAAGGGGCGCATGAGCTGCCAAAATGTTGATATTTTGACGTTAAACCAGAATGTTGAAATTATTGGCTATTTTTCTCAAGCCGTATAATTCAGAAGCTTTTTAGTGCTTCTAGTCTCGAAAATGTACGATAACGTATCGTTTTGAACTAACTTTGGCTCTAGGCTATGGGAATTGTTCGTTTCGAAGCTACCTTTTTGGTTGCCACATTCAAAATGGCCAGCAACCTGCCCGAGGGTATTTGGCGTACGAAGATTATAGAGGACATCCGACTGATATTCCCGCTGTCCAAATCTGGTGCCCGGGCTGAATTTGGAACATCCGAACAAGTTAATCATAACCTGAATCAATGTAGCCTAGCTACAACTTCCCACAAGGATATGGAAACGGAAAGTAGGCCTATTTATTTGGCGGATAGCATGGTGAAAATGCCAGCAACCACTATAATCAGATCGGTTCCTGCAACCTGTCCGAGGACATTTGACGTACGTAAATCCCTGATGTAATCCGATTGGCTTCAACTCATAAGTCAGCGTGTACGAGTTTAGAAGCAGGGGGCAAGGTCTCGCTAGTTAGTACACTTCCGGTTCTGTGGGCGACGACTCAGGCTGTCTGTGCTTGTGAACCCCTACTTGATAATGCCAGGGTCCAAAACAATGACGTCTTATTCTTCGACCATGGTGAATTTAGTCTACAACTCACATACTGGTCGCCACGAATTTACCAGGAAGCGAGACCAACAACGAAGAAGTTACAGCAACCAGTCTTTGCAAGCGAGATTTTGTCGCTAAGGGAGGTAAGCATGTGGGACGATTGGCTTCCTGGTGTGTTACTTCCGCTCTTGCTATCATTACGCGACATGGTTCTGAAAGGAAAATATGCTGCTTCGTTTTCTCAATCTAATTCAACAATGAAGTTTATAATTTGAGACCTATTCTCACCATTTCAAATTCAGAAAAAAAACAATTGGAGTCGCGCAGGTGAGGTTTTTACTTTTGTTACTGTTAGTGTTACACTGTGACTTTAGGAAGTTACTGCCTGCAGTGTTTGCACTTGGAATTTTGGGTGACATTTGATTTGACCAGTTGACAGTCGAGCTATCGAACTCGACTTTTTTTTTTAACAAATTACAACCACCAAGGCGCTGTTTATTGATAAGATTTATTGACAAATGCGTGAATCCGTTGTGCAGGGAGTTAACATAATACATTTAGAATTTATGTGGTATTCTTTTGATGTCAAAACTACTGTAGTGGTAAGTTGGTAACTAGAGACGTCTTCAGACTGAAGTTCTTCAAACTCTGTTGCCAAGATATTGATGATGGGCGGCAAACAGAGTTAAAAGACCCGCCATATATGCCTATTATCCAGGCTGAATAACACAGCGGGCATTTAGCTCCGGTATGTAGTGTTGTTGTGACGCCCGAAGGGCGGAACGCTACGGGAGGAAGCCATTTTTAAATTTGCGAAATTAACCATGATTCCACAGGCAATATGGCCGCCTTGTTCGCGGGGAAATGTTCCAACCCACTTTCGATATCGATGGAATGCAACAACCCAAGCCTATAGTTTGACAAAAGGGGAATGGATACTAAGACAGAAAAGGTTGGTCATTCATTTTTAGGCATTTATTGCATCGGTGAACAATTTTTTCGAAGGAAAATAGGGCCCGAGTTGCAATGGCATCGGAATGTAACTACGACAAAATGGCGACTCCACTACAATGGTCAACGCTCCCAGCTGGTTAGACCATTGCTTTCTACAATTAAGCGGGCATTATGACTTATCCGTCGGGCGTTTTTGTATCTCAGGCGTTTTCACTATCAGGCGTTCTGACCTGCTTCCTAACCGACTTGGCAATGGCAGCATATACCTTCAACATTACGTTACGACCAGGTGCAAAGTTACGTCGGTGTTGAGAAACAGCCCCCAGATGTTTAGTTGTTTGGACGTACACTATACAATACTGGAATGTTTAAGATAATTTCCTAATTAACCTCTCTGATTTTTGTTGTTGTAAATGCTGCTAGAGCCGTAGAGGCCTACTTGTACTACATGTACTAGTATTACTATTAATAATACATGTATATGTAAAAAATTAGGCCCGTATAAATGTTGAAAAATTAACCATCCCTCTATATTCAGATAAGATGGCTGAAAATCAGAAACCCTCGGCATGTCCAGTATTCAGCCAGCCGCCACGACCTGGGAGCGGAGGCAGGGAATACCCACAGGGGGCACCATCAGCTAATTCTGCAGCAACATCTTCCAGGGATATTACCGAATCAGGTTCTAAAAACTTTTTTTACTTATTTTTTATTCATAATTATATTGATTACGGTTTTAAATTCTAACACTATTAATGAAGCTTTTAAAGAGTTAACTGCCAGTTACCAGCGGAAGGTCGTGGGTTTCCTCCGGGCACAGAGCCCGGTTTCCTCCCATAATAAAACTGGCAACGCCGCCATATAAGTGAAATAATCTTGAGCGCGGCGTAAATCACCAAACAATCAATCAATCAATTTAAAGAGTTAATGGATGGTTAGTAGTTTTAAATGAAAACAATTCCATAATTTTCATCAATATCTTTAAGTTATATACCCATTTCAGTTTTTAGTGTAGAAACATTCATGGCTAATTAAGTATGCTAGTGTCAAGTGATGTTTAAAGTGGCATGAGCTGCCAAAATTCAAACATTTTCATAATTTCTGATTGTCACGACAGTAAGAGGCCTTGAAAGCCATCGAAAAACTAAATGATTGGCGTTGGAACGAGGAAAATCCATACAGTATGTGGCCTGTACGTGTTCGAAATGTAAACAAAATTTAAATAACCGGGACGACCATTCATTAATTCTAAGCCAAAGTTAGTTCAAAACAATACTGTATCATACATTTTCGAGACTAGAAGCACTAAAAAGCTTCTGAATTATACGTCTTGAGAAAAATAGCCAATAATTTCAACATTCTGTTTCAACCTCAAAATATCAACATTTTGGCAGCTCATGCCACGTTAAATCAATAAATTTTAGACCACATATGATTAAAGATGTGCCCAACGAAGTGTATGTGTATTCAATCGTTTTTCATACAGAACCAGTTAGGATCTAACAGTAAAACTCAGCTTTTATGCTTCTGTCAGTCAAGTGATCACTCTCTCTTGTCGATGACAACTGACCTTGTCAAGGCCTTGTAAAATCTCAGCGCCTAAAAAGAATAGTTGCCTTTGGCCATGTTGGGAGATTTTCAAACACAGAAAATGACATCACAACACAACGCCATCAGAGAGCATAATTTTAACGTCAGATTTATCCAAAAACTCAATGTGGCATCATTTTGCCACACATCAATTCTGAAGCTGAGAGGGTTTATTACTGATCTAAATTCTTGCAGTGGATAACTGATCAGATACACATATTTGTATTTCAATGAATATACTTAAAATTTGTTTAGAAACTAATAACATGCTATATCTTTCAGATTCACATATGCTGAAATTGTTGAGGGAAGTATTCACTGATCAAACTCTCTCTTCAGAGGCAAGTGCTTCCGGCACGGAGTAAGTAAAATACATGATATTGTAAATGTTTCCTTAAGTTTAACTGCTTGACCTCCGTGGTCTCTATAGACGGATTGTTTAATGACGTCATCAGAGTATACTGAGGGATTAATATAGTATTCTCCCCAGAAAATATAAAGACTAGCAGTTGGACGCCCATTCCGGACAGCCTTCCACCAAGGGGTCGCGGGTTCGATTCCCACTCAGTCCAAAAAAAGAAAATTGGACAATTTTCTGACTGAGTTCTCACTCGAACCTATGTGGAATGGTTGCCAGTTACCAGCGGTAGGTCGTGGTTTTCCTCCGGGCATAGACCCTGGTTTCCTACCACAATAAAACTGGCAACGCCGCCGTATAAGTCATATAATCTTGAGCGTGGCGTAAAACACCAAACAATCAATATAACAAAGCTTTTTAATTTTTTTTTTTCAAGCGACATCACTAATTTTGAGGCCTGCACCCAATGTAATGACCCTTTTCTGCATTTTTTTCTGATCAAAATGTGGAGAAAAAAAAAATTCAGTTCTCTGTGGCTCACTACTTGTAGAACTGAGCCAAATGCAATAAGCAATGCTGTGGGTCAAAGCTTTCTGCGTATCAGAATTGAATATTTAATTTGCCACGCAGATCAAAAAATATATGCAAAAAAGCTCAGATATGGGATATGTTCGTTCAAACCATGCAGCTATATAATCTTATGTCTAAAGCCCACCATCTTAATAATAGGAAGAGCTAGTACTTTACTAGCAAACTTTTGTATTACTATGGTTAGAGATTAAGAATGTGTTAACTGACATGTGTGTCCTAAAAAGGGTCAAAATAAACAACAAAGTTTGTTACCATGGTATTTATTCAACAAATGCTTGTGCCAGTGTACTGGCTTAACCAAAAAAAAAAAGGGTATACATTGTAGGTTATGTGCTAGATTTTCTTTCCAAATAAACCTGTACACATATTTATGAACACTAAAACACAAGTTCACAGCGAAAATCTTCTTGTCTAAAATATGTCTTTCGCCCACACTAAACCTGGCAACACTGACATATAAGGGAAATAATCTTGAGTGTGACGTTGAATATCAATCAATCAATGTCAGTAATGTGGTGTTAAACAGCTATGAAATAATCTTTTCAGCAAAGTGCTTGGACTAAATAACTTGGATGATCATATTGATAAAGAGCTGAGTGATCTTCTGGCTGAGACCCATCTTTCCAAAGGTAAGTGTAGGAAAGATTCTACATGGGAATAAGCAATATTTTTGTTAATAAAGCCTAGCGCACACGAGAGACGCCAGCTGAGCTGCCGGTCACTCGTGGCTGGGAGCTAAGCTGTTTCCCCCGTGTGCGTGTAAATTTTGGTGAGATTTTAGCCTCTCGCGGCGGTGAGGAAAGTATATAGCATGTTTGATATTTTCTGCCTCTCGTGGCAAGAATCTCACCGTGTGCGCACAATGTAAGCTGCCAGCTGAGCTGAGAGGAGGGATAGTCCAATGGCGCGTACTTATTCAATCATGTGACCACTTAGAATATTACGTAACATGGGGTAGTGACACTTGTGCAGGTCAGTGAACTTGGGTGACAAGGAACTGGCCTCAGCCGAGAGCTCATCGCCTGCGCTGAAATTTGTAGCTGCTCCCTTGGCCACGCGTCCCTTGTAGCTCAGCCGGCGCCTCTCGTCTGCGCTAGGCTTTAGAATTGTAACATGAAAGATGACACATGAGCAAATCTGTATTCAATGATTTATATACAGTTTGTTCTGAAAACCCTAAGGCGATTTGTAACTGTAAATTTACTAAATATGTATTTGAAAAACATAAGAAGCCTCTTAAAAGAAAATGTAATTGAAAATATGCACATTTTTGCCACTTCAAAAAATCCCCATATTTGACATCATATATATATTCATGAACACTAAAACACACAGGCACGGGGAAGATATTCTTGTCTAAAATAACCATGGAGACAAGTTTCTAATTATGTTAAAAAGAGATATATCATTTAGACCTTTATACCCCGTATAAAGTTGACTATTGAATCCTATTGTCGTCGATTAAACCAATCATAACGAAGCATGGACATAACGAAGCATGGACTCAACGAAGACCCAGTCTATGATGTCACAACACTCAGAATCTGCATGGCAGATATCAACTATGTTATCACAGCAGGAAAGTGTGCTATTCTACTGTTAACTTAAAGATGAACCCAGACAGTGCGCTGGAAAATATGAATCTGACGATTGTTCACTTCGATATGTATTCATTTATGATTTTTGTAGGAACTGCTGGTAGTGTAACCGGTCGACTTGGTCCATCGGTGGTTGTCTTTGATTCAGGCTCCTGTGTTGGACGAGTGATAGCAGAAACAGACGGACTGGCTGTAAGTCTTCTTATTTTTATGGGGGCCTTGGTTGCGCAGTCAGCTGGAGTGATAGTCCCCCAGTGCAACACAAACCTCATTCAGACCCAATAAAAGTACAAAATTTTCGAAGTGTTCTTTTTTTTACCGCTGTATGTCAAAGAGTTGCCAAGAACTCTCTGAAGATTGGGGGGTTTCTCCCGGCAAAGAACCTGGTTTCCTACCCCCACTAAACCTGGCAACGCTGCCATATAAGGGAAATAATCTTAAGTGCGGCATAAAACAAAAATCAATGAATCTTATTTTCGAAGCTGATGATTCAATTCAAATTTTGCCAGGAATGGTTCAGAATAATATCCTGCGTGATTCATAAATAGAGGCACCAGAATGGCTTAGTAACTAAATTGCTGTGTACTCAATGTTAGCATCTACCTTCAAATTAGTTGTTTGTTAAAAGAAAACATACAAAGAAAACTAAAGACTGTTGTTGAAGAGCTTAATGTAAAAATCATTCATATAGATGTCAACATAGGTTTTTTTCTTTTCTATTTACACCAGATTTCCAGCCGAAGTAACTTCAGTTCAACCAGAGCCAATTGCTGTGTTTATAAAGGTGATACATTTGGTTGGGTTTTCTTTAAAGGAGTTATTTATTTTGATTTATGCAAGCGTCTTTGAATAGCATCGTCTGTTCTCATTACTTTCACTGAGGTTTTAAGTGGCATGAGCTGCTGAAATATTGAGATTTTTTTGTAAAAACCAAATCATGAAATTGTCCACAAGATATGCAAATTAAAAGGTTTTTATTGACACCTTAAGCCCCGTTCTGGTCGATTTAAGATCCGATCCGATCGTCGTAAGCTCCAGTCGGGAGTGAATCAGCGATCAATCAGTCGGAGAACTTTTTTCGACATGAGCGGCCTTAGGACTCTTCAGATCGGTCTCAGACTGTCCAGTCTTACGATCGTAAGGATAGAAACATGTTCTATTTTCTCCCGGTCAACTTTAGGTCACAGCCAATCAGCGACCTATACTTCATCACGTGATCATTTTTTTCTCGGCGTTTCGTAGATGTTGTATTGTTACGTCATTCCTAGTGGCGTGCCAGTCTGCAGAATATAGTGACGAAATTCCCTTCCAATCAACTGATCATGTTGACCTGAGCAGGCTTAAAGACTGATCAGTCGGTAATCGTTTAGCTAAATGATAAACCAGTCTCAGTCGACATGAACGCTCTTAACATTCAATCGCAGACATTCGGATCGGATCTTAACTCGACCTGAGCCGGGCTTAAAATAGGTGCAATAAGGTTACAAGTAACTGTGACAGAAACTGAATGAATCTTCATCTGGGTAATTCATTTATTTATTTTTTTTTGAAAATAACTTTGTACTGGTCAGAAATGATAGTTTTTGTTTTGGGGGGAATTTCAAACCTACAAGTTGTCACGACAATCAAAATTTATGAAAACGTTTTTCAGATGATGTTAATTTAATGGTTATACGTTTGTTATTAACCAGGAAAATGGATGTATGAGGTGATGTTGAGATCTAAAGGCGTCATGCAGCTGGGATGGTGCACCCTTCATTGTAAATTCTCACAAGAAGTAAGCTATCATAGATATTATTGTATATCATAAATTCCCTCAAAATAGCAAAGCTTTTCTGACTCTATCTGAAGGAAATAGAGGTTGTTTTTGTTTCTACCAGCCTGGAGCCTGTTTCAGTTTTAGTGTACCGTAAATCACCTAGAACATCGACACCTAATTCTTAACTTAAAATCCGACACTTTGAGAAGGCTGGCTTACTTCAAAGGAGGGCGCCAGCTGAGAGCTTAATCACTTGCGGAAGTAGGCATGTTGTTTGGCTCAGCGTGCGCCATAGATGTACTAACAAAGGGCTGTCTGCCTTGGCTCAGTGTCCAAAGTGATAGTCTTCCAATTCCAGACGGGGGCCTCGGTGGTCCAGTGGGTTGGAGTGATCGTCCCTCACTCCCACACAGACCTCGGTGGTCCAGTGGGTTGGAGTGATCGTCCCTCACTCCCACACAGACCTTCCAGGGGCCTCAGTGGTCCAGTGGGTTGGAGTGATCGTCCCTCACTCCCACACAGACCTTCCAGGGGCCTCAGTGGTCCAGTGGGTTGGAGTGATTGTCCCTCACTCCCACACAGACCTTCCAGGGGCCTCGGTGGTCCAGTGGGTTGGAGTGATCGTCCCTCACTCCCACACAGACCTTCCATCTATGCGGCGCACGCTCGAATCACTCAGACCAAATAAAAATTAAAAAATTTCTCTGTTGATTTTTCACTCGGTCGCTATATGTGGAAAAGTTGCTAGGTACTCACCGATGGTCGGGGTTTTTCCCCTAACAAAGAACCTGGTTTCCTCCCCCACTTAACCTTTCAAAGCTGACATATAAGTGAAATAATCTTGGCATCGGCTGTAAAACATCAAGCAATCAAACGATCTCAAGCCTGTACATTTCATCCCATAATATTAGTTACAGGGTTTGTTCGAGGGGGGGATACGGAAATATATGGGGTCAGTAAACCGATATTGGGCGAGGCGCTAGCCGAGCCCAATATACTGTTTACTGACCCCATATATTTCCGTATCCCCCCTCGAACAAACCCTGTAACGAATTTATCCCACCGAATACCTAACTTGTACGATATTCGAACCTTCTTTCTGAAAATTAGCTTTCATAAAAGGCAGAAAGTGAACTCCGAAAGGTATTTTCTAATGTGTATGGCACGAACAGACACGACTGGCAAGCGTCTAGACATGACGTCACAAGCCATATATGGTAGTCGCCCTGTATGGATCAGCACGGCGACGTAATATGGAAATATACAGGGTCTCCACGTGACTGGTTTGAACCAATCAACAGGAAGTATTCAGTGTGAGGTGGGATAAATGTTAATACGGTCATAACTAATCAATCTGTGTTGTTGTTGTTTTTAGGAAGGTGTTGGAGACACGGCAGATTCGTATGCCTATGATGGTAGCCGTCTTCGTAAATGGAATCTTCGTACGCAGAAATACGGAGAGGTACTTTTCTTTGTAACAATTTGATCCTTGCTTTGAACTTTTATACCCACAATGCAGTTTACCCATGTGACATCAGGCTTCTGAGACCTGTCTAACAAAGCTGGCGTAAAGATGCGCATTGGCCTACAACATGGACTGGTTGTGACTATGGCGTCAGGCACTACAGTTCTAACACTGTTTTACGTCCAACGTAACTTACGCCAGTATTGTAAGACAAGGTCCAGGACCCAGTTTCACAAAGCGATCTTAGCATAAGTTGATCTTAATTACCAATGACAACGTATACCTTTAGCATTGGTTGTTTCTCAAAACATTTACGCCCGACATAAGTACAATGCAAGACCTAACTGTCATGGCAACATCTACCTTCAACATTACGTTTCGACCAGGCGCAAAGTTATGGTTGACATAGGTATATTGAGAAACAGCCCCCCAGTCTCTTTAATAACTGTCACATGTTTTGATACATATTAAAGCAATAATTAATCTTAGCAAACTGGAAAACTTCATGTTTTGATTGATTGATTGATGTTTTACACCGCACTCAAGATTATTTCACTTATATGGCGGCGTTGCCAGGTTTAGTGGGGAAGGAAATGAGGCTCATTGCCAGAAAGAAACCCCTGACCTTCGGCGAGTACCTGGCAACTCTCCCACATGCGGTCATCAAGTGAAAAATTCACTCAGAAATTTTTCAATTTTTAATTGGTCTGAGTGGGAATCAAACCCACCACGCATCAATGGGAGGCTTTTGTCAGACTGAGGAACTATCACTCTAACCGACTGGACCACTGAGGCCCCTACGTGTTCATTTGTGAATATGCATGATATTTATTTATTATTTTATCATAGTCTTTTTTTAATTTTTAGAGTTGGATAGCTGGTGATGTTATAAGTTGTGCCTTAGACTGTGATAATGGAACTATATCATTCTATAGGTGAGTTTACAAAGTATTGCGGGGGGCCTCCGTGGCTCAGTAGGTAGAGCGTTGGACGCTCAATCCAAACAGCCTTCCACCAATGGGTCGCGGGTTCGAATCCCACTCAGTCCAAAAAAAAAATGGAAAATTTTCTGACTGGGTTTTCACTCGAACGACCTATGTGGGATAGTTGCCAGTTACCAGCGGAAGGTCGTGGGTTTCCTCCAGGCACAGAGCCCGGTTTCCTCCCACACTAAAACTGGCAACGCCGCCATATAAGTGAAATAATCTTGAGAAATCAATCAATCAGCTTCATTTTGACTATAACAAGATACATTATTCTATTATTAGTGATGAAAAGTCTTTAGGCGAGGACTATTTCAACCCAGGGCAGCTCGTCTCGGTGAGGCAGCACCTAAAAGAGTGGTGGAAATCCGCCCTGCAACAAGGAGACAACGTCTTCATATAACTGAAATACTGTTGAAATACAGGACGTAAAACCCAAATCACTCACTCACCAATGGCAGCTCTCCATCTTTGCTAACAAAGGGGACCTCAGTGGTTCAGCTGGCAGAGTGATACCCCCTTAGTCCAACACATATCTTCCATCAATGCGTTGCGGGTTCTAATTCCACTCAGACCAAATTAAATTGAAAAATTTGTGGTGTTTTCACTTTATCGTCCTTTGTGGAAAAGTTGTTGGGTATTGTTCGAAGGTCAAGGGTTTCCTCTGGGCAAAGACCCATGACTTTCCTCCACCCTGGCAACGCGGTCATATAAGGGAAATAAAGTTGTTTGCGGTGTGAAACATCGATCAATCTTTAGTAATAAAAAAGATATCAACGTTTTGGTCATCTATAGTAGCCATGCTAATAAATCAGAGGTGAAATAGCATTTATGAATTAGTACTGAAATTTTCAAAAGGTAACCATTCTATAACTAACAATAGCCTGGGAAAAGGGGTAGTCCTTTGGAGAGATTTATAAATTATTCAGTTTAAATTTACTCAAGTAATTTTTTTCTCAAATATTTATAAACATTGAATTTTAATGAATTCAATCAGTATTTTTTTCTACGTGAAATGAATTCTACTCGTCATACTTATTATTTCAGGAATGGCCGATCGCTGGGAATGGCATTTGACAATGTAAAGATTGGTAAAAGTTACGCTTATTTTCCTGCCGTCAGTCTATCCCAGCTGGAAAGCGTGAGAGCTAATTTTGGTGCTACACCGTTACGGTATCCTTTTTATAGTCAGCTGACTGGGTTTTCACTCCAACGACCTATGTGGGATGGTTGCCAGTTACCACCGGAAGGTCGTGGGTTTCCTCCTGGCATAGTGCCCGTTTCCTCCCACAATAAAACTGGCAACACCGCCATATAAGTGAAATAATCTTCAACGGGGCGTAAAACACCAAACAATCAATCAATCAATTTCATCGTCAGGGACCCTGCTGACTACGAGATAACTCGAAAGTGTGACGACTCTCCCATTTGCCATTCAAGCTTGTTACGTGTATGGCCAATGTCTGTTTACTTTGCTATTTTTAGCAAACACAGAGTGGTTTCCCTTGATGCTTTGTGAGAAAACCCCCGTACGAGATATATTGATCCTGTCAGTGAGATTTAACCGTTACATTCGGTACGCCAAGAAGTATAGTTATTCGAAAAAGATATCTATGTTAAGCTACGAGATAACTCGTACTAGGAGATTCTGGTTTGTCTGCCATTGTGAGATATCTCGTAGTCGGCAGTCAACGTGTTAACGGGCGCATAGTTTTAGTCTTACAGACTGGTTAACATTGTTACTGTTGTTAAAGTATGTTTAAAATATCATAATTTCTTCTCAAAATTTGCTCTGAATTAGTTTAAAAAATAATCAAGCACAATTGATGGTTGAAGACATCCTACCTGAATTTTTTCAATACTACAGTAAAGTAGCAGGTTAAAAGAAAATATATATTTTGTATTTCATCCCCCATTGGCATAAAATGCTGGGGATTTGCGATCGGCATGTCTCTCTGTCTGTCTGTCTGTCTGTCCGTAATCGTATACTTGACAACCCATTTCCTCCTATTTGAAACTTGGTGGGCATACCCTTTACCATGTGAGGATGTACATATCCTCTTTTAGGTTGTGTTGGTTACATTTTTTTCCCCCAAATATTGCCCTTTTTTCAGTATTTATTTATTTGGTTTTCATCAGATTTTCATGAATTTTGGGTGATATTGGTTTAGTTATTTCCTTTTCAATTATAAAAAAGGCAGAATTGTGACAGAGCTTGCCACTTTTTATAGTCCGTCAAAAAACGTATCTATTTATGGAAAAACTTATTCCCTTAACATTATGAAGGTACCCAATTGAGGGGTACCAGCCTCTTCAACTCCCGCCCCATATGGATTACCTGAAAGCCAACCAGGTGATGGGTTACCTGGAGAATTTACTCCCACACCTGTCACAGTCCTCACAGGTAAGTCCAGCCTCACCATATAGATTACCTGAAAGACAACCAGGTGATGGGTTACCTGGAGAATTTACTCCCACACCTGTCACAGTCCTCACAGGTAAGTCCAGCCTCACCATATAGATTACCTGAAAGCCAACCAGGTGATGTTGTTACCTGGAGAATTTTCTCCCACACCTGTCACAGTCCTCACAGGTAAGTCCAGCCTCCCCATATAGGTTACCTGAAAGACAACCAGGTGATGGGTTACCTGGAGAATTTATTCCCACACCTGTCACAGTCCACACAGGTAAGTCCAGCCTCCCCATATAGATTACCTGAAAGACAACAAGGTGATGGGTTACCTGGAGAATTTACTCCCACACCTGTCACAGTCCACACAGGTAAGTCCAGCCTCCCCATATAGATTACCTGAAAGACAACCAGGTGATGGGTTACCTGGAGAATTTATTCCCACACCTGTCACAGTCCGCACAGCTAAGTCCAGCCTTCCCATATAGATTACCTGAAAGACAACAAGGTGATGGGTTACCTGGAGAATTTACTCCCACACCTGTCACAGTCCTCACAGGTAAGTCCAGCCTCCCCATATAGATTACCTGAAAGACAACCAGGTGATGGGTTACCTGGAGAATTTACTCCCACACCTGTCACAGTCCTCACAGGTAAGTCCAGCCTCCCCATATAGATTACCTGAAAGACAACAAGGTGATGGGTTACCTGGAGAATTTACTCCCACACCTGTCACAGTCCGCACAGGTAAGTCCAGCCTCCCCATATAGATTACCTGAAAGACAACCAGGTGATGGGTTACCTGGAGAATTTATTCCCACACCTGTCACAGTCCGCACAGGTAAGTCAAGCCTTCCCATATAGATTACCTGAAAGACAACAAGGTGATGGGTTACCTGGAGAATTTACTCCCACACCTGTCACAGTCCTCACAGGTAAGTCCAGCCTTCCCATATAGATTACCTGAGAGCCAACCAGGTAAAATGTTACCTGGAGAAATTACTCCCTCACCTGTCACAGTCCGCACAGGTAAGTCCAGCCTCCTCATATAGATTACCTGAGAGCCAACCAGGTAAAATGTTACCTGGAGAAATTACTCCCTCACCTGTCACAGTCCGCTCAGGTGAGTCCAGCCTCACCATATAGGTTACCTGAGAGCCAACCAGGTGATATGTTACCTGGAGAAATTACTCCCTCACCTGTCACAGTCCGCACAGGTAAGTCCAGCCTCCTCATATAGATTACCTGAGAGCCAACCAGGTAAAATGTTACCTGGAGAAATTACTCCCTCACCTGTCACAGTCCGCTCAGGTGAGTCCAGCCTCACCATATAGGTTACCTGAGAGCCAACCAGGTGATATGTTACCTGGAGAAATTACTCCCTCACCTGTCACAGTCCGCACAGGTAAGTCCAGCCTCCCCATATAGATTACCTGAAAGACAACCAGGTGATTAGGGACTCAATGTCTCAGTGCCAGGAGGTACATGTATATTTAAAGAAACAAAAGCTAACCTAGACACAAGCCTTTCTGTAATGTGTTGGTGGATCGAAATTCAATCAGTCTTAATGAAATGCCCCAAAAATGCTGACCGTTTTCACTCAACCACCCCATATGGAACAGTTACCGAATAGTCCTATACCTCGTACAAATTTTCAAGGTTTCCTCCCCCATTAAACCTGGCAAAGCTGCCAATTAAGTGAAATAATCTTGAGTATGGTGATGAAGCCAATCAACCAACCATTGAGGTAAAACCATTTTGTGATACATTTAATTTACATTATAATTTGTGGATACATTTTCACACCATTGTTGTAGTTTGCAGTAATTAAATCACGTTGAATGATTCTTGAAAAAGCGTAAGTAATTTTTGAAAGTTTGAAAATTTTTTTCACTTTATTTTCCATTTTCGTCATCCAGGAGGTTGAGTCTCTCTCTGCCAGTAAATTTGGGGATGTTCGAGTATCCCTTCAAGACTGTAGAAGCAAAAAGGCGACATGTCTTCTCGTGGCGGCTCATATATTCAACAGATTAGCTCCCTTGCTGGTGAGTACTTGGCTTGAACTAGCTGTAGGGTTAAGTAGGATTCAGGGCTCTTATTAGCACCCAACGTAATCCAAAGAAAATGTTTGTCCAGGTCATGCGACGCTGATGGAGGGGTCATATATTGAAAAAAAAAAATTAGAAAATAAATAAAATGTTTCTGTATTAATAATGACTGTGGGCTTTTTAATTTATACATTTAAAACTAAAACCAAAACACATAGGACAATCTGTACTACTTTGTACATGGTGATGTTTTTTTTGGTTTTAGTGAAACTGCTCCATAGAAGAATCTACATTTAAAACTATATTAAAGTTTCTAAAAATGTTCCAAGAATATATTTTCGATATTGGAAAGAATTAAAATGTATGAGTGTTAATGATGATATCAATCTTTGTATAAAAAACAAGTTTTGTAAATTTCAGAAAAGTGCGTATATAGTTGAGGCGTGTTTGCTGAAACTTTTGTTAAAATTGAATATACCGGACACTGACGGTGATGGCACTGGGGAAGAGAGGGTTGCACAGCTGTTGGATGTCATGTGGACACTCATGCAGGTGAGGATGTCATGCTTACAGTTTAAAGTGGCATGAGCTGCCGAAATTCACACTTTTTACATAATTTCTGATCGTCACGACAGTAAGAGGCTTTGAAGATCATCGAAAAACTAAAAGATTGGCGTTGGAATGAGAAAAATACATACAGTATGTGGCTTGTACGAACCGAAAACGTGTGCGAAATGTAAACAAAATTTAAATAACAGGGACGACCATTCATTCATTCTAAGCCAAAGTTAGTTCAAAACAATACTTTATCATACATTTTCGAGACTAGAAGCAATAAAAAGCTTCTGAATTATACGTCTTGAGAAAAATAGCCAATAATTTCAATATTCTGTTTCAATGTCAAAATATCAACATTTTGGCAGTTCATGTCACTTTAACAACATGTAATAAATATAGGTTCTGTACCACAATGTTATAAAACTGGGTGTGGGGCTTCCCCATATCCAGTTACTGAACATCTGAGCATCCGTCTTACAAGCCTTCAGTCCGCATCTCCTTCAAGGTAATAGATGGGATATGGAATATAAAGAGCTGCTATTGCGCTACTGTACAGCCAGTGAAACACTCATCTATATTGTTTGGAGGGGACTCGGTGGTCCAGTGAGTGAGAGTGATCATCCATCAGTCCGACACAGACCTTCCATCGATACAGCACGAGTTCGAATCACAGACTATAATGAGAATTGAGTGCATTTTTCACTCTTTTGTCGTATGTGGAAGAGTTGCCAGGTACTCGGGAAATGTCGAGGGCTTCCTCCCCACTAAACCTGGCAACGCCAGGTGAAAGTGAAATAATCTTGAGTACAGAGCAAAACATCAATTGATTGTCCCAGACACCTGATGAAGGTATTCCGATTTCCTTAGCCAGGCCATTGGTTGGGATGTGGCTGTGCATCTCATTGTTTCCAATTGTTGGTTTCACTATGGAACCTCATTCACCTCTTCAAATTTGAATTTAAATAAAAATTGTTCTTTAGCAGGATGAGTAAAATGTTTATCCCAGTTTTAGACTCGATGAACACTGTTCTCGAAATATAAACTATTTTAATATTAAAATTTTCCTTCACTATAATCTTGAGTATAGTGTACATGTGATTAAAGATGTAACTTTTATCTTATAGAGTGGGGCCTCCGTGGCTCAGTAGGTAGAGTGTTGGACGCTCAATCCGAACAGCCTTCCACCAATGGGTCGCGGGTTCGAATCCCACTCAGTCAAAAAATTGGAAAATTTTCTGACTGGGTGTTCACTCGAACGACCTATGTGGGATAGTTGCCAGTTACCAACGGAAGGTTGTGGATTTCCTCCGGGCATAGAGCCCGGTTTCCTCCCACAATAAAACTGGCAACGCCACCATAAAAGTGAAATAATCTTGAAACTTTGATGTTCTGCTATAGAATTTTCAGGAAAGGCTTTTTTTTTCTCTTTTCTAGGAGTCTGAGTTGAAAGTGTGTCTGGAAAGCTTAGCTGTGTCGCTGTTGTCAGCCTATAGGTTTACCTCTACTACTGTGGACTTTCATGAACCAGTAAGTACTGAAAAGTGTTTTGTCCCTACTGATGTAATAAATTATGACTTACATATGTGACAGTCATGGGTGATGCTGTGGCATGCATATGTGATGCTGTGACATGCATATGTGATGCTGTGACATGCATATGTGATGCTGTGACATGCATATGTGATGCTGTGACATGCATATGTGATGCTGTGACATGCATATGTGATGCTGTGACATGCATATGTGACAGCCATATGATGCTGTGACATGCATATGTGATACTGTGCTATGCATATGTGACAGCCATGTGATGCTGTGACAGTCATGTGATGCTGTGACAGTCATGTGATGCTGTGACAGTCATGTGATGCTGTGACAGTCATGTGATGCTGTGACAGTCATGTGATGCTGTGACAGTCATGTGATGCTGTGACAGTCATGTGATGCTGTGACAGTCATGTGATGCTGTGACAGTCATGTGATGCTGTGACAGTCATGTGATGCTGTGACAGTCATGTGATGCTGTGACAGTCATGTGATGCTGTGACAGTCATGTGATGCTGTGACAGTCATGTGATGCTGTGACAGTCATGTGATGCTGTGACAGTCATGTGATGCTGTGACAGTCATGTGATGCTGTGACAGTCATGTGATGCTGTGACAGTCATGTGATGCTGTGACAGTCATGTGATGCTGTGACAGTCATGTGATGCTGTGACAGTCATGTGATGCTGTGACAGTCATGTGATGCTGTGACAGTCATGTGATGCTGTGACAGTCATGTGATGCTGTGACAGTCATGTGATGCTGTGACAGTCATGTGATGCTGTGACAGTCATGTGATGCTGTGACAGTCATGTGATGCTGTGACAGTCATGTGATGCTGTGACAGTCATGTGATGCTGTGACAGTCATGTGATGCTGTGACAGTCATGTGATGCTGTGACAGTCATATGTGACCGCCATGTGATGCTGTGGCATGCATATGTAATCGCCATGTGATGCTGTGGCATGCATATGTAATCGCCATGTGATGCTGTGACATGCATATGTGACTGCCATGTGATGCTGTGGCATGCATATGCGTTTGTCGTAACACATTCTATTTTTGATGTCCAGCACAACATCCACACGTACAGTACTGTCAGTGACTAAGTATCAATCCTCCGCGGATCCCCTGCGGACCCAGCATTTATCCCCTGCGGAACATCCGCGGACCTTTTTAAAATCCTCCGCAGAGCCGGCTCGAATCCTCCGCGGAGGTTCCACGGAGCCGACACAAATCCCCCGCAGAGGTTTTCTATGCCTTCACCGATGCTCATAAGTCCGTCAGCTGACAATGGCAGTCGGTCATATTTCGTAAGGTGGTTTAAATAGAATAGCCACGTGTGGCTTACACCGTTACGGCCGTACTGTATACGACACTGTATGAGTATTGCACAAATCACTATTTAACATTGCAAAGAATCTTGTTTTAGTTTCGATTGAACAATTGAATGGGAACAGCAGGAATTTTCTAATAAATCAAAACTAACTTCATTCATTATTTCGTAAAACTTTCAAAAAGATAGAAAACTCATCAATACACAGCAGGAAAAGATCGAGAGGATTCCAGTTTGACATAAATTAAGTGAGCTGTAATCAGTTTGGACCAATCAGACGACGGGAACATGACCTGATTGATATTTAAACCAATCAGCCATCAGCAAAATGACCTAGTTAAGAAACAATGCGTTATCTTTTTTTTTTAAATACATACAAATTAAAAAAATGTTTTTTAGAAATTCATTAATTGACATATAATGCTAGTCAGATGAAGACAATTTATTTGTTCAGCTGATTCAAGCCATTGAGGAGAATGAACAGTCTTGCCGGGGTAGGCCTGTGTGACCGTCTTAAAGACTAGTTATAAATTACAGTTTTACTTGTTTCAATAGCACATTGAAAATAACCAAGGATAGTACATGCTGTGTATAGTTCTACAGTGGAAAATGATCTGCTTTGTTGTGGTGACAATTTTCCCACACTTGGAACATTGTTCAACCTTCAATTAGTACCCTGGCGCCAAACCTGTCTGGATATGTTGTCTCCATGACAATAGTTGTGTCTCATTACATATAGGGGGGGGGGGGGGGGGGATACCTTCTTAAATGGTGTTGTAGAATTTTTATTTTTTCTATTTTTTTTTTAACAATTGCGAAACTACTTAAAGGAATTTCAACTAAATCGGCTATAAATAAGCTATATTTCTTGTTGGACGTGCATGTAAATAAAAACTCAAAATAAACACTTTGGAAACTCAACCTCACAAAAGGGTCAGAGATGGACTCAACCTGCCTTGCTGCTAAACAGGGCATGTGTTTTAACACACAGACGGTGGATATAAAAACTTTTAGATAATATTGGTTTAACAGAAAGCACCCTTATAAGTGAATCGCTACTTATTTCCAAATGCAAGATATTTCTCGTGGAATAAGAAAAAAAAAACGGGAAAATGAATTTAATTCATTACGGCCAGTCAGTTTTCCACCTCAGACGTACAAGTAAGACAAACTAAGCATTTCCTCTTTTCCATTTAACACATTAGTTTTCGCCGTGGTAAGCCTAAACTTCTGTGTTGCAGGGTTTGTCACAGTCTGTCGTCAGTTGCATCAACGTCTCAAATGCAGTTCAGTTCCCCCGCGGAGCCGGCACATTTCCCGTTCATATCCTCCGCGGAGGCGAGAGAAATGCCCCGCAGAGCTTCTGATTTTCCGTCACCGATCCTCCGCGGAGGTGTTAGCAAAGCTCCGCGGGGGAACGACGGAGGATTGATACTTAGTCACTGACAGTACTGTACATCTATTTTGGCTACAGTGATTAGTTATTTCCATCTATTTTCATCCTAGATAATTGTATATTTGCCAGGCCGGAGATTTAGATTTGTCTGCCTCTTAACCAGGCAGCCCTGCTAAACAAGTGAAATAATATGGAGTGGGTGTTCAATCAGTAAACCAATCCTTCATCAATCAGTTTGACAACCACAATGGTCAATAGGATCATCAATAGGCACTGTGTTGAGTTAAAACCTTCCTGATGTTTACGAGGCCTCCGTGGCTCAGTAGGTAGAGCGTTGGACGCTCAATCCGAACAATCGGTCGCGGGTTCAAATCCCACTCAATCCCAAAAATTGTTAAATTTTCCGACTAGGTTTTCTCTCGAACGACCTATGTGGGATGGTTGTTGTTATCAACGGAAGGTCGTGGGTTTCCTCCGGGCATAGAGCCCGGTTTCCTCCCACAATAAAACTGGCAACGCCGCCATTTAAGTGAAATAATCTTGAGTGCGGCGTAAAACACCAAACAATCAATCCTGATGTTTACACTAATTGTTTTTTTTCCTTCCAGAGAATGTACTTGCTTCTGACCCTAGCTATTCTAAAACATCAGACTACCAGGAGATATCTACTGTCCAATGTTCTATATCCTTTTAATAATTACAATCGATGTGGCATGGGCTGCCAAATGCTACAAAAGTTCGTCAGAAAAGATTTAGAGAATTGCTCAATATTTTGGTAAAAATTGTGGGAATTAGTAGCTTTTTTATAGTCCAAGGGGCTGTTTCTCGACACCGACGTAACTTTGCGTCTGGTCGTAACGTCATGGCAACATATACCTTCAACATTACGTTACAACCAGGCGCCAAAGTTACGACGGGCGTAAATGTGTTGAGAAACAGCCCCCTGGGTAATTTGCATAAGCAATGTTTAAAGCTAGCAAATACTCAAAATCTGAATCCAGGGCCTCGGTGGTCCAGTGCGTTAGAGTGATCGTCCCACACAGACCTCGGTGGTCCAGTGGGTTAGAGTAATCGTCCCTCAGTCCCACACAGACCTCGCTGGTCCAGTGGGTTAGAGTAATCGTCCCTCAGTCCCACACAGACCTCGGTGGTCCAGTGGGTTAGAGTAATCCTCCATCAGTCCCACACAGACCTCGGTGGTCCAGTGGGTTAGAGTGATCGTCCCTCAGTCCCACACAGACCTCGGTGGTCCAGTGGGTTAGAGTAATCGTTCCTCAGTCCCACACAGACCTCGGTGGTCCAGTGGGTTAGAGTAATCGTCCCTCAGTCCCACACAGGCCTCAGTGGTCCAGTGGGTTTGAGTGATCATCCCTCAGTCCCACACAGGCCTCGGTGGTCCAGTGGGTTAGAGTGATCATCCCTCAGTCCCACACAGACCTCGGTGGTCCAGTGGGTTAGGGTAATCGTCCCTCAGTCCCACACAGACCTCGGTGGTTCAGTGGGTTAGAGTGATCATCCCTCAGTCCCACACAGGCCTCGGTGGTCCAGTGGGTTAGAGTGATCATCCCTCAGTCCCACACAGACCTCGGTGGTCCAGTGGGTTAGAGTAATCGTCCCTCAGTCCCACACAGACCTCGGTGGTCCAGTGGGTTAGAGTAATCGTCCCTCAGTCCCACACAGACCTCGGTGGTCCAGTGGGTTAGAGTGATCATCCCTCAGTCCCACACAGACCTCGGTGGTTCAGTGGGTTAGAGTAATCGTTCCTCAGTCCCACACAGACCTCGGTGGTTCAGTGGGTTAGAGTAATCGTTCCTCAGTCCCACACATACCTCGGTGGTTCAGTGGGTTAGAGTGATCATCCCTCAGTCCCACACAGACCTCGGTGGTTCAGTGGGTTAGAGTAATCGTTCCTCAGTCCCACACAGACCTCGGTGGTTCAGTGGGTTAGAGTAATCGTTCCTCAGTCCCACACAGACCTCGGTGGTTCAGTGGGTTAGAGTAATCGTCCCTCAGTCCCACACAGACCTCGGTGGTCCAGTGGGTTAGAGTGATCATCCCTCAGTCCCACACAGACCTCGGTGGTTCAGTGGGTTAGAGTAATCGTTCCTCAGTCCCACACAGACCTCGGTGGTTCAGTGCGTTAGAGTGATCCTCCCTCAGTCCCACACAGACCTCGGTGGTTCAGTGGGTTAGAGTGATCCTCCCTCAGTCCCACACAGACCTCGGTGGTTCAGTGGGTTAGAGTGATCCTCCCTCAGTCCCACACAGACCTCGGTGGTTCAGTGGGTTAGAGTGATCCTCCCTCAGTCCCACACAGACCTCAGTGGTCCAGTGGGTTTATAGAGTAATCATCCCTCAGTCCCACACAGACCATTTATCGATGCGGCGTGAGTTCGAATGACATTCAGACCAACTAAAAATTGAAAGATCGTGGAAATGAAAATCGTATGTGGAAGAGTTGCCAGGTACTCGCCAAAGGTCCGGGTTTTCCTCCGGGCAAGGAGCCCGGTTTCCTCATTCATTAAGCCTGGCAACGCCGCCATAGAAGTGAAATATCTGCGTAAAACATCAATCAATCAAAATCTGACTAAACACAATGCTTATTCCAATTTTGTGCACTATTCGCTCACGTGTTCAATCAATATTTTCTATTTCAAGTATATCAATGCAGTTGACTTTTTCTCTGAGGATAGGGGGCCTCCGTGGCTCAGTAGGTAGAGCATTGGACGCTCAATCCGAACAGCCTTCCACCAATGGGTTGCGGGTTCGATTCCCACTCAGTCCAAAAAATTAGAAAATTTTCTGACTGGGTTTTCACTCGAGCGACCTATGTGGGATGGTCGCCAGTTACCAACAGAAGGTCGTGGGTTTTCTCCGGGCATAGAGCTGGTTTCCTCCCACAATAAAACTAGCAACGCCGCCATATAAGTGAAATAATCTTGAGCGCGGCGTAAAACACCAAACAATCAATCAATCAATCTGAGGATAGAAATTTTGAGAAAGAAAAATGTTTTCCTTAACTCCTGGTTACCTTCACCAAAATTCGTTGCCCCATGTTCTTCTTTGTAAAGCCGTTGGATGAAGCAGGGCTCGCTGAAGCGATACCAACGGTTGATTGGACGGATCCAAAAGTAGTAAGTATGTAATGGAAACTGTCAATCGAAATTCTTTCGCAGGTTGGATACAAACAGTTGACATTATGTACGAAATGGTTTTAAAGATTTTTGGGGTTCAGCTCTCTCTTCCATCAAGTTTTTGCTGAACTTATTGTTGTTCTTTTACTCAATTTTCACTCAGGCCTCTGTGGCTCAGTAGGTAGAGTGTTGGACGCTCAATCCCAACAGCCTTCCACCAATGGGTCGCGGGTTCGAATCCCACTCAGTCCAACAACAAAAAAATTTCTGACTGTGTTTTCACTCGAACGACCTATGTGGGATGGTTGCCAGTTACCACCGGAAGGTCGTGGGTTTCCTCTGGGCATAAGCCCGGTTTTCTCCCACTATAAAACTGGCAACGCTGCCATATAAGTGAAATAATCTTGAGCGCGGCGTAAAACCCCAAACGATCAATCAATCATTTTTCACTTGATTGCCGTTTTGTGGACGGATTGCCAGATACACGACAATGGCCGTGGGTTGTCTCCAGACAAGAAGACTAGTTTCATCCCACACTTCCTCTAATGAAAATGACCAGCCCCGATAGCTCAGTCGGTAGAGCGTCCGCTTCAGGCCTGGGAGATCTGGGTCGAGTCAGAGAAAAGACTTTAACAGTGGTAGCTGTTACTGCTTCGCTTGGCGCTCAGCAATAGGAGTTAGAGCAGCGACTGGTTGGCCCGGTGTCAGTATACTGTGACTGGGTGAGGGGGCTTGCTGGTTGTCTTCGGCGAGTGGTCTCGGTGAGGCAACACCTAAAAGAGTGGTGGAAATCTGCCCCTCAACAAGGAGATGTCTTCATATAACTGAAATACTGTTGAGCAGGACGTAAAACCCAAATCACTCACTCACTCACCCCAATGAAAATGTACTACAATTTACTATAGAATTACAACAAAAGTCTACAACATCTATAGAAAACGATAGTATACATGTACTATAGTAATCTATAGTTTACCACATTAGTAATTAGGGTTACTAATTTTCATTAGGGATTTAAATTGGCAATGTTGCCTTGTAAGTGAAATAATCTTGAGTACACCATCAATCAATAAATCCCTTAAAGTGACATGAGCTGCCAAAATTCACACTTTTTTCATAATATATTGCAACGTAAAATATCAATCAATTTTTCTTCTTTGTATGTGGAAGAGCTGCCAGGTACTCGCCGAAGGTTGGGGGGGGGGGGGGTTTACCTTAGGGCAATCAGCCCGGTTTCCTACCCTCTGGCCCACTAAATATGGCAATGTCGCCTAATAATTAAAATAATCTTGAGTGCACGATCAATTAATTAATCTTTTAAATGACCCAGCAAATATTGCAACGTAAAATATCAATCAATGTTTGTTCTCTATATTCTTACCTACTAGAGGGCCCCAATTTAATTTCTTGTACAAATTTTAAAAAGCATCATACATATAAAACATAATACCACTGTTTCTCAATTGGAATAATGCCATGTCTGGCTTATGAAACCAATCAATCAACCAAGATTTTTCTGCCTTCCCTGTAAATTTAACACTCTTAGTTTTCAAATTTCAAATGGGTGGATTTTTCTTTCACAGATTGGAGATGAGATGGTATCCAAGAGTGAAAATCCAGCTGAAGTTTTGGTCGTTCGGAATCAACAGTATCAAGACGCCTATAAACAGCTACGGAAAAAAATAAAAGGCAAGTCTGCCAAATATAGTTGATAGGTGTCCCTGGTTTCTTCGCATGAAATTTAACTGTCAAAGGGATAAAATTCGGGGGCCTCCGTGGCTCAGTAGGTAGAGTGTTGGACGCTCAATCCGAACAGCCTTCCACCAGTGGGTCGCAGGTTCCAATCCCACTCAGTTCAAAAATTGGAAAATTTTCTGACTGGGTTTTCACTCGAACGACCTATGTGGGATGGTTGCCAGTTACCAGCGGAAGGTCGTGGGTTTCCTCCGGGCACTGAGCCCGGTTTCCTCCCACAATAAAACTGGCAACGCCGCCATATAAGTGAAATAATCTTGAGCGCGGCGTAAAACACCAAACAATCAATCAATCATCCAAAGAAAATTTGAACCAAATTATGAGAATGCTTTTCACCCTATCGCCCTAAATGGGAGATTCGCCAGGCACGTACCTGTCGAAGTTCGTGGGTTTCCTCCGGGCAAAGAGCTGGGTGTCCTCCCCACTAAACATAACAACTCTACTTTTACCTTTTTACCAGACGAATGAATAAATTATCCAAGCCGTCTCATTAGTTTCTCAATGGTCCCCCGTCTCATTGGTCCCCCGTCTCATTGGTTTCTCAATGATCCCTCGTCTCATTGGTCCCAAGTCTCTCCCCGAGACAGGTGTCCAATGAGACGATGGACTATTGAGACGGGGGACCAATGAGACTGGGGAATATTGAGACCGGGACCAATTAGATGGGGGACCAGCGACATGCTTCCTATTTTATTATATTCCTTGTGCTTAGCTGAGAAACTGTGATTGAATCTTTCAATGGCATTTAGAAGTTGAAAGGTTAACAATAAGGTGAAGAATTACTTATGGATAACAACAAAACCAAGAAGTTGTTATCCATAAGTAATTCTTCACCTTATTGTTAACTGTGATTGAGTTGATCATATACATTGTGGATCTCTGATTTTATCTGTGTGGTTTGTCACTGTATTTTCTCGTCACAGCAGAAGAGTTATAAGATGTTTTTGATCTTCTTTCAGAATTAGAGAATATCCAAGTAGAGATGCTGAAAACCTTGCTCATACATAACGATGTCAAAGAGGTACGCACAATGACATTACAAAGGATTTTTCCGTAATGGGTGTCATTTACAGACTTGCAGCGCACCCAGTGACAGAATATCACTTGTCAAAGGGGAGTAATTTATTCCAGTCATTAAATATGACGCAACCAGCCGTTCAAAGTTAATACGTAGTGCATCATGGGAGATTTCTTCAAAGTGGAAGGAGTTGCTTGCAGCGAGAGCGTATGAAAAAAATCAAGGCCTTACTGATTAAAGAACTTCATATTGTTGAAGATAAGCAAACGCTCGCTATTAGGAAAGCATTGAATCAGCATGGATGAATTTTTCGTAGGCCTACCGTTCAAGCTTATGGATTACCCATTGTCCAGTGCGTACGTTAAGAAGCCGATTCAAATCAAAGATATCCGAAGTTTTCCTATCACCGCAAAATTCGAGCCTTTTTAAACCAAACTGCGCAGAATAGGCTGATACGTCACATATGGCCTTACACAATGGGCAAAGGAAGCAATGTCACCGTTTCATACTTCGTCATTCATTTACTTCTGACACCGTATTATATGTGGACGAGCCCCATCCCGCTCCCCCTTCCCCCACCAACACCACCAGGCAACGTTACCATTTAGACGAAATAATGCTTAGTGCAGCCTTCAGCATCAATCAATCAATCAATCAATCAACGTCAAGGCTCAAGATTTTCATTGTACAAAACAACTTTTAATAGGCTTAAATGTAAAATTCAATTTTTATTAATTTAGTAGGCCCATATGTCAGTATGACATAAACTATCAATCAATCAATCATGTTTATTTAAATAACACATTTACAGCCTTGTTTGCATTTACCGATCCTCTGTCTCTAATCCAAGTCTATTTTTCATTCCATTACAGGGAACGACGACCCGCAAAATTTTTCTCACCAAGTTTCGCACGTATCTTAAGGTCATTTCCAGTAGCCCTGATGTAAGTGATTTTATAAACATTTTCCTAATTTTGTGAGTACGCTTTCTTGATAAATAGCACTGATCCCCCAAATTCCAAAAATAATAAAAATGCTGTTATCAGGGCCTAATCTAGGCTGATTTTAAAGCCCTTAAATGAGATTTGGGTATGCGCAATTCGGGCACCAAACTTGGGAAAGAGAAAATTATTGCTTTAAATATTGAATAACGTAAAACTACTCTGCAAAGTATTAAAAACATAAATATTGGAGACAGAAATGATAACATAAAGCCTGAGTTCTCTCCATGTAACACTCACGAGGCACTGGGGCGTTATTGGGTGGAATAATCAAGCCCAACTGTGGTTGCCCAAGACTATGCCCTGGCTATACTTACTTTGTAAAGCGGTTTCTTGTAATCAGTGAATATGAATTTGGTAGTTCTGCCATTTTAGTGAAAATTCTTCCACACTTCCACATAGGGCGTTCATGTATGTGTTTCGGTTCTCTAAAACACCATCATGGCAACGCAAGCCTTCCATCATTTGGTGCCCCCCCCCCCCCCCCCCCCCGCCACCCACTCAAAAAAAATCTAACTGGGTTTTTAACCAATGAAATAAAGGTCTAAATGATATACCTCTTTTTAAGACAGTTGAAAACTTGTGCGTATAAAAAGTCGCCAAGCAGCTAACATGATGACAACCCTGATACCTGGAAATTTATGATATTCTAGCGATGGGGCACACTTACATAACTATAGATGATGGCATTACAAAAGGTTCCAGAAAATTCTACTGACTAAGACCAAGCTCTTAATGAAATATCATAGGTTTGGTTTGTTACAACTTATGATTGGGTATAAATGTCTAAATGATATACCTCTTTTTAACGCAATTAGAAACTTGTCTCCGTAGTTATTTTAGACAAGAAGATATTTCCTGTGCCTGTGTGTTTTAATGTTCATAAATGAAATATAGCTTGTAAAGTACCTTTATTTCTTATTTCAGATACATTCCTCCAACTCTTGTCCTTTGGCTGTCTCTCTGTGTTTCTTTCATCGTTTGATTCGAGCTGTGCGCTTTTATTGGGATGATTTTGTTCAAGAAGATCCCAGTGTGTTTGTCAATAGCCAAGGTAAGATTTTGGAACTTAACTAACTACATTCTTCTTTGATTAGCACACTTGAGTACCCTTGTGGCTTTGCTTTAGCCATGTTTGCTGACCTAACAAGGAGGAACATTAAGTATGCCAAATACATGCTTGAGTCGAGTTTAAATGTTTTGTGAAACAGCCACTGGAAGTAGTGTGGTTGCTTTGTTTGGGTATTAAAAAAGCAAAAATGTTTTGTCTCTATCTTGGCAGATCTCCTTTAATCTAGTTAAATAGTTTTTTTAGTTTTTTTTTATTACTTAATTGTGATAATCATCAGGGAAATTACCGAATTAGTAAACCTACTAAAGAACCTACTTTTCTCACTGGATTTGTTTTTCTAGATGTTTAAATGTGCATTCCTTACTCAATAAACTCTTTCATTAGTCTTTCTAATATGTAAGTGATTTTTACATTTCAGATGCGTTCCTGCCTATGCAATATTTCTTTAAAGACAATACGGATTATTTTGATTTTCAACGATGTGGAGGTCTCATGTCCCATTTAAACAAAACTTTAGGAGGTAACAGTCAATTTTGAATATCAGGGTTTTATGGCTGCTTCTGTTTAGGTTAATAGATTGCTACATTCCTGAGAATAATTTGCATGTGCTTAATGATGTTTCAAGTGGTTTATTCCATTCATTTCAAAATACGGATTTGAATCCCACTCAGACCAAATACAAATTGAAAAATTTCTGAGTGGAAGAGTTGCCAGGTACTTGCCGAAGGTATGGGGTTTCCTCTGGGCTATGAGCCCGGTTTCCTACCCCACTAAACCTGGCAACGCCACCATATAAGGAAATAATATTGAGTGCGGAGTAAAACATCAATCAATCAATCAAAATACGGCTGCATTTAATCATATTTTATCAATCTGCTGACGTATTTGGTACCATGATTAATCCTGATGAAATTGTATACTCCGTGTGAAACCAAGTCATCAACTCTGTTTGGTAAAGGGCGTCGGATAACCTTTTTACATAACTGTCTTAACGTATCTCCCTAATAGCTTATCTGTTGCCATGACAGTTACGCGCTTTTGTGAAACTGACCTCAAGTAACAATAGCTATCACCATGGTTCATGGAGGGGAGGGAGGATAGAAAGTATTTATGTAATCAGCATGGTAATTGATAATGGTCGAGTCATTATGCGATTATTTCTTTCTCGTATAATCACCTATTAGTTATGAGCATGCGCTACAACGTCTTCAAACAACGACAACTTAACGTTTTCGGCCAACGCCCACTATATAGGTGCAAAGGTGACCTGATATGAGTATGCACTACTACGTGGTCAAACAACATTACTAAAGATTGTTCAAACTTTAAAAATAGCGTTCTTGTGACACTGTATCGGGTGTGTGTGAAAAAGAGGTTTTATTATACCCTCTGTGCTAGGGCCCTTGATACGAGTAATTATTGGAAGGCAATAGACCAATCATATTGCTGAGAAACTTCTCTGTCAGGTAATAATATGAGATACAATGGTTTTCTGTTTCCAGGTAAAGTGAACCAAGCTCAGGGGTTAAAGGTTACAGAATCGGGTGAGGTCGTACAGGTCAAGTCTGGTAAATCAGGATCCTTAGCAGGTAAGATAGTCCAAATTGAAGACGATTGATTGGTTGATGTTTTACGTCACACTCAAGAAATATTCCTTGTACAATGAAACTGGAATAGCCGCCATAAAAGTGAGATAATATTCAGCGCGGTGTAAAACACCAAACAATCAATCAGTCCATTCTTGTTCCTAATTATGTTTTCTACCAAAAAATGCTTTATGAGTGTAACCATAAGGTAACTAAATTTTATTTCGCAAGCAATTGAAAACCAAATCTGTGTGAGACACAATATTACGGCACAGTGTTGTCATACACAACCTTCTGTGCCTATACACTCAACGCGTGTTTGGATATATTTCTGTCATGTCGTATCTTTTCACCTGTGTTTGACAATAGTTACGCACAATCCTTACTCTATCCGCTTATGCCCAGTGCGTGTTGGGACATAATTCTTTGATGTCTTTTTTTCAGGCGCGGAGGGTGGCAGTAGCTCTCGTAGTCGCAGTTCCAGTGGGTCCAGGACCAGTGGATCCAGTAGCACAGGGGGGTCCGGTAGTTCCAGCGGGTCCAGTACAGCTAAGAGTCCTTATCCCAAATTAGAAATGCCATCTGGTAATTCTCTAATGGAGTTATTAGATGGATTAGTTATTCTCTACCATACTGCTGCTCATAAACAACTCAGCAAGGTACGTGGTAATGTCTTAGGCTGGTTGGTTGGTTGTTTTACCTTATTGGCGCGTCCATTCGTATGAATGATGTATGCCATGTCTTAATAGGTCTTACAAGGTCTCAGTCGGAAGAGTTATGGTTCCTCAGTAAGGAAGACACATACCTTCCGTCAATGGGTTGCGGGTTCTTATCCCACTGAGACCAAAGAAAAAAGTTTAAAATCTGAGAGCGTTTTAACTTGATCGTTGTGTATGGAAGAGTTGGCAGGTACTCGCTGAAGGTCGAGTTTCCTCCGGGCAGAGAGAACAATTTCCTCCCCGGCTTACACTTTGGCACTTTGACTGCTAAGTTTAACTTGTTGCAATATCCATCTTTTGATTGATTGATGTTTTATCCCGCACTCAAGATTATTTCACTTATATGGCGGCGTTGCCAGGTTAAGTGGGGGAAGAAACCAGGCTTATTGTAGGCAGGAAACTACCAGGCAACTCTTCCACATACTCCATCTTTTGACATGTATTTATTGAAACATTAACACTAATGTTAAATAAATATTAAGTGCCTTCAGTAATTTTTTTGTTCTTTTGGCTTTTATCAACTCTTGATATACAAGTTTATTATATAATTAGTAGTGAGATATTGAGTTATACAGCTCTGATATTAGTTATATCACCACTTTTACCGATAACGTTTATATCATCACTGCCAGTGCCAGAACTATTTCCATTGGAAATATATCTTCTCATGATTGAATCTTGAAAATTGCTAAAATTTGTAATCAAGTCTCCTTTTATATATTATCGAACATTTCTTATCATTATAAATTGGCTGTTAAATAAAAGTGTTAGGCCTACAACTGGAGCATTAAAATTGCTTATTTTAAACAAAATGTATCGAGAACTGACTCAAATCATAGAAAACGAAGACTGTGGGATACGGCAATCAGTGCTTGCTGATCGTTACGGTTGCTCTGTCTAGAGTCTACTGACTGTCAGTGTAGAAGAGCCGACTCGAATGCTTTTGGTAACAAACAATTACATGTATTACGATCTAATTTATCGTAGAACATTTCAACACACATAATCTAGTAAATCTTCATTTTAAAATAATAAGACCTTGCCACTTAATTTTAATATAAAACTAAACAAAAGAAAATGTCAAGTTCAACTTCACCAACAATGACAGACCTCGATGTTTGTCGATGCGCGCACACCGTGTGTCCTTCCGCGCAGACAAACGCAGGGTTTTCCTCCGAAATAAGTATACTTTTCGAACTGTAATTTGTTTCATGAAATCATTTTCCATCAAAAAATTGGAACTGCAACATGAAAATAAGAACTTTGGATGCAAATTTATAAGTTTTTATTGTGTTGAACCCCCAAACGGTGCGCTATTTTATCCTACACCGTACATGTATATGTGTGATGAGCCCAAATGTAGGTCATTTTCTAGGTCAATGACGACAGCGAGTTGTCCAGTTTGTCACAGAAAATCTCACTAATAATTATATAATAAATAGATTATTTGTTGTTTTATTGGTAAATATCATTTATATTTCATCTCGTGGATAAAAAAAATCTTCGCCAATCGTGAAAATGCAGATTTTTTATCCACTCGATGAAACATAAATGGTATTTACCGATAAACAACAAATATCCTCTATTTATTATATAATTAGTAGTGAGATATTGAGTTATACAGCTCTGATATAAGTGATATCACCACTTTTACCGATAACATTTATATCATCACTGCCAGTGCCGGAACTATTTTCATTGGAATTCTCATGATGGATTCTTTAATTTGTGAAAATTGCTAAAATTTGTAATCAAGTCTACTTTTATATATTATTGAACACTTCTTTATCTTAGTATTATAAATTGGGTGTTAAACAATTTTACACAAACCAAACATTTTTTTCGCTTTGGCCTTTCTGTGCTCGCCGGGGTACTATTACTATTAGTATTAGGCCTGAGCCAGCAAGATTCGCTAAATTATATGAAAACGTGTTGTAAGGCTACCCCACTTTATAGGGCCTAATGCAAAACAATGTGGTACACCTGGAACATTGAAACTGATTATTTTCAAGAATATAGAAAATGTATCGAGAACCGACGCAAATCATTGCAACCGAAGACAGTGGGATGTGGTCTGAGTGCCGGCTGATCGTCACGCTCGCTCTGGGCGAAAATGCCAGTGTGAAAGAAGCGACTCGATTGATTCTGGTAACGAGAGATTCAAGATCTAATTTATCCTAGCACATTTCAACACACTTAATCTAGTAAATCTTCATTTTAAAATAACAAGACTTCGCCACTTAAAGGTTTAATTAGAAACTGAAGTGTAGGAAATGTCCAACTTCACCGTCGATGACAGCGAACCTCGATGTTTGTTGTCGCACGTGCACTGTGTGTCCTTCCGCACAGGCAAACGCAGGTTGTTCTCACGAAATAAGTATTTTGTTCTAACTGTAACTTGTTTCATTAATTACATGTATGAATTGCAACATGAACATAAGAATTTTCGATGCAAATTTATATGTTTTTGTTGTGTTGAACCCCCAAACAACGCGCTATTTTTTCCTACGCCGTACAGGCCTATGAGTGATGTGTCATTTTCTAGGTCAAGTGACGACCGCGAATCATTCAGTTTGTCGAGAAAACACACGAAAATCTCACTAATAATTATGTAATAAATAGAATATTTGATGTATTATCGGTAAATATCATTTATATTACATCTCGTGGATTAAAAAATCTTGTATTTTCACTCTTGGCTTCGCCAATCGTAAAAATACATATTTTTTAATCCACTCGATGAAATATAAATGGTATTTACCGATAAACAACAAATATCCTCTATATATCTACGACAGATCTCCTGTGTACCATCTTTGTCAGTTTTTGGTGAAAAAGTGTAGTTGAATCAATCAAATATCCCAATGTAAATAAGCTTTTTGTCTATCAGTTTTCCTACGAGTAAAAGTGCACTTTGGTAGAAAAATGAACAAGTGTTGTCAAGCGATGTTTGAAGCTACATAGTATCATTCAATAGTTGAGCAGGCCTTGCACGTTTATTATAATAAAGATGTTTATGTTACTTAGTTCTACATGCAATGTAAACGTTTTTCAAATTTTTACATATTTTTTAGACTTACACATTTCGGGACAGTTTAAAGGAATATTTGGTCTCTCAAAACGACACGAACAAAAAACTGGCCAGGTGTCCTTCAGATGAAAAGGTAAGATCACTTGAATTTTATTTTATTTCAATCGATCTTAATTAGTTAATTGTTCCCCATACAATGCCAGTCAGATCCATTGTTAAGAATTATACTGCATTTCGTACAGCATTTTTCTCTCAAACAATCTCAAAAATCTTTCGTCAAACACATCAATGACTCCCAAACCCAAATCCCTTGAAGCTATAATAATTATTAACTTTACCTAACTCTCCAGTTTCAGGAGGTGAGAAAGGAGCTTGAGCGAGCCCAGTCCGTCTTTACGGAGAAACTCTCAGGACTAACACGACAAATGTGCTGGTTTATATCCGTAACCTATTCAAAGGTGAGTAATTTTAAGTGCAACAGAATTCAATAAAATGGAATTGATACAGGACATCGTGTCAGGTCCAGTTGTAATAGTAGCGGCCCTGCAAGATCTGAGCAAACCATCGTTACAAATGATGTTAGTCATTCTTGATATGATGTCACACACGACTGGTCTCTCAGTACAACGCTGGCCTTCCATCGATGAGTCGGAGGTTCAATTCCCACATGATCCCCCCAAAAATGTATAAATTTCTGTTTGGAGTTTTCATTAGGCACGCGCTACGGAACAAGGAACTCTCCGATGGTCCGGGGGTTTCCTCTCGGTAAAGAGCTTGGTTTCTTGCCCTTTCACCTGGCAACAACGCCATATAAGTGAAACTTGAGTGCTGAGAAAAATGGATTGAGTGATTTTTTTCACCACACTTACATGGTGGCGCTGTCAGGTTTAGTGGGAGAGGAAACCAAATCCTTTGTAGAGGAAATTGCTGACATCCACCGATTACCTGCCAACTCTCCCAAGTCAAAGTTATCTTTCCTCTGGAGTTACCCATTGAGACTCCAGATAATATTGTGTCTAATTGTGTCAAAAAGATGTATATCATTTAGACCTTTATACCCCATAAATTGTTGTAATAAACTAAGCCTATGATATTTCATTAGGTTGACGACTGACAGGAGCTTGGCCGTAGTCAGTCGAATTTTCTGGAACACTTTGTAATACATTGACAATGCTTACATATCTTAAGCTATGGTGAGAATATCGTCAGACTGAGATTGAACCACATAGGTCATGGGAAAAGACACTGAAAATTTTGGTTCCTCCAGAATAACCTAGATTATTCAAACCCTTATTCAAACGCTTGTTCTTTTTATAAGCAATGATTGGCCTTTGGCTCAGAGATTGGGCAATTCTACTTTGAAGTAGTTCCAGATAAAATATGATTGTTTAATTAAATTTTTGTTCAACAATATTGATCTGACCAAATCAATTTTTCTAGAGTAAGCAGTCAGATATTCGCTGGTTGTTCCAAGTAGTTTTGAAGACGGTAGAGAAGTCCACCACTTACGGAGAACTCTTCCAGTTTTTACCCGAGTTTTACATAGACGTGTGTATAAATGCCTACAATGCCTTAAGACATTATTTCCACCCAACTGTACCATTTGAAACTCTGGAAGGTGAGTTGGTTTTTCATTATGTTTTTTGTACATTCAAATTCCGTCGAGTAAACGAACCCTGCATAAAGCCCAGTTTTGTCTCATTCTAAAGCCGGTAATGCTGCCCCTAGTTAAAATTAGATTAATCAACAAAAGTCAAGTCAATATTAATTATTCTCGTACTGCAGAAAAATGAATATTTAATATGACTGATTGATTGACAGGAGATTAACCTCACAAAAAGTACGAATAGATCACTCTCATATCAACATAACGACTTCGTAGACCATAAAACATCATGGAGTCTGATCATGTATTTGGCATACTTAAAGGTCCTCGTAACTACGACTGGAATAATTCACAAAGATATTTTTTTCCAGGCCATCTTGAACTTCTCAGAAGATATGGCATGTTTTTGGTCAGCCATTTTGCCAATCCGAAAATCGTAAACACTGGTAAGTACATGTGCCATCTCATTGCCCAGAGGAATAAGACTGGTGTCGGACTAAGGTCACGACACCGAATTTGTGTTTTCTGAGCCAATGAAAATTGATTTCGGGTATGCTAGAGCTAGGAGATGGCTTACAGAGTGATAGTTTGGTATCTGGGTTATTTGAATATTGGATTGAAACTAAGGCAGGTCTACTGTAGATACTTTAAGCTTTCAATCAATGCTTGATAACAGATTTTTGTGTGTGTTTTTTTAATGTTCACACAATTTTGAAAATACCAAAGTTTGGCTTAAAATAAGTAAGCCTAAAACTGTCAAAATGGCGATACCCATGTTAAATTGTGTGTAGCTTGAAACCGACATGCACTATGTCAACTTTATTTTGTTGTAAAGGATTTCTCATGTGTTGATCTATTTGAAAATGGTATGGAAAAGTCTTAACGAGATTTAGGTAATTAGCCACAAAACAAAACGTTAACATTACCGCAAATGGGAAATGAAACTGTATTATGTAACCTCTAACCGACTGAGCCACGGAAACCCCTCACCCCTTTGAATCTCTTGTACCAGTGAGACTAAGGGACTATCACTCTAACCGACTGAGCCACGGAAACCCCTCACCCCTTTGAATCTCTCGTACCAGTGAGATAGGCCTCTGGCCCAGTTGGATAAAGTGATAGAGATACGCAGTCTGGAATTTGACTCTTTTCCCACAAAAATCTGCTCCCTGGGCTGTAGTGAAAGAATCTTGAGTTATTTGTCAAACTATAAACAAATTTTAAAACCATAAAATGTGGGACAGACCACGGCACTGTTTCTCAAAACATTTATGCTCGATCTAACTTTGTATCTGGTCGTATTGAATTTAAAGGTATATATTACCATGACAGTTGGACCTTGCATTATTCTTTGATATATTTTACAATGAATTTAAAATTTCTGGCGGGCCTCAGTTACTCAGTTGGTTAGAGTGATAGTCCCTCAGACCGACACAGACCTCCCTTCAATTTAATTTTTTTTGCTCGATCACCACATGTGGGAGAGTCGCCAAGTACTCACCGAAAGTCTGGGATTTTCTGCGGGCAATGAGCCCAGTTTCCTCCCCCACTAAACCTGGCAACGCTAGCATTTTTTTTGTTTGGGGGGGGGGGGGGGGGGGGAGGGGGCACCTGGGAATTGAACCCCCGACTCATTAATGGAAGGTCAGTGTCAGACAGAGAGACCAGTGAAATATTTCTGAAAGCGGTGCAAAACATTAATCAATCCATCAAATTTCTGTTTGATCTTCTGAAGTTGTGATTACATTGTAGATGTTCGAGATAACATAGTTCAAGCCTTGGCCTGTTTTACTTGTTTCCCACAGTCATTACATACTCTGGAAAATCTCCCTTATGAAAAGTAAGATACAATTTTATATTCTTTCTTAATTTTCGGGTCTTCTAATTTAACTGAAATTGCTAAACATTGGATCAGTTCCATGGAGCTTGAGACAAAGTAGAACCAGTTTTAGTTGTCTATTATCTTATGCTATTAAAGTGGCATGAGCTGCCAAAATGTTGATATTTTGACGTTAAAACAGAATGTTGAAATTATTGGCTATTTTTCTCAAAACGTATAATTAGTGCTTCTAGTCTCGAAAATGTACGATAAAGTACTGTTTTGAACTAACTTTTGCTTAGAATGAATGAATGGTCGTCCCGGTTATTTAAATTTTGTTTACTTTTCGGACACTATTTCGGTTTGTACAGGCCACATGCTGTATGGATTTTCCTCATTCCAACGTCAATCATTCAGTTTTTCGATGGCCTTCAAAGCCTCTTACTGTCGGGACGATCAGAAATTATGAAAAAAGTGTGAATTTTGGCAGCTCATGCCACTTAAATTTACAAGGCTTTTGATTTTTATAACAACTATCAATAGCTTAATGGAAGCGATTGTTACTGAAAAATTCTGATTCAGCCTATCGTTCCAAAAAAATGACAGGCGCTCTTAATCATGCTATTTCCCAAGAAACACAAAACACTGTGGTCCAGCGTGTTGAAGTAATTGTCCCTCAGTCCCACACAGACCAAATAAAAATTGAAAACTTCTGATTGGATTATTCCCTCGGTCACCGTATGTGAAAGAGGTGCCAGGTACTCGCTGAAGGTCGGGGGCTTCCTCTAGGCTATGAGCCAGGTTTCCTCCCCTACTAAACCTTGCAAAGCCGCCATATAAGTGAAATAATCTTGAGTGCCGCGTAAAACATCAATCGACCAATTATAATCTTAGGTCTAAATTTAATGAATGCTTATCTTATTGAAATTTCTTTAACTATTTAAATACTATTCAATTTGTACAGACCACATTCTGTGTTGATTTCCCTTAAAATGTCATTTAGTTTTTTCTGTGAACTTTGAACCCTCCTATCAGAATTTATGAAAAAGTGTGAATTTTGCCAGCAATACGCCGATTTATACTATTAGCTTGTATTTTGAATGGAATTTTAATCCAAATGTTGATCTTTTCACATTTCCTTTTGACCTGTTGATTTTAGTATTCTCGTTATTTTGGGATTACACTTTCTTGAAAATATGGTAGAAATTCCTCTACCGATTTTTGGGTGGAAACGGAAATTGAACCCAGGTCCCAGAGTATGGCACCTATCGCCAGCACTAAAAAGAGGAGGCCGGTTGGCTGAATTGATAAGACAGCCAGCATTTAGTGCTGGCGATAGGTGCCATACTCTGGGACCTGGGTTCGATTCCCGTTTCGGGTGTCACCCGTCATGTAATCCCAAAATAACGAGAATACTGTTATACCCACTTTCTAAAAGACACTAATTAATTAAACTGTTAATTTTAGACGTAGGAACCTGATCAGCAGTTTAATTGCCCCCTATGAAAATAGATCCTGGGCACAGACTAACTGGATCCTTGTCAGATTTTGGAAGGTAAGTCTGAGACAAATTTATAAACCAAGAAAGACTTAAAGCATCAAGTTAATAACAAACTCAGTATTCTTTGGAATTCACATGACCTACTACACTACAAATTACTGCTGGTGGATTTTTAAAGCGTCAATTGATTGATTGATTGGTGTTTTACGCCGCGCTCAAGATTATTTCACTTATATGGCGGCGTTGCCAGTTTTATTGTGGGAGGAAACGGGGCTCTATGCCCGGAGGAAACCCACGACCTTCCGTTGGTAACTGGCAAGCATCCCACATAGGTCGTTCGAGTGAAAACCCAGTCAGAAAATTTTCCAATTTTTTGGACTGAATGGGAATTAATCCCGCGACCAAAAGTCGTCAAAAGTTTTATCAGCATTTTGGCTCAATATTTCATCATTGTTTTTTGTTCCATCCTCAACAAGAGTGACTTGTACAATGCCAAACTTATCAGTGTTACTCATTGATTTTGTCCTTATATTACTTAGGGTAATGGATTTGGGTTTCGGTACACTCACCTGCCCCACCTAGTGCCGTCCAGACATCAACCCACCGAGTTTGGTAGTGCCAGTCTTCAGAGTAAGTTTAATTTAACTTGTATAAAATTGTGTAAACAAGTTAAACAATACATTGCTCACTCGTTTTTTTCTTGCTTTGGGTCCTGATTCAATTTACCAATTCTCTCTTTATTTTGAATGCTCTCACTTGATATTCTGGAATATCGACATTTAGAGAAATTTGGTTTTGAGGGTAGCCACAAACTCACAATATTAACAACTTTCTACTGAGTATTAATACACAAACTCACAATATGAACAACTTTCTACTGAGTATAAATGCAAAAACTCACAATATGAACAACTTTCTACTGAGTATAAATGCACAAACTCACAATATTAACAACTTTCTACTGAGTATAAATGCACAAACTCACAATATTAACAATTTTATTCTGAGTATTAATACACAAACTCACAATATGAACAACTTTCTACTGAGTATAAATGCACAAACTCACAATATGAACAACTTTCTACTGAGTTTAAATGCACAAACTCACAATATGAACAACTTTCTACTGAGTATAAATACACAAACTCACAATATTAACAACTTTCTACTGAGTATATATACACAAACTCACAATATGAACAACTTTCTACTGAGTATAAATACACAAACTCACAATATTAACAACTTTCTACTGAGTATATATGCACAAACTCACAATATGAACAACTTTTTACTGAGTATAAATGCACAAACTCACAATATGAACAACTTTCTACTGAGTATAAATGCACAAACTCACAATATGATCAACTTTCTACTGAGTATAAATGCACAAACTCACAATATGAACAACTTTCTACTGAGTTTAAATGCACAAACTCACAATATGAACAACTTTCTACTGAGTATAAATACACAAACTCACAATATTAACAACTTTCTACTGAGTATAAATGCACAAACTCACAATATGAACAACTTTCTACTGAGTATAAATACACAAACTCACAATATTAACAACTTTCTACTGAGTATATATGCACAAACTCACAATATGAACAACTTTTTACTGAGTATAAATGCACAAACTCACAATATGAACAACTTTCTACTGAGTATAAATGCACAAACTCACAATATGATCAACTTTCTACTGAGTATAAATGCACAAACTCACAATATTAACAATTTTATTCTGAGTATTAATACACAAACTCACAATATGAACAACTTTCTACTGAGTATAAATGCACAAACTCACAATATGAACAACTTTCTACTGAGTTTAAATGCACAAACTCACAATATGAACAACTTTCTACTGAGTATAAATGCACAAACTCACAATATGAACAACTTTCTACTGAGTATAAATACACAAACTCACAATATGAACAACTTTCTACTGAGTTTAAATGCACAAACTCACAATATGAACAACTTTCTACTGAGTATAAATGCACAAACTCACAATATGAACAACTTTCTACTGAGTATAAATGCACAAACTCACAATATGAACAACTTTCTACTGAGTTTAAATGCACAAACTCACAATATGAACAACTTTCTACTGAGTATAAATGCACAAACTCACAATATGAACAACTTTCTACTGAGTATAAATACACAAACTCACAATATTAACAACTTTCTACTGAGTATAAATGCACAAACTCACAATATGAACAACTTTCTACTGAGTATAAATACACAAACTCACAATATTAACAACTTTCTACTGAGTATATATGCACAAACTCACAATATGAACAACTTTTTACTGAGTATAAATGCACAAACTCACAATATGAACAACTTTCTACTGAGTATAAATGCACAAACTCACAATATGATCAACTTTCTACTGAGTATAAATACACAAACTGAGTGTTAAAGCTTTGCTGACTCAACCTGCAGGCTGATAGTCTCTTAGTCTGTCTCAGAGTGTAGGCCTTTCATCAATGGGTTGCGTGTTCGAATCACACAGTCCAAGCAAATATTCAGAGTAGTGTTTTCACTCGTTTGCCTTGTATGGAAGAGCTATTAAAGGTCGGCTATTTTCTAGTGGCTAAGAAATACAATTAAACCATTTAATGGATCGTCGTGATGAAACTGAAATTATTTTGAAAGGGTCGTTAAATCTTCCCTCAATCAGGCTTTTGATGCTTCCAGGTCATTTCTTTATTATGGCAGGTTTTCCTGGAAGTCAAGTTTTGAGGTCGAATATCTACCTCAAAATGACCAGAAAAACTCAAATCACTGCCTAAAAAACAAAAGTTTAGTTAATTTGCATAGAAATATTCAATTTCTGGCAACTAAAATACTAATAATAATAATAATAATATACTTTATTTCAAGAGGGAGATCATTTAGTACAAATAATACCAATCTTCCATGAGTCCCTCAATAACACACTCACATGCACGCACACACGCGCTCAGTAAAAGTAAGTAGGAAATATCAAAATCAAACAAAAGGCAAAGCAAAATTTTTCATAATAATACAAAAGATTCTGGAACTAATAAATCTGATACTCAATTGGACTTGAAAATAACTGAAAATTAGGTTTATGACCTCAAAAATTGGAACTTCTATGAAACCCTGTATGGTAATTGTTTACAACTTAGTCTTAAAACGAGAATTCCATCTTTTACTTTCAGAACCGTGTCCCTCTAAGATATTCCAGGAACTGTTGGCGTCAGTTTTAATCCAGAGTCCTGAAAGAGCCACCAAATTCCTTGACTCTGTTCTCAACCAACTTAACTGGTCCTTCTCAGAGTTTATTGGCATGATGCAAGAGGTAGAGACTGTCTTATTACCGTACTATTAAATTTATCAGATAATGTCCAAGTAAATTCGTCAACTTTGTCCGTATCAACAACATTTCGGCTGAAGAGTGCCCAAATTTATTTGCCTACCTCAATTTTATCACTGACCAGACTATATGCATTTGGAACATCTGTAACAAAATATATTAGTACGTCGTTTCGATCTAGCTGGTGACCAACCCCGATAGCTCAGTCGGTAGAGCGTCCGCTTCAGGCCTGGGAGATCCGGGTTCAAGCCTGGGTCGAGTCAGAGCAAAGACTTTAACAGTTGTAGCTGTTGCTGCTTCGCTTGGCGCTCAGCAATAGGAGTTAGAGCAGCGACTGGTTGGCCCGGTGTCAGTATACTGTGACTGGGTGAGAGGGCTTGCTGGATGTCTTCAGCAAGTCGTCTCGGTGAGGCAGCACCTAAAACAGCGGTGGAAAACCTAATCAAATTTTTTGTAGTAGAGAGCACATTATTATAAAAAGGGGGATAACTTTTTCATTCATAAAATTTAATTGAGGGCAAGTATTTGACTGGGCTGCTTTGTATGTGCAGCAGGTTATTGATAACTCAGTTGGCAGAGTGATAGTTTCTCAGTCCGACACAGGCCTTCAAGGGAGAGTGGTCCCCCCCCCCCCCCCCCCCCCCCCCCCCCCCCGCCCCTTTTCAAACTTGATCCTATGTGGGATGGTTGCCAGTTACCAGCGGAAGGTCGTGGGTTTCCTCCGGGCACAGAGCCTGGTTTCCTCCCACAATAAAACTGGCAACGCGGCCATATAAGTGAAATAATCTTGAGCGCGGCGTCAAACACCAAACAATCAATCAATCAAACTTGATCAGCTTTAGTGAACATTCTCTTTTTTTTTTAACCATGTCTTGACATTTTTTTTTTAATTTCATTTATTTTCAGATTCAGCAAATTGTATCGAGGCCGGACGTTAGAATTCTGGATTCTCGGCAGATCAAAATCTGCGCCACGTGTTTTGATATAAGCGTCAGTTTAATGCGAGTGGTAGAAATGGTAGTCACCGTTGCACCTCGACTTTTTACTGACTTTAAAATAGATTCAGCTGAACTGTTACTAGGAAGGCTACTGCAGGTGGGTTTTTCAAAGTGACATAAGCTTAAGTTTGATATTTTCCCTTATAGTTTTGAAATTATTGGCTGTTTTTCTCAAGAAATAGAAATTAGTAGATTTTTTTGAAAACTGTTTACAAGTAACAAATGAAAAATGAATGTTTGTGTTGGTTATTTAAATTTAATTAAGTTATCATTCACTAATCGGCTTCCTACAAGCCGAGTGGGACCTCCGTGGCTCAGTAGGTAGAGCGTTGGACGCTCAATCCTAACAGCCTTCCACCAATGGGCTCGAATCCCACTCAGTCCAAACAAATTGGAAAATTTTCTGACTGGGTTTTCACTCGAACGACCTATGTGGGATGGTTGCCAGTTACCAACGGAAGGTCGTGGGTTTCCTCCGGGCATAGAGCCTTGTTTCCTCCCACAATAAAACTTTTTCTTGTGTGCATAGCTTTATATTACTTTAAACAAGAAAAAGTAGGAAATTTATTCGTCTTAAGCTTCTCTCAGCTTGAGTTAAGATCTGATCTGATTGTGAGCGACTGAATCGTAAGACTGCTCATGTCCACTGAGACTGGTTCACCATTCAGCCAAACGTTTTCTGACTGACCAGTCTTAAGCCCTGGGGCTCGTTTCACAAAGCAGTCGCATCGCAAACGAGGCGTAGTTGCCAATGGATACCATAGTGAAGAGATACAACGTCATGGCAACTGCGACTGATAGCACTTTGCAACGGCTTCGTGAAACGACCCCCACGTCAGGTTGATGCAATCAGTTGATCATGAGGTCATATTAGGCAGACTTGCACGCCGCTAGGAATGACGTTACAAAACGTCATTGAAATGCCGAGAAAAATATCATGGGATGAAGTACATGTTAAGAAGGCTAAACTGACCTAGCCGACTAGAATAGCACTGCTTTAACATTACTGCTTAGTCAACTATCTGACCGTAGTCGGCTATATGTGGTTTATGAAATACCCCCCCCCCCCCCCCCCCCCCCCCCGAAATCATGAAAAAGTTAACCATGTAAGCTAAGGGAACTCTGTTGGTCACGATGGTGGAGGGGAGATGTGCGTTTTTTATGTTTATCACTCTAAGTGTACATCATTATTTCCAAAGAGGACATAGCCAGAAATTTGAATCAAGTTGTCGAAATTGCCCTTTTTTAATCAATTTACTTTGAGTGTGTTCAAATTTAAAATTCAATATTAAAATTTTTGGACTGCACATCTATTTGCCGGCTGCTGGCTAATATATAACCTCATTGCTAAAAAAGAGAGATGTTATAGCAGAGGCATTGTATCATGGAATTACCTCCCTTTTTTATCTCCAGCTTCTCTGTCAAGTTTTAAACCGTATCACCAGCCGTGGAGGGATGTTTGAGAATGTAGTGTCGTTATTAGTGCCAGGTAAGTCTAGTTTTGTGAACAGTAATTTGACTTTTTGGGATTTATTTGCTGAAAAATGTTTCTTGTGAACTTGTTGAGTATCACCTTTTCAGGAAAATTTCATTCAAATGCTGAATTTGAAAGGATGTAGCAACTCAACAATGGACTTCATTCCCCCTATCAGATTGACTGTCAGTTGTTAAATGTTGAATCATTTGATGCTGAATCAGAAAAATCTTAATCTGCTTTTTGGGCGTCCTGAGATCAAATCACACTCTGTCCAATTGAAAAATTGCGGAGAGGATTTTTCACTCGGTCGCCATATGTGGAAGAGTTGCCAGGTACTCACCGAAGGTTGGGGGTTTCCTCCCCCACTAAACCTGGCAACGCCGCCATTTTCATGTAGGTGAAATATTCGTGAGTTCGGCGTGCAATGCATAAATTTCATACTAACCTAAATCTACAACCAAGCGCAAAGTTCTGTAAAGGAGCCACTTTTCACTTAGTGTAAATATTTTGGAAACTGCCCCTTGTACGAGGTGAGGCTTAACGTTTTTTTCATTTATATTATTTTCAACAGGCTTAGAAAGTATGACCCACTTGCCAATTGTTGCAGCCGTGGTGGGAATCCTGGTGCAGCTCATGTTACATTCATCAGGAGAAATGTAAGTTAAATATTCTCAGTTTCACAAAGGTAGGTGGAAGGCCGGGGAGGTACGGTAAGAATTCCGCTAATTCAAGGACGAGCAATGTGAAGATAACCAATTATTAGACTGCTTTCTGCCATGTTTGGTCTAAAACAACAGCAATAGCGATTGCTCGATAGGATTATCGTTGCTCCATGCAGGGGGTAAGACACCCAACAAAAAGTCTCAAACTTTTAGAGTGCTTTTCGTAATGTTTTGAGTACTTGAATTAGCGGAATTCTTACCGTACCTGTGTAATGTCAAGAGTTACCTCCCTGCCAGGTCAATTTAAGTGTTAGTGTTTATGTTTCCTCTTGTTAAATAATAATCAGCTCCATAGTGTACATACAGGGTCTCATCTGTTTTCTCTTTTTAACCAATCAATGATAAATAACAAATGAGATGCAATAAGTCACCTATTGAATATACATACATGTAATTGCCACGTTTTCAGATCTTGATCTTGATCTTGATCTGTCCGCCATTATGTACTGAAAATTGCCTTATCATCTTGTAAACACAAGAATCATATATAGTTCAATGAAATTACCTTATTGCTATTCTATATTCTTATTGCTCAAAAGTGAGCTAACTTGTACGTCCTGTTATCTCATGTCATCTGAAAGCTGAGAAAATGGTGAAACAGATTGGCCACTGAAATGACATAATTATTTTTGGAATTCCTTGCCAGTAACAATTACTGGATGTTTTAGATGTTTAGTGGCTGATATTGAAATTAGATGATATGTATTTCTAAAATATTTCCCCTTACTCTTATTCCTACACAGCCAAGAGCGAGTAACTCAGTGTTTATGTGCAGAAGCCAGTTTCCAGTTGTCTTCTCTTGAATTCCTGTTAGGTGGATCTGGGCAAGGGGCTGCAGCCAGCGATAAGAAAATCTTTACATTTCGATCATGTAAGTCTCTCTTTTTATTGATTTTAGCATTGATTAACATAATTTGCTTTGATTTTTAACTGGTCCGGGTTTCTGACTCCAAAATTACTATTTTTTTATACTGACTGCTGTATTTTGGAGTCAGGGTTCACTGCAATCAAAAAGCCGGAGTTGGCTGCCCGCTCAGAAGCGGGCAGTATATGGTCTGATTTAGACAAAGAAATAGCAATATAACCTACTCAGATCGTCTCTAAACGGTCATAACCACGTTCATGGATAATTTCGCTACCTACCAGGGTCTGATATGGACGAGCAGGATCGGCCAGTAAACATTATTCTTCCCCTGAATTCACTTTTGCCTTCTCAAATCTCAAACTCTGCGCCATTGATGATGTAACACTTATTAGTGGTTTTTCAGTATTTAAACGTTAAATTAACTTTACAAAAGGCTAAATTATTAATGAATGTCGTACTGACACTATTTGAGTTAGTTATGTTGTTATTTACTGTCTAAATCTGACCGCAAACTGCCCGATCAGAAGCCGGCTGTCTACTCCGACTTTTTGATTGCAATGAGCCCTGACTCCAAAATATGACCGTCATTATAAAAATAAGTAATTTTGGAGTCAGAAACCCGGACTAATTTTGAACGTGTTGCATTTAGACCTTGCCAATTTCTCACCTTCACTGTTATGTGTGACACTTAACTGCTATATGTTATATTTCCATCAAGGAAAAGCGACTCCCCTTGTTGTGCTCTTTATTGAAAGGAGGAAGCATTTCTCCACTCATGCTAGATTTCTGGGACAGGCCTGAGGTTTAATGAATGGGGAATTGTAGAGAAAACTATTGACAGGCTACAAGATCAAAATATTTTTTTTGTATTTTTCCTCAGATAGTAAGAATATTAAGATATAAATAAGTGGCTGTCGCCATCAGGACCCCTCGGGTCTGGGCCAAAGAAACCGAAGATATATCTATTTTACAGACAATTTGTTGCGAGTGAAAAACTACTCCGCATACATGCATCACATTTACAAGGAGGATTTTGGCTGAGTCATGTAAGGGGCATAACTCTTGAAAGACACGGCCAAGCGCGTCGATTTTAAATAGGCTTTTTGTACTTGCTGTGTTGAACAAATGTAAGAAGTTTTAAAAATGTGATTGAAAGACTTTTTTAGATAATGTGTTTACAAGGCTTTTTACCGCAGCGGTAAAGTAAGGCGCATAACTCTTGAAAAAAACATCCGAGCGCTTTGATTTCACATAGGTTTCTTGTACTTGCTGTATTAAACAAATGTGTGAAGTTTCACAGTTGTAAGTTGAAGATTTTTTAGATAATGTGTTTAAAAGGCTTTTTACTGCAGCGGTAATGTAAGGGGCATAACTCTTGAAAACAACATCTGAGCGCGTTGATTTTAAATAGGCTTCTTGTACTTGCTGTATTAAACAAATGTGTGAAGTTTCAAAGTTATAAGTTAAAGACCTTTTTAGATAATGTGTTTACAAGGCTTTTTATAGCAGCGGTACTGTAAGGGGCATAACTCTTGAAAAAAACATCCGAGTGCGTTGATTTTAAATAGGCTTCTTGTACTTGCTGTATTAAACAAATGTCTTAAGTTTCACAGTTGTAAGTTAAAGACTTTTTTAGGTAATGTGTTTACAAGGCTTTTTACCGCAGCGGTAATGTAAGGGGCATAACTCTTGAAAAAAACATCCGAGCGCGTTGATTTTAAATAGGCTTCTTGTACTTGCTGTAATTAACACATGTGTGAAGTTTCAAAGTTGTAAGTTTAAGACTTTTTTAGATAATGTGTTTACAAGGCTTTTTACCGCAGCGGTAAAGTAAGGGGCATAACTCTTGAAAAAAACATCCGAGCGCTTTGATTTCACATAGGTTTCTTGTACTTGCTGTATTAAACAAATGTGTGAAGTTTCACAGTTGTAAGTTGAAGATTTTTTAGATAATGTGTTTAAAAGGCTTTTTACTGCAGCGGTAATGTAAGGGGCATAACTCTTGAAAACAACATCTGAGCGCGTTGATTTTAAATAGGCTTCTTGTACTTGCTGTATTAAACAAATGTGTGAAGTTTCAAAGTTATAAGTTAAAGACCTTTTTAGATAATGTGTTTACAAGGCTTTTTATAGCAGCGGTACTGTAAGGGGCATAACTCTTGAAAAAAACATCCGAGTGCGTTGATTTTAAATAGGCTTCTTGTACTTGCTGTATTAAACAAATGTCTTAAGTTTCACAGTTGTAAGTTAAAGACTTTTTTAGGTAATGTGTTTACAAGGCTTTTTACCGCAGCGGTAATGTAAGGGGCATAACTCTTGAAAAAAACATCCGAGCGCGTTGATTTTAAATAGGCTTTTTGTACTTGCTGTAATTAACAAATGTGCGAAGTTTCAAAGTTGTAAGTTAAAGACATTGTTAGATAATGTGTTTACAAGGCTTTTTATAGCAGCGGTAATGTAAGGGGCATAACTCTTGAAAAAAACATCCAAGCCCGTTGATTTTAAATAGGCTTCTTGTACTTGCTGTATTAAACAAATGTGTGAAGTTTCAAAGTTATAAGTTAAAGACTTTTTTAGATAATGTGTTTACAAGGTTTTTACCGCAGCGGTAAAGTAAGGGGCATAACTCTTGAAAAAAACATCCGAGCGCCTTGATTTTCAATAGGCTTCTTGTACTTGCTGTAATAAACAAATGTGTGAAGTTTCAAAGTTGTAAGTTAAAGACTTTTTTAGATAATGTGTTTACAAGGACCAATGGACAGACGGACGACGGAGGCAACGACAATACCCTTCGGGCAAAATTTGCCCGAGGGGTAATAATTCATTAAAACCCAACGAAATTATCTGTAAATAGATCTCTTTCATTGTTTGTATTACTTTGCATTATAACAAGAAGGAGGCTGCCCCACTCGCACCACCAAATGCACCTCCACTTTGAAGAGTTCTACTAATGGAAATATAACATATTTACATGTGTGGTAGCATCATAGGTTTAGTTTATTACAACAATTTATGATGGGGTATAAAGGTCTTAATGAAATACCTCTTTTTAACACAATTAGAAACTTGTCTCCATTGTTATTTTAGACAAGGAGATTTTCCTTGCGCCTGTGTGTGTGTTTTTAAATACATATATGGTAGCAGTATATAGCCACACCCAGCATATAAACAGTCTGATGACACCATTGGCTGGATATGTTGCACTTACATTTCGAGTACGGTAATACCTGAGTTAATTAGAGGACTATGCATGTTGCCAAATCCTCAATAACAAAAGGTTCTGAATAAGATTTAAACTTTCAACACATCTCAGTCCAGGGAGATGATTGACCAGCAGTTAATCCTTGAATGTTTTACAAGCTCTCTCTTGAATTAAGATGAGAATTTGCACTCTTCTACTTTTTTCCAGCACTTGAATTAACTCAGACATTACCGTATTTGTACTGTATATTGGTCAATTGATCATTCTTTGGTTTTTAATGTCCAGATAAAGAAGTGAGTGAACGTGAGATTGAGTCAGTCGACACACTCATCACCCATATCAGGAAATACCAGAACAGTACAACACATAATACACAGGTACGTCCAACCAGTATTAAAGCATTTATGAACAGGATTTAAAGCTGGTTTGTGTTTGTTTATGCACTAAATGTATATTTGAAAAACATCAGTTGAAGCGAAACCACCTTCGCGTTTGTTCCCTGGTAGTCAAAAAAAGGACGGTGAGGAAATATGCATATTTTCCGTATTTTTCGTAACTACTATGAAAAATGACGTCATAGACGACCTTCGATGTATACAAACTGCCACGAAGACGTACTGAGACAGCAGAAATCGTTTATTACGTCATCGCTGTGAGGGTACGTACACAACGGAGGTCGTGTTTAACGTCATAGGTCTCTGAGATAATTAACTTTCGTAAGCATTGTAGATCGGCAAACGTAGCTTGAATTTTGTATGTGCTGCTACCAAAATTTAATTTTCTTTTTGGTCAGACTTTTAAAGTACATGTTCTACAACACACTGAACGCAAATTAGAAAATATTTCCAAAAGTTGTTCATAAATCCTTTAACAAACTTCGTAGCTCTGTTGGGGGTGTGCATGATCAAATCTTTCAATGGTATTTAGAAGTTGAAAGCTTACAATAAGGTGAAGAATTACTTATGGTTAACAACTTCTTGGTTTATTAGGTGACTACGTTTCGATGTAGTTCTTACATCATTATCAAAGTCAATAACGATGTAAGAACTACATCGAAACGTCGTCACCCAATAAACCAAGAACTTGTTATCCATAAGTTGTCACAGTGTCACCCAATAAACGAAGACGTAATTCTTCACCTTAGTGTGCATGATCCATTAGTTGTGGCAAGGAGAGGTGGGGGGGGGGGGGGATGCATGTCTCAAACTTTTAGAGTGCTTTTCGTAATGTTTTGAGTACTTAAATTAGTGGAATTCTTACCGTATATAAGAAAAAAGAAAAAATAACTCGACATATTTCTCATTTATGAAGTCACTTTCTTTTTCATCATTTTTTGTTTCTCTTTTTTCCAATAGCCAATCAAAGAAGATGACCTGTGTACAATCTGCTATGCAAATCCAAAATCAGCTGTCTTTCATCCCTGTGGCCATTCTTCTTGCACGTAAGGGGCTTTTTTTACATCCTACAAGCTGTATTTAATAGGAGAAATAATCTTGAAAAGCATAAAATCAAGCATTTCATGAATGTCAATGTGCAATAATTTACTCAATCTTTTACAAACTCTGGAAAAGAAAATCTGGCTATATCACCACATAAGTGGTTGTTTGGTGTTTTACGTCGCGCTCAAGATTATTTCACTTATATGGCAGCCTTGCCAGTTTTATTGTGGGAGGAAACCAGGCTCTATGACCGGAGGAAATCCACGACCTTTCGTTGGTAACTGGCAACCATCCCACATTGGTCGTTTGAGTGAAAACCCAGTCAGAAAATTTTCCAATTTGTTTTGGACTGAGTGGGATTTGAACCCGCGACCCATTGGTGGAAAGCAGTTCGGATTGAACGTCCAACGCTCTACCTACTGAGCTTCCAGCTGCATAAAAAATTCAAACTGTACTATCCAGATGTTAAGAATTGGCTCACAAGACTTTAGCCAGACCCCCAAAAACAAGGTGGCCTCCGTGGCTCAGTTGGCAGAAAAAGAGTCCCTCAATCCAAACTGCCTTCCACCAATGGGTCGCGGGTTCGAATCCCACTCACTCCCAAAAAAAAATTTGGAAGTTTTTTTGACTGTGTTTTCCTCGAACGGTTGCCAGTTACCACCGGAAGGTCGTGGGATTCCTCCGGTCATAGAGCCCGGTTTCCTCCCACAATAAAACTGGTAACGCCACCATAGAAGGGAAATAATCTTTGGTGTTTTGAGCGCTGCGTAAAACAGCAAACAATCAATCGAATACAGGCCTTCCATCGAGGCGTCAAATTAATTTTGGCAAATTAATTAGCCTCTCCGTCAGTACCAGTCAAAACATTCCAAAAAGGTTAGACAGGATAAGCAAAATATCTTTGTGACGTCATGATATTTGTAATGTCAAAAATGAAACACCTGTGTTTGTCCAACCTCTTAGAACATTCTTTCTAAACATGTGGCACTGGCGGAGCGGTCAATTGACCAAACCTTTGATATATCATAAGGTTACACAAACTCAGCGAAATAGCTCAGTGACGCCACGATATTTGTAACGTCACAATTTAGCCCACACTCAAGGGGCTTGTTCTACTAAGCTGGCGCAAAGTTACGCATAGGTTTACAGCAAAAAGTTGTGCCACCAGACTTGCACCCATGGGCAAGTTAATATAATTTACGTAACGCGTTTGCGACTGAGGAAACTTACGCAAGCTTTAATAGTAGAACCAGCCCCAGGTTGTCAAACCTTTTGAAAAGTTTGGCCGAAACATGTCATGTGGCTTAGGGGTTAATTGACATACCCACCCTTGTCAACCCAAATTGTCCCCACCAATGTGTCGCGGGTTCAAATCCCACTCAGTCCAAAAAAAATTGGAAAATTTTCAGACTGGGTTTTTACGCTAACGACCTATGTGGGATGGTTGTCAGTTACCAACGGAAGGTTGTGGGTTTCTTCCGGGCATAGAGCCCTATTTCCTCCCACAATAAAACTGGCAATGCCGCCATATAAGTGCAATAATCTTGAGCGCGGCGTAAAACACAAAACAATGAATCAGCCAATTTGTCCCTAAATATTAACATGTATTAAGGAATTTCATTACTGAAGGTTCTTTTAGCTGTAAAGACTATTAAAATTTTTGACAAAATTTGTATTTCTTTTTCAGAAAATGTATCCGACAACATTTAATGAGCAAGAAAGAATGTTTCTTCTGTAAACATATCATCTCCAATGTGGTGGATATGAATGGACAGCCTATTTTAGGAAAATAAAGACTTATGGTTGAACACTAGTGCCTTGGCCGAATCACAACCAGCTTACTCTCAAATTATCATGGCGTTGATGGGCCTGATTTATATGGTCAACTATCAACAATACAATCGGAGCTTATAAAGAGAGAAAAATATTGGCCAATAGATTTAAAGACTACGGTTTAAAGTGGCATGAGCTGCCAAAATTCACACTTTTTTCATAATTTCTGATCGTCACGACAGTAAGAGACTTTGAAGGCCATGGAAAAACTAAAGGATTGGTGTTGGAATGAGGAAAATCCATACAGTATGTGGCCTGTACGAACCGAAAATGTGTTCGAAATGTAAACAAAATTTAAATAACCGGGACAACCATTCATTCATTCTAAGCCAAAGTTAGATCAAATCAATACTTTATCGTACATTTTCGAGACTAGAAGCACTAAAAAGCTTCTGAATTATACGTTTGGGAAAAAAATAGCCGATAATTTCAACATTCTGTTTCAACGTCAAAATATCAACATTTTGGCAGCTCATGCCCCTTTAAGTTAATTTTCTTTTGAACAACCGGCCCCTGGTCAGTAAATCTATTCAGTAAAAACTTTTTTAATGAAATTCAGCAGTGGATCAGAAATGTAGATTTTTTTTCAATTTTTCTACGCTGATAGATGTGCATGTAGATTAGCCCTCACCAAGCCCAGTCAATCAATCAATCAATCAATCACTTATGTGTTATATCATCACACTCAGAAATCAACAAAACTACACATATGGATTCAGATTCCACTTTTGGGATTCTAGACATTTTAAATAACATCAGCACAATTAACTTGCAAGAATTTGATGACCATTTGAGTCTTTTCAAAAGATAAGATATTATATTTATATATCTAAAATGAATTTCGCCCAAAAACATAAATACGAAAATTTTAATTTTATAGAACCAAAATGTCTCACTTTCACAATTGTTGGGATCCCACTCAGTCCAAAAATTGGAAAATTTTCTGACTGGGTTTTCACTCGAACGACCTATGTGGGATGGTTGCCAGTTACGAGCGAAAGGTCGTGGGTTTACTCCGGGCATAGAGCCCGGTTTCAATCTCACAATAAAACTGGGAACGCCGCCATATTAGTGAAATAATCTTGAGCGCGGCGTAAAACACCAAACAATCAATCACAATTGTTGGGAACGAAAGGCCATGCTTTACCAAGGTTACTTTCGTAATGAATTTATTGTTAATGGCTGTAAATGTTGTTTTTTTGTGTGTTCTTTGTAGTTAAGGTTTTATTCATGATTTTGAATTATATTTATATCAAAGTATTTGAGAAATCAATATTTTAAGGTAAAACATCTACATTCTGATGTTTCAATTTTCAATAGCTTTAAATGAGAGTACAGGTTATAACAAAATGGAGGAGGTTCGACTTTTGATTTTCAGAACAGAAATAAAGACTTGTACAAAGTTTTTACTACAATGCTTGTATCCCAAAATTTTATTTGAATACCTTGGATATCATTTCTCGTGAAAATCTGAAATATTTAAATATTATTTTTACTTTTTGAGTTTGTATTACATGTAGGTCGTTTGTACAATATGGAATTGTAAATCAATATTGTAACATATTTATGTATTAGGTCATCTGTACAATATGAAATTGTAAATCAATATTGTATCATATTGTTGTATTAGGTCATCTGTACAATATGTAATTGTAAATCAATATTGTATCATATTTATGTATTAGGTCATCTGTACAATATGAAATTGTAAATCAATATTGTATCATATTTATGTATTAGGTCATCTGTACAATATGAAATTGTAAATCAATATTGTATCATATTTATGTATTAGGTCATCTGTACAATATGAAATTGTAAATCAATATTGTAACATATTTATGTATTATTTAAGTAAACTTGTATATAAATTTGATGAATTATCATGTTTTATTGTATACAATTTGCACTGTTCTTAAATTGCATTGAACAAAAATTCTACTATAGTCTGTTTCATTCAATTAGTTTCGAAGCTGGTTAAAAAAAAATTTAGCTGAATTTTTTTTTCTTTTTTCAGTGTTGCAAATCAAGTTTGACATAGGCTTCAAATTTTTAGAATGTTTTGATCGAGATTTTAGTGTTTCCCCATGTTAAATGCCTGAACGACTGTTTTTTTAACAAAATGGCCAAATGTCAGGGGTCAAATGTCAGTGAGATTATAAGTTACGGGGTTTGTTCGAGGGGGGATACGGAAATATATGGGGTCAGTAGACGAATATTGGGCGAGACCTAACTTGTACGACATTCAAGCCTTCTGTCTGAAAATTGGCTTTCATAAAAGGCAGAAAGTGAACTCTGAAAGATATTTTCTAATGTGTATAGCACGAGCAGACACGACTGGCAAGCGTCTAGACATGACGTCACAAGCCATATATGGTAGTCGCCCTGTATGGATCAGCACGGCGACGTAATATGGAAATATACAGGGTCTCCACGTGACTGGCTTCAACCAATCAACAGGAAGTATTCAGTGTGAGTTGGGGCAAGGTCTTTTTCGACACTTCTTTGTACCTCTCCTTGTCACCACGATCATATGTAACTACCATTGCTGATAAATTAATTGTCCACGCCCTTGAAGGTTGACCTCAAGGATTCAAATGAATTTTGACGTAGCTGGTTTTATTGGTTATATGGCCGGAAAACAATCCTTAGCATATGAGAAAATATATTAATGTCTGTCAAATTATTTACTATGATATTAACAAGGAATTTGAACTCTGTTAAACTTGCTTTGTTTCACTGCATGAATTAAAAGAATCAATTTTAATCATCTCCCAATAGAAAGCCAGCCATTCCAATATGTATGGGCTAAACTAAGATTCTGGAGCAACCCTTCGTAACAGACAAAATTCTAACTTTTCCATAAATTCTTTTTGTCAAGAAGAGATGATCGTTTTAAGTAACTTGAAAAAAAATAAATAAAGGATGACATTGAAAGAATTGCGCTAATAACATACAATTTCTAACAGTCGTGGTATACGCATATTATTACAGTAGTTACAGGGTTTGTTCGAGGGGGGGATACTGATATATTTGGGGTCAGTACAAGCCCAACCAGACTCATTCTTCAGATTGGTAAATGCCAACCCTAATATACTCACCTCAGATTTGATTGGTGTTTTACGCCGCGCTCAAGATTATTTCACTTATATGGCGGCGTTGCCAGTTTTATTGTGGGAGGAAACCGGGCTCTATGCCCAGAGGAAACCCACAACCTTCCAGTGGTAACTGGCAACCATCCCACATAGGTCGTTTTAAGTGAAAACCCAGTCAGTCTTTTCAAAGAACAACCGGACTCATTATTCAGATTGGTGAACGCCAACCCTAATATACTCACCTCAGATTTGAACTTCGTAAATATAAGAACCTGAGGAAGGAAGCTTGTGATGGGGTTGAAATGTGAACACATAAACCCGTTAAGAATGACAATGCAAACAAAAAAATTATCTGTAATTTTTATTAATTACATTTCCCCCACTTTACAATTGAATATTTCTTCTCAATAAAACAAATATATACACATTCGGTAGAAAATGTAAGGCTCTTAAATGGACATGACAACACAAAATTTTATATGAACATTTGAGCAAAATAAAATACAAAAAATAGACAAGCTTCTGGGAGTTTATAGATGGAATACTATGGGACAGGTCATTTTCAGAGTTCTAACGATTGATTAAAATTTTACACCATATTCGCCAGATTATTTTACATGTATGATAGCGTTGCCAGGAAACCCTTCACAAAAGGGGATCCAGTAAAAATCCCACATAGAAAAGTTTTCTTTCAACCAATGGATTAGAACCCATGACCCATTGATAGAAATCTCTGTTGGACTGAGGCCCTTCATCGGAAAGAAAATCTGGCTTTAGTAAATTTGTGCAACATTTATTAAGATTTTGCCGAACCATGATTTTGTTCTACACTAAAAATGGAAGAGGATCAACTGCCTGAAATGCCCAGTGAGTTATGTGCCCTTTTTATTCATGAGAACGATTTAATAAACCCATTCGGCATTGTGTATTTACCCATCAAAGAATCCTTCAATTGCTTTATAACAGTCAAATGTACAATTATTTGGCCAAGCATATTAAACAATATTTTTCGTACACAATATTCATAAATATAGAATATAATAATATACTAAGATATGAATAACTTATATATTTCTGTCAGGATTTATCACAATAAAAATGTGCATGCCTTTCCTCCCAAGCTTGTTTAACACAAACCCCTGTTCGCGTAAGCATCCAATGTGGTCACAAAGGAAGTATATTACATAGAGGTTATCTAACGCGAGCCAGTCTGTTAATTTTTAATGAACTGGATAGCACGATGTAACAACACAAAAATAATCCAAAGAAACAATATTGGTAAATGTAGAATACAAAAATATATGAAGAAATGAATACTCTAACTTAAAATGACTTGAGCTGCCAAAATGTTGATATTTTGACATTAAAACATAATCTTGAAATTATTAGCTATTTTTCTCAAGACGTATAATTCAGAAGCTTTTTAAATTTTGTTTACTTTTCGGACCCTTTTTCGGTTTGTACAGACAACGGATTTTCCTCATTCCAACACCAATCATTTAGTTTTTCGATGGCCTTCAAAGCCTCTTACTGACGTGACTATCAGAGATTAAGAAAAAAGTGTGAATTTTGGCAGCTCATGCCACTTTAATAAATGTTTGCGTAAAATTTTAGCCATTGATCAAGCGGTCAGCAGTTGAACCACAATAGTAAACACACACGACGTACAGAAATAATTGCGGCGCAACTTCTTGGGTGATCAAAATATGGTTTGTTTAGCACTTCAGTTTTGAACGTATTTGCATATAAAAATGTTGAGAGTTAATACAAAAATATAATATTTCTTTGCCATAACAGGAATGTAAATAATGATCAGTACTAAGGAAATACAAAGAACTTAGATGTATTTTCAAGATGGTCACCGCATTCACACCTTTATGATGGAAGCATACATCAGTGCATCTATATAAAAATGCATCTATATAAAAATGCATCTATATAAAAGTGCTTTGCCCGTGTGTTTTAGTGCTCATAAATATACAAAAATAAAAAAAACTCAGATATATGGCGACCTTATGTTTATCTAACACAACATTTAAATTAATACAACTGAGCACTGTCTAACAAAGCTGGAATAACTTCCGCCGGATTTAAACTTGTATTTAAATATTAAGAGCTGGGCGCTGTTTCTCAACAGACTTATGACAGTCATAACTTTGCCTGGTCCTAAAGTAATGTTGAAGGTAGATGTTTTGCCATGGCAGTTAGGCCTTGCATTGGACTTTTGCCGGTCGTACATGCAAATGTTTTGAGAAACAGCCCCCAGGTTAGGACACAAGCAGTCTGTGTTGATAGCCTACCTGCATCTTTACGTCCCAATGGCCAAAAACAGCATGTGAAACAGTTCTGTGAGCAGATCTTACATGATTGATTGATTGTTTGGTGTTTTACGCCGCGCTCAAGATTATTTCACTTATATGGCGGTGTTGCCAGTTTTATTGTGGGAGGAAACCGGGCTCTATGCCCGGAGGAAACCCACAACCTTCCGTTGATAACTGGCAACCATCCCACATAGGTCGTTCCAGTGAAAACCCAGTCAGAAAATTTTCCAATTTTTTTAGACTCAGTGGGATTTGAACCCGCGACCCATTGGTGGAAGGCTGTTCGGATTCAGCGCCCAACGCTCTACCTACTGAGCCACGGAGGCTCCCCCCCAGGTTAGGACACAAGCAGTCTGTGTTGATAGCCTACCTGCATCTTTACGTCCCAATGGCCAAAAACAGGATGCGAAACAGTTCTGCGAGCAGATCTTACAATTGATACAGCACATAAAAGTGCAAGTGTAGTTGGGAACAAAGGTATGTTGCTTGTTCGATTAGGACTGATTATAAAGTCTAGCACATCCTTTGGGTTTTCTCTCAATACATTTACGCCCAACATAACTTTGTGACTGGTTGTAATGTAATGTTGAAATTATATGTTGCATGTGCAGTTAGTCCTTGCTATTTTTTTATCAAATGGGGCTGAACGTCACACACAACAGCTACACACTCATATGGCGACAAAAGTTCCACCCAAAAGACCATAAACATCCCGCCATCAAAATGTTTACAATAGGTTCCGAAAACCTTTAAACACTAGGAAGGTTAATGTATTTGGCATACATAGTGTTCCTCCTTCCTGGGGCCCCAGCAAACATTACCAAAACAAAACCGGAACATCCCAGTCCGATCTTCTATTCAACTTCAGAGAGCATAAATCTTTTGAGAACCCCCCAAACCCCCACCGCCATACAGCGTTTCAAATACACCCTTAGTTAATTAAAGTGGCACGCGCTGCCAAAATGTTGATATTTTGACGTTATAACAGAATGTTGAAATTATTGGCTATTTTTCTCAAGACGTATAAGTCAGAAGCTTTTTAGTCTCCAAAATGTACGATAAAGTATTGTTTAAATTTGGTTTACTTTTCGGACACTATTTCGGTTCGTATAGGCTGTAGACTTTATGGATTTCCCTCATTTCAACGCCAATCATTTAGTTCTTTGATGTCCTTCAACGCCTCTTACTGTTGTGACGATCAGAAATTATTAAAAAAGTGTGAATTTTGGCAGCTCATGCGACTTAAAGATTTCAAGCACAGTGATAAAGTCAAACTTGTAATTGCTGTTTACAAACAAATTCCCACAGTGATAGAAATGAGTTAATAACTACAGCATAATGTTTATGAAGAAATGATATACCCGATACCTGAATGATATCCCATATTAAGTTGACACCCTTGTTTAGATGAGCAGTGATTATATGCCATTGTTAAGTTTAGGTTGCACAATACCCCCAGAGGAAAAACCTGCCTGTCAAAGATCTGTACAATATTTTATTTTAACTTTCCATTTTAGACTGACAAAGTGTGATAGGAACCTGTGACCTGCAGGTGGTAGATTTTCCATTGATTTCCTTCTGAATAAGTCACAGAGGTTCCCCCCAAACTTATGTTTTTGTTCCTGTTAAAGTTGTGTTACAAGTATATATTAACATAGTACAATTGATCTCTTTGACTGCGACACATGTTGTGAACCAAATGTTCTAAACGGCTAGACAAACCGAGGGGCTCGTTTCACAAAGCAGTCGCATCGCAAAGGACGCACAGTTGCCAACGGATACCATAGTGAAGAGATACAACGTCATGGCAACTGCGATTGATCACACTTTGCAACGGCTTCGTGAAACGGCCCCCAGGCTTTGTGACGTTGCAAATATCATGTCACAAAGATATTTTACTAAGTGTGTCTAGCCTTATCGAAGTTTGGAACCTGTGACTGAACACATGATGAAGGCGGAGACTCAACTCTATCAAAATAGCCCCCATCTTTTTTCTCGTAAAAAAAAAAATTAACAAGAGTTTCGGGAAACCCAAAATACGCCCGGAAAGGCACAGTAACTGCGGCCATACCAAAAAAAATCCTTCCATATTTATTTAAATTTAATTTTCAAAATTCAGAGGAAGGAAGTTGAAGCTTGGTAAAAGGTGATGTAATGTCAACAAAATGAAATGTTACCACTAAAACCTTTAAAATCCATCTGTATCAAATTTAAAATGGGCTATTTGGATCAAAGATTATTAACAAGATTTGTACTCGGTACAAGTCATCAATTCTCGCTGCTTGTTAAATCGTGATGTTAAACATTGCTTGTTGTCAATATAGTTTGGACTAAAATGTTTCAATTTTTTAGAAGAGTAGTTTATAATTTACTAATCATACTTAAACAAATGCAATTAATTGGCAATTTTGCAGCTCACACCAATTCAAGTAGATTTGAAAATTTTTCTCATAATATCATTTTTCTATATTATTTGGCTACAAAAAAAAAAACAGTTGAGCATGGCATGGCCATGTGGTATAGAAGAGTCAAGACCATAGAACTGTCAACACTTGTAGTGATAAGAGACTTAGAGCTTTAGAGTATGTTTAAATAGAGTGTCTGTGTAAATAGAACAAGGCTGGGTTACTTATCTCTTTGTCTGTAGATAAAACTTTAATCCTTATATGTATTTTTCATTTGATTAAAACGTTATATATTGATTTAAGAATAGTTTTAATCAATTTAGAAACATTATTGCAATTTGAAAAAATCCTTTTTTGATGAGAATCGGAAAAGTAGAAGCCATTTTATAATTTGAAGGTTATTTTCATGAAATTGAAAGTAAGAATAAAAGGGAATGTACATAATCCAATAATTTGCAATAGTTGATATCATAAACAATTTTTTTACACACTGTCTGTTAATATGGTATGTAACATGAAAGATTTGAAAACATCTGATCATATTTGTTAAAGTTATGGAGAGAAAAAGTAAATATTACATAACCCAATACGGCTGCCATATTACGCAATGTATGATGTCAAAAATAGTTCGCGACACACCTTCCACCCATAAGGTATATACTCAGAAAAAATTGTGCAGATGGAATCAAAACTTTGGAAGTTATGGAGCGGAAGGGAATATTACATAATCCAATATAACTCCCAAATTATGTAACCAGTGATGTTAAAAATAGTTTGCGACACACCTTCTACCCATAAGGTATATACTTAGAAAAAATTGTGCAGATGGAATCAAAACTTTAGAAGTTATGGAGCGGAAGGGAAAGCGGACAGCCGGACTGCCGGACGGACGGAGATGATACCATAATACAGCCCGCTTTTCAAGCCGGGCGTATAAAAAGGCTTGAACAAAACCTTTCTAGAATGATTTCAGACGATTCAAAATATTTGTCAATGTGATTCTGACGATGTAACACATATTGCCTCTCCATACAATAAAGTGTTTTGATGTCCTAATGGTTGCTATGGTTACATAATGATTTTTGGATCGGGAACAGACTCGGAAATGGATTTATGAGGTAAAATCCTTCCGCCGTTTATATAAAGTTCATCTTTTACTATAACATCTTCTCCTAAAACACTGACATTCTCCATACGAACCTGTTGCAGAAAATAGAAAAAAATAAAATCAACTTAAATGTTTACAATTTTTTTTTCACTGAATTTACTTTGGGTATTTCAAGTGATCGAGTGATCAAAGCTGAAAAAAAAGACTTTATAAAAAAAATTATTTTCATTAATTGTTTACTTTTTTTCCATGATGTCTTTGTGTGTTTAACAAAGTTTTTTATTTTCTGAGTGGGTTTTTTACTTGTTCGCAGAGTTAATGTGGCAGAGTTGCCAGGTACTCATCGAAAGGGGTTTCCTTTCCCACTAAGCCTGGCAAAAATGCAATGTTAGTTAAATAATCTTCAGTGCGGTGTTCAAAATCAATCAATATTATGCAGGATTGTTACAAAAAGCAACAGAGTGAGAAGGTTTGATTTCAGAATCTGAAATGAATTGTTGAAAACCTAATTCAAGATGATGGAAGTTAGTTTAATAATCGAGTTGACGTAAAGGTGGTGATATAACAAATCTAAAAGAAAACGTATATTCTTTCAGTAGATAATCTCATAATTACATGTATTTTTCACACGATCACCGTGTGTGGAAGAGTTGCCAGGTACTCGCCGAAGGTCGGGGGTTTTCTCCAGGCAATGAGCCCGGTTCCCCCCCCCCACTAAACCTGGCAACGTCGCCATATAAGTAAAATGATCTTGAGTGCGACATAAAACATCAATTATTATTACTTTTTCTTTGTAAGTTAAATTTCAACCTACCCATTTTCCAACAGTTGAATTCCAGCCAATGATACAGGACTCCAGCCACGAGTGCGACCTGATTTTGGCCCCACGGAGAATGGTAGATCTCTTAATGCACGCTCCATCTTCTATCACAACATTAGGACCTATTGTAACATTTGGACCTATCCGACAATTTTTACCAATTTTAGCTGTGGGATCCTGGAAAGAGAATTTGTTTCACGGATTGATTTTATGTTCTGTGTGAAGCCCTAGATTATCTCCCTTGCATCACATTCTGCGAGTCAAACCTCGAGTAAAGACGACCTTGATTGGAAACTTTCTAGCAAGCAGAGATTATTTAGTTTGTGTCTTTGAGAAAGTGAGTATAACAGCATTCCTTAGCGACCGAGTGAAAACTCCACTCAGAAATTTTTCAATTTTATTTGGTTTGAGTGAGATTCGAACCCGCGCCGCATCGACAGAAGGTGTGTGTGGGACTGAAGGACAATCACTCTATCCCACTGGACCCCCGAGCCTCGCAGGTAGTATGCTGCGTAGGTTCGGGTCTCCAACAATAATCCTTGTGACGCCCGACACTGAGGATTTATGGATGAGAACCCACAAAGGTGCCAAGGCCCTGATTCCACAAAAACTAGCCCTCACCAAGGTGGCCCTCTGGCGAGGGAAGATTATTTCAGGCCATGAGGGCGGGGCATTCCTAGATATTTTCTGTCGTCGTGATGGACGAATGGTAGTAAACCGTTTGAATGATTACAGTTAGTGTCATTAATTTTGGGGGATTACACTTTCGTGAAGACACTAACTAATTATCCTCCTTCATTCAGCAATGGGAGCTGTGCCAATTACGTTACCAGAGGGGTACTAAATGTCCGCTGTAGTATCAACCAGTCAACTACCTCCATTTTAGAAGAGGTTGGAGGACTGAGTGGGTAAGACAGCAGGCATATAGTGCTGGCAATAGGTGCCAAACAACGGAACCCGGGTTCAATTCAACGGGCGTCACCCAAAATATGTAGAAGAATTTCTTCCATTTTCAAGAAAGTGTAATCCCAAAAAAATAACGAGAATAAAGCAGAGATTAGGAAACAAAAGAAGCTTTTTTAAATTGCTAAATTAAAGTTTCAAAAGTCTCCAAATTATTTGATTCATACGGCGAGTTGCCAAGTATATTGACGGATACATTTATTGGGCTCCATCGCTGGGGTCAACAGCGACTGCCAGAGTTCCAATCATTTTTTTGACAATCAAAATTAATTTTTAACAAGAGATCCCTTAAAGGGACCTTAACGCCTTCGTTCATCTATTCATATTAAAGATTGTTAATAACTGGATATGCTAATGAAATGATAATGTACGGTGCACAACTAGAACTTAGGGGGATGATGTGTGTCATGTTTGGTGAAGATCAGGTCAGTAGTTTTCTTGGAATAATGATAATAAGTTTCATTTTCAAATTTGGTTAAAAAACAACATTGCTTCCTGGCGGCCATATTTAATAAGCAAATGAGATGAAAATGTTGGGTGCACAACTAGATCAGAGGGAGATAATGTCGGCCAAGTTTGGTCAAAATCAGACCAGTAGTTTTCTTGGAATAGAAGTAACAAAAAAACAATATCGCCCTCCTGGCGGCCATATTGAATATGCAAATCAGATCAAAATGAATGGTGCATAACTAGACCATAGGGTGATAATGTATGTTGATTTTGATTAATGTCAGGTAGTTTTCTTGGAACAAAGATAAAGAAAAAAAAACGCCCCCTGGCGGCCATATTGAATATGCAAATGAGATGAAAATGTACAGTACACAACAGGGCTATAGGAAGATAATGTGAGCCAAGTTTGGTGAAAATCGGACTGGTAGTTTTCTTGGAAAAAAGTAAAAAAAAAAATATATCGCCCCTGGCAGCCATATTGAATATGCAAATGAGATGAAAATGTATGGTGCACAACTAGACCATAGGGTGATGTATGTTCAGTTTGATTAAGATTGGACTGATAGTTTTATTGGAATAAAGGTAACAAGCAAAAGTTTTCTTGCAATAAACGAAAAAAAAAAAATCTCCCCCTGGCGGCCATATTGAATATGCAAATGAGATGAAAATGTACGGTGCACAACTAGACCATAGGGTGAGATGATGTATATTAAGTTTGATAAAGATTGGACAGGTAGTTTTCTTGGAATAAAGGTAACAAAAAAAAAAAACATCGCCCCCTGGTAGCCATATTGAATATGCAAATGAGATGAAACTGTAGGATGCACAACTAGACTATATGGAGATAATGTCAGTTAAGTTTGGTGAAAATCGGACTAGTAGTTTCCTTGGAATAAAGGTAACAAAAAAAAAAAACAATATCGCCCCCGGGTGGCCATATTGAATATACAAAATAAGATGAAAATGTACGGTGCACAACTAGACCGTAGGGTGATGATGTACGTTGAGTTTGAATAAGATTGGACTGATAGTCTTCTTGGAATAAAGGTAACAGCGAAAATTTTCTTGCAATTAACATAACAAAGAAAAACAACATCTCCCCCTGGCGGCCATATTGAATATGCAAATGAGATGAAAATGTACGATGCACAACTAGACCATAGGGTGATTATATATGTCAAGCTTGATTAAGATTGGACTGGTAGTTTTCTTGGAATAAAGGTAACAAAGAAAAACAACATCGCCCCCTGGCGGCCATATTGAATATGCAAATGAGATGAAAATGTACGATGCACAACTAGACCATAGGGTGATTATATATGTAAAGCTTGATTAAGATTGGACTGGTAGTTTTCTTGGAATAAAGGTAACAAGCAAAAAGTTAAAAGAAGGAAGACGGACAACAGAAAAGCGATTTGAATAGCCCTCCATCAGAATGATGGCGGGCTAAAAATCTTGAGAATTTTGACATCTCTCAGTTTGAGCCATATACAATCAATATAGGGCCTACTTACAACAAGTATATTTCCAACGACTCCCTCCCCGGAAGCCAACATTTCTGGCGATCTTTGTCGTAAAGACGTGAGGTATAAACACATTCCTGTGAGAAAATCTTTAGGCTGACCGACGTCCATCCAGAATCCTGAAGGAAAAAAACATTTCTGGTCAGTGACTACAACGTGTTAAGGAAAAGAAGGTTCTCAAGATTATTTCACTTATATGGCGGCATTGCCAGGTTAAGTGGGGGAGGAAACCGGGCTCAATGCCCATTGGAAACCCCCGACCTTAGGTGAGTACCTGGCAACTCTTCCACATGTGTGGAAAATCCACTCAGAAATTTTTCAATTTTCATTATACCAAATAATGTGTGCCGCATTGATGAGGAAAAGAAGGGTATATGTGGCCTGTTCGTAGTTTGATAGTTATAATATAAATAAAGATGTTTAATTAATTCGAGGTTAACAAAATTATCTATAATAGATCTCTTTCGTTGTTTATATTCTTGTGTATTACACCGAAAACAAGGCTGTCAAACTCACACAACCAAATGTGTTTTTGATTTGAAAAGTTCTACTAATGGAAATAGAACGTATTGAGCTTCAGATATTACAGAGAACTCCCAGCCACATAACAACACACCGGTAGAGTTCTTGGGAGAGGCCTACTTACGATCCCTATGATCGTTTTCTAAATATCAATTGCTTAGTGCTGACTTTTGCCATGAGGTCTGGGTCAATTTATTACAGGGGTTGATAGCTTAACTGACCAATAGCGTTACAGGCAGTTAGATATTACTAACAACTATTGGTGAACTGACCATTAAAGTCAAAGATCAGTTAATATAATGAAGCTTCCAAAAACTGACCGCTGATACACACATGTAGGTAACAGAAAAAGAAAAATCAGGTTTACATTGAAGAAGAGATCAGTGATTGATCACATAAGAATTAAAACGCGTGGCCCCAAAAATCTGACGCATGGGGCCCTTTTCCAATTTCAGACCAAGTAGTCAGTTAAAATCGACCCCTTGAGAAAATTATCATTATTGATCTTACCTTTCAAATCCATTGCATAGAGATGTCCAGCTTTTGACATGGCAGGGAAAATTTCTTTTTCTATTGATGTTGGTCTCAACTGAAACAAGGGCAATAGATTTTCAATGATTAGAATTATTTGATTGCTTGTATAAGGGGGGAGGGGGGGGGATAGAGGGATAGTTTTGCAGGCTCCGGTAATGGATGCCAATGAATCCCACTGTCCAGAAAAATAAAATTAACAAAAAAAAAATGTTTGGAGTATTGACTATGAGTGAGTGAGTGATTTGGGTTTTACGTCCTGTTCAACAGTATTTCAGTTATATGAAGACGTTGTCTCCTTGTTGCAGGGCGAATTTCCACCGCTCTTTTAGGTGCTGCCTCACCGAGACGACTTGCCGAAGACAACCAGCAAGGCCTCTCACTCAGTCACAGTATACTGACACCAGGCCAACCAGTCGCTGCTCTAACTCCTATTGCTGAGCGCCAAGCGAAGCAGCAACAGCTACCACTGTTAAAGTCTTTGGTCTGACTTGACCCAGGCTTGAACCCGGATCTCCCAGACCAGAAGCGGACTATTGACTACGAAGAATGGTTGCCAGATAAACGTTGTAGTTGTCATACAGGCAAAGGATCTGGTTTCCTCCTCACCTAAACCAATCATAAACACAGTATAACATAACCTTCAGTGTGTCATAAAACATTGATCAATGAGGAGGGTATTAGAAGATAATTTGAGGGATATTTGAGTGCATGGACCTTAAATCCTACAGGGTGCCATGTAATAACATGCTTGATAAATTGAATGTTTGGTGTTTTACGCCGCGCTCAAGATTATTTCACTTATATGGCAGCGTTGCCAGTTTTATTGTGGGAGGAAACCGGGCTCTATGCCCGGAGGAAACCTACGAACTTCCGTTGGTAACTGGCAACCATCCCACATAGGTCGTTCGAGTGAAAACCCAGTCAGAAAATTTTCCAATTATTTTGGACTGAGTGGTATTCGAACCCGCGACCCATTGGTGGAAGGCTTGATAACATGCTTGATAAAAGATTCAGTTGTAGTCAAACCAATTACTGTTTAATAATGAATTCCTTGAAGAGGATTGGTCCACTCAGACCAAATAAAATTAAACAATTTCTGAGTGGGTTTTTCAATCGATCCTGTACATGTGTAGGAGTTGCCAGGCACTTGCCAAAGGTCAAAGTTCCCTTCGGACAAACAGCCCATTTTCCTTCCCCACTAAATCTGGCAACGATATAGACCATATAAGTGAAATAATCTTGAATGTGGCGTAAAACATGAATCAACTAGACATAACTGAGATACCCCCCGCTCTGCAAGAAAAGTAGGCAATGTAAGGGGCATAACTCTTGAAAAAAACATCCGAGCGCGTTGATTTTCAATAGGCTTCTTGTACTTGCTGTATTAAACAAATATGTGAAGTTTCAAAGTTGTAAGTTAAAGACTTTTTTAGATAATGTGTTTACAAGGACCAATGGACAGACGGACGACGGAGGCAACGACAATACCCTTCGGGCAAAATTTGCCCGAGGGGTAAAAAACTATGTTAATGTAAGTCTAGGAGAATGATTGAACAGCATAGAAAATTTACGAACTCTGCATGGTCATCTTTTTGTAACTGCAACTGTAAGCAAGACGGAGAAGCGGGAAAGGATAGCCCCTTAGCCATGATAAGCAAGTTTTATAGAGTACAACAATATGCACATAGGATGATATGTATATGCACATGTATGATAAAGATGGAGAAACAGCACCAAGAGGAGGAGACACATGAATTGGGCATGATTTAAAGCTACGTCTGTGACAAATGATGGAGTAAGACAAAATATCATGCAAAATACTCCTTGCTGGTCATGTTTAGTTAGCATCGACAACAAGAAAGTAGACTATGAGGCTGCTTGCTGATCATGTTACCAGCACTCACTACGAGGAAGTAGGCTATCAAGAGTGCCACAAGCACAATAATGAAACATGCAGGCTTATATGACAAGCACAGCAACTACCGTACAACTGTACAATGGGACAACATTGTGTCTACAAACAAATGTATGAACAGACAAATGGCAGAACAGAGAAATGTCAAAAGGAGTCCAAAATGTCATAAATATGTAAAAATATCTCCTTGCAAGTAGGACATGGACAACTTCATATCATTGGTAACATTTGTCAAGTTTCATTCAAAAAGAACCAACATCTGGGACGAGTATTTTGGACAAAATTGCGTCTACGGACGGACGGAGGGCACAACGATCAGACAGATGTATGTGTGTACATACAAACTTTATGCCAGCAGAAGGGGGGGGGGGAGGTAGGGAGGAGTGAGGGAGGGGCGATAACATGATAACCCTGTCTTCATATGGAATGAGACCCATTGGAGGAGTATTTTGGACAAAACTGTGTCTATGGACGGACGGACGGACAGAGGGAACAACGATTGGACGGATGTATGAGCGTACATACACACTTCATGGCAGTAGAAGGGGGGGGGGGGGGGGGGGGGGGAGGGGGGAAGGTAGGGAGGAGGGAGGGGCGATAACACGATAACCCTATCTTCATATGGAATGAGACCCCAAAAATGACAAAGTCCTATAAGTCAAAAACGTCATAAAAATGTGAAAAAAGGAAATATCATCCTGTAAGTTGGGCATGCACATCTACATACCATTGGTAACATATTTGTGAAATTTCATTGAAATCAAAGCAAAATCTTAGGAGGAGTAGTCCGGACAAACAAAAATGGCAAAGTCCTATAAGTCAAAAACGTCATAAAAATGTGAAAAAAGGAAATATCATCCTGTAAGTTGGGCATGCACATCTACATACCATTGGTAACATATTTGTGAAATTTCATTGAAATTAAAGCAAAATCTTAGGAGGAGTAGTCCGGACAAAATTGTGTCTACAGACAGACGGACGGACAGATGGACGGACAAGCCGATTCCAGTATACCCCCCCTAACTTCGTTGCGGGGGGTATAACAATTAAAAAGGTCAGTAAATTGACAGTTTGTGTTTCCCAAAATCTGGAAGTTATGTCAAATAATCTCAAATCGCAAATCTGTTGGAAAAATGATATAAATTATAAAATATTGTTGAATGGTTTGTTTTCCCAACTGTCAAATATGAGAGGGTCAAGAAAATAGGAAAATCCACCAGCTCTGATGTCTAGTTGATTGAAATAGTTAAACTAAGTCAAAATCAAATTATTTAATTTATAATGGATTGATTGATTGATTGATTGTTTGGTGTTTTACGCCGCGCTCAAGATTTCACTTATATGGCGGCGTTGCCAGTTTTATTGTGGGAGGAAACCGGGCTCTGTGCCCGGAGGAAACCCACGACCTTCCGCTGGTAACTGGCAACCATCCCACATAGGTCGTTCGAGTGAAAACCCAGTCAGAAAATTGTCCAATTTTTGGACTGGGTGGGATTCGAACCCGCGACCCATTGGTGGAAGGCTGTTTGGATTGAGCGTCCAAAGCTCTACCTACTGAGCCACAGAGGCCCCGAAATTATAATGGAAGCACAAACCTGTATTCGTTTTAAAATCTCTGTGTTAAAGATGTACATTCCAGCGTTGATTTTATTGGACACATATTCCTGGGGTTTTTCTACAAAGCTTTCAATAGCCCCGTCTTCAGGACGATAAACAACAACACCATATTTTGACGGCTCCTCTACTTTGGTCACCTACACAAAAACCAAAGTTTTGACAATTAAAATAGAGCAACAACATCATTAAAAAGGATATATATATCAGAAATCATGATTAAAAATAAAATTACTGATAAACAGACTTAAAATGAACTTTCAGTTTAAGGAAGAATAGATATGAGGCACAATATCAAATGAAAAAGGTGAGTTGCATTATGGGGGAAAATGGGGGTCTAGCATGACTAACTGCTTTGATTGATTGATTGTTCAGTGATGTACGCCGTTTATATGGCGGCATTGTCAGGTTTAGTGGTGGAGAAAACTGCACTTTTTGCTCTCATCGATGGGTCGGACTGAGGGAATCTAACTGACTATGCCACCCAGCCCCTGCTGCAACCCCCGGTGAAACGGTCTATATATTATAATGTAGCGACATACATACCACAATAGTACCTTCCTTCCCATGATGCTTGTGAAATTCTATCATATCAGCGAAGGGGAAATCACATATAATATCGCTATTCAATACAAAAAAGGGACTGTCATCTTTGAGTAAATGATCTTTGGCTAGAGCAAGGGGACCAGCTGTAAATAACAAATCATACATGTAGATTATTACTTTATTATTATAAATACATGTGTTATAATAAGTTTGTCCCTATACAACCAGCATGATCTTGTGTCATATATTTTCTGAGGTATAGGTTTATAAGACCTGTATTGACTTGCCCAATTTTCCCTAAAATTTCTTTGCCCCCTCCCAAGCTGGAGCATAAGATCACGATTATATATGAGCTATCAAAAACACACCATTAATGGTGCAATAGATCTATATTTTTATTGAAGTCTTTGTCTCAAACTCAATTTAAGGATCCCTTTAGAAAATTAATCAACTTAGGTACCTATGCTGGTGATTTTTTTGTTTTTTTGTTATACATATAACTAGAACTAGGTCATTTAACCTAGAGTCCCTGCCTGAGTGAGATTTGAACCCGTGGATCATTGATGTGAGGCTTGTTCTTCTTTGTGAGTGTTGTAGACAGAGGATGCTGAGCAGGTACATGTAGATTGAGATTGACATTAAGCCAGCTGCACAAACGCATCGTTCAACAAAAATAAAATTCATCAATGATTAAAACAAATAAAGGATGGCGATCTACGATAAACAAATAACTTCAAGTAGTCAACTGAAATATTCCCCTACACAATATAAGCTGTTTAAACAAGATTCTTTCAAAAATCAATATGAAATTTGACATGATGGTAGAACAAATACATACCAGTTCCAAGGGGCTCTGTTTCATGAGAGATTGTAATGGTGATGTTAAGCTGAAAAAATAAATTGATTGGTTGTTTACTGTTTTACACAGATTTTTGTCTAACAAGTTATTAGTTTACAGGGAATATTATAATGCATCACCAGTATGCAAATTTTACACACAAAACAATGTCTGTTTACCGGTATGTAACAGCGAACAGCAATTCAATAAAATGGGTCTAAATAGGAAGCGAACGACCGCCACACGCGTCAGACTAATTTTGCAGGACTTATTTTAGACAAATAGGCAAACCAAATCTCATCCAGTTGTGAGAGTTTACGGGATTGTAGGCTACTGACATCAGTTGGTGACAGAAAATCGCAACATAGGCGGTTGACAGGCGGTTTGGCAGGCAACCATTCAACAAAGGGTGGTTGATCGAAAAACCAACTCAAGGTAATCTCATTCATACGGGGTTGACCTGGCAAACATACCACATAGGGAGAAGGGGCTCAGTTGGTTAAAGTGATAGTCCTTCAGTCCCACACAAACATTCCATCAATGCAGTGTGGGTTCGAATCACACTCAGACCCCAACAAAAAAATTTGGAGTGGATTTTTTACTGGGTTGCCGTATGCAGAAGAGTTGCCAGGTACTCGCCGAAGGTCGGGGGTTTCCTCCGGGCAATGAGCTCGGTTTTCTCCTCCCCCTATACATGTGAGTCAGTCAATCAATTATCATGGAGGTAAACAACAAATCCACATTTTTTCTTGGAGCCCTGGTACCCGTGATTATAAAATTGCAAATAGTGAAATAATCTTATCAAAATGAACCATATTTCAATACAAGAGGGGGGCCTTTGTGGCTCAGTAGGTAGAGCATTGGACGTTCAATCCGAACAGACTTCCACCAATGGGTCTCCGCTTTGAATCCCACTCAGTCCCAAAAAATTAGAACATTTTCTGACTGGGTTTTCACTCGAACGACCTACCATCGGAATGTCGTGGGTTTCCTCCAGGCATAGAACCCGGTTTCGTCCCACAATAAAACTGGCAACGCCACCATATAAGTGAAATAATCTTGAGCGTGGCGTAAAACACCAAATCAATACAAGTATTATATGCAAATTTCATGTTTTCATTTGTTTGATTGGCTTATCAATATGAAAGGATAAACTAACCTTGTCTTCTAAATGTTTTAACTCCTGTTCCATTTGATCTGCTCTATAGCTGACAGCTAGAATAATGTGCTTTACTCCAACCTACAGGTCAATAAGAAACAAATATGGCCCAGATTTTTATAAAAGGATACAGACTACTTCAGAGTATTTTAAAAAAGGCTTGGTCAATCATTGCTTATAAAAGGCATTGCTTATATAAAAGAGAACAAGAGTTTAATCTGCAAGTCAGTGCTAAACTCCTTTGTCGGTCATCTACCTTGAGACCAAATTACATTTTGTTCAATTTCAGTTGACTCGACTTCTTGCCAAAGCTGAGGATCCGTACAACTTTGTCAACATGTTCTAAAGAATTCCAGAAAATTCTACTGACTAAAGTAAAATTGCTGTATGTCTTCAACCTAATGAAATATGATTTATATCATGGGTTGTGGTAAATTACAGTTTATGAAACTTGTCTCCATGGTTATTTTAGTCAAGATTTCCCCTGTGTCAGTGTATTTTAGTGTTCATAAATATCTAGAGACATGCTTACCTGCACTAAAGCTTCTACCTGATGTAGTAACATCGGCTTGTTGCCAAATTCTACCAACGGTTTGGGTGCACTCAGGGTCAAAGGTCGTAACCTCGTTCCATAACCTCCAACCAAAATCAATGCCTTCATAATGAAACTGTATACTAAAAAAAAATTTCAAAAAAAGAAAAATGTGTGTTAACAATGTTATTGGTCAGCATAGGTTTAGGATTACCAAGTAGATGTCCAGTTTTTCATAAAAAATATTTGGAAACTCTTGAAAAGCTACATATTTCTTCATAAAGGATAAATCAGATCACAGGCACTGTTTTATAAGATATCTACAAGTAGACATTGTTCTGTATAATTATGTTCCCTCCCCCCCCACCCCCCCCCCCTCCCCCCCCAAAAAAATCGGGTCAAAACCAGAGCATGAGATTGCCTTTAAAAGAACATAGCGCCTAACTTTGCTGAGGTTTTGGGGTGATCTTCATAAGTAGAAAAATAAGTAATCGATCTCAAGATTATTTCACTTATATGGCGTTGCCAGGTTTAGTGGGGGGGGGGGGGGGGGGACCCCGACCTAAAATCGGCGAGTACCTGGCAACTCTTCCACATACGGTGATTCTGCGAAAAATACATTCTGAATTTTTTAAAAATCGTCTTTTTAGTGGCTTTTACCATGTCTCAGCCAAACGAAATCCTATGGCCTGAACTTTTGATACAAATATGCAGGTACATTTAATTCAAATAATTATTTTCTAATGTTACAGATTTGTAAATGAAGAATTACGAGTACGATAAGGAAAGTAGATCGTCCATGTTTATTTCGACAAGCCATCTGCAGGCTGAGTTGGCCAATACAAGGGTAAGTTTCAGTCACATGTCAGTCACATGTCAGTCACATGTTCAGCCCAAACTGGCTTTGAATCTGCCACATAGAAAGATCGGCACTGATGTCTATTATTCGTTTGAAATACATTTGGGCTAAATGCAAATTGGTCATATTAGATTGCGGAACTGTTTTTAAAATTAATTTAACTTTTCATTACCCATTTTACATTACATTGTATATACTGAAACAGAATATTATGGGCCTATAAATATCAGACAAAAAGATAGCCAACATGTAGCACATGATTGTCAGCCCTTATATCTGATTGATTGATTGATTGGTGTTTTACGTCGCGCTCAAGATTATTTCAATTATATGGCGAGGTTGCCAGTTGCCAGTTTTATTGTGGGAGGAAACCGGGCTCTATGCCCGGAGGAAACCCATGACCTTCCGTTGGTAACTGGCAACCATTCCACATAGGTCATTCGAGTGAAAACCCAGTCAGAAAATTTTCCATTGGTGGAAGGCTGTTCGGATTGAGCGTCCAACGCTCTACCTACTGAGCCACGGAGGCCCCGCCCCTTATATCTGAGGTGTCACCGTGTATGTTGTATTTTGCAGTTTTTATACTAATAGATTATCCTTTATCATTGAAAATATGTTTATTGACAAGAAAAAAGATGTTCCTAGAAACATCCATATAGTTTAAGTTACATGTAAGTGATTCTGGTATCCTTTGGCTAAATCTGTCCTTGTTTTTCTTCAGCTGCGCCTAGATACAAATTTTCTAGTCCAATGTCAGGCAAGTAAACACTTGATCCTCTCCCAGCATCAATGGAACAGTATCTTTAATATTAAACCTTCTATAGTACATGTATAGGACATTGACTTATAGCTGCGAGCACTGACCCATTTTAACATGTACATGTAAATACTAATTAACAAACAATCTTAGAGCAAGTAATTATTAATAATTATTGAATTAAAATAATTATTTGGTTTGTCTCATATCAATTGTTTTCTGATATTTTCCGTGCATATTTTTTTTTATTAAAATGCAAATTTTTGTTATCTGTGACTTTGATATTAGCATACATACTCAAAGTTCGGTCAATTTGAAGGTTAGTAAAATTAAAATGTATTTATGCCTAATGACCTAAATATGAAGTTGTGGTGTCTCTAGTCCAGACGCCTGTTTCACAAAGGGGCGCAGAGTAAGTTTTCACGTAACTTCCATAGCAGCGTATCTCTACAGTATGGATTGCTAGAGAATTTACGTGAACACTTACGCTGCGCCGCTTTAATATTCTAACATCAAGAATGAGGTAAAACTGTGTTGGCTCGTGTTGTTCACAAACAACTAACTTCGTAGTGATGCCAATTACATTGCTATAATAAACCTAACCATCTTCTCTAACTGTATAAGCCTTGGTACATATACATAGACTGATCCAGAGACATTTTGATACCTGTATACAGGTATGGGCACCTAAACTCACAAGCAAAAAATCCCCCCAAATTCTTAAAACTAACAGATTTTAATGTCAAAATAGCATTTAATGTTGAATTTTGGGCCAGAGATGTTGTTTTTGTCTTATTGTTGGAACATTTTGAACCGAAATGGTATGCCCAAATTTTCCCTGGATTAGTCCCTGATATATTTACATTTTAAGAAATTAGTGTTACTGTTAGTAATCTAATTATTTTCAAGGTCTAAGAGCAAACCAAAAAAGGAAAGATCTGGACAGGTTAACTGTAAATTACTGACACTCGATCCCACAGTATGGTAACAAGGATTTATGAATGTATAGTTTTGTAGAAAACTAATGTTATTATAAACTAATATCCAAAACTGTATGGCCAGCACAACATCAAGTTTATTTGACCCTATAGTTATAATGATATAGACTAAGAGTTTGGATATTTCCAGTGTCAGTGAAATAAATTTAATATGACAATGGCAAATGTCTATTTTAGTATAACTATTATTATAGATATTATTGTCATATTGCTAATACATTTACAGTCACGGACTGAGTCAGGTACATGTACCTGCTTGTTTACATTACACAGTAGGCCTACACTTTTATTTTAATAGTTTATTAGTTACTTAGTACTGGTTAATTCTCCTGACAATGACTAAATAAAGTCGCAATATTAAGACAACACCATGAATATTTACAGAATTTCTTTACTTAATTATTATGCTAACTTGTTCAGTTAACATAATCAAAATCAAATACATGTAGATTCTATTAAATTCAAGTATAAACTAAACTAAGCCTACTGTTGTACCGGTCTACTCCCAATACATGACAGAAATGATGAAATAAAGGATTGACCCTAGATGTTATTGTTACGCCGTTTAGACATTAGTATATGTATAATATAGCCATAGAGCTTTAAGTTTTTTTTTCTTTTTCACTAGTATTTTAGAGCTTTCACTTTCAAAATCCAAGTGCTTACGTGCACTCGCAGTATGTCTACAGTCCACAACCGTGCAGGTTTCGGCTTGTTTCACTTATTCTTAAAAATCGTGTTTATAGTGGACTGCAGTACGGTGCTAAAAAGGTTCAAACAAACTGTAAGTACACATACCTTGGACGTGCAGTCCTCCCTTTTAAAATCCAATGTCAATCAACGTCCTTTCGTTTGAAAGAGGAATTAATCCGACGGCGATGATGAAATTTGCCACGACGCGATCGTCTGTCAACATGCGTCTTTGACTTCCGGTTTACCGACAGCCAATCGGAAACCAGGATATTGTCCTGCCCACATTCCAAGTTTGAACTTTGAACTTACATTGATTTGACAGTTCAACTTAAACTTGTACTTACTTTCAAAAGTTTATAAACCAAGAGTAGGCCTATTATAATTGTGGGCACCAGAAAAATATGGCCTTATAACATTGATGACAACAAAGGCGACATTTGCAACAAAAAATGACAGACGAATCAATCTCTTAAATTTGTTACATTCTCCCTTTAGTCAAAAACGTTTTAAAATCTCTAATGCGTATAAATAAACCTAATTGTAGAAAACAATGGTCTAACCAGCTGGGAGCGGTGACCCTTCGGGCGTCACAATAACGCTACATACCGGAGCTAAAATAAACCAAACAACCAATTCAAACCATTTTCTACAAATCAGTTTTTCAATTACAACATTTTTGTTTACAATAGACAAACCATCCAGATATAAGTTAGCCTGGTTTTGTGAAAAACACAGCAAGTGTAGGCCTAATTGAATTCGAATTTTAGCTTTTCAAACATATATGGAACGGTCTATTATAGGCCTAATTTTATTATTTTTCACTTTGATTCATTGATTGATTCTGAAGACCAGAAACCAGATAATTTGTTTTTCTCATTTTTCTTTAGTGAACAATGTAAAATCTATTGATAGCGTTTTTTTTGTGTCTCTCAAGCAAATGTATTGTAGCCTATATATTTCTGATATTAAGCCACTAAAATCAATCTACAGATTAGGTGCTTTCAATCACTTAGAATTCTAAAGCAATCAATCAATCAAGTTAAGTGGGGGAGGAGAGAATAGAATAGAATAGAATATTGTTTATTTACTGTCGGAAACCCCCGACCTTTGACGAGTACTTGACAACTCTGCATACGGTGATCTGCCACATACCGTGATCAAATGAAAAATCCACTCCGAAATTGTTCAATTTTTATTTTGTCTGAGTGGGATTTGATCCGGAGACGCCTCGATGGAAGGCCTGTGTCGAACTGAGGGACTTTCACTCTAACCACCTCAGCCACCTTTATCATCTCTAGATTGATTGAACGACTGACGTTTTACACTGCACTTAAGATTATTTCACTTATATATGGCGACATTGTCAGGTTTAGTGGGGGAGGAAACCACGTTCTTTGTCCGGTGGAAACCACCCGACCTTCGGCGAGTACTTGGCAACTCTCCCACATACGGTGACCGAGAGAAAAATCCACTCAGAAATTGTTTAATTGTATTTGGTCTAAGTGGGATTTGAACCTGCACTGCATTGATGGAAGGAGTTTGTTTGACTGAGGGACAACCACGTTAACCGAATGAGCCGAGGCCCCATACTCATCTGTATCTGTATACGATCGCTGTCACAGGTTAGATTGATTGTTTGGTGTTTTATGCCGCGCTCAAGAGTATTTCACTTATATGGGGGCGCTGCCAGTTTTAGTGTGGGAGGAAACTGGGCTCTATGCCCGGAGGAAACCCACGACCTTCCGTTGGTAACTGGCAACCATCCCACATAGGTCGTTCGAGTGAAAACCCAGTCAGAAAATTTTTTTTGGACTGAGTGGGATTCGAACCCGTGACCTATCACAGGTTAGAAGTTCGTCGGTTTGACAATCTAGCTCTCTTGCCAAGTGAACCAAGGATTTTTAAAACGTGACAATGCCAAAATAACATCACACATATATCGTACCTTAAAGTGGCATGAGCTGCCAGAATTGAGATTTTTTCCCCACACATTCTGATTGTACCAAGAGAAGTTCAGCATTTGAAGTATCTTGAAAAACTTAAGCATTCATGTTGAAATAAAAAAGATATTGTTAAGCCCATACGAACTGAAGATGTGTGCATATAACAAACAAAATTCTATGCTGGGATGTACATAGCCCGGATTATCGGTCTTACGGCGACTGGTATCATATGGCTGCTAATGTGTCTTGTCGCCTTATGACGAACACAGAAAGAAAAAAAAAATTCGGCAGAGCCCAGATTTCTCGGCTAGGATGTACAAATACATTTTTGGGGTTTTGCTACCTTAAAGGAAAAATGACAAGTTTAAGTCAATGCCTCCTATTTGACAATCAATTTGTTTAAAAACATGCACCATATGGACTAGCCGAGAAATCTTGGCTCTGCCGAATTCGGCAGAGCCAAGATATCTCGGCTACATATGGACCTACAAACAGCCAAAAGCAAAATGAGATTTAAGTCACGAAACCTACACAACTCAAGGCATTTTTTTTCTCTCTACAGCCTAGATATGTAAATTAATTAGCTTTAGCGCCGGGACGTCATAGTTGACATCTAATATGTGCATTATCATTGCTGTGACGTCCTACACAAACGACTTTGAGTCGGGGGCGACTTCATGGTTGGTTGAAATGACACCGAGATATATATTTTGTCAATTTACAATAACAAATCACCGATATTTGTTCAGAAAGAACTTGGCATTTATCCTTTAAAGTGGCATGAGCGGCCAAAATGTTGATATTTTTTACCTTAAAACAGAATGTGGAAATTAATGGCTATTTTTCTCAAGACGTATAATTCAGAAGCTTTTTAGTGCATCTCGAAAATGTACGATAAAGTATCGTTTTGAACTAACTTTGGCTTAGAATGAATGAATGGTCGTCCCGGTAATTTAAATTTTGTTTACTTTCCGAACACGTTTTCGGTTTGTACAGGCCACATACTGTATGGATTTTCTTCATTCCAACGCAAATCATTTAGTATTTTGATATCCTTCAAAGCCTCTTGCTGTCGTGACGATCAGAAATTATGAAAAAAGTGTGAATTTTGGCAGCTCATGCCACTTTAATGTACATGTACATCTCCAAGATTGACATCAACGAAAAGCCCTAATTTTGTGCTTTTTGACAAAACAACGAATAACTCGCTGAATCTGATAAAACTAAATTTTCACTTATTTTGCAGCTCGAGTGACTTTAATAATATCAAGACAAAACTTGGCTCTATTTTAATTGTATTTAATGATCATCAATAACAGACATATAGAATGAGAGAAGATTTCATTAAAGCCGTTCCGTTTACACCTCTGACAAATTCCGTCAACATGAGCTAGAGGGCAACCGTACGCAATATCATCAAATACTTTATTTCTTACGTTTAAAAAAAATTAAATTAAAAATCACAAATTAAAACAAAGGGGGATAGATACTTTGTAAATTACAAAACAGCCGGGGAATATTAATTTTGCAAATAAAAAATAATTTGAAATTAACTCAGAAATATAAAAGCAATGTTTGATTGGAGTCTTAGGCAGAGCGAATACAAATTACGAAACATATTACATTAAAAATTAAAAATTGTGATACCATAAGGGTATTAATCATAAGGGTATCCCAAACGCCTGCAATTCTCTTGAAATGACATTTCTGTATACCGTCAAAGCTGCAAACAGGCTGCCACAAGCCAAACCATTAAATCACACATTAAATGTACAAAGTTGATCAGAGAACGAAATATGTAAATTACAAATTTTGCATAATAGAATTATTTCCCTGTCACATAAATATGTATAAACTTACTGAGACTAGTACGGTGTAAGTAAGAGGTTTGTTTGTGAGGTGATTACCTCATCAGAAAAGACAGTTTCTATACAGAGACAAATGTAATACATACCTAATAAAGTTTAAAAATCTATACGAGAATTTAAACTAAACATAAATGGACTGCATAATGTTATTTGAACTGTAGGCTCACATTGTTAAGCTTTGTTTGTGTTTTATTTTAAGGTGCACTGGCAGTTAAATTCAAACAGGAAACCGAGGGCAGCCTAAGTGGTCTTAACTTAAAATTGGCCTGAATTACATATACATGTAACCAGTAAGACTTCAATATATCTATACAGTATGTTTCACTACACAAAACAATGCCAACTTTTGAATTTTGCTAAAAATGAAAGCGTACTAATTCATCTATCTTCGAAAAATACAGAAAACCACCTACATGTACTTCTAAAACCTATAGGGAGTGCAAGTCACGTGTGAATTCCACATATTTCCTGTCACCGGCACTGCATTGCGCATGTGACTGAGCGTTTTTCGTTCCAACAGGACGTTTAAATCTGACGTTATGGAACAAAATACGTCAAATGGAATGGAAATGTCATCAAAAACATTCTTAATGGCGTCATCTGTCACCGGATATCACAAAATCTCGTAATAATTCTTATGAGACTTGCGCACCCTATTATTAAACGTGGGTTCCATTCTAGTGAGAAATATCCCTACACTGTCAGGTTAATCAAAATCTTTCTCAAGTTCTACGTAAGAGGACTCCGAATTAAATTGATTGATTAATGTTTTACGCCGCACTCAAGACCTTCACAAAAACATACATTTCCTTACCTTTAAAAAAATCTGCAGTCATACTTAATATGATCTACTTAACTGTAAAAATGTTTTGATCAAATATAAAGTTTCAATCAATTGTGAAAATAGGTTGATTTGTAGGCTAATGTGTTAAGTGTAACTTATTACTTAACTGACATAACATTTTTAAGCAGAGCTGCGTTTTTAAATAAAATATGTTTGTGCACGAAAAGATGATCAAACTCGGGCTTGTATGTTACCATGGCTACCCTTCTGGTCGATTAATTTCCAAAGTCACTCACCAGTAGTTACAGCTTTTAAATGAAATATGTCGGAGAAATTCGCGTTGCAGATTTCAGCTAAGTCTTAACTATCCTTAATCTCAACTACCTTTCAGCTATTACCGCCTATTATATCTTTGAAACATTCCTCTTTTCACTGAACCAGTTGAAAATTAAACCACCCAAGTTATATTCATCATAACACACTGGGTACTATTAAAATAACCTCTTAATCTAAAACTTTAATTTACATTAATGTTCATTTTTCTATTTGGTATGGGTGGTCGGAAAAGGTAATTTTAACCACAGCACAGCTATCAAATCTGTATTGTGCAGTGCTTTTAATTAGAAAATTCACAATTATTCCTCTAGGAGGCCAAGAAAAAACGGCCAAGAATTGAATTCTGAAAGTCGTACGGGAAATAAAAGTCTTAAGCTGGCTTTGGATCAAGTTTCCGTTCGCAGAAATCTGCTTTAAAATTCATATCATAGTAGATGATGTTTTACAAAATTATAAAAAAAATTAAAATGAATATAATAAATGTAATTCCAAAACTCTGCGCAACCATTTCTATAAAAATGTACATGCAAGCATTTCATTTGTACATCAATAACTCGAAAACAAAAAGGGAAAACTAACAATGAAAGCATCTCTACAAACAGGCCTTATATATATAAACAATAACAATATGATGTATACATTATTTTATATTAAGAAATCGTCTACCGAGCATTCTGCAGTTTGTTGCACCAAACATTAAATTTAATCTAAGAAATATTAGACTCATTTTTTATAAAACTGCCTTAAAAAATATAAAGAAATACCAAATTTTGAACTAAAAAAAAAACACTAAAATATCTCATTTTTTTAACTTGACCAAATATCATTAGGTTGATTGATTGATTGATTGATTGATTGAGTTTTACGCTCCACTCAAGAGCTGTACAATATAAAAAAATGTTCTAAAAAAACGTAAGTCTGGGAAATTACAGAAACTAGTCTGCTGTTTTAAATAATTCAATTAAACCAGAGAAAGCAAACAGCCTAAAACAACCCCACACCCCACTAATTATAGCAACCATTCGGAACACATCGATAATATTTGACTTGACAATTTTTTCTCATATTTTGGGAGGGGGGGAGGGGGGCAAACTCGTTAAAGTATTGAATGAAGGCTTTTCAAATTGAATGTACCAAATAAATCGCAAAGACCTCTAGGAAAGAGATAAGCAAACTACATATGATAATCTACAATAGCTATTTCCAAAGGAACAAAACTTTTAATAAAAGTAATATTTTACAAGCAATAGAAACATGTAAATATATATCACATATTTTTACATCAAATAGAAAAAACATAAAAAAAAGTAGTGACTTGAAAAAGAGCATTTGTTTGTATATTCACTCTGACTAAGAAAGGGCGATGCATTTAAAATCAAATCCACAGAAGTCCATAAATAGATTAAACATGGACATGCTATAATGACACTGAAAAATAGCAGAGAACGAAAAATTATGCAAACAAGGAAATGTCATTTCTTAATGCTCCCCTCAAATGTCAGTGATTCAAAATGCAACGTAATTCACCCCTTAAGAACATGCACAAATGTATCTCAAAGGAAAAGATTGTATGGTTATTTTATTAAATGTTACGCCCTCGTCTAATTTCTCAATCGTGAGATTAAGACAAAGGTACAAGTTTTAAAGATGCAATTAACAAGCTGTGTCAGCAAGAAAAATAATGCAGCGAAAATAATAACTTTAAAAGAGTTTTTAAGATGTCGGTCAACTAGGCCAATCTGTGAAAGCAATAAAAATAATGCAGCGAAAATTAAAATGGCTTCAACAGAGTTGTGAAAATCTTCATTTTTAACTGATTTTACTTAGATAGTGTCTTTTAGAAAGTGATAATAACAGTATATTCGTTATTTTGGGATTACACTTTCTTGAAAATATGGCAGAAATTCTTCTAACGATTTTTGGTAGACTGATTTGTTTTAGATTATGAAGCGCAAAAATCTCACAGGTTCGTACTTTGATACAGGGTTTGAATTCTGCAAAACTTAAATGGAAGATTTTGACCGCTGAGGGATTTTCATGCCATCTTTGTTTTATAAATAACAAATGCAAATTCATCAAAAAGCAGCATTTCTCAAAAAGTTGGATTTTGTTTACTCTTAAAAAAAATTATTTTCTTGAAAATTTGAAGTTGAAATCTTTTGAGGGTTAATGGTTATTTTTCTTTCTGTGTTGGAGGTGGGAAAATTATGTAAGGCTTAAAAATGGTAAAAGTTAGCACAAAATGTGTATCGTACAAATATGATATGGCTGCCAGTGGATAGAATAATATGTAAAATGTTGTTCATCAAATATAGATTGATTGATTGATTGACTGATGTCTTACGCCGCACTCAAGATTATTTCACTTATATGGTGGCCTCGCCAAGTTCAGTTGGGAAGAAAACCCCACTTGCCCGGAGGAAACCCATAACCTTCAGAGAGTATCTGGCAACTCTTCCAGACACGGCGGTCGACCGAAAAATCCAATTGGAAATTTTAAAATTTTTATTGATCTGTGATTTGATCCTGAGCCTGGCCCCGATTTTCAGTATAAGGGTGACGTATTATATTTGGACTGGTAATGTGAATTGACGAATACGGGAAAATAAAAATTCGGCAAAGCCCAGATTTTTTGGCTAATCTTGAGCTGCATTGATAGAGGGCATGTGTAGGTCTGAGGGACCTACTGAGCCATCGAAACCCTCAAAAAATATTGATAACCTTTTTTAATGATTAGATCTTTAATTAATACATTTATGTGGATTTTCTCTCAATGTGGTGCAAACAGAATCCAATTGCTTTTTACATGATTTATAAATAACTTTTGATACTAAATACGAAAAACAACTGCAGGTTCTTTTAATATAAGACGTATATCACTAAATCATTTTAGCGATAACTTCTTCATAAAAAATATCTGATATTCTTTTTATACTTTGGCAATTTTTTTACAGCATTGTTAAAATGGTAAGCATGAGAAAAAGAAAAAAAAGTTTCTTTTGAGTTGCAGAAGAATCAAGTTTAACAACTGGTAAAAAGCCTTTTCAGATTTATTCACTTTGATAACCATCAAACCAACAACCATGTGGTCAGTTGACGGCCGGGCAAAAGGTACATCGTATATTACCGTATTTCTTCTAAAGATTCAGCCACTTTTTTCCTCATAAGGATACGCTCATTAGAAAAGATATATGCTTTGCTCATTAGAGGGAATTAAAGGCAATATGACCCGCTGAGCAGTGTGTGAAAACGGTTATCCTTAAACACAACTCCATGTCCCCTTTTTTGTCTGACTCAATGGAAAATTTAGGCCATTAGAATGGCTGAATATTTAGAAGAAATACCTTAGGTTTGTACTCTGTGGAATATTTTCTTGTTTGAAAACAACTCTCATGATTATCCAATGTGGAGAAACAGTATATCACAATTTCAACGCTTTATTCAAAATTGAATTTAAATAAAAATATATATAAAAACTAGACTCAGGAATTTCTTGTAAGTTATTTTTTTGCATAATGCTTTCCTACCTTGATGGACACATAAAATATACTGTTAAAAATGTACTAGCAGTTTTATTGCTTCAACGGAGATAATGAATTCTAAATTTCAATAAATTTAATTAATGAAATAATTAATCAATCTAATATCGTTGGTTTGCCGTTCAGCTTCAATATGCTTCACTTTGTAGTTGATGCAGCATGTTGCTCGTCTTGTATATTGGTTAAACAGAATCTATCAAAGGGGAAATGGCAGGTGGGGGAGGGAGGGGGGTCAAAGACGATCTGAATTTTTATTTCGGTGATAAGACCATCTGCTTTAGCTTGTCTTTCACTCCCCCTCCCCACCCGCCTCCCACGATGAAGAGACTGATCAGATACTTGTAGCTGTCGTCTAAAAAAAAAATGTACCGGTACACTTGTCCACGATACAAAAAAAATGTGAAAAAAAAAAAAGATAAATGAACCTATCTTTGTCAAATAAGCTAGATAAAACACTAAAATAACACGCTTTGTGTCAGTGTCACTCGTTACAATTTCCTCATTGTGCCAGACATGCGATTCATCAGGTCGCATCAGAAGCATACCGCGCAAACAATAAACACACACTGAAGTCATCCTGTACTATGCATGTGGCTCAAATGAAATCACTTCTTTGTAAACTCTACCTGGAAAAGACAAGATAATGAAAACAAAAATTAATAAAACCATTTTTGGTATTAAGTTGTATGGTTAGCTAGCCACCTGTTCAAGTCGATATACGGTTAAAAAAACCTGACCAATTTCAACTGATTTTCTTTAGGGAATTTAAAGGGAAGATTGATTGATGTTTACGCTACATTCATTTAAGACTGTTTCGCTTAAATCAGAAAAAAGCCAAGGCAGTTGTCACTAGCAGGGTTACATAAATGTAGATTGATTGATTGATTGTTCGGTGTTTTAGGCCGCGCTCAAGATTATTTCACTTATATGGCGGCGTTGCCAGTTTTATTGTGGGGGGAAACCGGGCTCAGTGCCCGGAGGAAACCCACAACCTTCCGCTGGTAACTGGCAATCATCCCACATAGCATAAATGTAGAACTTAGCCAAAAATGTCTTTCTTTCTTTTTCTTCAACACAAAAGGATTATAATTTAGAAGCTGCCACCTTTAGTTGAGTTTGATGACTGATTGATTGATGTTTTGTATCGCACTGAATATTATTTCACGTAAATAGCAGTAAATTTCTTGCATGATTTTGAGATATGTGATAAGGGGAAAAGATTTTTTCACTAATATTGCAGTCTTGCGCGGTTTAGTTGGGAAGCAAACCAGGCTTGTTGCTCGGAGGAAGTTCTTGATTGATGAAATGTTTAAACAATTGTGATGGAATAGACCGTTTGGCTTAAGGAGTGAAGATTACTCAATAGCCTCTGTGTATGGCAAATACCGCTAAATTGAGTTTTTGGATCAAATTCAATCGGACGTTGAAATCGTGCTTATTTTGTCTGACGCAATGCAATAGAGGTGTGTCTCAGCAAGAAACGGCGTTAATACCATAGAATTCGAGCAATGTCATGATTCACTGATTGGTGTTTTACGCTGCACTCAAGATTATTTCACTTATACGGCGGCGTTGTCAGCATTAGTGGGGGAGAAAACTGGGCTCATTGTGTGGAGGAAACCCTCGCTCTTTGGCGAATACCTGGCAACTCTTCCACATACAGCGACCAAGTGAAAAATCCACTCAGAAATTGTTTCAATTTTTATTTGGTCTGAGTGTGATTAGAACGTGCTCCGTATCGATGGAAGGTCTGTGTGTGACTGAGGGACGATCACTCTAACCCAGTGGACCAACAAGGCCCCAAAAATGTCATAAAAAGCATCCTTTAAACCAAAATTGTCTATAAAATAGTCTTACCTTTCCATTCTGGTATGCTCAAATCCATCGCCTCAAATGAATCATCGTAAGGAGAGGCCGTTGGTTCATCGGTAGGGTCACTATACTGCTTCAGGTATGGGTGGGCTAAACCTTCCTCTGCTGTAATTCGATTGGTTGCATCAAGGGTCAGCATCTTTTCCAAGAGGTCAATAGCTGGTAACAGGCAAAACAGCAATTGAAACTTCAAAATTGACATTTTTCATGCAAGGCTGAATTAATTGATTGATTCATTCGCGTTTTATGCCATACCCTAGATTAGTTCGCTCGACATATAGCCAGGAGAAATGGGTTTGGAACTTGTGCTTTTAGCCAGAGGCCACTCCAGACCAATAGATCATTTGCCAGTTTTGCGCACAACAATGAAATGACGTCGCTGCATCAATCTTACACCGGACAAGCCCAGTAGTCATCACGACTTTTGCCATTTTCGGTTAAAATCACTTTTTGGCCACGATTGTTTCACATTTCTAGATTCATTCGGATTTAAACTGTTCGAATATAGGTTTTCATTTCTTACATCTCTTGTAAAATACCGAAAATTTGAATTTAAAAACAGACAGATCCTTTGTCCAGTCTAATACTTTGGGCAGTAATTGTGACAAATGTTTGAAACTCTCTTTAAACGTGGGTTCCATACTAATGATAAAAAATTAGAGACATCACCACGTCCTCAGTTGTTTTTTAACAACACAAGCTTTCGACACCTGTGCCAGTGTCTTCGTCAAGTGTAACTGAATTTAATGTTTCAAAATATTGACATATATACAAAAGAAAAGAACAAATGTGTTAAGTGGCCAATCAGGGAATTGTTTGCAGCAGTTACTATGTTAGTAATATTCTGACGTCGGAAACTACAAAATGACATCATCAAGAATGATGTTAAAAAACAACTGAGGACGTGGTGATGTCTTTAATTTTTCATCATTAGTAATTGTGACGTCGCTAAATTACGTCATTTGAAAGTAATTGGCAAATCATCTATTGAGAAGAATTTGACAAGCATTCCACTAACTTGAAAGTGCGATAAACGTAAAAAAACAAACAAACTCGCAAACAGCTAAACTACATGAACCCTATTATAACAATTTTCTGATTGATTGATTGATTTATATTGTACGCCCCACTCAAGATTATTTCGCCTATATGGCCGCGTGGCCAGGTTAAGTGGGGGAGGAAACCATTCTCTTTGCCAGGAGGAAACCCGCAACCTTCGGCGAGTACCTGGAAAGTCTTCCAAATTTCTGAGTTACTTACCTAAAGGGTTTGCTCCAAGGAACACTTGCTTATAATCTTTTTTCTCCCATTTTTGTAGGCTTGCTATGTAAGATCTTGCCTAAGAATATAACAAAAACAAGAAATTCAAACCTTAGTTATAATTTCTCAGTGTTTAAAGGGGCATATGTTGCTGATATTCACACTTGTTTTTCATAAATGATGATTTCACGAGGGGTTGGAGGAGCTCATACATTCTGTACGAGCAGAAATAGTGTTGGAGTGAGTGAGTGATTTGGGTTTTACGTCCTGCTCAACAGTATATCAGTTATATGAAGACGTTGTCTCCTTGTTGCAGGGCGGATTTCCACGACCACCCCTCTTTTAGGTGCTGCCTCACAGAGACGACTTGCCGAAGACGACCAGCAAGCCCCCTCACCCAGTCACAGTATACTGACACCGGGCCAACCAGTCGCCGCTCTAACTCCTATTGCTGAGAGACAAGCGAAGCAGCAACAGCTACCACTGTTAAAGTCTTTGGTCTGACTCGACCCAGGCTTGAACCCGGATCTCCCAGGCCTGAAGCGGACGCTCTACCGACTGAGCTATCGGGGCTGGTGAAATAGTGTTGGAAAATTTAAATAACCCAGATGAGCGTTCATTCATTTTGCGCCTAAGGATAAGTCAGTGCCTCCTATTTGGTAATCAATTTGTTTAAAAACTTGCACCGTATAGACTTACGTACGTAGACAAAAGCAAAATGAGATTTAAGTCACGAAACCTACACAATTCAAAGCATTCATTTTCTCGCTACAGCCTAGATACGGCTCTGTGCCCGGAGGAAACACACGACCTTCCGGTGGTAACTGGCAAACATACCACATTGGTCGTTCGAGTGAAAACCCAGTCAGAACCCAACATACAAATTCCTGGAGAATCAAGGCTTTTCAAGGCCCTATATAAACCGTTATAATATATAGTTATGATCACTAAAACACACGGGCACAGGGAAAATCTTCTTGTCCAAAATAACCATGGAGACAAGTTTCTAATTGTGTTAAAAAGAGGTATATCATTTAGTCCTTTATACTCCATAAATTGTTGTAACAAACCAAACCTATGATATTTTATTAGGTTGATAACTGTTATAATATAAAGCCCGGTATACACTGAGAGTTTTGCTGCGACCCGACTGGAAAATCGTGTCGCGTCGCAGAGAAAAAGTGTAGTGTATACCAGTCCACGACGCAAATCGGTGTCAGTCGGCTTCAGTTGCGTCGGGTCGGGAGTGATCTGGACGTGCTAGATATTTGATCAAGAATCGGGTTGAGTCGGGTCTGGTCAGACAGTGTATCCACTCTTGCGACGATCGTTGTAGAGAGTCTGAATCCGTAGGCCAATCAGAAACTTTACTACAGTCACGTGACGTCAAACAAGCGTCTTTTTTGTACCTTTTCGTACTAGAGAGTTCTGGACGTCATGTCCCTCAATGACTTCAGTTGTGTGCAGTGTATACCGGTCTACGACGCGACGCAACTCAAGCCGACTTAACCCGACTCGGCGGGTACAGTCGCGTCGGGTCGGGTCGGGTCGCAGCAAAACTCCCAGTGTATACCGGGCTTAAGGATATTAGTTTACCTCAATACTTGTAATTTTGTCTAATATTTCTCCTTTAGGCGTTCCAACCATTGCAAGTATTCTCGTGAGCTGATCAATATCTGAATCAAACAGTTAAGGAACACAAAGGACAAAGACAATGATACAAGAAATTTCATGGTATTGTACTAAAAGGATTGTTCCTTGTTTCCAAGCTTCAAATCATCATAAATATTAAATCTTTCATAATGCTAATTCGTTTATGCATAAGTGATAATTCTGTTATCTATTTATCACATTGTAACATTTATTGTTTGATTGATTGATTGGTGTTTTACACCGCATTCAAGATTATTTAACTTATATGGCAGCGTTTTATTTCGGGGGGAAACCGGGCTCTATGCCCAGAGGAAACCCACAACCTTCCGTTGGTAACTGGCAACCATCCCATATAGGTCGTTCGAGTAAAAACCCAGTCAGAAAATTTTCCAATTTTTGGGGGACTGAGTGGGATTTGAATCCGCGACCCATTGGTGGAAGGCTGTTCGGATTGAGCGTTCAACACTCTACCTACTGAGCCACGGAGGTCCCTTTATTGTTTCGAGGGCCTCTAGGAAGACCAGTCAATTGATTAATAGAGCACACTGATTACTTGATATGTATAAAACCCTCAGAAAATTTCAGATATATAAATATTTAGATTTTTTACGCCACAGTCAAGATTATTTTACTTATATGTTGCCAGGTAAATTAAGGGGAGGTAATCTGGTTCTCGGAGAGCATTTATGGAACCTCAAACAAAGTCTATTTAGTAAAAAAAGTTTGGTATGCAAATTAATTATTTTAGTCTCAAAATTTTCAGAAGACTCTATAATCTAGGGAATATACGGATTTTGAAAAAGGTTTTTTTTTGTGTACAAAAGGATACGATCTGTTCCAGGAAAGAGAGGTCTGCCTGTTAACATTTCCGCCATAATACATCCAACTGACCAGATATCCACTGAAACAACAACAACATGGGTTACAAACTTTTATCCAAAATATAGTAGCTATAATAAATATAGAACAGGGAAATATATCTCTTCATTTATGTTTAACATTTGAATCTAGAGATGTTAAAATAAACGTTTACAATAAGACGTTTACATGTTACATGTTAATGTCTAACATGGTCTTACATGGGTGAACCCTACTGTACTGAGTTGTGAAAGTATTACTAATATTCATCTATACTCTGATAAACTGTAGAGTCGAGACAATCTTTAGTTTATTTCTACATTATGTAATCAGGACAAATTAAAGTCCGAAGAAAACGAAACGTTCGGCCTGACTGTAAGCGTGCAATGGCTCGCTCTGGAGCCTGTTAGAAACTCCAGTCCAGCTGAAAGTTAAAGTAGTAAACATATCGGCTGCAAATAAATTCAAAAATCTAATTAAACTCATCATTCAACAGTCTGCCAGGGGAAATAAGTCTACCAGTGATCATCCCAAAATGTGTACGGCGGTAAAATGTTGGAATGTTTTTTTATCAATAATTTGCCTCATACCCACGTTACCCTTTTAATCTGCCTCATCAAACGATGTCACTTTAGACTATTACCTGTTTGCGTATAGTGCATCCAATTGAGCATAATTTCTGGAGCCCTATACCATCTCGTCGCCACATAGCCTGTCATTTCATTTTCTGTGTGTCTTGCCAAGCCAAAATCAAGAATCTGTCGAAAGAATTTAGGGAGTCACATTAGATTGAACTTCTGATCTTACTTTTTAAATCCTGCAGATGTTCCGATATCTAATACATGTAAAACGGTTAAGCACAGTTAAGCAGGATAACATATGATAAATGAATGAATTGATTGATTGTTTGGTGTTTACGCCGCGCTCAAGATTATTTCACTTATATGGCGGCGTTGCCAGTTTTATTGTGGGAGGAAACCGGGCTTTATGCCCGGAGGAAACCCATGGCCTTTCGTTGGTAATTGGCAACCATCCCACATAGGTCGTTCGAGTGAAAACCCAGTCAGAAAATTTTCCAATTTTTTTGGACTGAGTGGGATTCGAACCCGTGATCCGATAAATGAATTAAAGACGTCAGAGCTGTCCATGCATCATTTAGATTGATTGATTGTTTGGTGTTTTACGCCGCGCTCAAGATTATTTCACTTATATGGCGCCGTTGCCAGTTTTATTGTGAGGAGTAACCAGGCCGCTCTATGCCCGGAGGAAACCCATGACCTTTCGATGGTAACTAGCTATGTTGGAACTCATTTCTGTAGAGAAATCGGCATTTTGGAGACAACATTTTCAGACCCTCAATGAATATATGTATGGTAACATTAATAGGTTTACGAGGGGGAGAAATGGAGCTGTATACCTAAAAGAAAGAGTGACAAAGTTTAAAACCAGGGCCCTGTCTTACGAAGCTGGCATAAAGTTGCGCATAGGCCTACAACATGGACCAGTTGCGACTAAGACGTAAGTTCCTATAGTTTTAACATAGATTTACGTCAGACGTAACTTACGCCAACTTCGTAAGACAGGGCTTACATTTCTTTCCATTTTCTTTACCCAGTCAAAGAACATAGATTGAATTGAAAGAAAACCACAGGCGTAGATAATAAGGTACTTACCTTTAATTCACAATCTTCATTAACAGCAATATTGCTTGGTTTAAGATCCTGGGTAAAATAAAATATTTGGTTTTTAAAAATTTCAAAAGAAGCTGATTTGGTGAACCATTATTTATACAGAATACATTTTCTCTATATAATGAAAATGTTACAATAAAATTCTGAAAAATCCTTAAGGCACCAAATTTATCTTTAAGTGTCTATACTTCTGGACAAGTTGGGTTTAAAAAAGGTAAACCCGGCATATAGGTGAAATAATCTTGAGCGCGGCGTAAAACACAAAACAATCAATTTGGACAAGTTGTTGCTTGGGTGGGTCTTAAAGCCCGCTGCAGACGAGGGGATTCGGCTGAGCTACAAGGCACACGTGGCTGAGCTACAAGGCACACGTGGCTGAGCTACAAGGCATGCGTGGCTGAGCTACAAGGCATGCGTGGCCGAGGGAGCAGCTACAGATTTGAGCGCAGATGATGAGCTCTTGGCTGAGGCAAGTTCCTGGTCACCCAAGTTCACTAACCGGCATAAAGGTCACTACCCGTGTTACATAATATTCTAAATGGTCACATGATTTAATAGGCCCATGCGATTGGACTTTTCCTCCTCTCAGCTCAGCTGGTAGCTCACGTTGTGAGATTCTTGCTTGATGAGCCAGAAAATATTAAACATACTAGATACTTTCCTCACCGCCTCGCAAGGCGAAAATCTCACAAAAAAATTACGCGCACACGGGGGAAACAGCTTAGCTTTCAGCCACTCGTGGCCGGCAGCTCAACCGGATCCTCTCATGTGTGCTAGGCTTAAGGCATCGATCTAGGCTAGTGGGTGCAGTCATATTACTTTTCATTAAAAACATTTCACTCGCTATTGGAATGAGTACCATCCCTCCAGAAGTCTTTTATATTTATGAAAACTAAAACACACGGGCACAGCGAAAATCTTCTTGTCTAAAAAAAAAGCCTTTTATGTGTGAAATTTTTTTTTTAATTCTACTATTTTACTTTGCTCAGGGTTTACAGTGGGACTTTTCTTCTCTATATGCCACTTTAAGTTACTTTATGACTGACCCGCTTTAGGTCCTCCCTTTATGAACGAGTATATAAAAGAAGATCTAAGGGAGATAACTCTGAGTGCTTGTTCCAAATCATTCTGAACCCTTATAAATTGTTTGTGCATTTATCGTCGCTGAACGGAGAAATTCAACATTGATTGATGTTTTACGCCGCACTCAAGATTATTTCACTTATATAATGGTCGCATTGACAGGTTTAGTGGGGAAGGAAACCAGGCTCTTTATTCAAATACAATGCCTGACCTTAGGCGAATAGCTGGCAACTCTTCCACATGCGGCCAAATTCATGAACAGTATATTTTTTTACAGTCAGGATAATTCGACTAGAATAAATAGAAATGTGTAAATCTTGAATTCATAAAAAACCAAAACAAGATACTTACTCTGTGTATAATTCCTGCAGAATGTATGTACTGAAATAATAAGAATAAAATAACAAAATTATTTCAAATGACCAAGTTAGCTGTATTTCAATTCTTTGTTACAGTACAGCATTTAGCACCTATGTTGGCGCAAATAAGCAAGTCAAACGTGTAAAATGGTTCAACATAGCCAAATGCTTTGAGGATATATGTACAACCATTCGCAATTTTATTCTAAATTTGAATTCATCAAATTTGGGGGGAAGTACATACAAACTTAAATGCTACATTTACCGCTCTACCATACTTATGAAAGTTAATTAGCTCAGTGACATGCGACTTCAAACACGACCTCCATTATGAGCGTGCTCTCAAAGTGGTGATGTGATAAACTATCTAACCTGGGTGGGTACGTCTTTAAAGGCCCGTTGTCACGGTGAGATTTGTCCTACCGACTTTTAGTAGCATGCCATTAAAATGGATGCATTTGATTGGTTGACTGTGTTACACAATATTCTAAATGGTTTAATGATTTAATAGGCAAACGCGATTGGACTTTCCCTCCACTCAGCTCTGCTGGTACTTTACGTTGTGCGCACATGGTGAGATTCTTGCCTCAAGAGGCAGAAAATATTAAACATATGAGATATTTTCTTCACTTTTGTCATAATCCAAGTTTGAAATTATGGCTCAAATAACGCACTTGACCTCACGAAACTGACATCACAAAAGGATCTTGTCATCAGGCATTTTAAAGGCACACTTGCCGCGAAAATCCAGAAGACTGTTTACATTAAAAACAGTGGACGGTTTTCTGTGTTTTTCCCAGACAGAAAAAAGTTAGCTTTCTATTTTTACCAGAAATTGAAAGTTTTGACATCATTTAGTATTTTTAATTTGAAATTGAAAAACAGATTTTTCAGGTACCCGCAATGTAAACTAACTTCGAACCTGAGCGTGTGCACAAGTGCCGTAATGGTTTGAGTCGTGTGGGCGACACTGATCGGTGTTGTCGTTGTAATCGAACTTCGATTCTTCGTTTGTTTTTCACCCTCATTTATACATTCTAAACCTAATGGGACATGCTTTATGTGTGCTATGTTTAATTTTAGTGGTTTTAACTGTAGTAATAGGCTACGGCGGCAAGTGGGCCATTAAGCTTAAGATGACGCCTCCTCTAACTTACAATACGCTATCCAGCTTTCTTAAAAAGCCATTTTTGAAAATAGAGCAACATCACTAAAAAAAATTTTTTTTGCAGTTGAGCTAGGTTTTGAATGAAACGCTGTCTTTTTTGTGTATTGTTTATTAATTTTCAAAGTAACTCGAGTAATATTCATCGTAACACACCGGCTCTCATTTGATAACCTCCATATAATGAACAGTTTACCTTGAGCCCCCTGAGTATTTGATAGACGAGAAATTGAACATGATCATCACTAAGTTTCTGGGTCTTTACTATATTATTCAAATCAGCACCCATCAATTGTGTGACAAGGTATCTGAAATAAAAAGAAGACAAAAATATCAGAAAACAATTCCATTGTTTGTTCACAAGGCATCGTGATCGATCAATCAGTCATTAGAATGCTGCTTACATTCACGCAATATTCCCAATCTCATCCAATAATCATTTTCCTGAACTTTCCAGAATTCCAGGATTAAACTATCTTTTTTTTTTTTTTCAATGAGTCATTAGAAAGCCAATGTAACAAACACAAAAATGATTGACTGAAGAAAGTCACATGTGACTAACAAATTATACTAAAAAGTTAGCAGTTTGGGGGCATACTCAGACAGCTTTTCCTCTGTACAAAGAAACTGATTACCTCCCCTGCTAAACCTGACAGATACGCCATATACATGAAATAATCTTGAGTGTGGCGTAAAAATCAATCAATCTAACAGTGTTGGTCATACAGGAACGTTTCCACAGCATTTTACAGAGTATATCGTCTTTCAATTTCAGAAACCGAACTCAGTGATTTACTACATGTACTCCTGAAATATTGAATAAAAAAGATCACTCTGATATTGTGCACACTAATAGCTGTAATCCTTTAAGTTAGTGTTGTTATACATGTATGTAAGAAAAAAATCTTAGAGGATTGTACATTAGTGATAGTCCCAAATAACAACTCATACCATAGTAGCGTATTTCTTCTAAAGATTCAGCCACTTTTTTCCTCATAAGAATTTGACCATTAGAAAAGAAATATGCTAAATGAGGCCAGATCAATTTGCCCTTTAGAGGGAATTCTAGGCAATATGACCCACCGTGCAGTGTGTGAAAAGGGTTATCCTGAAATACAACTCCACGTCTCAATTTTTGTCTGACTCAATGGAAAATTTAGGCCATTAGAATGGCTGAATATTTAGAAGAAATACAGTATTGAAGAACTTCTCAGAATGTCAAACATCAAACTTTCCAGACCTAAAGATATTTCCTTTTTGACTTAAGAGGTTTTTATAGCCTTTAAGAGCCACGTTTCCTCTGGGTTAATAGCCCAGCCTTAAAGTGTGACGGCAAGAGGGGGACTATCTACGACTGACTATCACTTCGACTTAGCCAGAAGGCCCCTGAACGTTTTGCACATGATCCCAAAATTAAGTGACGTAAAATTCATTACTTACACATCTTTAAACTGTTCAAATGTTTCTGTAGGAGTGAAAACATCTAATAAACCAATGACCTGGAAAATATTAACATAATTGATTTACTATCTGACTGATTGATTGATTGAAATTTACTGATGCATTGATTGATCGATTGATGTTTTACGCCCCACTCAAGATTATTTCACTTATATGGCGGCGTTGCCAAGTTTAAAGGGGGAGGAAACTGGGCTCATTGCGAGAAAGAAACCCTCAGTGAACCTTCGGCGAGTACCTGGCAACTCTTCCACATACAGCGATCAAGTGAAAAGTCCTCTTTTTGAATGTTTATTTGGTCTGGATGATATTCGAACCCCCATCGATCATGGAATGTCTGTGTGGGGGAAGATACCTCTACCAGCATTGATAACAAAAACTCATAATGCAAACTGCGAACGATCCAACAGGTTAAACCATAGGGGGAACGAAACCATGGTGGTTTAGAAAGGCGTGAGTTTATTAAGGTCATTTAACATGTATTTAAAACAGAAGGAAGTTTATACTGTCAGTTTGAACAGGGTTCCAAACTTTATCAAGTGTCGGTCACACAGGTTTCATTGTAATTTCTATGTACATCTAGCAGACCAATTTATTGATTGATTGAAGTTCTCTCAAGAATACTTTACTTATATGACTGTGTCGCCAGGCTTAGTGGGGGAGGAACCGGACTCATGGTCCGGAGGAAACCCCGACCTTTGGCGAGTACCTGGCAACTCTTCCACATACGGCAACCAAGTGAAAAATCCACTCAGAAATTTTTCAATTTTTATTTTTGGTCTGAGTGGGATTCGAACCCGCACCGCATCGATGAAAGCCCTGTGTCGGACTGAGGGACTATCATTCTACCCGACAGAGACCCCCCCCCCCCCCCCCCCCCCCAATTTATTGAAAGCTTGTATATGACGAAGCTTTGATATTCAGTGAGGATTTAAATCGAGACAGCACAGATAAAAGTGATACACCTTTGCACACTTTCAGAAATCAATCTTACGTTTTCATGGTCCATATGTTTCAACATGCGTAATTCTCTAAAAGTTCTCTTTGCATGAATGTCCGTTTGGAAGGGCCGAGCTAACTTCTTGATGGCAACTTTCTGGCCTGTTGTAGCATCATATGAAGAACTGAAACAAAGAAATTCAATAGGTTAATGGGAAATTGAAATAAGTAATCAGTTTTTGGCATTTGATTACAGTAATATTTTCTGGTCCTATCATTTCAAAGCAAACAAAAGCCAAAAAAATAAAACAAAATTTCGACTTTCCAACAGTATTGGTTTTACAGTGTAGTTATAAACATGATGTCCAATTCATTTTTAATTATAGAATATTTTCTGGTACGTTCCAATCATACATAACATGTACATGCATATCAATGATTTTTCCTGTGCCCGTGTGTTATAGTGTTCAAAAATATATCAGTGACTCAGCGGGCCAGATCAAAAGTCTCCCTTGTTGACTCCTAGCGATGGGCCGCAAAGCGGCTACAAATCCTATTCAGTCTAAAAAAATGAAATAAGACGAATGCTTATCCTTTAAGGCCCATTTACGGTAAGAATTCAGCTAATTCAAGGACGAGATAACAAATTATTAGACTGCTTTTAGCCATGTTTGGTCTAAAACAACAACAATAGCTATTGCTCGACATGATAATCGGTCGCTCCATGCAGGAGGTAAGACACCCAACGAAAAGTCTCAAACTTTTAGAGTGCTTTTCATAATGTTTTGAGTACTTGAATTAGCGGAATTCTTACCGTAGTAAGTCCCACCCCAAAAAGTGAGATCTACTTTAGCCATGGCTAAGATAGACCTCGCACATATTTACACATCATGGCGAAGGAATTTTCCCATGCCAGTTTGGGCAACATTTTTAAAAGCTATATTCATAAATTTAAAAAAATGTCAAGCAAGTAACGAAAAAACGGGGATTCAATTTCCCGAAATAGTTTGACTGTTTTAACGAAATCAGGCAAGATGACGAGAAGCTTTCTGTTGATTCTATTCATCGTGAACTGGCTTACTGTTGTAAGCTCCACAGGTGTCTTCAATAGAAACTACGGTAAGATCTCCGCTAATTCAAGTACTCTAAAAAATTAAAGGGCCAGAAAAACATTAACAATAGTACACTTAAAATTCAACTTTTTTCGTTGAGAGTCTTACCTCCCGGAGTGTGCGATCAGATAATCCTATTGAACGATCGCTGTTGTTGTTTTTATAGACCAAATGTGGCAAATAGCAATGTAATAATTCGTTATTTTCACATCACTGGTCCTTGAATTAGCGGAGATCTTACCGTAGTGTCTGAAAAGTTGGATGTGACGAACGAATCCCCAGCTTACATGAATGTAATGCAGGATTTTTTTTTAAAACCGGGTAGATGCGAGCAAACGTCAGATTGAATTTCATGATGTTGTTGTTTTGTCGAATGATTAAAGATGACACATGTGCATTTGACCTCCGAGACCCTTTCTTACAAAACTGGCTTAAGTTATAACTTATCGTTTTTAAGTTTGGAAATGTCGGACGTAAATCAGTGTTATTGCTATGCAAACTTACGTCCCTAGTTACAACTGGTCTATGCTGTAGGTCAAGGGGCAACTTTACGCCACCTTTGTTAGACCGGACCATGGATAAGTTCTCCAACCCATAGCACATGGATTAAAATAGGCACTTTTGGCACAAGAGGTCACTATCTCGACTTTAGGAATAAGGTGACTTCTAGTTCTACGCTGGTCTAGGCAAAAATTGAATGATAAATGAATTCTTATCTCACTTCAAAGACGTACATGAGGTTGGGCAGAAATTTGAATTATAAAGGTTTTGTTGAAGCAATTTCGCTTGAAGATGGTCATTGTGGTGTTTGGTTTTCCTATCCCAGGTTGAAAAAGCCAAAATTAGTAATATTACAACTCCGTTCATTTATTGACTAATTTGTACGTTGAGCTTTAATTTTTGAAGCAGAATTGTTTTGTGCTTGACTTACACAAACAGATGTGGTACAATAACGGGTTAAAACCAGTATAATAACTGTTGTTCAGAGTTCTCTCAGGCTAACCAAAATTTGCCTTTCCTGATTTTTACATTTTCTTAATATTTTTTTTACAAATTACCCTGCATGAGTGGTGACTATTCTTGTGTTGTTTTTTTTTGGAAGGGGGGGGGGGGCGTAAGCTCCATGCAAACGAACAATCGTCCACATGACAAAATAAGGCCTAGTTCATTCCAAATCTGTTAGCAACAAATTTCGCTGTTTGAATTCCCTCTGTGTTCAAAGCAAATTTTCTCTGGCGGTCACACCTCCATCTACCGGGAAGTTTCAAATCATGCTCGCCAGTACAATCGGTAACGGCTGTCGGGGAAGCTCTGTGTTAACGCAAAGGGAATTTAAACTTAGGGAATTTCGTTGTTGACGATGTGTAAGGCCACATATTATGGCTTAGCTCTACGAAGGGATTATCAAAGAAGTTTCCTGACACAATTTTAGGTGAGTAGTGCTAAAAAATTGCGAGAGGAACTCTTGAGATTTTTCAAATGTACCATATGTTGTAATTGTAGAAAACAATGGTCTAACCAGCTGGGAGCGGTCACCATTGTAGTGGCGACGCCATTTTGTCGTAGTTACAGTCCGATGATGTTTTAGCTCCGGCCCCTATTTTCCTACGAAAAAATTGTTTACCGATGCAATAAATGCCTTAAAATGAATGACCAACCTTTTCTGTCTTAGTATCCATTCCCCTTTTGTCAAACTATAGGCTTGGGTTATTGCATTACATCGATATCGAAAGAGGGTTGGCACATTTACCGCGAACACGACTGCCATGTTCTGTACTCTCACCTTTTCACGGAAACTCACGGAGCTCACATGACGAGGTGACCTCTTGAAACCGACCACATTAGCCATTTTGACATTCTGCCATTCTACGAAAACAAGGGTCACATGGTGACCTCTTACGTCAGAACAGAAATTTGGGGTCAATCTGTACCACGTGACCAATCGCGGTAAAACGGAAGTAAAGATGGCGACGAAAATCAGTAAACCGGATAAATCGATATAGCAAGACCAAATATGTTCACAAAGAAGCTACATCGGCTTATCAAGTAAGAATATGCAACCTTGTACCATTTGAAGTGGGATTCAAAGACTGGCAGTGAGTTTGTTTTTATTTTGACACATTTTTCACTCGACTTAATTCTTCGCGTTTGACAAAAGGCAAACCTCCGTAGCGTTCGGACCTTCGGTCCTCACATTAACGCTACATACCGGAGCTACCTATGTTGAAGTGGTATTGAAGAAGCCTGTGCGAGCGTATCAGAATAACTTCAATCTACTCAACATATTGCCGACTACTGTCCACTTAGACTTAATGGATGGTTAGCATTCACAAATGGCTTCCTGTTCTTTTTTGTAAATTTGATGGTTGAGATATCATAGGAACAGGATATGCTTCGAATTTCATAAGAGGGCAGAAAATGGGAGATTAAAATCCGTTTGTCCTTGCACACTTTAACCCAGGAGGCTGGTTTCAACTTGTGAGCTGAAAAACAAATAAACTCATGCAGTGAAATAAATCTTAAGGCTTCAGACTCAGAATAAAGTTCAACGTACCAAACTTGACCGTAAGCCCCGGAGCCTACGGGAGTTAACAAACTGTATCGTTTCGGGACCTCCCATACCGTTTTGTTCAACTCAATGCGATAAAATCCTGCCTTTACGTGATGTGACTCCGCCATTTGATGGTTCCAGCACAGCTTCTTTTTTAAAATAAAACGAGATCTATAACAGACAGTTTTGAAGGGTTTTCCCCCATCGATAACAACGTTAAAACTTTCCAAACTTAAAAACGATTTCTCCCGTCAGCTTCCGGAACTGATTACGGAAGTAGTTTTACTTGTCATGCTCAGTGACCCGCATATTAGATACAGACCTTCCCATTGAATCTAACTTGACTCGTGCACATCAGGAGGACATTTTGAATGAAGCTGGGACATTTTTAGACCCTTATGGTTGCCATCGTTGCCAAGTACATTTTTCTCATTTTTCTTTATAATTTTATGTAATAAAAGGAAAATTAAAAAATAAAACAAAAATAAAATTGAAAGTGAGTTGAAAAAAAGAAATAAAAATAATAAAAAAACAATCAAAAGCCAAATGAAAAATAAAATGAAAATCAAAATGAAAACCAAAATGAAAACCAAAATGAAAAATAAAATGAAAAGCAAAATGAAAAACAAAATGAAAATCTAAATGAAAACAAAAATGAAAAAACAAAATGAAAATCAAAATGAAAAACAAAATTGTTGTGGCCCATAGCTGCCAAAACGAAAAACAAAATTCTTGTGGCCCGGCCATCGCTGCCACTTCATGTTTTTCATTTTGTTTTTCCTTATGCATTTCATTTTGTTTTTCATTTTGATTTTCATCTTGTTTTTAATTTTCATTTTGTTTTTCATTTTGTTTTTTCATTTTGATTTTTATTTTGTTTTTCATTTTTTTTTTCATTTTGATTCACGGGCTAACACGGGGACACATTCTGCTCGTGCTTTAGAAAATTTCGATACCAAAGGTGCAAAAACCTCGTATGTGCTGCAGATGGATTATAAGCTGTCAGGTTTTTATTATTTCTTATTTAACGAGGCCTACAATTAACGTTGCTCTCAACAGCTACGCTCATAGGGCCCATATGGGGTATTATAGTCAACCTTAATTCACCAAACGTGAATTCCTTACCTGCCTCCTTGTTTAAAGTGGCATAAGCTGCCAACATTCACACTTTTTCTTAATTTCTGATCGTCACGACAGTGATATAGGCTTTGAAGGCCATTGAAAAACTAAATGATTGGCGTTGGAATGAAGGAAATCCATAAAGTCTACGGCCTATACGAACCGAAAACGTGTTCAAAAAGTGAACAAAATTTAAAGGGGCATGAGCTGCCAAAATGTTGATATTTTGAGGTTGAAGCAGAACGTTGAAATTATTGGCTATTTTTCACAAGACGTACAATTCAGAAACTTTTCAGTGCTTCTGGTCTCGAAAATGTACGATAAAGTATTGTTTTTGGCTTAGAATGAATGAATGGTCGTCCCGGCTATTTAAATTTTGTTTACTTTCTAACACGTTCCCGGTTCGTACAGGCCACATTCTGTATGGATTTTCCTCATTCCAACGCCAATCATTTAGTTTTTCGATGGCCTTCAAAGCCTCTTACTGTCGTCTCGATCAGAAATTATGAAAAAAGTGTGAATTTTGGCAGCTCATGCCTCTTTAAATAACCGGGACGACCATTCATTCATTGTAAGCTAAAGTTAGTTCAAAACAATACTTTATCGTTCTTTCTCACACTACACCCCCGATAATTTCACTCCCAGGCAGTTTGTTATTTTTATCATAATCAACGTGTGAAATTATGGCCCAGGTAACGTTATGACCTCACAAAGAACTGTTAAAATTGACGTCACAAATTAATTACGTCATCAGTCATTATGACGTTAAGATCAAGCAACCCTATATTGACGGGCCAGTGATGCTGTCGTTGGTGACGTCATTTCTGACGTCACAATGCCTTATAGAGTCTTTCGTCAGACAGCCATTCTTGACGTCGCCAAACATTTGCTTAATTTGAGCCGTGTTTTTTAAATAAAACGCTGTATTTTTTGTGTATAGTGTGAGAAAAAGATTATCCAACTCGAACCAGTGTGTTACGATGAACATCACTCTCGTTTATTAATTTCCAAAGTCACTCGCCAGAGGCTCGTGGCTTTGAAAATTAATAGACTCGAGTGATATTCATCGTAACACACTGGCTCTCGTTAGATAACCTCTATTTCTCGAGACTAGAAGCACTAAAAAGCTCCTGAATTATACGTCTTGAGAAAAATAGCCAATATGTACGACATTCTGTTTTAACGTCAAAATATCAACATTTTGGCAGCTCATGCCCCTTTAATAATCTGATATTTATCATGTCGTCAGAGCAGCAAATATCAGAATGGGGATAACGAGTCGGATTTAACTAGTTGAATTGAGTCAACCTTTCACCAATCTGACTAAAGTCGAGATGTTCATTGAAAAGTCAGATTGGAAAATGGAATTTAAATGGTCCAATAATATTTTTTCTTCAAAAAATTGTTGCGCCCCCTTATTTTTACCTTGCACTCTATTGCACAAAACAGAATGAATATTTGGACCAGGTGTCTGCGAACGGTAAGAAAACATGCAGTTCATTGACCGCAACTTGAACTTACGTGAGGAATAGGCCTGTCAAGAGCTTCTAGTTTTTTAAAAACTTGTGTTGAACATAAATTTGCATGAAAAGTACGCCTATGCATGGTGAAATCTCAAAATTGTAAGTCACATATGAGGACGAGATAAACATAATCAATCAATATTGGAAACTTCCACCAAGCACTTCTTCTACAGTCAAGGGGGGGGGGGGGGGGGGGGGTGTGCTCAGTAGGTAAATACGCTCAATCCGAACTGCCTTCCACCAATGGGTCGCGGGTTCGAATCCCACTCAGTCCATTAATTGGAAAATTTTCTGACTGGGTTTTCATTCGAACGACCTATGTGGGATGGTTGCCAGTTACCAGCGGAAGGTCGTGGGTTTCCTCCGGGCCAGAGCCCAGTTTCCTCCCACAATAAAACTGGCAACGCCGCCATATAAGTTAAATTATCTTGCGCGCGGCGTAAAACACCAAACAATCAATCAATCTAGAGTCAAGGCAAAATCTCCATATAGCTGTTTCGTGTTTAACCTTGCTGGATTTTTATGGTTCAACCCGTAAATCGTTAAGAGACTTTTGATTGGATGAGAGTAAAACTTCTCACAGCTAATCAAAACTCCCAACCCTTGTACTCTTCCATTGGTCCAGAAATAAAAGTATGGCGGCTGTCACACTCGGATGCCATATACAGTAAAGTTAGCATGATGTTTCTTGTTGCATAAGCTGTACCGTGAGGCCTTCAAACTCTCGTTGTGGGCCTTGTCTTACAAAGCTGGCGTAAGTTACGTCGGCGTAAATCAATGTTAAAGCTATAGGAACTTACGCCCTAGTCGCAACTGGTCCATGTTGTAGGCCTATGCGCAACTTTACTCCAGCTTCGTAAGACAGGGCCCTGTCTCCTAACTCTAAATTTGTCTACAGAAGGCCAGGAATCTACTCTCGTTGGACCATTGCACTCTTCTTCAAGGTCTCTGTCTACAGAGAAGATCGAGACGTAGTCGTTTGTATGTAATTCCATGGGAGTTCAGGAGGATTGAAAGTCGGCCCTCAACCTAGCTGGAGATCTCCAAACTCTGTGGTCAAAGTATATGATGATGGGTGACCAATCACCACAGAGTTTGGAGATCTCCAACTACCCTCAACCCTGCAGTCCTGGGACAATTTCTAACTGATTAACAGTTGAACCAGTGATGACCGAGCCAGAGGCGTTTTAAGGTTGAACTGGAAGTTAATGGATGATGCCTTACTGGCCTCAGCAAACTCCTGTTATTTCTGTCCGAGTCCTTACACTACGGTATATGTCATCGTCGGAACCCACGATTAAAACTTACGCTCACGCTCACTTTACCCGTGGGACAAGTGGAAGCAGATCCGTCGTTTCTAATTTAATATGCATGTTGACTTTGATTGGTTCCGCCACAAAACTGTGGCGGAAATTTCACCAATCAGAATCCGCGTTACGTAAGCATCTATGCAGTGTTCAAAACAAAGATGGACGACGTTTCGGTTTACACTTCAATTCGATAAACGTGTCTCCAAACCGAAGAGTTACAACGTTTATAAGAGAACTTTTGATTGGTCCGACAGTAAATGGGCATTCCCAGAAAACGAGGCTTTCAATCTCAGTTGTCCCAGGGGTAAAAGGTGAGCTTGTTGAGAATTTAACCCTGGGTATCCGAGGATGGGTATATGTCAGAAGGCCTACAGTCATTCGTTTGTTCATGTTTTCGGATCAAACTGCTTAAGCCCGCCGCAGACGAGAGCTATCGCCTTCGCAAAATTCCATTCGTGCCACTTGGCGTAAGCAGATAGCTCCCGTCTGCGGACAATTTTGCAAGAGATTTTGGTCTGAGGCGTCCGATTTTCCTCGATGGAAAAATTGGCTTTACGCCGGCCAATACTCGCCTACTTTACTACTCCATCATTCGTCTACCAGGCATTTTCTGTTGCACGGTTTTTGTACGAGGTATTGGCCGATGTGCCAATGGTTTTCATTTTGGGATGAAACACGTTTTATATAATATAGAGTGGCTGGAAAATAAAGGCTACTTAATTGTAATGGAACTTTATTACTAACGCCGTCATGATGACAGATTTCACCACGTTAGTTCGCACGGTTAACTATGATAATTTAAATTCACTAGGCTTGTGTCAAATATAGTTTTTCTTCAGTGAAAATATTAAAAGGCGTGGTCAATTAGTTCCATGCCCATCTAAGACTTGAATTTTGTAGCTTCCTTGACGTTCCCTCTTTTTTCATAGCCTCTTCGGTCAATCACTGTGCCATTGTTGGTACAATGCTGACAATGGAGGCTGCTCAAACATAATGTTGTTGTTCTACGTACCCTGCGCCGCCTGTGTGGTCTTACATCTAATGTTATAAGCCTCAGCAACGTTGGATATATTAACATGTGGGACAACAACGGAAAACAATCAATTGTGCCTAACATTTTGCTGAGATTCGACAGAATTTACTTACAGGGACATTAGTCCGGGTTTCTGACTCCAAAATGACTTTTTTATATACTGACGGGCGTATCCAAAATACGCCCGTCAGTGTATAAAAAAGGTCATTTTGGAGTCAGAAACCCGGACTACAGGGACATCCGCTGAACAAAGATCGTTTTTATATGAGGTTTCCAGTGGCTTTTGGTACCTTTCCTAGCTCCAACAGACCGAAGTTTTATTTGGGGAATCTATTGTCTGCTTTGTTGTGGTATAAAAGATCGACTGCACAGTACATCTCTTTGTGAGTGACTGCGTGTGTAATGCATTCCCGGCTGTCTATTAACTGACTGTCTGACATAAAACAATAACAACAGGGAGTTCCCTAAGTAACTCGTTGAATAGGGCATACACATTTTTAGCGGAAAGTCGATTTGCAGCCTTTCATCAGAGATTGATCGCTTACTTTTTTCTACTAATCTGAAGGTCAACGGAGAATCACAACAAACTTAGGCGGCGTCTGCTTTCTACGCACGCGGTTGTTAATATGTGATGGATTTCATTGAAAAACTGAAAAAAAGTTTGGGATAGAATAATTTTGAATACAACGTACTGTATATATCGATCACAGCAATATTGCAATTTAAAGAGAGGTCTTAAGTCAATTGTTACCCTTTGTTACAGCTTTTACATGAGCTGCCAAAATGTTGATATTTTGACGTTAAAACAGAATGCTGAAATTATTGGCTATTTTTCTCAAGAGGTAGAATTCAGAAGCTTTTTAATGCTTCAAGTCTCGAAAATGTACGATAAAGTACTGTTTTAAACTAACTTTGGCTTAGAATGAATGAATGGTCGTCCCGGTTATTTAAATTTTGTTTACTTTTGAACACGTTTTCGGTTCATACAGGCCACATACTGTATGGATTTTTCTCATTCCAACGCCAATCATTTAGTTTTTCGATAGCCTTCAAAGCCTCTTACTGTCGTGACGATCAGAAGTTATGAAAAAAACTGTGAATTTTGGTAGCTCATGCCCCTTTAAGGCAATATGACTAAAGTCGAGATGCTCATTGAAAAGACCGTCTTTTCAATGAGCATCTCGACTTTAGTCAGATTGCCTTTAAGGGTAACAATTGACTTAAGACCTCTCTTTAAACGTGTGTTCAATACTAATGAAAAATGATTAAGACATCACCACTAAGTAAGTTGTTTGTGAACAACACAACATGCGATTGTTTGTGTTGTTCACAAGCAACTAACTTCTCATGGACAATTAAAGGGGCATGAGCTGCCAAAATGTTGATATTTTGACGTTGAAACAGAATGTTGAAATTATCGGCTATTTTTCCCAAGACGTATAATTCAGAAGCTTTTTAGTGCTTCTAGTCTCTAGAATGTACGATAAAGTATTGTTTTGAACTAACTTTGGCTTAGAATGAATGAATGGTCGTCCCGGTTATTGAAATTTTGTTTACATTTCGAACACATTTTCGGTTCGTACAGGCCACATACTGTATGGATTTTTCTCATTCCAACGCTAATCATTTAGTTTTTCGATGAACTTCAAAGCTTCTTACTGTCGTGACGATCAGAAATTGTGAAAAAAATGTGAATTTCGGCAGCTCATGCCACTTTAACTTATGTGACACGGTCGCCATGTAGGTATATTGTAACTGTTAAGATAGTTGTAGATGAAATCCAGACATTTCGGTTTCAGATGAACTATCTGCTGTGTATCAACTCGTCCTTAATTTGGGTGTGTAGAAATTGGTTTTCATGCTGGTGGCCAACTCAATATTTAACATCTAGCTGCACCATTGCTGGTTTGCCAAAAAACCCCACAAAACTACGGGATAACCTGTTGCTGGATAACGCCATTGCAGAACTTCAGTGTTGATCAATTTTCTAAAGCCCTTAGAAAGTACCCCCCCCCCCCTCCGCCCCCTGAAAAGTGTGTTTGCAAGCTTGAACACTAAAGCTGAAAGGCCACTGAACCTAATGAAAACTGTTAAGTGTGATGTAATTTTTGTCTGGTCAAAACTTTTTGATAATAGCCTACCAGAAGTCGACTTTTTAAAGTACTTATAAAGGAAAGTCTGGTCGATATTGTTGAATGCAAGATCAAATTAAACAAACCACTTCCCTGCAATGGATTTATGCTTTATGCCTCACTCATTCCACCTTCCCTGCCGGCAAGTAAGTAAAACAGGATGAGACACATGTGTGCGGCTATCATTTCACTTAAACACGGAATCGTTACTATGCACGCTATGGATAAAACCGGACTCCTTGTTTACGTGAAACAAATAAGCCTAATTACCGACATTATATACCCCAACCCAAGTCCGTATGGAAAATCATGTTGCACTATGTCTAAGTGTTGATTTGGTCATTTCACTAAATTAGTCCGGCATACAGGCACCATATTGTAATTCTATGTATTGTAAATTCCACAAACGCTAAGGTCAATTTAGCGAAGGCGGGGAGGGAGAGGGTGGCAATTCTATTGCCGATTTTTGACGTTTTAATCAATCCTATCAACCCCATTTGACGAGTTAATGTGTGAAATAGAAATCCATTTGGCCTCACCAATACACCTGCACAATGAGAAGAAAAGGAAAAAACTAAGTAAATACAGTACAGGCGCGACACATTTTCCTTTCTAACGGTACCAAAACCATATTTCTACGATTTTTCCTCGCCCAACTGTGCTATAAGAAAGTTAACAATCGTTATCAGAGAACGTCTAAATTGACTCGGCAGCCATCTTCACAGCAGAGCTTAGCTGTGTGTCTGGATCGGCCAATCAGCATACGCCTGGCCACCAGTCACTCACTAGCGTAAGAGAAATTGGTCAACTCTGAAAGTCTCCCATTTAAACCTAGGTTAATTTTGATCATTTTGACGCGCTAATAAGAGAAGATAAACACTCTAACAGCTCTGAAATGTACACTGGCTAGTAAATCAACCTTTTGGGAAGACGTGACAGGCTGCTATGTTGTCTACGCGACTTGTGGGGATCGTTGTAGAATTTTCAAAAAAGGTAGTCTTACCGCTGACATTGCAGGTTATAACCATACAAGATATGATAAGCTCGCAAGGGAAGTAATCTACTAATACTTTTTCCGGTCAATTTCAAACCGTCAATGGCGCGCTCCGCCGACGATCGAGCACGAGCTTGTCTGGCAGATTCATTTTCATTGTATTTTCACACCGTAAACCACGTGCATGACTCACACACATGAATACGATGGTCTATGTGAGCCCGTTCAATACAATTGCATGCTGTTTTTTTGTTTTCTCCTTCTTTAAAGGGGCATGAGCTGCCAAAATGTTGATATTTTGACGTAAACACAGAATGTTGAAATTATCGGCTATTTTTCTCAAGACGTATAATTCAGAAGCTTTTTAGTACTTCTAGTCTCAAAAATGTACGATAAAGTATTGTTTTGAACTAACTTTGACTTAGAATGAATGAATGGTCGTCCCGGTTATTTAAATTTTGCTACTTTTCGAACACGTTTTCGGTTCGTACAGGGCACATACTGTATGGATTTTCCTCATTCCAACGCCAATCATTTAGTTTTTCGATGGCCTTCAAAGTCTCTTACTGTCGTGACGATTAGAAATTATGAAAAAAGTGTGAATTTCGGCAGCTCATGCCCCTTTAAAGGACGCATTCATGATTGACTATAGTCCGCAATATGTTGAGTGGATTGAAGGATAAATTCTGATACGCCCGCACGGGCTTCTTCAATACCACGTCAACATAGGGTACATTTGAAAAATCTAAGAGTTGCTCTCGGAATTTTTAAAAAATGATAACTCGCAATTTTTAAACATTACTCACCTAAAATTTTGTCAGAAAGCTTCTTTGATAATCCCTTCGTAGAGCTAAACCATCATTTGTGATCATACACATCGCCAAACAACGAAATTCGCTAAGTTTAAATTCCCTTTGCGTTATCACCGACTTTCCCTGACAGCCGTTACCGGTTGTAGTGGCGAGCATGATTTGAAAGTTCGCGGTAGATGGCGGTGTGATCGCCCGAGAAAATTTTCAGTCAACAGGCGGAATTCAAACTTAGCGAAATTGGCTGCTAACAGATTTAAAGGTCACATATGATGGTTTAGCTCTACGGAGGGATTATCAAAGAAGCTTTCTGACAAAATTTTAGGTGAGTAATGTTTAAAAATTGCGAGTTATCATTTTTTAAAAATTCCGAGAGCAACTCTTAGATTTTTCAAATGTACCCTATGTTGACGTGGTATTGAAGAAGCCCGTGCGGGCGTATCAGAATTTATCCTTCAATCCACTCAACATATATTGCGGACTAGATTGACTAGTGCCTTGATGTTTTGTGTGATGGTACTGAAACAGTTTTCCATTTGGCCTCACCAATGCACCTGCACAATTTAAAGGACGCATTCATGATTGACTAGTGCCTTGATGGTTTGTGTGATGACACTATGTTGGCTGTTATACTTTATCGACAGATTTCAAAGGAGGTTGACAATTTACGAACAGTTCTACAACATCTATGAACGCGTAACTCTGCGTGCATCTGGGAGAGATCCATTTACATTTGCCTTTTTGTCCAGTAACTGCGTATGCTTGTATTGATTCAATTTTTAAAGGACGTAGTCAGTATTCTCGATTTCGGCATGATGTCACGATCCTGACAACAAGGCTCCGAGGTGAAAACAATACCATAACGACGCCATTTTGACTGGCTGAGGGAAGACCACGTGACCCTAGCCGGCTGGTCAGGCACCCGGGTGTCCGAAACCTAGAATGGTTGATTAATGTTTAACAGTGCACTCAACATAATTTCCCTTATATGGCAGCGTTTAGAGGGAAGGTAACTCCAAACCCGACAACCCGAAAAAAGAACGACATGAATAGTATGTATTTACTATTGCTGAAAGTAATGGGGGTAGGCCTGTATTCAGAGATCAAAATGGCCGACTGAAATAATTTTGCATAAAAAGTATACAGGCTCAAATTTCGTTGCCAGGTTTAGTGGGACTCTTCCACAATTTCAATTTTATTTGGTCCGAGTGGGATTTAAAACCTTGATCGAAGGCCTGTGTTGGACTGAGGGACGCATGTGTCTCCTCCTGTTTTACTTACTTTGCCCGTCAGAACACTCTGACCGACTCAGCCACCGAGGTTCCAGACGACCATTGGTAAATTGACAAGCTCCCATGGACGGCTAGATGCAGAGTTTTATTTTGGATTTTTCCCCCTTCTTTGTCATGGGAATTGATCTAGTTTAGATTTGCACGTAAGATGCTCTCTAGCTACACGTCGCCATGCGTCATATGCTGTTTGTTTTTGACTGTCCAATCTGACTAAAGTCGAGATGCTTATTGATGCTTTCCAATAAGCATCTCGACTTTAGTCAGATTGTTGACTGTCTGGCCTCAACAATAACACCAGGGAATTCCAAAAGTGACATTATAAGGAACATAAGGCTTGCCAAGTTTATTGGAGTAGAAACAGGACACAGGGAACCGACAGCCCTTGGACACAGGCCGATGCAGGGGAAACTCAATTTTTTCCTTTGGAGTCATTGGGAATCAAAACCACTACAAATCAAAAGTCTGCAGACTCCATCTGTTTTTGAAATCCAGAGGATATGGAGTCTAAAACAAAGTTTTCCCCTTAATAAATTTAAGAACTTTTGGAACCAATCATTCCCTAATCTGAAAAAGTGCTTCTCTGGTGCGTGATTACATTGTAGGCATAAACGTATATATTTTGGGGGTGAAAAAAATATACTGCATGGAATCCATAGCCATTATAAAACATAAGTACAAAATGGCCACCCATACCAATTAAAGACTTCTTCAGAACATTGGCAAAAATCCAAGTGACTGCAATTTCAACCCCCTGTTACCAACTTTTTGATGGATTGATTAATATTGTATGCCCACGTCGAATATAACACCATGAATATTGCAAAAATTATGCAAATTAGGCGAGTTATTTGAAACCAGTGAGAGGCACATAAACTACTAGAAATAAATGGATGTCATTCATTTACTTCTGATACTACATATATTACAAAAATGTATAAAGGTTTTTATAGCCTTGGAAATTCATGCAAAAATCGTGGAAAGAAAATGTTTCATGGCTGAAAATTGAAAGTTTAGAACATTTGCAGAAATAAAGCTTTTTGAGTCACATCTAATAGAACACAAATCAAATCTGTATGATTTGTAATCCTAGCACTATTAATGTACAAATATTGTGGGAAAAATAATGTTGACAGTGGAACTATGATTTATATGCCCCATGAATGTAGCGGTATGATTAATAAACGACTACAATACAAAATATACAGTGTTACATCCAGATTTATTTTCAATTATTCGCGTATTACATTTTGTTTGATTAACTGTTTCTTCACATTCAAGATCACAATCTTCACAATCAAGGTAGATTTTACCTCAAGATTATGAGGGAGGGAAGGGAGGGGGGAAGGGGGAAGGGGGGGGGGGTTCATGGGGGAACAAGTTAATACTTTTTTTAAAACAAAAAGTACAGAAAATTGATGAATCAATAGAGTAACTTGACCTTTTGTAAATTTAAGGGTTAATTAATCGGTTGCATTTTGAAAGATTTCAAAACAAAATTATGCTTGTCTTAGGTAGCTAAATAAATTATATTTAGTTTCCCTCTAAGAATTCCCTACAAAGTTTAGTTGATTGACGTTTTACATTTTATAAATATTTATATACTAAGTAAATTAATATAAATATAATATTATATTTTTATTTAGTGGGGGGAGGAAACATGACTTTTTGCCCGGAGGAAACCGGACTTTCAGAAAGTACCTGGCAATTCTGATACCTACAGTGTAAGAGGGAAAAATCCAGCCAGAAATTTTACAATTTGGTTTGAGTGGGATTCAATCCTGCGTCATATCTATGGAAGGCCTGTGTCGGACTGAGAGACTATTACTGTAACCAATGTTCCCCATTGACTTCGGAATCTGATTCTATTTGGTTTCTCTCTGTGAATGATGTCTCCAAAGTACATCATATTCATTCTGTTTTATGCCCCACTAAAGATCATAATACTTAAAAGGCCATATTGCCGAGTTGAGTGGGGGAAGACTTAAACAGCTCTGTACCTTTAGTAACGTATTTCTTCTAAAGATTCAGCCTAAATTTTCCATTGAATCAGACTTATTAACAGAGACGTGGAGTTGTTTTTAAGAATAACGATTTTCACATGCTGCACAGCAGGTGGTATTGCCTTATAATCCCTCTAATCGGCAAATTTTTCTGGCCACATTTAGCATATTTCTTTTCTAATGGTTGAATTCTTATGAGAAAAAAAGTGGCTGAATCTTTAGAAGAAACAGGTATTACAGTTGCCCCTGCAAACCGGGTCTCATAGGGCAATCAAGTGAATACCTAGTAAGATATTTTTCTAATTTCTGGTTGAATTTTGTTTTCCAACATCAGTTTTCAAAATTTGAGTTAGAACATTGCTTTAAACGGAAAATCGATGACCATTTTTTTCTTGAAGTCACTATTAAAGGTAACAGATTTTAATCAATCACATTGATGCCGGGTTATTTATTTATTTTTTTTGTTTATTGTCTTTTCTACATTCTAGATGGTTGTAATTATATGGTGGCATAGGAAGGATTTTAAGGAGGCAGCCTGGAAAGAAAACCTTTTTGTGGTTCCAGAATATTGAAAGTAGCATCTAGTGCCTGTAAGACTGGTCTTTGAGTTTTGAGGTTTTCTTGGATGGACGTAACTTTCTGACCCTCTTCTGGTTCTACTGAATTCAGAACTTTTGACCTTCTCCTGGTTCCTGTTATTGAGGGTAAATCCAGCTTCATGCTAGAAGGTAACCACTGATCTTCTGTTGTGACCTGACCTCCAGCTCTGCTGCAAGAACCTTTACAGGATTCCTGATCAGACGGAGCAATTCAGAAAAACACTGGCGCACGACCTGGTCAGAGCGCCACTTGGATTGATGACATGTTGCCGTCGGAATCTTTAACGGGTTCCCCATCAATCATCCAACTCCTCCTCGTCACTGAAATAAGCATCCTTTTTATATTTCTTCCGTTTTGGTTCCGTTTCATCTATTCCCAAATAACTGGCATCCAGAGGGTAACTCATACTCTCCGGGCCCATCTTCTCATACTGAAATGTCATAGTAAAAAAACAAGAACTTAATAATTTGGATAATAATTTCCTTCTTTATGAAATAAGATAATTATAGATAATAGGCACAAGACAATATTTCTTCAAAAGCTCCAATTAATGTAGTTATGATTGATTGATATTTTAGGCAACACTCGTGATCATTTCACTTACATGGGGGTGGGGGGGGGGGGGGGGGGGGGTGGATAAGGTGAAAAACCACTCAGAGCTTGCTTAATTTTTGGGGGGACTCAACCCATGGAAAGCTGACATTTGCATGAGGCTCTTCCAAATAGGGCGACGACACAACAGTGAGCGGTTTATGTTTGTTTTTATATCATATACTATGCAAAAAATTTATCAGATGATTTACATAACATTTCCTGTTGCTAGCTTACAAATAAGCATACTCAGTTCAATTATTTGCGATATCTATAGTATACGGTGAATCGGAATACATAATATGGGTTTCGGTTATTCACGGGGGGATGAGAATGCACCCAACAGCTGTCTGGGATATGAGATAAAGAATAGCAAGGTGAATAGTTGCCAGCACACTGGATGTAGTACAAAAGCGCTTCTACCGTATTTCTTCTAAAGATTCAGCCACTTTTTTCCTCATAAGGATTCGATCATTCGAAAAGAAATATGCTAAATGAGGGCAGACAAATTTGCCCATTACAGGGAATTTAAGGTAAAATGACCCGCCCTGCAGTGAGTGAAAACGGTTATCCTTAAACACAACTCCATGTCCCCTTTTTTGTCTGACTCAATGGAAAATTTAGGCCATTAGAATGGCTGAATATTAAGAAGAAATGCGATAGTCTTATATCCAAGCTATACACTTGGCAAGTAGACGGACATACCTGATAACTGATAGCTGCTGAAAGGCTGTCAGGAACTGTGCTGGTTTCCTCGTCACTGTCTACTTCCTCTGTCTCATCCCTTTCAGAGCCACAAAAAAAAAAAAAAATTACAAATTCGGTTTTTTGTTCAATTTGTTATTGCACATTTATTGAGTACTCCTTTATCTTGGCAGTGATTTCACTTATATGGCCAATCAATTTCAATAGAAAACTTTATGAGGGTCTGCTTTTATGTCCAAAAGATTGATTGATTGTTTGGTGTTTTACGCCGCGCTCAAGATTATTTCACTTATATGGCGGCGTTGCCAGTTTTATTGTGGGAGGAAACCGGGCTCTATGCCCGGGGGAAACCCACGACCTTCCGTTGGTAACAGACAACCATCCCACATAGGTTGTTGGAGTAAAAACCCAGTCAGAAAATTTTCCAATTTTTTGGACTGAGTGGGACTCGAACATGTCCTTTATGTCAGTGTTGTTAAGATATACGTAGTACAGGTTTGCGATTAGCCCATTTTCGAGAGGGATAAACAGCTGTAGTATATAAGATTTATAATATTTTTGTGCATTTTCCAGTTTGGAAATATAGATTTGGCAATAGTTTTGATACAGTAAAGTGGTATCTGACCTTCGGGAAGTACCTAGGAACTCCCCCACATGCGGCAATCGAGTGAAAAATCCACTCAGAAATTTCAATTTTTATTTGGTCTGAGTGGGATTAGAACTCGCGCCGCATCAATGGGAGGCCTGTGTCTGACTGAGGGACTATCACTCTAACTGACTGAGCTACCAAGACCCACTGGCCAGTAATGAAGTGGTCACTTCAAACTTGATACCTCAAATACCCCCCAATGGTTCAAGAAACTTGATTAGGCTCAAGGCCAAAATAAAATAAAGAAATGGTGGCCACTTACTCGAGTTGTCCTTTACGTTTTCTTTCTTTCTTTTTTGGTGGCTCTCGGTCGCCAAGTAGATTTTGGGGACAGTTATAACTCAAGTGACCTTCTTCCTGTCAAAAAAAATATATATAAACTATTTTTTTTAGAAAAAGGTAATAATAATCCAAACAAAAAGTGAGATATTTTGCATAACAAGAGATAATTTCACATAAATGTACATGTTATAATGGTGAGATGGCCTGGGCAGTATATAGAAATCAACGAAGTTACAGAGATAGAGAGAGACGATCGTTCACTGCGATGAAGTCGAAAAGAATGAAGGTAGGGATGTCATGATAGACAGTTATGCCAAACACCACACTTAAGATTATTCCACTTATATGACGGCATTGCTAGGTTTAGTTGAACGTGGGGGAATAAGGGTTGTTTGTCTGGAGGAAACACCCTGCATTTGGTTGATTGATTGATTGGTGTTTTACGCCGCGCTCAAGATTATTACACTTATATGGCGGCATTGCCAGTTTTATTGTGGGAGGAAACCGGGCTCTGTGCCCGGAGGAAACCCACGACCTTCCGATGGTAACTGGCAACCATCCCACATAAGTCGTTCGAGTGAAAACCCAGTCAGAAAATTTTCAAATTTTTTTGGACTGAGTGGGATTCAAACCCGCGACCCATTGGTGGACGGCTGTTCGGATTGAGCGTCCAACGCTCTACCTACTGAGCCACGGAGGCCCCACGAAGTTACAGAGAGAGAGACGATCATTCACTGCGATGAAGTCGAGAACAATGAAGGTAGGGATGTCATGATAGACAGTTATGCCAAACACCACACAAGATTATTCCACTTATATCACGGCATTGCTAGGTTTAGTTGAACGTGGGGGAATAAGGGTTCTTTGTCTGGAGGCAACCCCCTGCATTTGGTATGCACCTGTTGAGCCACACCCTCATGAGTACGGAGTGGGGACTGTGTTTGACGAGAGGAAACCACAAACATAGACAGGTAACCTACCGTATTTCTTCTAAAGATTCAGCCACTTTTTTCCTCATAAGGATTCGATCATTAGAAAAGAAATATGCTTAATGAGGGAAGACAAATTTGCTCATTAGTAGGAATCTAAGGCAATACGACCCGTCGAGCAGTGTGTGAAAATGTTTATCCTTAAACACAACTCCATGTCCCCTTTTTTGTCTGACTCAATGGAAAATTTAGGCCATTAGAATGGCTGAATATTTAGAAGAAATACGGTAACAAGCATTCCACGAATGGCAATCAAGTCAGAGCTGTCAAGAAGAGTTTCTGAACTAACGAAAAGACACTCCTGAAGATGGTACAATAAATGCAGAAATATTAAGTCTTCGTGAAACTGACGTTTATCAGGTTATCACTATTTGAGTATAACAAAAACACGGAAATCCAATTTTTGAAACATGGGTTCTTCTGGGATAACTTTGCAGCCCTAAATTACAAGTGAAATAATATGGTGTCGGACATAAAACAGCAATAAATCAATCAGTGCATAGCCCGTGACCTTGCCCCACATTTGTAGCACCTCAATGCATAGCCCGTGACCTTACCCCACATTTGTAGCACCTCAATGCATAGCCCGTGACCTTACCCCACATTCGTAGCACCTCAATGCATAGCCCGTGACCTTACCCCACATTCGTAGCACCTCCATGCATAGCCCGTGACCTTATCCTACATTCGTAGCACCTCAATGCATATAGCCTGTGACCTTACCCCACATTCGTAGCACCTCCATGCATAGCCCGTGACCTTATCCTACATTCGTAGCACCTCAATGCATATAGCCTGTGACCTTACCCCACATTCGTAGCACCGCCATGCATAGCCCTTGACCATACCCCACATTCGTAGCACCTCCATGCATAGCCCGTGACCTTATCCTACATTCGTAGCACCTCAATGCATAGCCCGTGACCTTACCCCACATTTATAGCACCCCGATGCCTAGCCCGTGACCTTATCCCACATTCGTAGCACATCAATGCATAGCCCTTGACCTTGCCCCACATTCGTAGCACCTCAATGCATAGCCCGTGACCTTACCCCACATTTATAGCACCCCGATGCCTAGCCCGTGACCTTATCCCACATTCGTAGCACATCAATGCATAGCCCTTGACCTTGCCCCACATTCGTAGCACCTCAATGCATAGCCCGTGACCTTACCCCACATTCGTAGCACCTCCATGCATAGCCCGTGACCTTATCCTACATTCGTAGCACCTCAATGCATATAGCCTGTGACCTTACCCCACATTCGTAGCACCGCCATGCATAGCCCTTGACCATACCCCACATTCGTAGCACCTCCATGCATAGCCCGTGACCGTACCCCACATTCGTAGTACCTCAATGCATAGCCTGTGACCTTACCCCACATTTGTAGCACCTCAATGCATAGCCCGTGACTTAACCCCACATTTGTAGCACCCCAATGCATAGCCCATGACCTTACCCCACATTTGTAGCACCTCAATGCATAGCCCTTGACCTTACCCCACATTCGTAGCACCTCAATGCATAGCCCATGACCGTACCCCACATTCGTAGCACCTCAATGCCTAGCCCGTGACCGTACCCCACATTTGTAGCACCTCAATGCATAGCCCGTGACCTTACCCCACATTTGTAGCACCTCAATGCATAGGCCGTGAACTTACCCCACATTTGTAGCACCCCAATGCATAGCCCATGACCTTACCCCACATTTGTAGCACCTCAATGCATAGCCCTTGACCTTACCCCACATTTGTAGCACCTCAATGCATAGCCCGTGACCTAACCCCACATTTGTAGCACCTCAATGCATAGCCCGTGACTTAACCCCACATTTGTAGCACCTCAATGCATAGCCCGTGACCTTACCCCACATTCGTAGCACCTCAATGCATAGCCTGTGACTTTACCCCACATTCGTAGCACCCCAATGCAGAGCCCTTGACCTTACCCCACATTCGTAGCACCCCAATGCATAGCCCGTGACTTAACCCCACATTTGTAGCACCTCAATGCATAGCCCGTGACCTTACCCCTCATCCGTAACACCCCAATGCATAGCCGGTGACCGTACCCCACATTCGTAGCACCTCAATGCATAGCACGTGACCTTACCCCACATTCGTAGCATCTCAATGCATAGCCCGTGACCTTACCCCACATTCGTAGCACCTCAATGCATAGTCCGTGACCTTACCCCACATTCGTAGCATCTCAATGCATAGCCCTTGACCGTACCCAACATTTGTAGCATCTTAATGCATAGCCCATGAACCGTACCCCACATTCCTAGCACCTCAATGCATAGCCCGTGACCGTACCCCACATTCATAGCATCTCAATGCATAGCCCTTGACCGTACCCCACATTCGTAGCATCTCAATGCATAGCCCTTGACCGTACCCCACATTCGTAGCACCTCAATGCATAGCCCTTGACCTTGCCCCACATTCGTAGCACCCCAATGCATAGCCCTTGACCCACATTCGTAGCACCTCAATGCACAGCCCGTGACCTTACCCCACATTCGTAGCGCCTCAATGCCTAGCCCTTGACCTTACCCCACATTCGTAGCACCTCAATGCCTAGCCCGTGACCTTACCCCACATTCGTAGCGCCTCAATGCATAGCCCGTGACCTTGACCTTACCCCACATTCGTAGCATCTGGATTTATCTGGATAGTCTTTTCTTCGGATAAAATCCGCAGCTCGGCCATTATCCTTAGCAATGCTGCACTTAATGGTCCGACCAAACATCTAACATTTTAAAAGAAATATACAGGTCTTAATTTTAAGCCGCCAGTACTGGAAAAGTTGATATATTTTTCTTTATAGCCGTCTGGAAACAGTATCGAGCCTAAGTAGTTTTAATAAAAAACTTAAAAAGGCGTTTTTAGCGGAGGGATAGTAGGGTAACGTGCCTGGTAAATTTTTAAATGCCTGGAGGACTAATAGATGATCATTCTAACTGACTGAGCCAACAGTACCTTGAAAAGCTGAAAGATTGACATTGAAATAAAAAGTATCGGTACAGGCAGTAATCCAGAGGAACAGATGATTAACGCTAAAAAAAAAGACAAATTTGAAATAGTCTGGATGTATCAGTACATTTTTGTTGCTTATAAAATCTTCAAGATTATTATCAAGGGATAGTTCTGATTTTGTACTTCTTGATAAAAAAAGAAAAAGGTTCATTCTCGATTCTGTTTTAGCAATATTTTGCCTACGTTTCACAACTCATGCCTATTTAACTAAAATCTTACCAATAGTTCTAGTGTTAATACATGTATATTTCCTATCTTTCATTACATAATGAAATATCTTGAGTATGAAGGTCTAAATAGTATACCCCTTTTTAACACAATTAGAAACTTATCTTCATGGTTATTTTAGTCAAGAAGATTTTTCCTGTGCCCGTTACGTATGTTTTAGTGTTGTATTTTAGTGTAAATATATCAAGCCAATATCAAGTCTAATTTAAATTGATTGATTGTTTGGTGTTTTACGCCGCGCTCAAGATTATTTCACTTATATGTCGGCGTTGCCAGTTTTATTGTGGGAGGAAACCGGACTCAATGCCCGGAGGAAACCCACGACCTTCCGTTGGTAACTGGCAACCATTCCACATAGGTCGTTCGAGTGAAAACCCAGTCAGAAAATTTTCCAATTTTTTTGGACTGAGTAGGATTCGAACCTGCGACCCATTGGTGGAAGGGTGTTCGGATTGAGGGTCCAACGCTCCACCTAATAATTTAAAAGAATTTCAGTTTACACTCACCTGTGTATTATTAAGAGCCCTCACAGCTTGAAATGCGGCATCTTTATCCAAGAACAGAACAAATGCGACACCTTTACTTTTCCTTGTGTGTTTATCTTTAACTATAGTAACTCTGTAAATGATAAGATAATACAGGGAATTACTATCTGTATTAAATGACATTACTACTGCATATGTTCTCTCTTGTAAACCAGAGACCAGAAAGTTGGAATATCTTAACTGCTTCATACTCTGCTGAAATTAAGGGACTTCTTTGTTAAAGGGACATGAGCTGCCAAAATGTTGATATTTTGACGTTAAAACAGAATGTTGAAATTATTGGCTATTTCTCTCAAGACGAATAATTCAGAAACTTTTTATTGCTTCTAGTCTCGAAAATGTATGATAAAGTGTTGTTTTGAACTAACTTTGGCTTAGAATGAATGAATGGTCGTCCCGGTTATTTAAATTGTGTTTACATTTCGAACACGTTTTCCGTTTGTACAGGCCACATACTGTATGGATTTTCCTCATTCCAACACCAATCTTTTAGTTTTTTGATGGCCTTCAAAGTCTCTTACTGTCGTGACGATCAGAAATTATGAAAAAAGTGTGAATTTTGGCAGCTCATGCCACTTTAATGTCATCAAATTAAAGGATCAGTTTATCCACGCTAGATAAAAAGAGAAAATTGCTTCAATTCAAATTATAGCACAAACAACCATTGGCTTAGCCAGGCCATTTGACCCATTATGTTTACTTTGAAAACTAAAACACACAGGCACAGGGAAAATCTTCTTATTTTAAATTATTCATCAATCAATCAAATCTTGATCATTAAAATAAAAGATATACATGTACTCACTTGACTACTTGCCCATATTTGACAAAGACTTTGTGTAGGTCATTGTTTGTAAGAGAGAAGGGAATATTGGAGACATAGATTGTACTTTTACTCGGTGCAAGTCCTCCACTCATAGTTAGCTTTTGTCTCAAAATAAATTCAATTCACAGCAACTTCTGTAAATGCAATATTTTATCAGATATGGTAAAGATTAAGATTCAAAATATTAGATTAATAACATAAAGGTCATTCAAGAAGATAACATAAAAACAAAGTAGTTGGATTGATTGTTTGGTGTTTTACGTCGCGCTCAAGATTATTTCACTTATATGGCGGCGTTGCCAGTTTTATTATGGGAGGAAACCGGGCTCTGTGCCCGGAGGAAACCCACGACCTTCCGTTGGTAACTGGCAACCATCCCACATAGCTCGTTCGAGTGAAAACCCAGTCAGAAAATTCTCCAATTTTTTGGACTGAGTGGGATTCGAACTCGTGACCCATTGGTGGAAGGCTGTTCGGATTGAGCGTCCAACGCTCTACCTACTGAGCCACGGAGGCCCCACCAAACAAAGTAGTAGTATTCAGGGATTCATAGAAGTCCAAAATTTACAAACCGAAATTGAAAAATTCAGTTTTTTAGAAGGCAAAATTCAGTTTTTTTAAAATTTACCGACCATTTTAGGGTTAAAATTGAGTTAAAATCTATGTTACAAACCAGTTCCAATTTAATATTCCTTTTTTCATGAAAGTATGAATTCCAAGAAAAAAATCAGGTATGACAAAAAACTCATGATAATAATATATATATGTAATGTCAAACCTAGATCAAAGTTATCCCTAATCTCTTCTTCATGTACAACAATAAAAAAATACACAAATATTTAGTTAGAACTATTTGAGAACTATGGTTCAGGTGAGGTAACTAACTTGTTTCATGTTTTAAGACACTAGTTGTCTCCCCTTTTATTTTCTATACGACCAAAAACAGCTGAATAAATATAACAAGTCGCGAATTATTACGATTATTGTGGGTAATACTCCCCAAAATTTCTCAATACATCAAAATCATCTTCTTTTAGAAATGTTTAGGTAATTAAAAAGACTTCCAAAGTGCAAAATAAGCCATGTTTTGGAGACACTGAAAACGAGGCAACAACAACAACAAGAGAATGACGGCCACCGTCGTTTGACAGCGGTTTCTAAACAAACTTTTCCCTTGAACTTAGATTTTTTCATCATAAACAGTGGATATCAATCAAACAATATTCAGTTTTTCACGCCCAAATTGAGTTTGGAAATTTTAGTTTTCAAAAGGAAATTTTAAACTGAAAATATTGAGTTTTTCAACACCAAATTCAGTTTTAAACTCAATTTTACGAACCGAATATCGGTAAGTAAATTGGACTTGTATGAATCCCTGGTATTGTATATGGCACAAAGTACATTCCTATAAGCAGAACTGTAAGCGACCAACTCTAACACTGAACTCCTGTCACTCTTCTGTTAGGTTCCATGTTTGGTAGAGTTCGCTTTAAGTTTTTCAAGCAATTTCTGCCTCATTTGGACATAGATTTATGCCTCATGGTCATTTTGGAAAACTACTGAGCGTGCGCTACACACTGATAGGTAAAAAATATTTCTATATTCACTGTCGCTCGGCGGTGAACAGGTCGGGAAAGTCAACGATCGGCGGGTTGTCTACGCACTGATCAGTGGGTAAATCGACGAATGACACAGAATAGACCTTGCTGATCGGTGGGTAACGTTTGGACAAAAATGACAATTTGCTTTCTATCTGCCGTCACTTGCGGTTTCAACGCAAACAGTACACGTTTCCCAACTTTCTCCAGCTCGGTGAAGTGGTTGTTTACCGACCGATCGAGAAAAAAACGATCAGCGACTTTCCCCAACCTGACTCAATTACCTGCTTTTCTTTACCATAAATATTTGGCGAATTGCGGCGCCAGGTTTTGTTCAGCCAAGCAAAAATTTTTCCACGAAAACTGAACACTTCACAATGCGAATTCACCAGAGTTTGACTTTGATTCTCCTTTTCCCCGGCGGTTAATAATCAAACAAGACTTAATTCAGGGAGGAAACTAAATTATACGCATACCGAAGACTTTTACTATAAACTTTTAGAAAGTGGAAGTTAATGAACCACACTGCGTTTGCCAAATAGTTTTCGTAAAAGTTTTTACCCGTTCTGGACACAACAACAACACTCTGAGAAAGTCTTGTAAAGGTACGAGTGTTACGCTATGAGGCGTGTACATAGCATTGCAAGCATTACCATATACCGCAGGCGTAGAGCGACTTAGTATATACTAAGTCACTCTACGCCTGCGGTATATGGTAATGCTTGCAATGCTAGCGTGTACCAACAGTACCCAGCCCAGAATCATCTGTAGGACATCATTTTCAGGGCTTTGACCTACATCACTTTGAGGGCTGTCTCGGCGCGCACATTTTTAACATAAGCAAATATTAAAAAGCGTAACTTGTTTCACAATTGAAATATGATCAATATAACCCATTTTTAGACATTTTTGGATTGGTGTTTTATAATGGTAATGATGACTGCATCGCGAGTTGTAGATAGCTTCAGTTAAAATATCTGCTCTCAAAACGGAATAAAGATTTCCTTGAAAATATAACTGCCCTCTATGTAGGACGTATTAGTAGCTAAAAAAAGGATTAAGAAGTAATCGAGAATTTGTTGCGCATACAATAATGTAATCAGATATTTTTTGCGATATTTAAAGAGAAATATTCTGTTTTAGAAATAAAAATCTAAAAAGTTGATGGAAACCGGTAAGTTTTTTTCAGTTGATCACACTTACAAAAGTGTATGGATGGCTTTTTTTAGTGATGAGAATCTCCAAAAATGAGGTATAGCCCCTCAAGTGACGAACAGCCCCACAGGTGATGTTGGGCCTAAGAGTGCATCTGGGGGTAAGTTGATGGATACCAATAAGCTATTTAGGTTGATAACACTTACGAAAGTGTTTGGATGGCTTTTTTTAGTGATGGGAATCTCTAAAACTGAGGTATAGCCCCTCAAGTGACGAACAGCCCCACAGGTGATGTTGGGCCTAAGAGTGCATCTGGGGGTAAGTTGATGGATACCAATAAGCTTTTTCAGTTGATCACACTTACAAAAGTGTATTGATGGCTTTTTTAGTGATGAGAATCTCCAAAAAGGAGGTATAGCCCCTCAAGTGACGAACAGCCCCACAGGTGATGTTGGGCCCAAAAGTGCATATGGGGGTAAGTTAATGAATCAGATTAAGCTATTTAGGTTGATAACACTTACAAAAGTGTATAGATGGCTTTTTTAGTGATGGGAATCTCTAAAACTGAGGTATAGCCCCTCAAGTGACGAACAGCCCCACAGGTGATGTTGGGCCTAAGAGTGCATCTGGGGGTAAGTTGATGAATACCAATAAGCTTTTTCAGTTGATCACACTTACAAAAGTGTATTGATGGCTTTTTTAGTGATGAGAATCTCCAAAAAGGAGGTATAGCCCCTCAAGTGACGAACAGCCCCACAGGTGATGTTGGGCCCAAGAGTGTATCTGGGGGTAAGTTAATGAATCAGATTAAGCTATTTAGGTTGATAACACTTACAAAAGTGTATAGATAGCTTTTTGTAGTGATGGGAATCTCAAAAACTGAGGTATAGCCCCTCAAGTGACGAACAGCCCCACAGGTGATGTTGGGCCCAAGAGTGTATCTGGGGGTAAGTTAATGAATCAGATTAAGCTATTTAGGTTGATAACACTTACAAAAGTGTATAGATGGCTTTTTTAGTGATGGGAATCTCTAAAACTGAGGTATAGCCCCTCAAGTGACGAACAGCCCCACAGGTGATGTTGGGCCAAAGAGTGCATCTGGGGGTAAGTTGATGGACACCAATAAGCTATTTAGGTTGATAACACTTACAAAAGTGTATGGATGGCTTTTTTTAATGATGAGAATGTCCAAAAATGAGGTATAGCTCCTCAAGTGACGAACAGCCCCACAGGTGATGTTGGGCCCAAGAGTGTACCTGGGGGTAAGTTAATGAATCAGATTAAGCTATTTAGGTTGATAACACTTACAAAAGTGTATTGATGGCTTTTTTTAGTGATGGGAATCTCTAAAACTGAGGTATAGCCCCTCAAGTGACGAACAGCCCCACATGTGATGTTGGGCCTAAGAGTGCATCTGGGGGTAAGTTGATGGATACCAATAAGCTTTTTCAGTTGATCACACTTACAAAAGTGTATTGATGGCTTTTTTAGTGATGAGAATCTCCAAAAAGGAGGTATAGCCCCTCAAGTGACGAACAGCCCCACAGGTGATGTTGGGCCCAAGAGTGTATCTTGGGGTAAGTTAATGAATCAGATTAAGCTATTTAGGTTGATAACACTTACAAAAGTGTATAGATGGCTTTTTTAGTGATGGGAATCTAAAAAACTGAGGTATAGCCCCTCAAGTGACGAACAGCCCCACAGGTGATGTTGGGCCCAAAAGTGCATATGGAGGTAAGTTGAGGGGCTAAACCTGAGTTTTAGAGATTCCCATAACTAAAAAAAGCCATCCATACACTTTTGTAAGTGTTATCAACCTAAATAGCTTATTGGTGTCCATCAACTTACCCCCAGATGCACTCTTGGGCCCAGCATCACCTGTGGGGCTGTTCGTCACTTGTAGGGCTATACCTCATTTTTGGAGATTCTCATCACTACAAAAAGTCATCCAAACACTTCTGTAAGTGTTATCAACCTAAATCGCTTAAATGTATTCATTAACTTACTTCCATATGCACTCTTGGGCCCAACATCACCTGTGGGGCTGTTTGTGACTTGAGGGGGCTATACCTCAAATTTAGAGATTCACATCACTAAAAAAGCCATCCATACACTTCTGTAAGTGTTATCAACCTAAATAGCTTATTGGTGTCCATCAACTTACCCCCAGATGCACTCTTGGGCCCAGCATCACCTGTGGGGCTGTTCGTCACTTGTAGGGCTATACCTCATTTTTGGAGATTCTCATCACTACAAAAAGTCATCATTACACTTTTGTAATTGTACTAAACTGAGGCCCAACATCACCTGTGGGGCTGTTCGTCACTTGTAGGGCTATACATCATTTTTGGAGATTCTCATCACTACAAAAAGTCATCATTACACTTTTGTAATTGTACTAACCTGAAAAAGCTCCATGGTATACATTAATCTACCCCCAGATGCACCCTGGGGCCCAACATCACCTGTGGGTCTGTTCGTCACTTGTAGGGCTATACCTCATTTTTGGAGATTCTCATCACTACAAAAAGTCATCATTACACTTTTGTAATTGTACTAACCTGAAAAAGCTCCATGGTATACATTAATCTACCCCCAGATGCACCCTGGGGCCCAACATCACCTGTGGGGCTGTTCGTCACTTGTAGGGCTATACATCATTTTTGGAGATTCTCATCACTACAAAAAGTCATCATTACACTTTTGTTATTGTACTAAACTGAAAAAGCTCCATGGTATACATTAATTTACCCCCAGATGCACCCTGGGGCCCAACATCACCTGTGGGGCTGTTCGTCACTTGTAAGGCTATACATCATTTTTGGAGATTCTCATCACTACAAAAAGTCATCATTACACTTTTGTTATTGTACTAAACTGAAAAAGCTCCATGGTATACATTAATTTACCCCCAGATGCACCCTGGGGACCAACATCACCTGTGGGGCTGTTCGTCACTTGTAAGGCTATACCTCATTTTTGAAGATTCTCATCACTACAAAAAGCCATCCATACACTTTTGTAAGTGTTATCAACCTAAATCGCTTAATTGTATTCATTAACTTACTTCCATATGCACTTTTGGGCCCAACATCACCGGTGGGGCTGTTCGTCACTTGAGGGGCTATACCTCAAATTTAGAGATTCACATCACTAAAAAAAGCCATCCATACACTTTTGTAAGTGTTATCAACTGAAATAGCTAAATTGTGTCCATTAACTTACCCCCATATGCACTCTTGGGCCCAACATCACTTGTGGGGCTGTTCGTCACTTGTGGGGCTATACCTCGTTTTTGGAGATTCTCATCAATACAAAAAGCCATCATTAGACTTTTGCAAGTGTGACCAAGTGAAAAAGCTCACTGGTATCCATCAACTCACCCCCAGATGCACTCTTGGGCCCAACATCACCTGTGGGGCTGTTTGTCACTTGTGGGGCTATACCTCGTTTTTGGAGATTCTCATCACTACAAAAAGCCATCATTACACTTTTGCAAGTGTGATCAAGTGAAAAAGCTCACTGGTATCTATTAATTTACCCCCAGATGCACTCTTGGGCCCAACATCACCTGTGGAGCTGTTCGTCACTTGTAGGGCTATACCTCGTTTTTTGAGATTCTCATCAACACAAAAAGCCATCAATACACTTTTGTAAGTGTTATTAACCTAAATAGCTAAATTGTGTCCATTAACTTACCCCCATATGCACTCTTGGGCCCAACATCACTTGTGGGGCTGTTCGTCACTTGTGGGGCTATACCTCGTTTTTGGAGATTCTCATCAATACAAAAAGCCACCATTATACTTTTGCAAGTGTGACCAAGTGAAAAAGCTCACTGGTATCCATCAACTCACCCCCATATGCACTCTTGGGCCCAACATCACCTGTGGGGCTGTTTGTGACTTGAGGGGGCTATACCTCAAATTTAGAGATTCACATCACTAAAAAAGCCATCCATACACTTCTGTAAGTGTTATCAACCTAAATAGCTTATTGGTGTCCATCAACTTACCCCCAGATGCACTCTTGGGCCCAGCATCACCTGTGGGGCTGTTCGTCACTTGTAGGGCTATACCTCATTTTTGGAGATTCTCATCACTACAAAAAGTCATCATTACACTTTTGTAATTGTACTAAACTGAGGCCCAACATCACCTGTGGGGCTGTTCGTCACTTGTAGGGCTATACATCATTTTTGGAGATTCTCATCACTACAAAAAGTCATCATTACACTTTTGTAATTGTACTAACCTGAAAAAGCTCCATGGTATACATTAATCTACCCCCAGATGCACCCTGGGGCCCAACATCACCTGTGGGTCTGTTCGTCACTTGTAGGGCTATACCTCATTTTTGGAGATTCTCATCACTACAAAAAGTCATCATTACACTTTTGTAATTGTACTAACCTGAAAAAGCTCCATGGTATACATTAATCTACCCCCAGATGCACCCTGGGGCCCAACATCACCTGTGGGGCTGTTCGTCACTTGTAGGGCTATACATCATTTTTGGAGATTCTCATCACTACAAAAAGTCATCATTACACTTTTGTTATTGTACTAAACTGAAAAAGCTCCATGGTATACATTAATTTACCCCCAGATGCACCCTGGGGCCCAACATCACCTGTGGGGCTGTTCGTCACTTGTAAGGCTATACATCATTTTTGGAGATTCTCATCACTACAAAAAGTCATCATTACACTTTTGTTATTGTACTAAACTGAAAAAGCTCCATGGTATACATTAATTTACCCCCAGATGCACCCTGGGGACCAACATCACCTGTGGGGCTGTTCGTCACTTGTAAGGCTATACCTCATTTTTGAAGATTCTCATCACTACAAAAAGCCATCCATACACTTTTGTAAGTGTTATCAACCTAAATCGCTTAATTGTATTCATTAACTTACTTCCATATGCACTTTTGGGCCCAACATCACCGGTGGGGCTGTTCGTCACTTGAGGGGCTATACCTCAAATTTAGAGATTCACATCACTAAAAAAAGCCATCCATACACTTTTGTAAGTGTTATCAACTGAAATAGCTAAATTGTGTCCATTAACTTACCCCCATATGCACTCTTGGGCCCAACATCACTTGTGGGGCTGTTCGTCACTTGTGGGGCTATACCTCGTTTTTGGAGATTCTCATCAATACAAAAAGCCATCATTAGACTTTTGCAAGTGTGACCAAGTGAAAAAGCTCACTGGTATCCATCAACTCACCCCCAGATGCACTCTTGGGCCCAACATCACCTGTGGGGCTGTTTGTCACTTGTGGGGCTATACCTCGTTTTTGGAGATTCTCATCACTACAAAAAGCCATCATTACACTTTTGCAAGTGTGATCAAGTGAAAAAGCTCACTGGTATCTATTAATTTACCCCCAGATGCACTCTTGGGCCCAACATCACCTGTGGAGCTGTTCGTCACTTGTAGGGCTATACCTCGTTTTTTGAGATTCTCATCAACACAAAAAGCCATCAATACACTTTTGTAAGTGTTATTAACCTAAATAGCTAAATTGTGTCCATTAACTTACCCCCATATGCACTCTTGGGCCCAACATCACTTGTGGGGCTGTTCGTCACTTGTGGGGCTATACCTCGTTTTTGGAGATTCTCATCAATACAAAAAGCCACCATTATACTTTTGCAAGTGTGACCAAGTGAAAAAGCTCACTGGTATCCATCAACTCACCCCCATATGCACTCTTGGGCCCAACATCACCTGTGGGGCTGTTTGTGACTTGAGGGGGCTATACCTCAAATTTAGAGATTCACATCACTAAAAAAGCCATCCATACACTTCTGTAAGTGTTATCAACCTAAATAGCTTATTGGTGTCCATCAACTTACCCCCAGATGCACTCTTGGGCCCAGCATCACCTGTGGGGCTGTTCGTCACTTGTAGGGCTATACCTCATTTTTGGAGATTCTCATCACTACAAAAAGTCATCATTACACTTTTGTAATTGTACTAAACTGAGGCCCAACATCACCTGTGGGGCTGTTCGTCACTTGTAGGGCTATACATCATTTTTGGAGATTCTCATCACTACAAAAAGTCATCATTACACTTTTGTAATTGTACTAACCTGAAAAAGCTCCATGGTATACATTAATCTACCCCCAGATGCACCCTGGGGCCCAACATCACCTGTGGGTCTGTTCGTCACTTGTAGGGCTATACCTCATTTTTGGAGATTCTCATCACTACAAAAAGTCATCATTACACTTTTGTAATTGTACTAACCTGAAAAAGCTCCATGGTATACATTAATCTACCCCCAGATGCACCCTGGGGCCCAACATCACCTGTGGGGCTGTTCGTCACTTGTAGGGCTATACATCATTTTTGGAGATTCTCATCACTACAAAAAGTCATCATTACACTTTTGTTATTGTACTAAACTGAAAAAGCTCCATGGTATACATTAATTTACCCCCAGATGCACCCTGGGGCCCAACATCACCTGTGGGGCTGTTCGTCACTTGTAAGGCTATACATCATTTTTGGAGATTCTCATCACTACAAAAAGTCATCATTACACTTTTGTTATTGTACTAAACTGAAAAAGCTCCATGGTATACATTAATTTACCCCCAGATGCACCCTGGGGACCAACATCACCTGTGGGGCTGTTCGTCACTTGTAAGGCTATACCTCATTTTTGAAGATTCTCATCACTACAAAAAGCCATCCATACACTTTTGTAAGTGTTATCAACCTAAATCGCTTAATTGTATTCATTAACTTACTTCCATATGCACTTTTGGGCCCAACATCACCGGTGGGGCTGTTCGTCACTTGAGGGGCTATACCTCAAATTTAGAGATTCACATCACTAAAAAAAGCCATCCATACACTTTTGTAAGTGTTATCAACTGAAATAGCTAAATTGTGTCCATTAACTTACCCCCATATGCACTCTTGGGCCCAACATCACTTGTGGGGCTGTTCGTCACTTGTGGGGCTATACCTCGTTTTTGGAGATTCTCATCAATACAAAAAGCCATCATTAGACTTTTGCAAGTGTGACCAAGTGAAAAAGCTCACTGGTATCCATCAACTCACCCCCAGATGCACTCTTGGGCCCAACATCACCTGTGGGGCTGTTTGTCACTTGTGGGGCTATACCTCGTTTTTGGAGATTCTCATCACTACAAAAAGCCATCATTACACTTTTGCAAGTGTGATCAAGTGAAAAAGCTCACTGGTATCTATTAATTTACCCCCAGATGCACTCTTGGGCCCAACATCACCTGTGGAGCTGTTCGTCACTTGTAGGGCTATACCTCGTTTTTTGAGATTCTCATCAACACAAAAAGCCATCAATACACTTTTGTAAGTGTTATTAACCTAAATAGCTAAATTGTGTCCATTAACTTACCCCCATATGCACTCTTGGGCCCAACATCACTTGTGGGGCTGTTCGTCACTTGTGGGGCTATACCTCGTTTTTGGAGATTCTCATCAATACAAAAAGCCACCATTATACTTTTGCAAGTGTGACCAAGTGAAAAAGCTCACTGGTATCCATCAACTCACCCCCAGATGCACTCTTGGGCCCAACATCACCTGTGGGGCTGTTTGTCACTTGTGGGGCTATACCTCGTTTTTGGAGATTCTCATCACTACAAAAAGCCATCATTACACTTTTGCAAGTGTGATCAAGTGAAAAAGCTCACTGGTATCTATTAATTTACCCCCAGATGCACTCTTGGGCCCAACATCACCTGTGGGGCTGTTCGTCACTTGTAGGGCTATACCTCGTTTTTGGAGATTCTCATCAACACAAAAAGCCATCAATACACTTTTGTAAGTGTTATTAACCTAAATAGCTTAATTGTATTCATTAACTTACCCCCATATGCACTTTTGGGCCCAACATCACCTGTGGGGCTGCTCCTCAATTGAGGGGCTATACCTCATTTTTGGAGATTCTCATCACTACAAAAAGCCACCAATACAGTTTTGCAAGTGTGATCAAGTGAAAAAGCTCACTGGTATCTATTAATTTACCCCCAGATGCACTCTTGGGCCCAACATCACCTGTGGGGCTGTTCGTCAATTGTAGGGCTATACCTCGTTTTTGGAGATTCTCATCAACACAAAAAGCCACCAATACACTTTTGTAGGTGTGGTCAAGTGAAAAAGCTCACTGGTATTCATTAAATTACCCCCAGGTGCACTATATGGGGCCCAACATCACATGTGGGGCTGTTTGTCACTCTTGGGGCTCTTCGTCACTTGTTATCTCATTTTGGCAGATTCTCATCATTGAAAAACAGTCCATATTGCCAACATACCATTGATAGTGTCATTTAAGCGTCTGTGACAATTGGTTATTTGTATTCATGTAAAACAGAGTATATTTTTAGAAAACATTGTAAATACATATAAGCCCTTTTCGAGTTTGACTGAAATCATACGATAGAATTCGTGCTTGGAGGTATTTGCCACCAGGTATGCATTTGAACAGTCGTTTGCCTGTCCGTGTATGGTTCATTTCCATAGAAAAGCTGACAAAATTTATTGAAGTGATTTATCATTCCTTCTTTCGTATTAAACGTATCAATTGGTCTTTTAAAACTTATTGCAGTTTTTAAACTGATTTTTGAATTTATTTGATAATTTTTTTACTTAAAAGTGTGATTATTATGATAGATCTACATCCTTGAGAATCTATCGATTCATGTTATGCTGTTGCATATGCAAATAAAAAAAAAATATCATGTTTTAGTGGTTGAGTTTTTTCCTACAAAGGGTAAATAAGATTGCCGACGTATTAAATCACTAAATGCAAACTTTTAAAGATTAAAAGAAGAAAATTGCAAAATATATTTATTTTATCAGGAGAAAGAGATGAGAAAGATTAGTAATGTTCCCCTTCGTACTTAAAACAGGTCCTAGTTTTCGCATTTTCCGCCCTGAAAATGATGGCCCCCTCGGATGATCCTGTGGTAGACCCTAGCGTACAGGAAAATGTACGAGTCAGCCCCAGAAGTGATGTGAGAGCGCCCTGAAAATGATGGCCCCACAGATGATCCTGTGGTAGACCCTACTCGCGTGTACACTGCTTACCGAGTATGTTCCGCTGATATTATAAATACTGAACGTAAGTTTGCTTGTGATTTTTAAACCTTTGCCAACTGATTATTTAAGTTTTAACAAATATTTTACGCTAGTGCGATGCTCATTTCGAGTTTGACAAAAGCATGTCATATGGATATTCTCTCAATAAACTAAATAAAAGCAAAAGAAAATCAACATACGCCGTACGTTACATTAGCCGCACTCGTGTGTCTCTATCCTGGTTTACTTACTTTGCCGGTCAGGTAGAGCCACACATTAAACCGCCATTATAAGGGTAAGATAACTCATGTAACCTCATTAAGCCAATTTTTATGCTATGCTTTACAAAGAGCGATTTAACAGTTTAACAACGGTTTTCGAAGAAATCAACAGGTTCAGTGAAAAGAGGAATGTTTCAAAGATATAATATATTATTATTATTAATAGGCGGTAATAATAGGCTTAAAGGTACCGGTAGTTGAGATTAATTTAAGGATAGTTAAGACTTGGCTTAAATCTGAAATCCGAAGTCCTTCCAAATAATTCATTTAAAAGCCGTAACTAACGTTACATAGAAACAAGTTGGAGATCTCCAGGGCTTATTACCTGGAGGAAACACCCCCAGCCTTCGGCAAGTACCTGGCAACTCTTCCACATACGGCGACAGAGTGAAAAATCCACTCAGAAATCTGTCAATTTTTATTTGGTCTGAGTGTGATTCAAACTCGGGCCACATGGATGGAAGGTCTGTGTGGGACTGAGGGACTCCATCAATGGGTCCCAGGTTTGAACTTTGAATCTCACTCCGTCGCCATGTATGCGGAAGAGTTGCTATATGTTCTCGCCTACATGCAAATACCTTGCTTTCCTCCCCACTAAAACTGACAACTTCTCCATATAAGGGGGGGCCTCCGTGGCTCAGTAGGGAGAGCGTTGGACGCTCAATCTGAACAGCCTTCCACAAATAGGTCGTGGGTTCAAATCCAACTCAGTCCAAAAAATTGGAAAATTTTCTGACTGGGTTTTCACTTGAACGACCTATGTGGGATGGTTGCCAGTTATCACCGGAAGGTCGTGGGTTTCCTCCGGGCATAGAGCCCGGTTTCCTCCCACAATAAAACTGGCACCGCCGCCATATAAGTGCAATAATCTTGAGCCCGGCGTAAAACACCAATCAATTAATCAATCAATCTCCATATAAGTGCAATAATCTTTAGTGGGCATAAAACATCAATCAATCCTTAGTCCTAATTAATTAACAGGGTTGTATTTATAATTATATAGGCCTACATGTGTGTTATTGTACCATAAGAATCGTCTTTATGAAAAGTTTAATTTCTGATAAGAAAGTTTGTGTTTGTTGCAGATACACGAAACTTTATCTCCTTGCATGAATCATCTAGTGGCGAAAAAATTCCAGAAATTGTTTACAGTTGGATTTCGGTGAGATGTTAAATTTGTCTTCCTTAAAAGAGCATGTATGTATCGGAGACGAAATATAGATAAAGAACTCCTACATTTTACTGGTCAACTTACCCCTGTCAGACAGTTTGAACACCGCCATACAAGTGAAATAATCTTGAGCACGGCGTAATACACCAAACAATCAATCTAACAGAGGTTGCAGAGCGGGCGGTTGAAAGCCTTTGGCTTTTGCAAGTCGCCCACATATGGCTATCAAGTGAAAAATCAACTTGGTTTGAGTGGGATTCGATCCTGCGCCGCATCGATGAAAGCCTGGTGTCGGACTAAGGGACTATAACTTTAAACCGACTGAGCCACAAAGGCTCCCTTGCAGTACTGTATAGAGGGCTGTGAGGCAAAGCTCCTAGTAACCCTAGGGAGACTAAATATAGAAAATTGTTTGTCATAACGTTTGTCATATTTTCTTTACAGTCAAATTTCCAAGATGGCCGCCCCTAGATTTGAACTCTATGTTAAAGCAGACAGTACTGGTAAAGCAATTGGAGAATGTCCTTTTAGCATGAAGAGTTTGATGGTTATGAGTTTGAAGACAAAAATGTCTCAAGATTTAGTGAAGGTTATTCCTGTTGATATCACGAATAAGCCAGATTATTTTCTGACGTTAAACCCAGCGGGTACTGCGCCAGTTCTCATCGATAAGGAAAATGATAAAGTCATCACGGATTCGGCAGAGATTGTTGCCCATCTCGACAAATGTTTTCCTAAAGTTGACGTCCAACACGGCTACAAGGGTCCGGCTGTTGATCTAGTCGCGGGAATATTTCCAAAGGTTGTTGCTCTGCTGAAAAATAACGACCAATCAAAGTCGTCAGAGCTAAAGGAGGCTATGACACAAGAGCTCAAAAAGTTGGATGAATATCTAAAGACTTCCGATAACAAATTTCTCCTCGGAGACAATCTGACGGAGTTGGATTGTAATCTGATTCCGAAATTAAAACATCTCAGCGTTGCAGGTAACTTCTACCGCCATTATCAGATTCCCTCGGATTTGTTGGCCGTAACTGAATATGTGAAAAGGGGATTTTCCTGTCCATGCTTTCATGAAATCTGTCCCTCCGATTCCGAATTCGTACATGGGTGGAAAAGACATGGATTGATACCAGATACGGCTTAGAACTCTGGACATGATTGTAGGCAAACGAGGGCACGGAAATTGGCTTTCCCGTACATACACAACGGTGTACCTCTCAAAACTCACTAGTTTAGGGGGCTGTTTCTTAAAACATGTAGGACTGGCGTAACTTTGTGCCTCATCATAACGTGACGTTGAAGGAATAAACGAAAGTTGCCACGGCAGTTGCAGAATGCCGTCCCTAATTGCTAAGGCTGAAGTTACACCTTGTTTTAGACTAAATCGGGGGTAGCCCGGATTATCGGTCTTACGGCGACTGGTATTATATGGCTGCTCATGTGTCTTGTCGCGCACAGAGAGAAAAAAAATTCGGCAGAGCCCAGATTTCTCGGCTAAATCGGGGGATAATCTTTTGAGAAACAGAAACTACATGTAGCATCTCACTGTGAGCAATTAACCATGGATTGCAGGGCAGGATTTTACAATTTTAATGAATGGACCTTCAAAGTTGATGACCGTGGGCAGTTCGTGGTGAGTTGGGCAAGAACAAGATAGTGTACTTTGCTTGGATAAATTGCATCCTGCCCCACCAACTTAAGTAATGCAATAATATATAGTAAACAAATCTTAATCTTGGTGAAAAAACTAACGTACTTGACAAGTTACATTTCCTAACCTTAACTGAACATCACTCCCCTGTACGCTCCTGAATGACTGTGCAATCCCAGAAAGAGGCTGGTACGGTTAGATTGATTTTTGTTTTACACTGCACCTAAGATTTTTTAACTTATATGGCGGCGTTGCCAGGTTTAGTGGGTGAGAAAACCAGGCTAAATGAGAGGAAGAAATCCCTGACCTTCGGCGAGTACTTGGCAACTCTTCAACATACGGCAACCAAGTGGAAAATCCACTTAGAGGTATGGGTAGAGTTACAACTCAACTGAGCTGTTATTTAGAGGATTACTAGTGTGGCTACAATATATGTCACCGATTAATGACCCACAGTATTGAGTCCTCGCTTCCTTTGCAAACTCAGGGCATAGACTATAAAATACCCTACCATAGCAGAAACCTGTTTGTAACAAATCACATGGCTACTTGTTTTTGATTGATGTAAAACTTGGCACTCAAGATTATTTCAGTTAGAGGTCAGCATTGTGAAATTTGGTGGGTGGAGGAAACCAGGCGCCTTTGTTCAGAAGAATCCCCCGACTTACAGCGTATACCTGGTAACTGTTCCGCATAGGACAATCAAGTGAAAAATCCAATCGGAAAGTTTTCAATTTTCTCCGAGGGGCCTTGTGATCTTTTGGTCGGCGGGTACTTTTGTGGTCGTATAACCTTAGCTGTTGAGGGCACTGTTCAATCAATCTAAAGAAACACTTCATACTGTAGTAGGGGCCTCCGTGGCTCAGTAGGTACATGTAGAGCGTTGGACGCTCAATCCGAACAGCCTTCCACCAATGGGGCGCGGGTTTGAATCCCACTCAGTCCAAAAATTGGACAAGTTTCTGACTGGGTTTTCACTCGAACGACCTATGCGCCATATAAGTGAAATAATCTTGAGCGCGGCGTAACACACCAAACAATCAATCAATCATACTGTAGTAGTAGTTTTGAGTGTAGCATAAAATACCTCTAAATCAACCATCTCTATAATACAGGAGGAACTAACTACAAGACATAATCTCTTTTTCTTAACACTCTTTAATTAATCCTGCTAGCATTTTATTTGAAATTGGCGTCAAAATCATATTTCTCTTCTGATCCAAAATTCATAGCTTCCGTCAAGGCATCAGAGAGTTTACCGGCCAGTACATCTGAAAAAGAAACAAAAAACAAAACAATGAATAGAATGTTCAAGTGTTATGAGCTGCCGGAATTCGTAAATGATTCAAACAGTGACACAATTAGAGGGGTTGGGGGTCATGGACAAACTAATAATTAATGATAAAAAATTAAAGACATCACCACGTCCTCAGTTGTTTTTTAACAACACGAGCTTTCAACACCTGTGCCGGTGTCTTCAATTTTTGATACAAGTGTAACATGTCAGTTACACTTGACGAAGACACCGGCACAGGTGTCGAAAGCTCGTGTTGTTAAAAAACAACTGAGGACGTGGTGATGTCTTTAATTTTTTATCATTAGTACGGAACCCACGTTTAAAGAGAGTTTCAAACATTTCTTAAAACTAATAATTAACAATGGAATGAGGAAAATAGAACCGCAATAGTGTTCGAAAGTAAATTGATTGATTGTTTGGTGTTTCACGCCGCGCTCAAGATTATTTCACTTATATATTGGCGTGGCCAGTTTTATTGTGGGAGGAAACCGGGCTCTATGCCCGGAGGAATCCTGGCAACCATCCCACATAGGTCGTTTGAGTGAAAACCCAGTCAGAAAATTCGAAAGTAAACAGAATTTCAATATTTCTGACTAACGTTCATTCATTCTGGGCCGAAGTTAGTTTAGTTAGTTTAGTTTCCAGACTAGTTGCATTAAGAATACTTCATAACTACAAACTTTTGCTTTCATTAAAGAGATATCAACATTTTGGCAGTTCATGCAACATTTATACAATTTTTATAATGATATATGTTCTATGATTTGATATAATATATTTGTTCCTAATTTATATTTCTCAATTAAACAGATCATTTTTCTGAATAAAGTGTTACTGGGGTGGAATATATTAATTTTTTTCCAACTACGTTTATTCTAATTCATTGAAACTTGAGCAAGATTTATCTTAGAAAAATTAAACACTAAAAGACATAGGCAAAGGGATTTAGGTAACCATGGAGACATTGATTAAGGTGATTTGGAAATTGACATATATCAACGTTTTGATTGATTGATTGACATATTACGCCGCATGTCTATTTCACTGATATGGCAACGTTGCCAGGTTTAGTGGAGGAGGAAACCGGGCTCTGTGCCCGAGGGAAAATCTTGATCTTCGGTAAGTACCTAGCAACTCTTCCACTTATGACGATCAAGGGAAAAATCCACTCAGAAATTTTTCTATTTTTTAATTTGGTCAGTGATTTGAATCGTTGGAAGGCCTGTGCCTGAGTGAGGGACTATCACTCTTTCTACGGGAGCCATCGAGGCTCCGGCCCTCTTAGAGGATTTGTGTTTTTCCACTCACCAGCTTTCTTCCTTTTACGCTTCATCTTTTTGTAGTCTTTTTTCCGACTTTTGTTAAGTTGTTCATTGCCTGCGATTTTTGGGCGCTTTTTAGTAATTTCTGATGTGACTTCAAGACTTTGCGTGGATGTTGTTGTTGCACCACTCCCTGGTAACGACACTGTGACATCTTTCAGCTGAAACATACAAAAAGATAGTGGTGTAAACAAAATACAAACAATGAATAAGCTCCAAATATTGTATAGATTTTGCGGTAAAAAAAAAAAAACTTTTTCAGAAAGAAATAACATTAACTTTTATTTTCAAGAGTTTCACAAAGAATCGCCTAAGTTATACTCTACCAGAACACGTTACGATTGATGATTTCTACCAAGCTAATTTTACAATTTGAGTCTAATATAATGCTAGATCTCCCTGTGGTACCAGCAGCCTGTTTCACTAAGCGGCGGGCGTAGCGTAAGTTTTCACGTATTAAACTGTCAAAGCAACCCATATTGTAGAGATACATGTACGTTAGTATGAAAGTTATGCAAAAAAATACATCTACGCTGCTTTGTGAAACAGGCCACAGGTAACCATTCCACTTAGGGCAATCGGATCCAAGGTAAATTCTGGCCAGTATTTTTCCATTATTATGGAAATTATAACATAAGAGTTACCTCCCCTTGGTCTTCCCACTCATCACTAGAGTTCTCCATGGCAACATCTTGCTGTGTACTGATTGTTTCTTCTGTTGTCATGGTAGCATCCTCAATGTCCTCCTCATTCATGACACCTTTTAAAGGCCCAAGGGAAGTAACTAGCATGTGCTGAGTTGTCTCCCCTCCCAAATCTACAAACCAACAATAAAACATACCAATAATTTGAAGAAATTGACTTGATAGTCTTAACAATAAATCATCCTTATAAATATTTTGAATTTAGACATGGGGCCCGTTTTACAAAGCAGTCGCAAGCTATGTTCGACGTAATTACTATGGCATCACAATACTTAAGAGATACGTTGTCATAGTAGTTACGGTTGACGTAAAGTTACGCCAGCTTTGTAAAACAGCCCCCTGGCTTGTATTGTTAATATTCAGTCAAATATTGTATTAATAAAGTAATATTTGATAATCAACCACCCAAAGGTTTAGCGATTGTTCTTTTGTCGCTTTTGTACGAAACTGTGGGGTGACTTCATACCAGAAGTTGTAAACCAGAAGTTTTATCCCATTGACATCAACTTCAATTCAACAGTAAAAACTCCCTCTCGACCTATCATACAATCGGTGGAATATTGTTAGTTTTTTTGACACCCTTCCATGGGTATAAGGGCAGATATTTGGTGCCTAGCATTAATATTTTTCGGAGGCGAAGCAAAGATAAACTATCTGTCAGACACCAAATATCTACCTGTCTATCCATGGAAAGCCATCAAATAATGAATTTATTACCATCCAGAGCAGCTTGTTTACTTAAAACTGAGAATAATCAGCTGTTCTTTATGAGAAAAATTCACTTAAATGGGCTGAGTTGCTCTCAAAAGTGTATCACGCTTGAGCCAGGTCTAATGACGTCGCGAAATTCTATTGTAACGTGTAAAGTTATACTGAGACAAGCAAAGCGTTCTATGCTTTCGAAACATTCTAAACTGACGCGACCATAGGATTTTGTGTTGACTGAAAGGCCTTTACTAAGTGGTAATATCCCCGTTTGACACTTAAACTCCTGGGTGATAGAGAATCAAATATAAGCTGCAATCATCATCAGGGAAATTACTGAATTAGTAAATAACAGACACTAATCAAATATATACCAGAAAAAGCACTTGGTTACAGACTCACATTCTGGGCATTTAAACCAATGAAATGCCTAGAAATTTCTCTGGCTAGTGATAATATAAGTATACTTATTATCCCTAAGAGAAGTTTCTGTGCCATTTGATTGGTCAATTGACATCCGATAAATACTAGTAATCGTATCGGGTGTCCGATGAAAGCTCGACCGTTATCAATTACCACGCTGACCATGTAAATACTTCGTATCCCCCCCTCCTCGAACCATGATAACTATTAATGTATATGTCGTTCCTGTGTGGGTATTTGTTTGAAATATGGTGTCTGTCGATCGTATTTCTTGAGGGGATAGAAAGTCATGATGAATTCATAATATCGAAGAGCTTAATTGTTTGAAAACATGCTTTAAGTGGCATGAGCTGCCAAAATTCACACTTTTTTCATAATTCCTGATCGTCGCGACAGTAAGAGGCTTTGAAGACCATCAAAAAACTAAATGATTTGTGTTGGAATGAGGAAAATCCATGCTGTATGTCAACTGTACGAACCGAAAACGTGTTTGAAAATTAAACAAAATTTAAATAACCGGGACGACCATTCATTCATTCTAAGCCAAAGTTAGTTCAAAACAATACTTTATCGTACAATTTTGAGACTAGAAGCACTAAAAAGCTTCTGAATTATATATCTTAAGAAAAATAGCCAATAATTTCAACATTCTGTTTTAAGGTCAAAATATCAACATTTTGGCAGCTCATGCCACTTTAATGTATATGTTGTTCTTGTGTGGGTATTTGGTTGAAATATGGTGTCTGTCGATCGTATTTCTTGAGGGGATAGAAAGTCATGACGAATTTATAATATCGAAGAGCTTAATTGTTTGATATTCTAAATTAAAAGTCTGATATCTGCAGTAATAGAAAACATGCTTAAAGTGGCATGAGCTGCCAAAATTCACACTTTTTTCATAATTCTTGATCGTCGCGACAGTAAGAGGCTTTGAAGACCATTGAAAAACTAAATGATGTCAACTGAAAGTACAGACTGAAGCTCGTACTTCGTTGACCCTGGCCAAAATACGAACCTTTTTTTTTACGGAGTCGCCAAACCATGAGCTTCCATAAATCGCAATTATGTTGATTAATTGTGTCTGTTGATTCACAGAGCTCAGTAGTTCAAAAGTGTATTAGGGTTGAGCCTGGTATAAATGTCCTCGGGCAACAAAGACATTCAATTGTGACGTTACAAAGATAAACGTGGTTTAGGTCATTCTGTCTTGTACAACAGGTCCCTTGAATCTATCTTTGTTAAAGTGGCATGAGCTGCCAAAATGTTGATATTTTGCCGTTAAAACAGAATGTTGAAATTATTGGCTATAATATCGAAAAACCGAAAACGTGTTTGAAAAGTAAAAAAAATTTAAATAACCGGGACGACCATTCATTCATTCTAAGCCAAAGTTAGTTCAAAACAATACTTTATCGTACATTTTCGAGACTAGAAGCACTAAAAAGCTTCTGAATTATATGTCTTGAGAAAAATAGCCAATAATTTCAACATTCTGTTTTAAGGTCAAAATATCAACATTTTGGCAGCTCATGCCACTTTAATGTACATGTATATGTCGTTCTTGTGTGGGTATTTGTTTGAAATATGGTGTCTGTCCATCATATTTCTTGAGGGGATAGAAAGTCATGACGAATTTATAATATCGAAGAGCTTAATTGTTTGATATTCTAAATTAAAAGTCTGATATCTGCAATAATAGAAAACATGCTTAACAAGGATAGATACAAGGGGCCTGGACCCTGTTTCACAAAGCGGCGTAGCGTAAGTTTTCACGTAACTGCCATAGCAACCCATACTGTAGAGATACGTTAGTAAGAAAGTTACGCAAAAAATACATTTACGACGTTTTGTGAAACAGGCTCCAGTTGTACAAGACAGAATGACCTAAACCATGTTTATCTTTGTAACGTCACAATGTCTTTGTTTCCCTGAGGACATTTATACCAGGCTCAACCCTAATACACTTTTGAACTACTGAGCTCTGTGAATCAACAGACACAATTAATCAACATTGTTGCGATTTATGGATTGATTGATTGTTTAGTGTCTTACGCCGCGCTCAAGATTATTTCACTTAAATGGCGGCATTGCCAGTTTTATTGTGGGAGGAAACCGGGCTCTGTGCCCGGAGGAAACCCATGACCTTCCATTGGTAACTGGCAACCATCCCACATGGGTCGTTCGAGTGAAAGCCCAGTCAGAAAATTTTCCAATTTTTTGCGATTTATGGAAGCCCATGCTTTGGCGACTCCGTAAAAAAAAGGTTCGTATTTATGACAGGGTCAACAAAGTACGAGCTTCAGTCTGTACTTTCACTGAGACAAGGAATCGCACGATGCATAAAGCAGGATACGATATCTTACCAAAAGCTAATCAACCAATCAGATTCCAAGAAATTGCTTCTATGATAATTATATTTATGATCACTAAACACACGGGCACAGGGAAAATCTTCTTGTCTAAAATAACCACAGAGACAAGTTTCTAATTGTGTTAAAAAGAGGTATATCATTTAGACCTTTACACCCCATAAATTAATAATTGTATGTGTACCTTTCAACATATCTTGTTCCTGATCTTCTAAAGCGGCCATGTCAAACGCTTTACTCATCTCTTGTACAAACTCTGCACTAACATGGGTAGGAAGGGTGTGCTGTTCTGGGGGATGGGTGAAGTAAGTGATCTTACCACTGAAAACAACAACAGAAATCTCGGTAATAAAAATTAAACATTTCAGAATTAATCGAGTAGACGTTTGTGCAGCACTACAGATTATAAAACTTGTGCCTAAATCCAATTTTGGCTGTTTGTGCCTAAATTCATTTTTGGCTGTGCCTAAATCCATTCTTGGCTAATTGTGCCTAAATTCATTCTTGGCTGTTTGTGTCTTAATTCATTCTTGGCTGTTTGTGCCTAAATCCATTCTTGGCTGTTTATGCCTAAATTCATTCTTGGCTGTTTGTGCCTAAATCCATTCTTGGCTGTTTGTGTCTAAATCCATTCTTGGCAGTTTGTGTCTAAATCCATTCTTGGCTGTTTGTGCCTAAATTCATTCTTGGCTGTTTGAGCCTAAATTCATTCTTGGCTGTTTGTGTCTAAATCCATTCTTGGCTGTTTGTGCCTAAATCCATTCTTGGCTGTGTGTGCCTAAATCTATTCTTGGCTGTTTGTGCCTAAATGCATTCTTGGCTGTTTGTGCCTAAATCCATTCTTGGCTGTTTTTGCCTAAATCCATTCTTGGCTAATTGTGCCTAAATTCATTCTTGGCTGTTTGTGCCTAAATTCATTCTTGGCTGTTTGTGGATAAATTCATTCTTGGCGGTTTGTGCCTAAATCCATTCTTGGCTGTTTGTGCCTAAATTCATTCTTGGCTGTTTGTGTCTTAATTCATTCTTGGCTGTTTGTGCCTAAATCCATTCTTGGCTGTTTGTGCCTAAATTCATTCTTGGCTGTTTGTGCCTAAATCCATTCTTGGCTGTTTGTGTCTAAATCCATTCTTGGCAGTTTGTGTCTAAATCCATTCTTGGCTGTTTGTGCCTAAATTCATTCTTGGCTGTTTGAGCCTAAATTCATTCTTGGCTGTTTGTGTCTAAATCCATTCTTGGCTGTTTGTGCCTAAATCCATTCTTGGCTGTGTGTGCCTAAATCTATTCTTGGCTGTTTGTGCCTAAATGCATTCTTGGCTGTTTGTGCCTAAATCCATTCTTGGCTGTTTTTGCCTAAATCCATTCTTGGCTAATTGTGCCTAAATTCATTCTTGGCTGTTTGTGCCTAAATTCATTCTTGGCTGTTTGTGGATAAATTCATTCTTGGCGGTTTGTGCCTAAATCCATTCTTGGCTGTTTGTGCCTAAATCCATTCTTGGCTGTTTTTGCCTAAATCCATTCTTGGCTAATTGTGCCTAAATTCATTCTTGGCTGTTTGTGCCTAAATTCATTCTTGGCTGTTTGTGGATAAATTCATTCTTGGTTGTTAATGTTTGTGTCTAAATCCATTCTTGGCTATTTCTGTCTAAATCCATTCTCGGCTGTTTGAGCCTAAATCCATTCTTGGCTGTTTGTGCCTAAATTCATTCTTGGCTGTTTGTGCCTAAGTTCATTCTTGGCTGTTTGTGCCTAAATCCATTCTTGGCTGTTTGTGCCTAAATCCATTCTTGGCTGTGTGTGCCTAAATTCATTCTTGGCTGTTTGAGCCTAAATCCATTCTTGGCTGTTTGTTTCTAAATTCATTCTTGGCGGTTTGTGCCTAAATTCATTCTTGGCTGTTTGTGCCTAAATCCATTCTTGGCTGTTTGCGCCTAAATCCATTCTTGGCTGTTTGTGCCCAAATCCATTATTGGCTGTTAGTGCCCAAATCCATTCTTGGCTGTTAGTGCCTTAATCCATTCTTGGCTGTTTGTGTCTAAATCCATTCTTGGCTTTTGTGCCTAAATCCATTCTTGGCTGTTTGTCTCTAAACCCATTCTTGGCTTTTGTGCCTAATTACATTCTTGTCTGTTTGTGCCTAAATCCATTCTTGGCTGTGTGTGCCTAAATCTATTCTTGGCTGTTTGTGCCTAAATGCATTCTTGGCTGTTTGTGCCTAAATCCATTCTTGGCTGTTTTTGCCTAAATCCATTCTTGGCTAATTGTGCCTAAATTCATTCTTGGCTGTTTGTGCCTAAATTCATTCTTGGCTGTTTGTGGATAAATTCATTCTTGGCGGTTTGTGCCTAAATCCATTCTTGGCTGTTTGTGCCTAAATCCATTCTTGGCTGTTTTTGCCTAAATCCATTCTTGGCTAATTGTGCCTAAATTCATTCTTGGCTGTTTGTGCCTAAATTCATTCTTGGCTGTTTGTGGATAAATTCATTCTTGGTTGTTAATGTTTGTGTCTAAATCCATTCTTGGCTATTTCTGTCTAAATCCATTCTCGGCTGTTTGAGCCTAAATCCATTCTTGGCTGTTTGTGCCTAAATTCATTCTTGGCTGTTTGTGCCTAAGTTCATTCTTGGCTGTTTGTGCCTAAATCCATTCTTGGCTGTTTGTGCCTAAATCCATTCTTGGCTGTGTGTGCCTAAATTCATTCTTGGCTGTTTGAGCCTAAATCCATTCTTGGCTGTTTGTGGCTAAATCCATTCTTGGCTGTTTGAGCCTAAATCCATTCTTGGCTGTTTGTTTCTAAATTCATTCTTGGCGGTTTGTGCCTAAATCCATTCTTGGCTGTTTGCGCCTAAATCCATTCTTGGCTGTTTGCACCTAAATCCATTCTTGGCTGTTTGTGCCCAAATCCATTATTGGCTGTTAGTGCCTTAATCCATTCTTGGCTGTTTGTGTCTAAATCCATTCTTGGCTTTTGTGCCTAAATCCATTCTTGGCTGTTTGTCTCTAAACCCATTCTTGGCTTTTGTGCCTAATTACATTCTTGTCTGTTTGTGCCTAAATTCATTCTTGGCTGTTTGTGCCTAAATTATTCTTGGCCGTTTGTTGTGACTGTCAGACAACAATAGCTGGGGATTGACTGTGCACCTTTTGGGCGTAAAACTGAGTTCTAGTCCTAGTTCCTAGATTAGTAACTTCTTTCTTTTCTACTAATTTATAGGTTTACCAAAAACCACAACACACTGGTGGTATGTCCCTTCAAATAAAGTCGTTTTAAAAATGCTTCAGTCCAGAATAGTGACTGTCTAAAGGCCCATTCTCACGTTTCTACACATATTTGTCGGACCGACTTGTAGTATGCGATTAAAATGGATGCTTTTAATTGGTTCATACGATTTGTCAACCAATCAAATGCATCCGTTTGATTGGCATGCTATAAATCGCACTGTGAGAATGGGCCATTAAATAACTAATATCGTCGATGATAAACAAATGGTCTAATAGTAAAAGTCTTGTCAACCAATCAAATGCATCCATTTGAATCACATGCTACAATTCGGTACGACAATTGTTTACCCTGTCCAATCTTGTAGTACAGCCCGTGCGGCTTTATCCACATCAGGGATACCTCCTTTCTTCAACTTTCCCAACCGACGAGCCAAAAGGGATAAAAATTCCCCGACATCTTTGTAGTCTGCCAAACCATAGTGTAACATCATCTGAAGAAAGAAATAAGACCATGGTGATATATTATCTAAATTCAACTTTGCGAATCCAAATTGTTTTTCAATGTTTGTTGACATCAACATTAAAAATAAAAGATATATTGATTGATTGATTGGTGTTTTACGCCGCGCTCAAGATTATTTCACTTATATGGCAGCGTTTCCAGTTTTAGTGTGGGAGAAAACCGGTCTCTGTGCCCGGAGGAAACCCACGACCTTCCGTTGGTAACTGGCAACCATCCCACATAGGTCGTTCGAGTGAAAACCCAGTCAGAAAATTTTCCAATTTTTTGGGGACTGAGTGGGATTCGAACCCGCGACCCATTGGGGGAATATAAGCATGACATATGCTTGTACAAAGGTGTTGAGTTGTAGGTGTGTGAGATGAAATAACAAGTATTTACCACATCATAGCACTTTAATTGATTGATGTTTTACTCCGCACTCAAGATTATTTCACTTATTTGCCAGCGTTGCCAGGCTTAGTGAAGGAGAAAACCAGGCTCTTTGTGAGAGCAAACCTCTGACCTTTGGCAAGGACCAGGCAAATCTATATACAGCCGTCATATGAAAAATCCACATATATTTTTCATTTTTTATTTGATCAGAGTTGAATTCAATCCTGCACTGTATCAATGGATAGATTGATGTTTTACGCCGCAATCAGCTCAGGTTTACTGAGAGGAAACCGGGCGTTTGCCGAGAGGAAACCCTTGACCTTTAGCATGTACCTCGCGATGCATCGATGTGAGGCTTGTGTCGGACTGAGGTACTATCACTCTAACCAACTGAGCCACTGACACCCTTCACTTTTACTCGACTTTTTTGTTGGTTGTCTAGCTTTGGACTCTGTTTGTGAATATGAGTGTGGAACGGAAGCTGTGTATGTTTGTAAATAAAATAATAAAGTTGCATGAGCAGCAAAAATTTCAATTTTTTTTCCGAAGAATTCTGATTGTCCCTACAGCAAGAGGCTTTGAAAGTCATTGAAAAAAGTAATTGACGTTGGAATGAGGAAACTCCATAGAGTCTGTGTACAGGGGTAAAAGAGTTCGAAAAGTAAACAATTTTTAACAAAGCTTAAAGTGGCATGAGCTGCCAAAATGTTGATATTTTGACGTTAAAACAGAATGTTGAAATTATTGGCTATTTTTCTTAAGACATAATTCAGAAGCTTTTAAGTGCTTCTAGTCTCGAAAATGTACAATAAAGTATTGTTTTGAACAAACTTTGACTTAGAATGAATGAATGGTCGTCCCGGTTATTTAAATTTTGTAACTTTTCGAACACATTATTCTGGTTCGTATAGGCGGCATACTGTCTGGATTTTCTTCATTCCAACGCCAATCATTTAGTTTTTTGATGGCCTTCAAAGCCTCTTACTGTCGTGACGATCAGAAATTATGAAAAAGTCTGAATTTTGGCAGCTCATGCCACTTAAAATAACTGGGAAGAACATTCATTCTAAAACAATTGGTTTAAAACACTACTTTAACGTACATTTTCTAGACGAATGGCTTCTGAATTGCCCATATTGAGAAAAAAGTAATGATTGATAGATACAATAACATACCTGTTGTTTATTACACCTTTTTAATATCGCATCTACAGGTGAGGCTGGGTCAGGTAAGCTCTCTAACTGAATAAATGAAATACAAAAATTCCACAATCAAGATATTTCACTTTTGGCCTTGAAGGATTTATAGACAGTCTTTGGAAATATTTTCTAATTTCCTTTTAGTCTGTTGTAGAACATGTACTTTAAAAGCCTGACCAAAAAGAAAATTAAATTTCGGTCGCAGCACATACAAAATTCAAGCTACGTTTGGCGATCTACAATGCTTATGAAAGTTAATTATCTCAGAGACTTATGACGTCAAACACGACCTCCGTTGTGTACGTACCCTCACAGCGATGACGTAATAAATGATTTCTGCTGTCTCAGTAAGTCTTCGTGGCAGTTTGTACACATCGAAGGTCGTGTATGACGTCATTTTTCCGAGTAGTTACGAAAAATATGCATATTTCCTCACCGTTCTTTTTTTGACTACCAGGGAACTAACGCGAAGGTTGTTTCGTTTCAACTGATGTTTTTCAAATATACATTTAGTCCATAAACAAACACAAACCAGCTTTAAATCCTGTTCATAAATCCTTTAACCTTTAGCCTGAAACTGTCCACCTTTCCAATTATCAGACAAACAGTTGATATTTCTACACATTAAAAGGGGTTTGAAAACAATTATAATGTGACTATTGAATCTTTTGGTTGATTGGTTGATATTTTGTGTCCCAATAAATCATTTTTGGATGTAGAGACAGTAAGAAATCAAAATTCTAGGCACTAACCCATCTTTCAAGAATTGAGAAAAAAAAAAAAAACAAGAAAATTTAACAGTAATACCAGGATACAGACTAATAAACCCTTAAGGTTTAGAAGATGTTTCGAACTTTATAGGATTTACGCCATTTCTCTGCAGGTGCATTGCGTCATAGACAAATGAGGATTTCAACGTCAAATTGATTGATTGATTGATTGTTTGGTGTTTTACGCCGTGCTCAAGATTATTTCACTTATATGGCGGCGTTGCCAGTTTTATTGTGGGAGGAAACTGGGCTCTTTGCCCGGAGGAAACCCACGACCTTCCGTTGGTAACTGGACTAACTGGCAACCATCCCACATAGGTCGTTCGAGTGAAAACCCAGTCAGAAAATTTTCCAATTTTTGGACTGAGTGGGATTCGAACCCGCGACCCATTGGTGGAAGAACGTCAAATTGATCCAAAAACTCAATGTAGCGTCACTTTGCCATACGGCAATTCTTAAGCCAAATGGGTTTATTGTAAAAATTTTAGCTAACTTATAGAAATTAAGAAATGGCACAAAAAATCGGTGAAGTAAGAATGGCTGTAGTCTAACCTTGACACAGTTCCTCAGTATTACAGATGTATCAGAGGTACCGGATGCCATTACAATACCAGGGCTATCCAATAACTTAATGTGTTTATCCAACTGTACTTCTTGCATTAACCTGTAGAAAACCAAAATTCCAAATACCAATTAATCCATTTACAAGTATGCTAAAACAAAAATTTGACAGTGCAAAACACGTAAATTCAGATTATCAATTACGGTAAGAATTCCGCTAATTCAAGTACTCAAAACATTACGAAAAGCACTCTAAAAGTTTGAGACTTTTCTTTGGGTGTCTTACCTCCTGCATGGAGCGACCGATAATCCTATCGAGCCATCGCTATTGTTGTTGTTTTAGACCAAACATGGCAGAAAGTAGTCTAATAATTTGTTATCTTCACATTGCTCGTCCTTGAATAAGCGGAATTCTTACCGTAAGACATTAATGTTTAAACAAGTGCGGGAACATTTACAGATATGCTCATCAATCCACCCCCCGACCCCCAACCACCAAAACGGCAGAAAATAAACATCGGCTAACTGAGTTCTTTTGTTATGGTTATCAACATTTTCTGACAGATTCAAGTTAATTTAAGATATATGGTAACAATAACGCTAAGGATTGATTGTTGATTGTTGGGATTTGAACATGCAACCCATTGATGAAAGGCCTATGTCCGACTGAGAAACATAAATACTCAATAGAAAGTCATTGATATTGTAAGTCTGTGGCTACCCTCAAAAGGTAATTTCTCTAAATGTTGGTATTCCCGAATATCAAGTGAGAGCATTCAAAAGCAGAGAGAATTTGTAAATTGAACCAGAAACTAGAGTAACAAAAAAGGTGGGAACAATGCATTGTTTTACTTGGTTATTAGCAATTTTATATATATTTATGAATACTAAAATGCAAAATGAAAATCTTCTTGTCTAAAATTTATTGGTTGTTTGGTGTTTTATGCCGCGTTCAAGATTATTTCACTTATATGGCGGCGTCGCCAGTTTTATTGTGGGAGGAAACCGGGTTTTATGCCCGGAGGAATCCCATGACCTTCTGTTGGTACTAGCGCTAAGAAAGATTTTTGGATGACCGCTCCTGTGTTTTTGTTTAAATGTTTCGCTGGATTTGCTTCAGTTTTATCAACTTATGTACACGGAGACCACAGACATATCAAGCAAAACGTGGTTCAAAACTGAGCCCAGAAATAGTTCTCCAGATAAAAAGGTTTCTAAGCATTAATTAGTGGGGTAGGAAATCTGTTTTTTTTTGCCAAGAGGAAACCTAGCTTTTGCCCAGAGGAAACCTAGCTTTTGCCAAGAGGAAACCTAGATTTTGCCCAGAGGGCACCTAGCTTTTGCCCTGAGGAAACTTAGCTTTTGCCCAGAGGAAACCTAGCTTTTGCCCTGAGGAAACCTAGCTTTTGCCCTGAGGAAACCTAGCTTTTTATTTCTAAATGTCTTTCAAAGTATATCTACATTGTGACATCGCTTTTACTGGGCAAAATATGTAAAATAACACAGCCATATTTATTTTATATCTCTAATACACTATAGGAGAAATGTACCGTATTTCTTCTAAAGATTCACCCACTTTTTTCCTCACAAGGATCAAACCAATAGAAAAGCAATATGCTAAATGTGGCCAGAAAAATTTGCCGATTAGAGGGAATATAAGGCAATACCACCTGCTGTGCAGCATGTGAAAATGGTTATCCTTAAAAACAGTCTGACTCAATGGAAAATTTAGGCCATTAGAATGGCTGAATCTTTAGAAGAAATATGGTAATTCTAATGAGATGATATACTGTACCTGGTGACACCGGGTGTGGCTCCAACATTACAAGCCTTAGACCTCTTCAGACTGTTGATAATACTACTCTTTCCAGTGTTTGGGAAACCTAAAAAAAGTAAATAAGAATCTTTGACTGATTGATAAAATAAGTTAACAGAAGTTTTCTCAGAACATTTTGCAAATCAATGAAAAAATGTTTTTCTACTTTTTGTCGAGTTCTCTTTTTGTAAATTAACCGACACTGATTGACCCGGAAAAATTCCGGGTTAGGATGAGAATCCGACTCACGACTTAGGGTTACTGTCCCACCCCTCGATGATTGCAGCTTGCTTTTTGTAAACATCAAACACAAAATTGTATTACACCAGGGGATCGTTATTGGAAAAATTGCGCTTGGCATAAGTCTAATGCAATGCAAAATTGTCCTGGCAGCATTTCAAGTGGCATTAGCTGCCAAAATTCACACTTTTTCATAATTTCTGATCGTCACAACAGTGAGAGGCTTTGAAGGCCATCGAAAAACTAAACGATTTGCGTTGGAATGAGGAAAATCCATACAGTATGTGGCCTGTACGCACCGAAAACGTGTGCGAAAAGTAAACAAAATTTAAATAATCAAAGTTAGTTCAAAACAATACTTTATCGTACGTTTTCGAGACCAGAAGCACTAAAAAGCTTCTGATTTGAAAGTCTTGAGAAAAATAGCCAATAATTTCTACATTTTGTTTCAACCTCAAAATATCAACATTTTGGCAGCTCATGCCACTTTAAATGAACATTTTGTATCTTCACGATTACTTGACCAACAAGTACGAAGTTAAGCAAATGTTGTGAAAAACATTCCCGAAAGTTAAAGAAAACTCATGAAACATACCAACAACTCCGACCCTAATTGATGTTTTAATATCAGCATTTCGGCAATAGTTTCCTAATAACTTCATCAACATCTCAGCTCCGAGACATCCGCTTGATTTCCTCAGTTCATCACTGGCAAGATTTAGAGGAACTTTACTGTGTGACTGAAAAACAGAGTAACCTCCCTTATAAAGAGCTCTTCAAAATAAATCAAAGTTTATTGTAATAGACCCTTTCGGCTTAAGGATTGACGCTTGCGCAGAAGCCCCGTTGTATGGCAAAATGACGCTAAATTGAGTTTTTGGATCAATCTGACGTCAGAATCGTGCTCATGTTGTCTATGACGTAATGCAAAAGAGGCGTGTCACAGCGACTGCAACAGAGAGATATACACGTCATTCTAAGCCGCCGTCTATACATCAATAAATAAAAGGTTTATTAACGTCACTTGTGTATGACATCATCACAGCAATAGTAATGTATATATCACATGTCAACTGTGACGTCACGGCCCTAACGCTAATTAATCCGTGGTTATTTTAGACAAGAAGATTTTCCCTGTGCCTGTGTGTTTTAGTGTTCAGAAATAAATAAAAGGTTTATTAATGTCACTTGTGTATGACATCATCACAGCAATAGTAATGTATATATCACATGTCAACTGTGACGTCACGGCGCTAAAGCTAATTCATCTGTGGTTATTTTAGACAAGAAGATTTTCTCTGTGCCCGTGTGTTTCAGTGTTTATAAATAAATAAAAGGTATACAAGCGTACAGATATCATTAAAGGATAGATGTCAAGTCTAAGTCAATGCCTCCTATTTGGTAATCAATTTGTTTAAAAACTTACACCGTATAGACTTACGAACGTAGCCAAAAGGAAAATGAGATTTCAGTCACGAAACCTACACAATCCAAGGATTTCTTTTTCTCTCTACAGCCTAGATACGGAAATTAATTAACTTTGGTGCCGTGATGTCACAGTTGGCATCTGATATATACATTACTATTGTTGTGACATCATACACAAACAACGTTGAGCCAGGGCTTTTTGGTGTTTGGTTGAAATGACACTGAAAGCGTGCAAATGTCAACTATGACGTCAAATACGAAGATATTTCCAATTGGTGATGGAAGATATGCATATTTTCAATAACTTGTTGAAATATGTTTTTAAATACATATTTACTCAATTTACAATAACAAATCACTTCTAGGTGTTCAGAAAGAACTTGGCATTTATCTTTAGAAAATGATGTTTATATACATTTATGAACACTAAAACACACGGAAAATCTTCTTGTCTAAAATAACCTTGTAGACAAGTTTCTATGAAATGTTTCAAACCTGCCAACTCACCAAGTTACTATTCTGAGTTTGAGTAGAAGCTTTGAAAGCAATTGTTGGACATTCATTGCGTAAAAACTTGAGCCAGGCTTCAACATTTTCCCGCGGAACCAAGTCTGAAAAGAGACGCAGCAATTTTTCATATGACTGGATAATTCATACAAAATTCTCCATCAAGAAACAATTAAATATATTCTCATATAATTTACATCTTAATTTAATGGCAGTTAAAGACATTATCGGATTGTTTAAACTTTTTCCTATGCCATTTTAGGCTAAAGATAAGTCAACAACAACAACGTTACCTATTTTGTTTAAGACAAGGACCAATTTCTTGTTAGTTCCAGCGTTAAAAACGGCTTCTTCCACCTCCTGGCATCGGCTCCCCTGAGGGTCTCGGGCATCTAACACTTCTAATACAACATCAGCTGTGTCGACGACCTACAGCAACAATATGATATGAAATATCCGAACATTGTGCACTTAAAATTGCAGTACGTTGTTCACTTAAAGTTGCAGTACGTTGTTCTCTTAAAATTGCAGAAAGTTGTTCACTTAAAATTGCAGTAACAAAAAAGGAAAGATAAGAATTCAAATTTTGAATTAGCCTGAGAGTGTTGAACGCAAGGCTTGACTTAGTTTAGCTGTCAACATTTGATACACTTTTATGCTGTAGCATGCAGTTCTTTTTCGGCTGTATGTTTCGACTGACAGACAATTAAAATAGCAACAGCAAATGGGGTCTGATTTCAATAGCTTTAAAGTGACATAAGCTGCCAAAATTAACACTTTTTTCATAATTTCTGATCGTCAGGACAGTAAGAGGCTTTGAATGTCATCAAAAAACTAAATGAATAGCGTTGGAATGAGGGAAATCAACAATCCTTCATCCTTGATTGATTTTTTTTCTTTAGCTACAGATCTAAAAGGTAGTTCATTGCAAAATTATTTAATTATTCTTTTTCTTTTGGGTTTTATAGCCTGCCTTCCGGCTTTATTTTCCCCCTTGATAATCTAGAATATTTATTCCTTCTATGTGTACGATTGATTGATGGTTTACGCTACACTCTAGATTATTTCGCTTACATGGCAGCGTTGGCAGGTTTAGTGATAGAGGAAACCGGGCTTTTTGAACTCAGACATTTTTCAATTTTTATTTGGTCTGAGTGGGATCCAATTCCATGCCTCATAAACAGAAGGCCTGTGTCAGGCTGAGGGTCTATCACTCTAGCCGACTGAGCCACCAAGGTCTGTGTCGGGCTGAGGGTCTATCACTCTAACCGACTGAGCCACCAAGGCCTGTGTCGGGCTGAGGGTCTATGACTCTAACCGACTAATCCACCAAGGCCTGTGTCGGGCTGAGGGTCTATCACTCTAATCGACTGAGCCACCAAGGCCTGTGTCAGGCTGAGGGACTATCACTCTAATCGACTGAGCCACCAAGGCCTGTGTCAGGCTGAGAATCTATCACTCTGATGACTGAGCCACCAAGGCCTGTGTTGAGCTGAGGGACTATCACTCTAACCGACTGAGCCACCAAGGCCTGTGTTGAGCTGAGGGACTATCACTCTAACCGACTGAGCCACCAAGACCTGTGTCGGGCTGAGGGTCTATCACTGTAACCGACTGAGCCACCAAGGCCTGTGTCAGGCTGAGGGTCTATCACTCTAACCGACTGAGCCACCAAGGCCTGTGTCAGGCTGAGTGTCTATCACTCTAACCGATTGAGCCACCAAGGCCTGTGTCAGGCTGAGGGACTATCACTCTAACCGACTGAGCCACCAAGGCCTTTGTCAGGCTGAGGGTCTATCACTCTAATCGACTGAGCCACCAAGGCCTGTGTCAGGCTGAGGGACTATCACTCTAACCGACTGAGCCACCAAGGCCTGTGTCAGGCTGAGGGACTATCACTCTAACCGACTGAGCCACCAAGGCCTGTGTCAGGCTGAGGGACTATCACTCTAACCGACTGAGCCACCAAGGCCTGTGTTGAGCTGAGGGTCTATCACTCTAATCGACTGAGCCACCAAGGCCTGTGTCAGACTGAGGGTCTATCACTCTAATCGACTGAGCCACCAAGGCCTGTGTCAGGCTGAGGGTCTATCACTCTAATCGACTGAGCCACCAAGGCCTGTGTCAGGCTGAGGGTCTATCACTCTAATCGACTGAACAACCAAGGCCTGTGTCAGGCTGAGGGTCTATCACTCTAATCGACTGAACAACCAAGGCCTGTGTCAGGCTGAGGGTCTATCACTCTCATAGACTGATCCAGAGACATTTTGATACCTGTATACAGGTATGGGCGCCCAAACTCACAAGCAAAAAATCCGCCCAAATTGTTAAAACCAACAGATTTTAATGTCAAAATAGCATTTAATGTTGAATTTTGGGCCAGAGATGTTGTTTTTGTCTTATTGTTGGAACAGTTTCAACCGAAATGGTATGCCCAAATTTTCCCTGGATCAGTCCCCGACTCTAAACGACTGAGCCCCATTTTTGTATGAAATTTAATTACAAACATCATAACATACCCAGTATGACCCTTTAAGGTTGTTTTAGACTCACCTTTTTGAATTCCTTATAGAATGCCTTGAGAGATCCCTCGACTGCCTTGCCTGCAGTAAATGGGGTGGTAGAGTCCTTAAGTTGAGAAGTCTAAAAAAAATGATCATAGGTCATTAACTCTCACACAATAACAGATATTTGTATGCCTTGCCTGATTATTATTATTATTTCAAATGTGCCTCATTTTTCTGCAGATGCTTTTCAATTTTAAAGATTTCACTTTACTAACAACCAAACCAGAATATGATGTTACTTATTTTGATAAGCTGGTTATAATAAACCCAGCTAAAATAGAAGTTATTTTATCTTGTATGTTTAAGTTGTACTTGCTGCCAAAATGCTGATATTTTTGTTATAGTACAATTTCTCACGAATTTTTTTAAAAGTGCAATGTAAAGCTTGTCAATAATAGCAGTTTCAATAAACATTCCTCCCAGCTATTAGGGGGCCTCCGTGGCCCAGTAGGTAATGCGTTGGGCGCTCAATCTGAACAGCCTTCCACCAATGGGTCTCCGGTTTGAATCCCACTCAGTCCCAAAAAATAATCGGAAAATTTTCTGACTAGGTTTTCACTCAAACGACCTACATGGGATGGTTGCCAGTTTCCACCGGAAGGTCGTGGGTTTCCTCAGGGCATAGAGCCCGGTTTCCTCCCACAATAAAACTGGCAACGTCGCCATATAAGTGAAATAATCTTGAGCGCAGTGTAAAACACTAAACAATCCATCAATCAAACCCAGTTATTACAATTTTGTACATTATCTCAAAATTTTTTTTTATATCCACACCAATTATTCAATTAACAGATTAAATTCAAAGCCTCAAATTGTCTTGACAATCAGAATTTATGAAATGATTAATTAAAAAATTACTGACGAAATCTTGATCAGTTACCTTTTTATCAAAAGCAGCTGCTCTTCTCTGGGCATCGTTAGCTAAACTACTTAGGTTTCGTTTCTGATCAACAACTTTGGATCGGTCTTTTCTTCTTCGTTCTTTAGCCTTCTCACGTTCTTCTTGTAACTAAAGCACAAATGGATGATGAAACAAACAATCGTACATGAAAATATATAAATAAAATTTTGTCATAACATTGCGTGATCAATGTTGTATGGCATACTCAATTATTATTTATTATTCCACTAAGTGATATGACAGATCTTTGCCCGGAGGAAACCCCGAACTTTGTCGGGTACCTGGCAACCCTTCCACATAAAACTCCTTCAGAAATTGTTTATTATCTTTGATTCGAGCCCACACCCTATCGATAGAAGGCTATCCCTGTACCTTTGGGGCCTCCATGGTCCAGTGAATTAGAGTGAACGTCCTCCACAGATTTTCCATCGCTGTGGCGCGAGTTCGAATCACACTCATACCAAATCAAAAATTAAAAAATTTCTAAGTGGAGTTTTCCCTTGATCACTGTATGTGGAAGAGTTGCCAGGTACTCGCCAAAAGTCAGGGGCTTCCTTCCCCAACTAAACCTACCAAAGCCGCCATTTAAGTGAAATAATCTGAAGTGGGGCCTAAAACATCAATCAATCAAAGCCTCTACATGTACCAACTGACCCAAGAGGTCACCTAATCATACAAGATTCAGACAACAAGAGTTATAGTAAACTCAACATACGCCCGCCGTGGCAAAGTCGAATCGCTACGATTAACAACTTTACATTTAATATAACATTCGTTTTAATTTCATCAATTCGAATTTCTTGTTCACATTAGAAGTTTTTCTTTTCTGAATTTGATGAAGCTGCAACTAAATATCCGTATGTTATAGCTGGGACTAATATATCAGTATATATTAGTTCCAGGTTATAGTACACATATATTGTCTGTTCAGGTAATTTCAATCAGATTTTAATTGCAAAAACTTAAATATAGTGGCTGTTTTGAAATTGCTGTTATGTTCCATAATTGGGAAGGAGCAATCAATACAAAAGCTTACAATTCTTGAATTTTAACAGTTTTGACTGGGACACTGTTCTATTTGACTTGGCTGTAAAAGTTTTATTACAAAGCAAACAATCTTCAGGCTGACCACTGATATGATGGTGTGTAAATATACAAAGCTTGTGTGGTACTTCAATGGATGTCATTGTCCCCTTATCTCTATTTAAACAGCCACTCTGATACCAGATGGGTAACAAAGTGGGAAAATGGTATTTTTTTGTTATTATAGTGCACATTAAACTATCCAAGAAAACAGTCTCAGAATGTATAAATTAATTGGCTTCCAGTATTACTCTGGACCAAGTGTACTAAAAAAAGCATTGATATATATTAATAAATATATATATATTAAACATCAGGTACACATTTCTGATAAAAAACTCTTGAAAACAGACAAAAAATATGTGTACCCAAATCAAATTTGGTATGCGACACATCATCTACCTATAAGGTATACATACTCTAAAAGAATTGGAGAAATTATATCAAAACGAAAGAAGTTCTGGAGCCTAAAGGGAACATTACATAATCCAATACGGCTGCCATATAATGCAACAGGTGATGTCAGAAATGGTACGTGAAACACCGTCTGCCCATAAGGTATATACTCTGAAAGAATCGTCAAGATCGGATCAAAACTTTAGAAGTTATGGAGCGTAAGGGAATATTACATAATCCTATATGGCTGCGATATTATGCAACGAGTGATGTCAGAAATGGTACGTGAAACACCGTCTGCCCATAAGGTATATACTCTGAAAAAATTGTCAAGGTCGGATCAAAACTTTAGAAGTTATGGAGCGTAAGGGAATATTACATAATCCTATATGGCTGCCATATTATGCAACAGGTGATGTCAGAAATGGTACTTGAAACACCGTCTGCCCATAAGGTATATACTCTGAAAGAATCGTCAAGATCGGATCAAAACTTTAGAAGTTATGGAGCGTAAGGGAATATTACATAATCCTATATGGCTGCAATATTATGCAACGAGTGATGTCAGAAATGGTACGTGAAACACCGTCTGCCCATAAGGTATATACTCTGAAAAAATTGTCAAGATCGGATCAAAACTTTTCAAGTTATAGAGCGGAATGGAACGAAGATATAGACCAAGACACAATATTACATAATCCTATGTAGAAGTCATATTATGCAATCGACAATGTTCTAAATGGTTCATGACACACCTTCTACCCCTAAACTATATGTTGTAAAAAATTTTTTAAAGATCGGATCAAAACTCTTCAAGTTATGGAGCGGAAGGGAACGAAGATATAGACTAAGACAGAATACTACATAATCCAATGTAGAAGCCACATCATGCAATCGACGATGTCATAAATGGTTCATGACACACCTTCTACCCACAAGGTATATGTTGTGAAAGAATTGTAAAGATTAGATCAAAACTCTTGAAGTTATGGAGCGGAAGGGAATCCGGGACGGACGGACGGACGGATGGCGCTGGTGATACCATAATACGACCGACTTTTTTTAAGTCGGGCGTATAAAAAGCTCTTATAATTCCATAATCCCACAGAAAGATTTCACTTTAATGGCTAATTTTCACTGATTATGTCATTCAAGATTGATGCCATACTCGGAAAATTTCTTTTATAAGCGATGTGGGATGGTTGCCAGTTACCAGCGGAAGGTCGTGGGTTTCCTCCAGGCACAGAGCCCGGTTTCCTCCCACAATAAAACTGGCAACACCGCCATATAAGTGAAATAGTCTTGAGCGCGGCGTAAAACACCAAACAATCAATCATTTATAAGGCATAAGCAATAAAGTAAAGAAGAAAATAAGAGGACTAAAAGCTGCTTATTCCTACCCTTCTTTTCCTGTCTTCTGCCTCCTTTAAAATAGTCTCTTTAAAGGGTAAACTATTTGGCACTCCAGGGTCCTTAGATTTTTCTAAAACAGAAAAACAATTAAAATTTTATATTTTAAGGTAGAAATAATTAATTCATTGATTGATGTTTAATGCCACACTCAAGATTATTTAACTGTGTAATTTCCTAATTTTGTCTGAAGGAAACATATCTGTATTTAAGCAGCTCATGCCAACTTACTGTTCAGGTACAGAATATTCTGAGAAATACAGTAAGGTACAGTAGGTTGGCATGAGCTGCTTAAATAATAAATATTGACTATTTTCCTTTCACACAAAATTAGGAAATTGCAAAGTTAAATTATCTTGAGTGTGGCGTTAAACATTAATCAATCAATCAATTATTTCTACCTTTAATTATAAAAAAAAATATCATGCAATACCAGTCTACGGAAAGTGGGTTTAGAAGAAACTGAATGAAAGAAGCAGCATCTGATGGATTGATGTTTTACGCAATACTCAAGATTATTTTACTTACATGGCAGCGTTGCCAGGTTTAGTGGGGGAAAAAAGTCGGCTTATAGCCTAGAGGAAACCCCAGACCTTTGGCGAGTGCCTGGCAACTCTTTCACCTATGAAACAGTGAAAAATCCACTCAGTAATTTATCAAGTTTCATTTGGTCTGAGTGGGATTCGAACCTGCACCGCATCGATGGAAGGTCTTTATCGGACTGGGCGACAATCTGAGGCCGCTCTGATTTATTGAAATATTAGGTTTACTTTGAGCAAATAGCTTCACTTCTAACAGGCTACTCTCAGAATCTGACCGAGTCTCACTATGTTGAGAAACAGAGACAAACTTGCTACTGTTTACCCAAAAACACTGATACAGTCGTCCATTCAGAGAGCTGCCAGTAAATTTTTTTCTAAATGTAGCACACACTGTGAATGGATAAACCCGATCACGGGACCCAAATTGTTGGAATTGTAGTTTGATAATGAGAAAAATTACGATTTTAGCAGCTAGTAAAATATAAATAAATAAAAAAACTCACTTTTGTGCTTTGGGTTTTTCCTGGCTTCTTTTTTCACTTTTCTATTGTGTTCTTTTACCTGAAAATATAATTTAATATTGAAAATTCAACTTTTGAACTGTTTTTATGCGAGTGTAGATCTGGGGCGGCCTTAGATGGGGAGACATTTAAAGGCCTTCGAACTACAACCAAGTGAAACATGACTACATGTATAATATTTATTTTCGTCATTCATGTACTTCTATATTTATGAACACTAAAACACACGGGCACAGGGAAAATCTTCTTGTCTAAAATAACCACGGAGACAAGTTTCTAATTGTGTTAAAAAGAGGTATATCATTTAGACCTTTATACCCTATCATAAATTGTTGTAATAAAGTAAACCTATGATATTTCATTAGGTTGACGACTGACAGGAGCTTGGCCTTAGTCAGTAGAATTTTCTGGAACATGGTGGCACTATCTGGATTTTTGACAGAAGATAAGGGATTCTATTCCAGAGAGGGACCTCGGTGGTCCAGTGGGTTAAAGTGATCGTCTCTCAGTCCCACACAGACCTTCCATCGATGCAACAGGGGTTCGAATCACACTCAGAACAAATAAAAATTGAAAAATATCTGAGTGGATTTTTCACTCGGTCGCCATATGTGGAAGAGTTGCCAGGTACTCGCTTAAGGGCGGGGTTTCCTCCTGGCAATGAGCCCGGTTTCCTCCCTCACAAACCTGGCAACGCCGCCATGATATACAAGTAAGTGAAATAATCTTGAGTGTGGCATAAAAACACCAATCAATCAATCTATACTAGAGGAAACCCCCAACTTCCAGCACATATCAGCCAGCTATGTATGTCCAGTACAAGCTTAGAAACCTCTGCTTCTGTGAAACCATCTTTGTAGACCAGTTAAGAATAATTTGCTGGTTTTCTTGATCATACTCAAATTTATTTTTTTAATGCGCCGACAAAGTCAGGTTAAACATGGCAAGAAACCAAGGTCTTTGCTCGAAGCGAAAATGTCTGGCGTTCAACAAGTACCATAAACGATGATCGATTGAGATCAAACAAGAACCTTCACGATTTTAGTTTTGCAAGTCAGAATTGAGCCAGTAATGGTTTGTACATTTAAGCCCTTTGCAATCAATACAGCAAGGTACGCCTCCTAAAATCGTTATAAAACTTTTTGTAACTCTTTGTTCAAAATCAAAACTGAAGTTTTGTAAGCAAAGATATATAAACATGTACAGTGTCATTTGAAAATAAAATCTCACTGGCACATTAACAATAATGGTCTATTTTAACTATAAAAGCTATATAGAAACTTTTCTGTAATGCTATTGAGTTGGTAAAGCACTATTGGGCTATAAAGCCTTAAGTTGTCGAACTTAACGTTAGTGTATAGTGGAAAGGAAAAAAATAGCAGGTTTACCCTAAGAAGGAATTCAATCGACAGCCCCTGCATATCATATGAATCAGTCTCTTTTTATAGCCATGATCTGTTCCAAAATCATAGTTAAAAGAACAAATTGTTTTCAGAAGATGAGACCATATTTAAATAAAGTTAAACAGCTGACTGACCTTTTTTTCGATTTTGCATCTTTGTCTTGTTGACTGTCGCTTGCTTTTCTTTTCTGAAATCATAAAATTAAGATTTTAACACATGTGGGTTTTAAGGGGAATCGTCCTAGTAGTAGACATGGCAGAAAAATATGGATAGCAGATGGAGGAGGATAGATTTTAAAGTGGCATATACGAACCAAAATATTGTTTGAAAAGTAAACAAACTTAAAATAATTGTGACAAACATTCATTCATTCTAAGCCTAAGTTAGTTCAAAACAATGCCTTATCACACATTCTCAAGAATAAAAGCAGTAAAAAGCTTCTGAATTACACCTTGAGAAAAATAGCTGTTTATCTTAACATAATTTTTAACAGCAAAATCTTAACATTTTTGGCAGCTCATGCCACCTTAAACATGAAAATCTAGACGGCATACATATATCACGCCAAAGGATTTCTTAAGAACAATTTGGCACAATTCATTTGACACTCTTCATGACACACATTTAAAGTGAAATGTCCGGAACTAGCGATACGTAGAGTGTCAATATATGCAGATACGAAATCTACCAAAAATGGTACAGCAACGGTCAACTGAGGTCCGTCAGAAGATTGACAGGAAGTTCCATGTTAGAGCTGCACGCTTCCAGTACTTCAATAATTTCCGCCTTACTTGGGCATGGATTTACGCCTCGTGGTCATTTTTGGAAACTACAGAGCGTGCACTACACGTGGATAGGTGAAGCAGGTGAGTGGATATATCGGTTTATTTTAAAACACTTGCTTAAAATGGCGCAATTTGTTTTAGACTTTTAAGAAATAAATTTCACCGGCTGTGGCGCACGCGGCGAGTTGACTTTGAAGTTAAAACTAGCCATTAACAACAAGCTTGGGGCATGCACTGTTGTCGTCGAACTCGATAGTTCGGCGAAAAACGCGAATGATGGCAGATAGAGAGGAAATAGTCATTTTTGTCCAAACTTAACCCACCGATCGACGGGCTCTATTGTCCGTCGTTCGACGGTTTGTCCGTCAATCGATGGACAACCCGTCGATCGGCGACTTTCCCCAACCTGATTAGGGGTGTACTACCGATCGAGACCTTTCGAAACCTGATATTGGTAGCTCTCGTCGGTGACAAGCTTGAATCTTTATGATATATCGTCCTCTTTAACTAAAACTTTTAGGGAGTGACAAACCATGTAACGAAATCCAGGCACTCTATAGTGTTCGTAGTGATGCAAAGGAAACGGCTGAAATTGAAAACTAAAACAATGATTTCCCTTTGCTTCTACAAAAGAACATTACAATCGGTACGAAAACGAAAACATTCGTGATAGATGGACATATTCTAACGACTTACTGAAAAATTGAGACACCATTTTTATCTATCTGACCGTAGAATCATGTGTAAACATTACTCCTGGCAAATTGTTAACACACGTGGGCAAGGTACGAAAACGTACAAGTCAAGCGATTTTTTTTTAGGTTTCTTCTTTATAGTACATTTTTGCCATCATTTTCTTTTTTAATGAAAAGAAAAATCACATTATCGGCTGTTCTTGAATATCTCTTCTTTTTTTCTTAAAATCAACAAATCTCGCAATTTATCGGTGTCGCGTGAGCATCATCATAAAGTGCAGACGAGAAATCGGGAAAGGTTACTTTTTTTATTTATTTGCTAAAAATATTCATATATTATTGGGAACATTATGCAAATATACTATTGTGCACATATATTTTTTCAATTATATGAGCTGGGTTTGTGTTTGCAAGCCTTTAAGTGTGTAAATCTTTGTGTAGGACGCGTAAGCATTGTCTTTGTTTAGATGGTTTAACAACAACAACGACAACAAGAGACAATGCTAGCTTTTTTCAAACAGTTATCGTACACTTTTGCCGGTTTTTCAATGCTAAAATTTACACCAGTGTTAGCATTGACAAGAAATTTCACAGAAGTGAAGCTGGGCTCAGCCGACTTTTGTTGAAATAGTTTAATTTCTCCCAGGACTCTGAAATGAAGTTTTAGGGACCGAACATTCACCCGCTCGTCTGCATGTTTTTGTAGAGTGACGGGAACCAGCTATCGTACATCCAACGTTAAAGATGTTGTGACGTCATTTCTCGTGTTCGAAAAGTCCCTGACACGGCCGAAGTCGACTATTCTTGGGTCGGCGGACAAATGTAACTCCACAAAAAGTTGTAATTATATTTGGAGGTTGAAATTTTGCAAGAAGATGCTCGATACGTAAGCCTGTTGTCATCGGCGGGAAAGCTTAATCGCTTGGGTTAAACGTGCATACGTGTTGGGTGTACGATAATTGGTTCTGTACGATAACTGATCGGATACCGGTAGGGGCACCAGTTATCAAGGGTTAGGTACATTATTAATCTGTAGACAGAAAAGTCTCGTAAGAAATAAAACAAAATTTCACACGTACTTAAAATTCGCAGTTTCCTTCATTGTCAAACAGCAGATTTTGTAATTTGGTCATTGATTTAAATTGTTTGAGCAAACAAACATTGTCATCAATCGATCGGCAAAAAAACAGCAGAAGTCTGTAAAATCCATAAAGTATAAAAAAGTTGAACAAGTATTAGCTCCTAAAACAACATAAATCACATAACATTATGCTGCATGAAAAATAATCATTAAAATTTTGTGGGAAGTGAGTTTGAAGCGCTGCTTTAGAATCTAGTTCAGTTGATAGAGCGGGGACCGTTTATTCATTTGGATATCCAAGTACCTTGATAGTATGGGTTAACATAGGCAAAAACATAAATGACCGCTCCCTAAAAGTGTTCTTTCTTTTCATGGTTTTTTGTTTACCGGTGTGAGGTTTTGGCATTTGAAAGTGTCCTTTTTCGAACAAAAGAAAGTAAGAAGATGACTAGTTTACTGTAGAATGTTCTTTATATTCGATAAGCGGGCTTATGTGTGGAAATTTTTTGAAAAAAAAATATAAAAACTTACTTTTTCCTCGACCTTTCAGGGTATAAATTAAGGGATCAACCTGGTAACCCATTATAGGGTTACCACTTTGATAACTGGTTCCCTCACTGTTAAATTTGCAGTCGGACACCAGGCTGACTCTTTCTTTCCCCATATCTTAAGGTTTTTGAGCTATATTGTTTCGAATAGTACCTTTCAGAGTTTCCCCTTCTTTTTTTGACAAATTCTGAAATACGTCCTTTTGTAACTTGTAAAAATATATTTGTTAAAAACAGTCTGGACTTTTTGGAGTAATGGTTCATTGCTGCTATAAGTATCAGAAAGTCAAAGTGAGCATTTTGTTTTTTTGATTTTGACAGTGACATAACAATAATATGATGCGGACGCGATGAATTTTTTAGGCTTTAGCCCTGTGAGGAAAGATGCCATTCACATCATCATGTATTTGCCAAAGCAAATTAATATTGAGTCCGGTGTTAAACATTGATTAATCAAGCGGCCTTAAATTTTAACAAATCACTTTTGTCGTGAAATTACTGAAAGATATATGAAAATCATGAGATATGCCTAATTCTAATAAGCCCCTTTCGAGTTTGGTTAAAATCCCTCGAGATCACGCGAGAAAGGAGTTTAGGGGTATAACTTCCACTGACCAACCGTTCATTTAACATTACCGTTTATTTTGTTAAAATATACTTTTGATTTGGCTAATGATATCCTGAATAAATTGTTAAGCTTATTGCCATTAATGGTGATTTCTTATCGCCAGAATGTTGCCCTTTATGATCACAATCATTTCTGCAACATCAGTTTGTCAACAATCTCCCTACACCAATGATTTTATCGGTCGGTGCAGACTTTCCAGGGGGGTGGTTAGCTTTTTTCTTTGTGTATAGATACATGTAGGCTTACTCACCAATACAATTGAAACTGTACATAGAAATAGGGTGAATAGTTGCCTTTGTATTCATAATTTAACCCACTTTTAACGAGTGCTTCCGGAAGTAGTTAAATGTAGCGATAACATTATGAAATCAACAAAAAAGTTCCTGCAATTTTAATTTTGCTTATAAACCTGTGTGCGAAGGAAACGTTCGAGGTCTATTAGGAAGGTTAAAGGTGATAGATCAAAATAAATGACCTGATTATCGTAATCTTTTTTTTTTCAGAAACACATGCACACTTTTTGTTGATGTCAACAAACAGGTATTTATCTGCCCATAAATATTTTTAGAAAATATCGTACATCCATTAAAAAGAATTTCTAAAAAACAATCCTGTCTTTCTCACAAAAAAGTACGACTTTGTAAAATAAAGAAAAATGATAGCATACCTAGAACTTACATGTAGAAATCAAAAGGGTACAGCAAATATTACCTTTGTCAAACTCAAAAGAGGCAATTTGATTTATATCAAGGCAATTTACTATGTACATCTTATGGTCATCAAGGCAAATGAAATGTTGAATTGTCTTATGAAGTTTAGATACTGTTTGCAAACTGATGCGATAAGAAATATATATATGGATATATGTGAAATCATAGTGTTAGCCAGAGGGGTGTGTCAACGCCTTTGAGACACCCTGTTTGCAAAACGAGACATACTGAAATTTGCAAAACTAACATCATGGCAGAGATACAAAAGTAGGTTACGGTAAGAATTCCGATAATTCAAGTACTCAAAACATTACGAAAAGCACTCTGAAAGTTTGAGACTTTTCGTTGGGTGACCGATAATCCTATCGAGCAGTCTAATAATTTGTTATCTACACATTGCTCGTCCTTGAAGTTGAATTAGCGGAATTCTTACCGTATGTCTTATTCACTTTTGAGCAAAATCTGAATTTGAGACACTGTTTCTAAAACGTGTGGAATATGTAAAGCAGATTGTATTAACTTGGTCCAATTATCTTCTAAGTGAGGAGATGCCACCAAAACGCAAGCGTACTTCTTTGCCGGAGGCCAAGCCTGAAGAGCCTGATACACCAGTTGGTCCGTCCCTGTCAAAGAAAAGAAAAAAATCTGCCACGTATGACCCGGTATGTAAGGTAGAGTAAACGCTTTTTATTTATGCCTGCTTCTCTTTTTCTTCACTGATTATGCTTGTTTAATTCTGCTGTCCATCTTTTTCCAATTACCGCCGAGCCTGATGACGTCACATAGATTTAAGCAAAGCTTTCTGGGTAAAATGTACCTCAGTTCGCCATTTTGTTTATTGCTACTTAGCAAGATGTCACTTTTTTGGAAAACATTGATGATATAACCTGTTTTTATCCACACATTTTTTCTGGTAACTTTACGCCTTTTACTCGATACAGTAGTATTACTTCCGCCATTTTTTTAAATTATGTTTAACATCCTCAATCCCCCGAAATGCTTTGTGCGTAAATTCCAAGTGACTTAATCAAGCAATCGGTCACTTGGGTGTAGTTAATTTGAAGTTATCTGGACCTGGCCAATCAAAGGCTTCCAAATTTTTAAATTATCCAAATTGACCTCTGCAGTGCTAGAACCACATGGACAGGTCGAACTTTCAAGAAGGTTAGACACATCTAGCTTGACAGTCAAATCAAATTTCAAAGCTGATGGAGGGGGTAATTGGTTTTAATATTATCATTCGAGGAGGTTTAAAAGCTCAATATATTTTTTGCTGGGCAAGGAGGCCGTTTCCCTCAAGCAATGATTCCACCAATGGGTTCAAATCCCACTTAGTCCCCAAAAAAAAATGGCAAATTTTCTGACTGGGTTTTCCCTCGAACAACCTTTGTGCAATGGTTGCCCGTTTCCACCGGAAGGTCGTGGATTGGTGTTTCCTCCCACAAAAAAACTGCAAAAGCCGACATGTAAGTGACATAATCTTGACCGCGGCGTAAAACACCTATCAACCAACCAACCCTCCAGCAATGAATAGATCTGATGACAATGTTGCTATATAGGTTAATAGTGATGGCCAGCATCTCCCAGAACTATCAATGTATCAAATCTAAATCTAATGACTTCCGTATTTATTTAAATCTGCCTCTCTCTTTTCTACTATTTAACTTTTCCAACATGCTAATGCTTTGCAGTAGGTTTTTAATTATTATCAATCTAATCAACTCTTAACAATAAATGAAATGTTCGATTTTCAATGAAAATGTCGATTTTACATAAAGAAAGGATTTTTTAAATGACAGGTACACTATTATTGAAAATTTAAAATATAAATTAAATCCAGTAAATTCTGTGAAAGTTAGGCTCCGTTACAGGCCTCACATTTGTCTAAATTAAGGGTTCTTTCATTGTCATGGTCAAATTCAAATACCACAGACAAAACAGTATAGTGTAAAAAAGGTGGGCACTAAGCCAAGGCAAATCAGACCTTAAATTTAAGGTCTGCAATTGCTGCAAGTGATTGGACGAAAAGACTGTCAGTATCTCCTTTGAGTTTAGTAAAAAATAGATAAAAAGTCTCTCCTGTTGTGTACATTTTTCAACTTAAAGTGGCATGAGCTGTCAAAATTCACACTTTTTTCATAATTTCTGATCGTTGCCACTGCACACTAAGAGACTTTGAAGACCATCGAAAAACTAAATGATCGGCGTTGGAATGAGGAAAATCCATACCGTATGTGGCCTATACGAACCGGAATAGTGTTCGAAAAGTAAACAATATTTAAATCACCGGGACAACCATTAATTCATTCTGAGCCAAAGTTCGTTAAAAACAATACTTTGTGGTACATTCTTGAGACTAAAAGCACTAAAAAGCTTCTGAATTATACTTCTTGAGAAAAATAGCCGAAAATTTCAACATTCTGTTTTAGCGTCAAAATATCAACATTTTGGCAGCTCATGCCACTTTAAGCTCTTCCAGTGGCTTGGAAATACTGTTGCTACATGTATATATACATTTGATGTAGACAACAAAGCCAACTCCCTGGCTGTGTTATACTTAGATTCTTTTATTGTAATTGCCAATGGGTGTATTTTTATGAGATTGCATTTTGTACAATGATTATTTATGGTTTTGCCATATAGATTGAGATTATACAGGAGTTGTATGATACAATCCGCAATCATAAGACAGAGGATGGACGTTTGCTGTGTGAAGCTTTTATCAGGGTTCCCAAACGAAGGTAAGGTTGCATTGAGATGACACTCTAACTATCAATCCCATTAAAAGGTGGCAGTAGGTCGCGGATTTGAATCCCACTCAGTCCCCCAAAAATTTGAAAATTTTCTGACTGGGTTTTCACTCGAACGACCTATATGGGATTGTTGCCAGTTACCAGCGGAAGGTCGTGGGTTTCCTCTCGGCATAGAGCCCAGTTTCTTCCCACAATAAAACTGGCAACAACGCCATATAAGTGAAATAATCTTGAGCGTGGTGTAAAACATCAAACAATCTATCAATCAATCCCATCAATAGGTGGAAAGTTCAAATCCCTATCAATTCTCCCCCCAAAATATGAGGAATCTGGACTTCTGTTCATGCTGATTGGTTACAAATTCTCAGGACCTAGGTGGCTCAGTCGATTAGAGTGATAGTGCCTCAGTCTGACACAGACCTCGGTGGCTCAGTCGATTAGAGTGATAGTGCCTCAGTCTGACACAGGCCTCGGTGGCTCAGTCGATTAGAGTGATAGTGCCTCAGTCTGACACAGGCCTCGGTGGCTGAGTCGATTAGAGTGATAGTGCCTCAGTCTGACACAGGCCTTTCATCAGTTGCTCAGTCGGCTAGAGTGATAGTGCCTCAGTCTTACACTGGCCTTCCATTGATGCAGCATGGGTTTGAATCACATTCCAAATAAAAGTTTACAAATTTCAGAGTGGATTTTTACTTGATCACAGTATGTCCAGTACTCGCCTGAGATAGGGAGTTTCCTATTTAGCAGCTCATAAAGGGCGCCTCTGTGGTCCAGTGGGCTAGAGTGATCATATACTGTACGTCAGTCACACAAAGGGTTCGAATCACATTCCAAATAAAAGTTTACAAATTTCTGAGTGGATTTTACACTCGTTCACTGTAAATTTGGAAGAATTGCCAAGTTCTCGCAGAAGGTCGGGGGTTTCCTTCTAGCAATGAGCCTGGTTTCATCTTCCACTAAACCTGACAACGCCACCATATAAGTGAAATAATCTTGAGTGCGGTGTAAAACATCGGTCAATCAACTTTGCATAAAATGTACTACAGTCCCAATCATTTAAGCCGGCAAATTTATTGCGCCAACTTGCGCGTTAGGTAGCCTAAAATCACGCAAATTCTCACAGCGGGGTGAGATTTAGCTCACGTATGTGATTAAAAGTAGTCCTGCACAGTTGTTATTTCTGCGAATCCACACAGCGCGACGCCTGCGGCGATAGCTGATTGTTCGCTTAGCCCTACTGTTTAGACTAACCTGTTAAATGAATTGCCGTTCTTATTTTATCACTGTAAATTATACATACAATTATTTTATATGACAAGAAAAGTTTTTCTTTTGAGTAAAATTACAGACCTGTGATGTATGGAAATATTCCCCCGTAAGCCAACAATTTACTGCACGACTACTGAATACAGAATAGTACCGTATGTAAGCACGTGTGTTTTCTCATTCTGAAATGAATATGACGGATTGGGTTTTTGGGGTATATTTTATTCCTCCAATTTAAAAAATGATACTTATAATATTAAATGTATTTCAACGGTATGTTACTTTCCGTGATGATTCCTTAGATTTATTCAGGCCGGTCTTCACTTCCGCCCGAGTTGCGGCCCGCAACATTTTCTGGTTATCAGTTGTGAACAACTATGCAGGGCGTTTCGTGTGATCAAACCACACAAGGTTTGAAACAAATGTATACCATATAATTTTATGATTAATCTATATTTAATAGTTTGCTTTTTTCGTTAAAATCGGCTTTCTCATTTCGTGCTTGTGGATTCAGAGAATTCACGTCGGATATTGTGTAGCCTTAGTTTACATTTGGACAATTAATATTCATCATTTTGAAATAAATAAGAAGTCTATAGTATGGACTTTCATAAAAAAATTAACGTCTAAGTCTAAAATACGGCAGGTCTGGGCCTGTAAACGTATTCAAGGGACTAATCTGGACGCTAACTTTGGGTATGGTTTCCTATTTTCGGCATTCACTGAGTAATGCTCTAAAAAGTCAACTAGCAAGAAGGTTTAGTTATTTGTGACATTGTATATTTTTTTTATTTGCTTTGTTTTTCTTAGGTCAATGTCTGAGGTGGCATATCCTGCACCTCAGAATGATGGACACAGAAGTGTAGGGCCTACCAAAATATCCTGGGCAGACAACTACTGCAGGAGTGCTGACATTGTTTGTTCCATATTTTCCATTTAATCTTCTGCTATTTAACAATATTTGGTTGTATTTCCAGTCCGTGTCCTCATGGAAGACAAACAGGAGCAACTAATTCTTGAAATACGTACCTCTGGGGGAGTCTAAACCTGCAGCTTGTAGAAGCTGTAACGATGGCTGTAGCCAGCTATGGAAAGAGTCTGCATTTAAACAAAATATAACACCATGATTTTTGTATCTGTTGTTTATTGATATAAACTTAAATCAAATAACCATTTGAAGACTGTACATGCTAGTGTTTTATCAAATAAATATATATATACATTACGAGGCGTGGCGTATATTAAATGCCGGCCCCTCCCCTCTAACATCAGCTGGCACACCAAATTAAAATGAATGGCAAACACTTCATATTTACTCCCAAGAGGTCACTTAAAGAGTATCTGTATGGCATTCATAAACTTAATATTCAGATTACGCTGCTGTCTGGTAAGAACAACTCTGGATTAAATAATAGAGCGGCTTCTTGATAAACACAACCTGTTGAGAAAAACAAAAAAGATTATCATCTGATTTTCTGACGTTTAACTTCACATGGGTTATTTGAAAGATTCAGAACTGTTACATCAACTTTCTAGGGGATTCCTTCCACTTTAGTTTATCGTAATTTACTTTTTAAATAAATGCTGTGTTATAAACTTGCTCAATCGGCAAAACAAGAATGTAAGGCCTAGGATGAAAAGATATATACGCTAAAACAGTTGTTATAGAAACACCAGCAGAGATCTTTCCTTTACGTCTGTAAGTCGCAACAGCAAGATGGCGAAAGCCTACCTTTTTAGCGAGTTTCTTCCTCTTATTAGGCTGATAAAGTCTGAGTTACCATTCTTGTTCAGTTTGTTTCTACAGCTTGTATTTAGGTCAGAATAAAAAAAACACTCGTATAAAACAGATAATGATCATTCAAAGACTAAACGGAACGAAAAAAAATATTTCATTTTCATATTGTCCTATACACATTGCTAAAATTCATTGATTGACTTGTCTAAACTCTATGCATTTATTTTATATTCACGCATTTAAAAAACAAACCAAAAGAAAAACAAGTCTTTGAGTGTCAATATAACAAATGTTCACAGTCGGAGTTCAAACTACAGGAGGTTAATTGGGGAACAGTAAAGCAAAATCTAAAGATCGTCACCACTCTGCTGATATTGGTTATGGTAATTATACATAACCAGCAGCCTTTCTATAACCACCGTTGCTTGATTGACGTCTTCATTTGTGGAAGAAGCAGGGTCTGTTTAGTGCTGAAAAATAATCAACCGGTACCAAACAAACAGGTGGAATTAACAGTCGCTGTCATACTCCACAAACCCACTCTGAAAAGTCTGTCTATTACGTAAACCCTACGTGTTTCCGACGGATTCCAAATAAACAAACACATACATTAATCATCCGATTCTGATATTATAAGCGGAAAACATAAAACGGAAAACATAAAAAGAAGTTTTCAGCAGAAAGGAATTCAAATCATGTCCGTTAAATGAATAATTGTGAGGAACTATATTCTGCAGCGTACTCCGCCATGCTAATCATATGTCCCCCCAACCACTGACCTATTTATAGATCAGTACTCCCAACTCAACCAGCTCTCGCGCCAAGTGGCGAATAATAGTTTGCGCATTGGCCAGCTGAAAATTTGCCGGCTTAAATGATTGGGACTGTATGTTAACTATTGATACCTCAAAATAATATATGTAAAATATTGTATTGTAAATGTAGAACTGCAGCAGACTACTATGAGGTGGTTACAACCCCAATAGACTTGTTGAGAATCCAACAGAAACTGAAGACCGATGAATATGAGGAAATTGACCAGTTAACTATGGATATGGACCTCATGTTAACCAATGCCCGAGCTTATTACAAGGTCAGTCATCATTATATAGAGGTTATCTAATGAAAGCCAGTGTGTTATGGTGAATATCACTAGAGTCTATTAATTTTCCCAGGCAGTGTGTTATTTTTTTCATAATCAAGGTGTGAAATTATGCTTCAAGTAACGCTATGACCTCATGAAAGAACTGGCGTCACTAAAAAATTATGTGATCAGTCATTATGACGTTAAGGTAAAGCATTCAGCAGCAACCCTATATTGAAGGGTCTCAGATGCTGCCGTTCGTGACGTCATTTCTGACCATCTATAATTCTAAGCTGAAAGATTAAAGTGGCATGAGTTGCCAAAATTCACACTTTTTTCATAATTTCTGATCGCCACGACAGTAAGAGACTTTGAAGGCCATCAAAAAACTAAACGATTGGCGTTGGAATGAGGAAAATCCAGACAGTATGTGGCCTATACGAACTGGAATTGTGTTAGAAAAGTAAACAAAATTTAGATAACCGGGACAACTATTCATTCATTCTCAGCCAAAGTTAGTTCAAAACAATACTTTAACATACATTCTCGAGACTAGAAGCACTAAAAAGCTTCTGAATTATACGTCTTGAGAAAAATAGCCGATAATTTCAACATTCTGTTTTAACTTCTTTGAGTGGCATTTCTGTTTTAACGCCAAAATATCCACATTTTGGCAGCTTATGCCACAGTGACTTTAAGGTTTTCTGATAGAGAGTGCAATTTCTCTGCCAAAGACAAAAACTTTAGTGCCCCATATGAATGTGGAAGAGGTGACAGGTACTAACCAAACGTCAGGTTTTCCCTGGACAAAAAGACCCGTTTCCTCCCCCACTAAATCTGGCATCGCCGCCATATAAGTGAAATAATCTTAGTGCGGCATATGACATCAATCAAGTGATAAACTGCATGTGCAAGAATATGCAGAAACACCAAATGTTGCACAACCAGATATTTTTTCACAGCTGTTTTGTTTTTTCTTGTATAAACACTTTGAAAGGAATAGTCCAGAGAAATATTCCCAAGAAACAAAAATACTCAGACCAACAAAAAATATATTACAATTGATCCGCAAGTGTTTGTAGACTCCCATAATGGGTGCTTGCCAGTTACCAACGGAAGGTCGTGGGTTTCCTCCTGGCATAGAGCCCGGTTTCCTCCCACAATAAAACTGGCAACGTCGCCATATAAGTGAAATAATCTTGAGCGCGGCGTAAAACACAAAGCAATCAATCAATCAACCCATAATGTGGATAACAGGCCAGTCTACCTCTAAAATAGTAATTCTTTAAGCGATATCACAAGGTTACCACAAACCTTCCATTACTTGATCACTGGTTTAAAAACCCAATCAGTGCAACAACAACAAAAAAACAATTAAAAAACACCCCGGATTTATTTTCGTTAATCACGTTTCATGTGCTTGTAAATATTGCAAATTTGCATTTTTCCAAACAGAAAAACTCCCAGGAGTACAGGGATGCCGTTGACCTGGCTGACTTGTATACTCGTACTAAAAGTGCTTTGATCTCGGAGGCGTTTGGCGAGAGCACACGTTCTGACACACCTGCTACTCGTAGCTCTGGAAGACGATCCGAGGAACCTGAATATGAATCGGCTGACGAATCCAATATGGCTGTAAGTTCATGTGTAAGAGAATATTTCAAAATCAACCAATGATATCAAATTTGTTTTAAAAATTTTGTGACAAAAGTAAAAAAAAAAACATCACAAATACCAGCTGTGTTTTTACCTTAACTTCAATAATTCTTTCTCAACATATATTTTTTTTTAAAGCTCAAGTACCCTTGAGCACAAATAAGCAATGTATGAATAGAAAAATGGAGATTTTCTTTCGCTTATATTTCAAATTCATAAGTGAAGAACTTGGAAATTTGTATAGACAACTTTGTTTTGAATGTGAATCATTATGTATTTTTTTTTTCTAAAACTGTTTCCAATTTCCTTATTGGCTTGACCAACTCTTGTAAAAAGATGTTGCCGCAATATAAGTGAAATAATCTTGACTGCGGCATTAAACATAATCAATCAAGCAAAAAATTTACAGGTTTACCAGATTGGGCGGTCCATTGATCTCTCCGACTTTCAAAAATTTTAGACACACTCAACAAAATAGCTTTGTGACGTCATTATGTTTGTAACGGCACAAAGCCAAGCCAAAGCGAAATTTAAATAACTGGGACAACCCTTCATGTAAGCCAAAGTTATTTCACGATACTAAGAAGTGCATTTTCAAGATAAGTATGACTAGAAAGCTATTTTTCAGAAAAGTATTATACGGTAAGATCTCCGCTAATTCAAGGACCAGTGATGTGAAAATAACGAATTATTACATTGCTATTTGCCACATTTGGTCTATAAAAACAACAACAGCGATCGTTCAATAGGATTATCTGATCGCTCACTCCAGGGCCCTGTCTTACGAAGCTGGCGTAAAGTTGCGCATAGGCCGACAACAAGGACCAGTTGCGACTAGGGCGTAAGTTCCTATAGTTTTAACACTGATTTACGTCCGACGTAACTTACGCTAGCTTCGTAAGACAGGGCCCAGGAGGTAAGACTCTCAACGAAAAAAGTTGAATTTTAAGTGTACTTTTGTTAATGTTTTTCTGGCCCTTGAATTTTTTAGAGTACTTGAATTAGCGGAGATCTTACCGTAGTACAATTTAACAGCTCTCTTGTAGCCAAATTGTCCATTCCACTTTATCAAAGATCTGGGGGCTGTTTCTCAACACACTTGCGCCTGGTCGTAACGTAATGTTTTTGGTATATGTTGCCATGGTAGTTACGCCTTGCATTGGACTTACGGCGGTCGTAACTTTGTTGAGAAACAACCCCCTGCTTGTGTGTGAAAATTAAAAAAAACAAGACCCAAAAATGTCCTGATTTTTATTTTCAGGAAGAGGATGGTGTTGGATTAGCGGAGGAGGATGAGGGGGATTTAGAGGAATTGTTCTCAGCTGTTATGACTGCCAAAGAAGGGGATAGAGAAATTAGTGCTATGTTCCAGTTGTTACCAAGCAGAACTGTAAGAATTTCTGCCAATTTTGATCTCAAAGCAAAATGTGGATGGGCTGTTGTTGTTGTTGTGACTGAAATAATGTTGAAAGGCGTTTTCACTCATTCTCTTTTTAGGATATTAACATGGGAGAGATCGAACAATTTGGACACTTAAGGGAAATGTCTACAAAAAGTACGGAGGGGCCTCATTGGCTCTTTTGTTAGAGTGATAGTCCTTCATTCCGACACATGAATTGCATTGATGTGTCGCGAGTTTGAACCCCACACAGACCAAATAAAAATTGAAAAATATCTGAGTGGATTTTTGACTTGGTCGGCATATGTGGAAGAGTTGCCAGGTACTTCCCGAGGGTTGGGGGTTTCCTCCAGGCAAAATCTGTGGTTTAGCCTCCACTAAACACGGCAACGTCGTCACCTAAGTGAAATAATCTTGTGCAGCGTAAAACATCTATCAATCAACAAAAAGTGCCATTTGGATGTACCTGGACTGAAATTACTGACAGCGTAAAAAAACCAATTCAAATTAACGTAGCCAAAGCTCCCCAAAGCTAGGAGAGCAGTCGATGTTTTATTGAGTAAAAAATTTGTTCGCTAAAGATTTACTACCCTCCCCCATCACTCTCTATTTAACCATCCATTCTGTCAGTATTGTTGTTTTCATTTCATTTCATTTATTGACCATATCATATATACAGTAATGTAAATTGGCAATTAAAGAGGAAAAAAAAAATGCTGGGAATAAAACCCTGAAGGGCTTGTTCTATCCCATAGAACTTTTAAGAAATTAAACAGACATTACATTTTTTTTTGTCTGTTTATTTTAGAAATACCCTGAGTACTACAAAGTAATAAAGGACCCGATAGACCTGAAGGCTATAGCGGAGAGGATTCAGAATTCTCTGTACACGGCACTCGATGAATTAGAGAAAGATCTCTTACTTATGGTGAAAAACGCCAAGTTGTTCAACGAGCCAGGATCTCAAATATATAAAGTAGGTTGTTATGTCACTAAGGTCATCAATTGGGGCATGGGGCCTCACTTTTGTGGAGTGTGGGGTCTTACATGCTCAGCCCAAGACTGTTTCCGCAATTCCAGGTATATTAGTCAATGCAGCCTTGATGTTTGCTCATTCCGGGCTACCATACCACAAAAGTTCTATTAAATAAACACAGACAGAAATTATTTTTGCTATTCATTCTGTTTGATTCGAACCTGTGACCCATTGTGAAAGAGCCTTTTGACATCCTCCAATGCTTTGCCTTACCTATCCATGGAGGCCTGTTTTCCCCTTTGTTAATCAGATCACACCTGCATACATTTGTAAAGACGAAACCTGTTTTGCGGAGATATAAGTTACTTTTCTATAACTCAATTGTCTTTGTCTGGATTTTACAGGACGCTGTGGCTCTGAAGAAAGTTATTGGTACCAAGAAAATTGAATTAGATCATAAACGTTCAGGTGCTATGAAAACTTCAGAAAGAATTCGGTATGTCCTGGGTTTTTTTTTGGTCATATATTTTTAGTACAAAATAAATAAATATGAAAGTAATGACAATAAAAAAGTGTGTATATAACTTGATATTTTTTATTATTTGTTGTAATTTGTGTGTAATTTTTTTTTTTTTTTTTTTAATCAATAAAAATGTCATGGAAATGTGAAATAATATTGCTTTTAGTGTAACTTTTATCAATGTTAGCAGAAAGTCAATATTAATTATGGATATTTGTTTTGACAGAACTCGAGAGAAAAGCACTGGACAGCGTTTGTCGGCCATTGTCGCCGCTCTCAAATCCGAAGAGGAGAAAGAAGTACCGAAGGTGGTTGAAAATAACGACAGCCTGTTAGAATATGAAGAGGACTCTGGAGGGGAGACAACTGTGTCGGAAGAAGAGAACCTAAACTGGGCCTTGTTTAACTATGTCAAGAGTTACAAGAACAGCTTAGGCAGTGTGCTGGCCGAACCTTTCCTCAAACTGCCCAGTAGACGGTAAGCTGGGGCAAAAAATGTTGCAAATTTGGCCTGGTTTTGTAAAGCAAACACACTTAAATTCAGACATGGTTACATTTAAAAAGTAAAGCGTTTTCTTTATTTTATTTTTCTAGATAGAGGAAGTCAAAACACAATTCCCAAGCCTTCTATCAATGGGACTCGAGCGACCTATGCGGGATGGTTCCCAGTTACCAACGGAAGGTCATGGGTTTCCTCCGGGCTTAGAGCCCGGTTTCCTCCCACAATAAAACTGGCCACGCCGCCATATAAGTGAAATAATCTTGAGCGCGGCATAAAACACCAATCAATCACATTTAAAAAGTAAATGGTTTTCTCTATATTAGAGGAGGAGACATAATTCCTTACCCTGACTCAAGCCTTCTATCAAGGTGTCGTTGACTTAAAGTGGCATGAGCTGCCAAAATTTACACTTTTTTCATAATTTCCGATCGTCACGACAGTAAGAGGATTTGAAGGGCGTCGAAAAACTAAATGATTGGTGTTGGAATGAGGAAAATCCATACAGTATATGGCCTATACGAACCGGAATAGGGTTCGAAAAGTAAACAAAATTTAAATAACCGGGACGACCATTCATTCATTTTAAGGCAAAGTTAGTTCAAAACATTACTTTATCGTACATTCTCGAGACTAGAAGCACTAAAAAGCTTTTGAATTATACGTCTTAAGAAAAATAGCCGATATTTTCAACATTCTGTTTTTACGTCAAGATATCAATATTTTGGCAGCTCATGTCACTTTAAGTTCTCGATGGTCGTATGTTGAAGAGGTCCGGCACTCATCAAAGGTTGGGGGTTTCCTCTTGGCAATGTGTCTGGTTTCATCTCCCACTAAACCTGGCAATGCCGCCATAAATCAATCGATTGAGTAAACCAGGCCTAGGTCACCATGTACATGAATATGTGAAATAATCTTGAGTGCGGCGTAAAAATCAATCAATCATTTGAGTAAACCTGGCGAGGTCACCATATATAAGTGAAATAATGCGGACCACTCATACATTGACAGTTAAAATATTTTGTTTCTTTTTTTTTTCCAGTTTTTATTCTGACTATTACGAGGAGATCAAAAATCCTATGTCTTTATTCAATGTTAGGAAGAAACTGAAGGTAAGCCAGAAACAAACTTTAAATTGAGAGTGGCGTAAAACATTAATCCATCCACCATTGATCCTCTCATCTTGTATTAATTGAAGGGGCCTCCGTGACTCAGTAGGTAGAGCGTTGGACGCTCAATCCGAACAGCCTTCCACCAATGGGTCGCAGGTTCAAATCCCACTCAGTCCTAAAAATTGAAAAAATTTTCTGACTGGGTTTTCACTTGAATGACCTATGTGGGATGGTTACCAGTTACCAACGGAAGGTCGTGGGTTTCCTCCGGGAAAAGAGCCCGGTTTCCTCCCACAATAAAACTGGCAACGCTGTCATATAAGTGAAATAATCTTGAGCGCGGCGTAAAACACCAAACAATCAATCATCTCATCTTGTATTAATTGAGGTTGTTGCAGTAACCTTTTCAATGCTGTGGTGTCGTGATTAAGTCTTAAAATGAATTGCTCTTATTTTATCTCCAAATCTTTGTTTTCGCTTGTCTCCATAGATATTTTAGTCTAGATTGTATCCCACACTACATTGTAAATATCCCCTGATTTTTAACTAAGTCCTATGGATACAGATTGCTCGGTTACCATTGGGGCCAAGTTTAATTTGTCTCCATAGTTATTTTATTCTAAATTGTATACCACACTACATCGTAAATATTCCTCGATTTTTAACTAAGTCCTATAGATACAGATCGCTGGGTTACCAAGGGGCCAAGTTATGGAACCACCTACCTAGTACAATGAAATCTGTCAGCACCAAAACAGGTGGCTGGTATGGATGTGAATGTTCCTTATGTGACGATTCATTGTCTACAATTTATTGTATTACGGTAATGTCTGAGTGAATTCAAGTGCTGGAAAAAAGTAGAAGAGTGCAAATTCTCATCTTAATTCAAGAGAGAGCTTGTAAAACATTCAATGATTAACTGCTGGTCAATCATCTCCCTGGACTGAGATGTGTTGAAAGTTTAAATCTCATTCAGAACCTTTTTGTTATTGAGGATTTAGCACCATGCATAGTCCTCTAATTAACTCAGGTATTACCGTAATTGATATTGCCTTAATTGTATGAAATCGTCTTAAATTTTAATCCTTTTCTTTTTAACCTTTTGTTGACACATATAGTCTTCAGGCTATTGTTTGTAATGCTCGACTTAAAATAAAATTTGATTTTATTTGATTTGATATGTTTTTGAATATGTGCCCGCTTATGGCTGTCATCCAGAAATGCATTTCGGTTGAAGAGCAAGCAGAATCTACAAAATTGTATCCAGCTCTTCCCATCCTTTAGATCGTTACCCTTCACACATTGTATCATGGTTGGGGCGTTTTTCTTTTGATGTGCAGTCGTCGACAAATCCGATACCTAATGGACAGAGAGTGGGTGGGGCTTAAAAGCGTTGAGTAACTTTCGATTTGGGAAGTTGTTGTAGGGTTCACTTGACTGGGTATCAGGGAGTAAAGTTGATTGGCCAGCGTTCAAACACGTGCTAGTTGATCGACAATGTCAATCACTCGAATCATGATACCAGCACGTTATTGAATGGCTCCCTCGAGTATGGAATACATTCTGAGAGGTGTGTCCTCGTGTTTCACACTCGGCCAACCTCTCAAAATATCTTCCATACCCTCGGGAAGCCATTCAATAACTCTAACTTACGGTATTTCTTCTAAATATTCAGCCATTCTAATGGCCTAAATTTTCCATTGAGTCAGACAAAACTGGAGTCGTGGTGTTGTTTAAGGATAACCGTTTTCACACACTGCACGGCGGGTCATTTCGCCCTAAATTCCCTCTAATGGGCAAATTTGTCTGGCGTTATTTAGCATATTTCTTTTCTGATGGTCGAACCCTTATGAGGAAAAAAGTGGCTGAATTGTTAGAAGAAATACGGTAATAACATTTGGCTTGTTTTATATTTGTTCACAGCATAACCAGTATTCATGTCTGGATGACCTTGCCTCAGATCTTGACCTTGTCTTTGACAATGCTCAGCAATACAATCAAGATGGCTCCAGACTATTTAAGGTATGCTATCAAATTCCTACATCTTTTTCCTTCCTGTTCGCCATTTTGAGATATTTTACAATGGAGATTGTCAGTTTTGTCTATATGTTAAGGCCACTTATCGAACATAGAATTAAGGCCCGTTCTCACTGTGCGATTTGTCGTACCGACTTGTAGGATCCGATTTAAATGGATGCTTTTAATTGGTCGATATTTGTCAACCAATCAAATGCATCTATTTTAATCGCATCCTACAAGTGGGTACGACAAATCGCACAGTGAGAACGGGCCTTATCAGAATTGCTATAAGGGTAAATCAAATTTGTGAGATATAGAATAACAGAATAGACCATTTCCCAGTTTTTAGCGCAACAATGACATGGCGTCGTGGCACCAATCTTAGACCGGACAAGCCCAGCTTCCAATTAGACCTCAGCTATATTCAGTCGAGCTCCCGTTTAATGCATGACTTTTTCTCATTACTTGATTATTTGAGACGTAAACTGTCACAATATGTGGTTTCTTTTCTAAAAAATGGTGTCGAAATGCTGAAAATTTTTAGCTGAAAACAGGCGGATGCTTTGTCCTGTCTACCGCTTAAGGTCGCAATTGTGACATTGCTAAATTGCGTCATTTGAAAGTAATTGGCAAATCACCTATTGCTATCAGAGTAAATCCAATTTGTCAGAAATACAATCTCAAAATTACTATCAGGGTCAATCAAATAAACGAGTTAGTAAACAATTAATGCTGAAAGACACAAAAAAAGTTCAGGGGTGGTGTGAATCGACCTCCCGGACAGAGCCGTAGAGTTCGATGCTCAAATTAGTTCAGACTTTTTGCTGGTTTTTCAGTGTTGATTATTGACTAACTGAAAACAATAAGCATAGCGCTTCATTTCTAGCCAGAAATTAAAACTCTCTATAAATTTCTATACGCTGTGAAAAATACAAACTTTGGTTTCCTACTTTGTGCCATGATGAAATTGTTGTTTCTATAATTTTAAGGCAGATCTTTAACTTGAATTTCCAAAAACATTATTCCTAAAATATTGCTATAAGTATATTTCAAACTACTTTGCTTGTAAAACAATATATTCTTTATTGTTGCTTACCGTATTTCTTCTAAATATTCAGCCATTCTAATGGCCTAAATTTTCCATTGAGTTAGACAAAGATGGAGACGTGGAGTTGTGGTTCAGGATGACCATTTTCACACACTGCATGGTGGGTCTTATTGCCTTAAATTCCCTCTAATGGGCACATTTGTCTGGCCTTATTTAGCATATTTCTTTTCTAATGGTCAAATCCTTATGAGGAAAAAAGTGGCTGAATCTTTAGAAGAAATACGGTATTATCACATTTGAATTCAAATTCTGTATGAAAATTTGTCTTGACCAAATATCCTGAGTTCAATATGCTTCTACTTCTTATTGAAGAGTAATTTATCTCTCTCCAAGGATGCCCAATGCCTTCAGAAAGTCATGCATGAAAAGAAAAAGGAATTAGAGAAATATGATGTCAAGGTATGTGCACATGTTGTTGTTGTTGTTTTTGATGATAATTTTTTGCGACTGATTAAAATTTGCTTATTTTAAACCCTGCACCCTGTCTTTCAATGCTGGCACTAGTTACACCGGACTGATTTGTTAACAGGGCTATAGGCCTATGCCAGATTTGTAAGACACCCAGTGAGCTGAGTTTTTTTTGGTGGGGGGGGGGGGGGGGGCGAGTTCAGTTACCTAGAGTGATAGTCCGACACAGGCCTTCTATCGATGCGACGTGGGTTGGAATCTCACTCTCACTCAAATAAAAACCTGCCAACACCGCCATATAAGTGAAATAATCTTGAGTGCAGCGTAAAACATCAATCAATCGTTACTTTGCGGATTACACTTTCTTGAAAAATGACAGAAATTCTTCTACCGAATTTGGGTGATGTGCTAACAAGGAATTCAACCCTCGTCACAGAACATGGCACCTATCCCCAGCACCCATTGGATGTGACCCGCGGCACATGGTATTGGGGATAAATGCCATGCTCTGGGAAACAGATTTGATTCTTCATCATGGAATCCCCCAAAATCGGTAGAAGAATTTCTGCCATTTTCAAGAATTGATCGATCGATGATTTATGCTGCACTTAAGATTATTTCAGTTATATGGCAGCGTTGCCAGGTTTAGTGGGGGAGGAAACCGAGGTCATCGCTCGGGGGAAAGCCTAGACCTTCAGAAAGTACCTCGCAACGCTCCCACCCGTGGCTATCAAGTGAAAAATCAACTCAGAAATTTTTCAATTTTTATTTGGTCTGAGTGAGATTTGAACCAGCGCCGCATCGTTGGAAGGCCTGTGTTGGACTGAGGGACTGTCACTCTTACCGACTGGGCCACAAAAAGACCTTTTAAAGAAATTCAAATTGTATATATGTTATCATGTCTGTACCACTCTGGTACTTTAACATGTATCCAATTTAAAAAGTTTTCAAGGAGAAAAATTCATTTATAGAAATGGTCATTACATAGGCTTACAAGCTGAAATCATTTATATCAATAGTTTGTGTTGTAAATTTCTTTATGCACATTATTAGCACATGTAAAATGTGCATTAGTCCTACATTTTGAATAGCGTGCAATTACCGCCGAGCCTGATGACGTCACATAGAATTACGCAAAGCTTTCTGGGTAAAATGTACCTCAGTTCGCCATTTTGTTTATTGGTACTTAGCAAGGTGTTACTTTTGTCGAAAACATTGATGACATAACCTGTTTTTATCCACACATTTTTTCTGGTAACGCCTTTTACGTCTTCTGGTCGATACAGTATTATTTCTTCCGTCATATTTTAGAATTATTTTAACATTCCTCAATCCCCCGAAATGCTTTGCTCGTAATTTCCAAGTGACGTCATCAAGCAATCGGTCAATTGATGTCCAAAGTATGTATGTCAATGGATTGGGGGATGGAATCCAACTTAGGCCAAAGAACAAATTTTGGGTGTCTGTTTCACTTGATCGCTTGATGTTGAGGGTACGGTGTCTTCCCCCACTAAACGTCACAATTTAACTTAAGTAATATGGAGTATGTACTTAAAACATGATGACATGTATGGAGTTAGTCTGAAGAGCTTTTTCATTTTTTCCCCTTTTTGAAACGTTAAAATGGATTTCATCTTAATATGTCAGATGGACATGTGCACTGCCCCCATAACTTAGCAACTGGTTGTGACGTTATGTCGAAGGTATATGATGCCATGATCGCTAAGCTACGTCGGCGTTATAGTTTTGAGAAACAATTCCCAGTTGTTCAAAAGTGTACTGGGCTAGAGCCAGATCTGAATGATTCAATTATAATGCTACAAAGTTATACCCGGTTTAACCCTTTGAACCCTGGATGTCACGACATTATTAACCCCTGACCCCGAGCTCCCCGCTAATAAACAATAAAACAACACAATCATTTACGTAACTTTTTTTTACTTATACCATGTTATATATTTGAAATAAAACACACTGAAACTGGTTTCATGTCTTTTGTTCTTATTTTATCTCCAATATTGCACCTTGGAGTGCCAGTCATGCCAGCAGTTTTTAGTGGGTAACCCGATACACAAGAAAACTTTACACTTTGCACACCAGAATACAGTTTTGCTTTTTTTAGGCAAATCTTTGTAAGTTGCGCCAGGATTGAAATTCTTTGCCCTATTATGTTTTTCAGAGCAGACTACACATCTATTATTTGTAGTAGCATGAGGGGCTCTCTGAACCTCATGTTGCCCATATTCTAAGAGACGGTTCTCTACATCTTGACGTTGTGGTGTACGGCATCGACGGTAATCTCCAATAAGTTCATGGCACAGTTTCTCTATGAAAAGATGGAATGTAAGCTGCCTGTGTCCCTGTGAGATATGAGGCCTATAGCATCCCAATATCACATATGCATTATATGCCGCCCACATAAAGAACTTCATAATCAATCGACGTGGCCATTTATAATGTCTGCGACTCTTATGAAGTTTGGTCATTTGATCGTTTTTATCGGTCCCCCCCATAAACTGATTATATACCTGAACTACTTTTGGACATGTAACTGGTACTTTTCTGTGCTCTTTCCCATCATACCTATTCACATGGACATCTGGTTCACTTATGAACCTAGAAGCTACAAAATATATTGGCTTTTTGTCACACCAAACAATAGCTCCTACACTACCATTGCACAGTAATTTCGACTCGCCACGTTGCATATCTTTTTTCTTTTTGACAAGTGACTGGGGGAAGTGTTTCCGATTTGTCATAACAGTGCCTACCAGTTGTGTGCCCATATTTTCTAGCAAATACTGGCAAAGATTCACACTTGTATAATATCTATCCACATAGACACAGTAATTTTGATCCCGGAATGGTTCCATCAGGCGCACAACCAGATTCCCAGTCACACCTATGTTCGGAATGCTTTCTGAATCTTCCCTACGACCAATGTAAACTTCTGCATTACTAATATAGCCATTTGTACTGTCACATACAAGAAATGTTTTTATTCCCCACTTAATTGGTTTATCCTTTGTATACTGCTTTATGGATAAAGAGTTTTTTGTTGGCACCATGCCTTCATCAAGTGACAAGTTGCCCGCGGGTTTGTAATAATGCGGAAAGACTTTCAATAGGTGTGTAAAAACTGGCCTAGATTTGTAGATTTTGTCTTTTTTGTCCAAATTGGGATCTTCCTCATTGACACAATGTAATAATGTCCAGATTGCTAAGAACCGGTCACGTGTAAAAACTTGAGAGAACCCCGGTGTAACTGTGAGAAAATTGTCTTTCATTCGCCAATATTGCTCATACCGGTCTTTATGAATTAGCATCTCGATGGCAGCACGACATCCAAAGAAAGCTTTCATTTCTTCAATAGTCACAGGGATGAAATTGCTAGCATAGTAATGATTTGGTCTCTTTGTACTTTGCCTTACAGCTTCACGGTTTGTTTCATCCACAAGCAATTGCCACAAAACGTCATTCCAAAATAAATTGAACAAATCACCTGGTGTACTGTCAACATTTATGGAGTCGGGCATGTTTTTTACACCTGCTGGCTCATCTGGCTGAAAATGTCTCTCTTGAAAACCGACTGTAGTGGCTTTCCATTGCATTTGAACAGGTGTTTTATTTCCCCCACGCCCTCTTCCGCGTCCTCTTCCACGTACATTCCTGCCACGCCCAACTCCGTCACCTGTCCCTCCAAAAACATCTCCTTCACTGTCGGTACTTGAATTGTCACTACTGTGAGTGTTGTAATTAGGATTACTTACATTGAGTTCCAAATCATTTTCACTTTCAAAATCACTATCATGTCCGTAATCACTGTCATTTAGCTCACTTTCACTGTCTGACATTATCATATGTAATGCCTGCTCGGCACTAACACGAGCACGCTTCATCATTCGATAGAAAATTTGCAAAGTACTCGTAAAAAAACTGCTAATTTATCGCTAAACCACAACAACAAAACACTGAATACTTCCTTTGCTTAGTAAAGCCTACGCTGGTATGTAAAATGAATGCTGATTGGTTAAAACCCAAGACAAAGTTAGGTCTATTTATAGCATGTGTCAAAAGCCGTAAAAGCGGCCTCTCGGGTATATACACTATAACGTTATGCCGCATAACCGGCTTCTCGGGTTCTAAGGGTTAAGTTTGTCTCCTTATCTGAACAAACGGTCCCCGGCTGCCATATAGATATGTTAAGCGTGTTATATGTTATTTTAGACAAGAAGATTTTTCCTGTGCCTGTGTGTTTTAGTGTTCATAAATATATAGATATGTTAAGGGGAAGTTTGTTTTTGTAGCTTAAAGTAACTAGTGTACTTAACATTATGGATTTTGGTAATATATTTGCTGTTAAGGACATTATAAATTTGATTTTTGTTGTCTATATATTGCTAGTATTGCATATGATTATTTGGTATTCTCAAAGTTATTGCTTTTCTTTTTAGCTGGTTTGACATTTTCGTTCTGTCAGGAATGAATCATTGTATTTGAAAAATTGCGTAATTAATGCATTTAATTTTAGTTCCACACTTTTAAGCACTTTGTACATTTTGTTGGGTTTGTTTTGTTGTCGATCTGAGTTTCCACAAAGGTTAAACAAATAAAAAATAAAAACGTCCATAAATTAATTTACTAAACAAAACTAAAGTATAGATTGGAAAACTGTTTTTGAAGTGTTCATACTATTCTTATTTGTCTGGACTGCCATTTTAGGACTTTCCATTGGAGGAGTTACCTCCCATCTATGACTGCCCCCTGGTGGTGAGTAAACCTTCTCTGGTTGCTATGACAACTGCCCTGTGTCGCTATTGTCATGACCTTGTGCAGTGTGAATAACCTCCCTTTTGTAACCAAGTAAATAACTGATTACAAAAAAAAAAGATGTGACGCTTTTGTGGATATGCAAAAACTCATTTTGCTTATCGATGTTGTTTTTACTTTTTTTTTTGTGACGATCACAAGATATTGATTTTTAGGTGTTGTAATTTCAGCATGTTGATATTTTTTTATGCAAGATAAATGGAAGAATGTTCTCACCCCTATTTTTTTATTTATTTATATCTTTTGTGAAGCATTTGGAGTGTTTGTGCATTATGATTTGTGATTTCAGATTTTATCTTTTCTTGTGAATTAGTTCTCAATGTTGTTTTGTGAATGTTTGATATTGACTGATCATACAAAACTAGAATGATACCCTTTCTAGCACAGGGACACTGTCAGTATTAGTTTGTTATGGGCATGTAGGATGTTTCTTAAACCATCTGAAGGTCTGCACCTAGCCTGCAAATCTTGTTTCAAGCATGTTTGAAGTTAGGGTACTTACCTGGAGTTTAACTGGTATGGGGCCTCAGGGGTCTAACTGGTATGGGGCCTCAGGGGTCTAACTGGTATTGGGGCCTCAGGGGTCTAACTGGTACAGGGCCTCAGGAGTCTAACTTGTATTGGGCATCAGGGGTCTAACTGGTATGGGGCCTCAGGGGCCCACTGGGTAGAGCAGATAATCTCCCCGGCCGACACAAGCCGTGGGTTGCAGGCTCAAATTCCACTGATTCCTTAGAAATTTGAGGAAATCTGACAGATTTATCACTCAATGGTTCCTTCACTCAGTAAACCTTTTAACTTGTGACATACAAGTGAAATAGTTTTGTGTGTGGCAAGAATCAATCAATCAATCAGAATGGTCCCGATTCTTGAGATACTCTGGGCAGAATAGTGAGTGGAAAGTCGTAAGTTTTCTCAAGGAAAACAACTCTGTTTATCCTTCATTTAAGGGAACAATGGCGCCATGTAAACAATACAACCTTAAGTGCCATGTAAAATATCCATCCTGTTTTTTCTAGTTTGAAAACTTCTATATACAACTTGACATACTTTACCGTCATGAGTTTAGAATTAGACAAGTATCAGTGATATCCATTAGATTCCACTCGTGTAAGTTTTCTTCTGGTTGTGTTAGAATCACATGAGCGTTTGGTTATTTTAAGAAAGATTGTTGGATTGATTGATGTTTTCATTTACATGAAAGGTACAGGTTTTGTAGGGGAGATTGCCTGTTTGTCTAAAGGGACCCCCTGAACTTTGTTGAGTATCTGCCAACTCTTCCACAATCAATTCCGCTATCAAGTAACAGAACGTTTCATGGAAGACATTTTTGTCAGAGTGGAATTCAAATCCACGACCTATCAATATCCAACTGAGAGATGAGACCCTCTCTGGCTTTAGTCGGTTAGAGTGATCGCCCCTCAGTCCGACACATGCCTTGTCGATGTGGCGCGGTTTGAATCCCACTCAGACCAAATAAAAATTGGAAAATTTCCTGAGTGGACTTTTCTAATGATCGCCATATGTGGGGGAGATGCCAGGTACTCAGCGAAGGTTGGGGTTTCCTCTGGGCAATAAGCCCGATTTCCTCCCCACTTAATCTGGCAACGCCGCCATAAAATGGAAATAATCTTGAGAGCGTCATGAAACATCAATCAACCAACCATAACCAGAAGTAATTTGGTAATTTTAAGAAAGATTGTTGGATTGATTGATGTTTTCACTTATATGGCGGTGTTTCCAACTGAAAGACTATCACCGCCTGAGTCACCGAGGCCACCTTATTTTAGAATAGAAGCTTGGAATAATCCTCTCTGTATGATTGTGTCTCCCATTTGGAGGTAACACAATGTGCATTTTCCAGTTTCCAATGTATAGTTTAGTGGATAGACCTGAAGCTTTAATGATGTCACTTTTTGGGATATCTGAGGGGTTCTGGCTGTGTAGTGACTGCTTTGCTACCCGTGTAATGTAACAGTTAACTGCACACCTTTATTTTTACTTCTTTTCTCCAATGGTAGGGACCTCGGTGGTCCTGCGGGTTAGAGTGATCGTCCCTCAGTCCCACACAGGCCTCTGTGGTCCTGTGGGTTAGAGTGATCGTCCCTCAGTCCCACACAGGCCTCTGTGGTCCTGTGGGTTAGAGTGATCGTCCCTCAGTCCCACACAGGCCTCGGTGGTCCTGTGGGTTAGAGTGATCGTCCCTCAGTCCCACACAGGCCTCTGTGGTCCTGTGGGTTAGAGTGATCGTCCCTCAGTCCCACACAGGCCTCGGTGGTCCTGTGGGTTAGAGTGATCGTCCCTCAGTCCCACACAGGCCTCGTTGGTCCTGTGGGTTAGAGTGATCGTCCCTCAGTCCCACACAGGCCTCGGTGGTCCTGTGGGTTAGAGTGATCGTCCCTCAGTCCCACACAGACCTCGGTGGTCCTGTGGGTTAGAGTGATCGTCCCTCAGTCCCACACAGGCCTCGGTGGTCCTGTGGGTTAGAGTGATCGTCCCTCAGTCCCACACAGGACTCGGTGGTCCTGTGGGTTAGAGTGATTGTCCCTCAGTCTCACAAAGACCTTGCATCGATGCAGCGTGGGCTTGAATCACACTCGGGCCAAATGAAAACTGAAAAATTTCTGAGTGGACTTTTCTCTCGATTACCATATGTGGGAGAGATGCCAGGTACTTAGCAAAGGTCAGGGTTTCCTCCGGGCAATAAGCATGGTTTCCTCCCCCACTAAACCTGACAACGAAATAATCTTGAGTGCGGCGTAAAACATCAATCAATCAAAGTAAAACCTTTCCTTTTTTATACAGGTTAATTGAGATAATCAATGCCAAATCCTAAAAAAAAAAAACAAGCTTAAAAAGGATGCCTTGAATTTTATGAAATTCGCTGCTTCCAATGTTAAGTTTTTCTCTATGTTGAACTTTAGTCCTTTATATTCGGTAATCACATTCTACAAACTCCCCTTTAAGTGATCATGAACTATTTCTTTAAAAAAAATTCATGATAAAGAACTCATTCATTAAGAGCAAAGTGTTGAATATATAAACTATTTCCGGTTTATTTGTTTTGTATCAGTTTTTCATATGATACTATTGAATGGATTGTCATGGAATTTGCTCCTACCAATATTTTAAAAAGCTTTTGCATATCTCTTTTATGATGATTAATTGAAGTGTTTTTTTTTTTATATTTCTTAGCAAATAATTAATTTTAATTCTGTTCACTTTTCTTAGTGAAAAAGCTTAGAATTTTCCCACATTTTTTATTGTTGCTTGGTGGTGTGTAAATATCCCAAATTTGTCCTATTTTACGAAACATCAAACCGTTTGATAGATCTATGGGGCATTTGTGGCTCATTTAGTATTTAGACACTCAAGCTACTGGGGTTGGTTGCACAAAGGTGTATTAAGCTTAAGTCAGGCTTAAATATGTCTCGTCACAAAGGAATTTGATTGAGACGTCGCATAGTTAAGTCAGACTTACACTTTTGTGCAACCGGCCCCTGACTCGCAAAGCTGGCGTAAGTTACGGCTAACCTAGATCAAGCCTCAAATTTTCGAAAATGAAGAGCACCTATTTCGAAAGCCACATTTGTGTTACAGTGCTTTGGCGAAATAACACTGAGCCACGAAAACCAATAGCGTGGACATTACGACAAATCGGTCATCGGCCTCTCTGAAAACTGAGGCTCGCTAAATCTGTAGCAAACCATATATATATAAGAACCCTGATTCCAACCGGTTCATGTTGCACACCTAAGTATGCGCATATGTGCGTCAGCTTTGTAAGACTGCCCGACTTTGTAAGATTACCAGCATGTCACTTATGGTTTATATATTTCAACCCAACACAGGGATGCCTTGTCATGATAATCAGGGTTGCTCAACGGAGGTACATTTGATTGTCATGGGATTAATGTGGTCTTTAAGACCGATGCAAACAAACATTTTGTATATCTCTACGCAATTACGTGACCAAAGAGATATGAGTTGTGTAGGGCCTTACTGGTTCAGGCAGAACAGCAATATTCTTTCACTCTGACTTCCACGATGTGTGCCATGCATGTTTGAATCCCACTCAGTGCAAAGAAAAAGAATTATAGTTTTTGGAATGTTTTCATTTTATGGCCCAGGGTGAATGAGTTGCCAGATATCTGCTGAAGGTCGCCGGTTACTTCGATGGGTCACTTTTAATGGGTGTTGTCATTTGATATTAGACAAATTGCCTAACTGTCTTAACTTAAGGGCATGATTCTTCTCAGGTTTTTTTGTTTTTTTTTAAAGAGCCAAATCAGTTTTTTTTTCAATCACAAATCCAGATTTCAAGTTCTTTAAATTCATTTTATTTAAAAAAAAACACTTTGTGAATGTCAGAATCAGTTAGGAAAAGTAAAGAAAAAAAGTAAATATCAATTATATTGATATAAGAGGACATTTTATTCTTTTTTTTTCTCTAACTTGATGAAATCATAGTCTGGCTGACACGGGACGCGGACAAGTCTCACAAGAAAGTCAGTTTTTTTTCTGGGCCTCCAGAATCATGCCTGTTTAACAGCATAGGTAAATTAAGCAAGCCCATCTACATTCAAAGTTTCTGTTGTTGTAGTACAAACTTGAGCGGGCAAGTAAGTAAAACTTGCCAAACTATACTAATTTTAAGTTGCAGTTTAACAGCGTTAGCATATTAAGCAAGCCCATCTACATTTAAAGTTTCTGTTGTTGTTGTTGTAGCACAAACTTGAGCGTGATTCCTGGGATGAAGATGAATCTACCTGCAGCAGCTTTAAGATGAAATCCAACAAGAACCGGAAATCATTCATCGACACCAAGAATAAAACGCCAGCCAAGAAAGCCTTTGAAGACTCCATCAAAAAGAGGCTGACCATGCTATACAAGGCGGCGTTTGATTATACGGTAAGTTTGAATTCTCATCGTAATTTTGCTGACAGGTAAAGAGAGGAGATGGGCTGATTCTATTTGTCTGTAATTTTGCTGACAGTTTTTTGAAACCTGGAAATGCTGTAGTGTTACAAGTTTTTGACACATTTAAATTTCTGGTTGCCAACAAATGGTTTACTTAAATCATGATTGAATTACTAAAAATCAAGTGGTTTATTTTGGGTGCTTTTTGTTATTTCTTAATAAAAGCTGTTTGGAATGTGTTTTTCGGGACACTAATGGCCGCCCATTACGTGACATCTTTATGATGTTACCAGGGTCAAAAGACATTATATCATTGCCTTGTTTTTTCGGGACACTAATGGCCGCCCATTACAGGATATCTTTATGATAATAGGGAGCGCAAGTCACATGTGAATTCCACATATTTCCTGTTACCGGCACTGCTTTGCGCATGTGACTGCAGCGTTTTTCGTTCCAACATGACGTTTAAATCTGACGTTATGGAACAAAATACGTCAAATGAAATGGCAACGTCATCAAAAACATTCTTTATGGCGTCATCGGTTACCGGATATCACACAATCTCGTAATGATTCTTATGAGACTTGCGCTCCCAATACCATTGCCTTGTTTTTTCAGGACACTAATGGCCGCCCATTACGGGATATCTTTATGATGTATAATACCATTGCTTTGTTTTTTCAGGACACCAATGGCCGCCCATTACGTGATATCTTTATGATGTATAATACCATTGCCTTGTTTTTTCAGGACACCAATGGCCGCCCATTACGTGATATCTTTATGATGCTTCCGCTGAAGAAAGATTACCCGGACTATTATCAGGTCATCTCACACCCGATTGATATGAACATGATTGATCAACGAATTAAAAATGACAAGGTTTGTTCAATTTCATCAAATGTGTTAAGACTGTTGCTAAAAAAGCGTCTTTATCTTATGTTCTGAACTTCTTGTCTAAGTCAAGTTTTCCTCTTGATTACCCTATTCAGAAGTTGTTAGCCTATGGCATTTCCTATGGTTTTAGCTTAAATCAACTTTTAGCATTTTTTTATTGTCACAATTCTAGTTTTTTTTCTCTCAATTTTTTTGACATCAAATATTATTTTCCTTTGTTAAGCTCAAACAATACAAGTTCTTTGATTTACAAGTCACAGTTTTTCATGTTTTTAGTACACCACCGAACAACAGCTTTTGACCGACTTCGAGTTACTGTTTAACAATGCCCGTCATTACAACGAGGAAGGATCAGTTGTGTACCAGGACGCAGAGACCCTCGATAAAGTCGTGAGGAACAAGTGGAAAAGCATGAACCCGGCTTTCGACTCGCCAAAGAGGTCAGGTTCGAAGAGGTATGGGTGCTGGTCACAAACACACGTTGTTGTTGTTGTCAAGTGTCGCACCCTTCTCTCTCTATTACGTTGACTATTTTGTTATTTTGACTACTTATTTTGGTTGAATATATTCATCAATAATTGGTTTTCGATTTTCTGAAATACAAAATTTAAAGTCTAAAGTGGTTTGAGCAGAGCATCCTATAAACCTGGGTCGTGGGTTTCCTCCGGGCACAGAGCCCGGTTTCCTCCCACAATAAAACTGGCAACGCTGCCATATAAGTGAAATAATCTTGAGCGCGGCGTAAAACACCAGACAATCAATCAACCTATAAACCTGGGGCCGGTTGCTCAAAGCTGTATTAAGCTGAAGTTAGGCGTAAATACGACGTTACAAAGGAATTTTATTGTTACGTTGCCTAGGTAAGTCAGACTTAAGCTTAATCCACCTTTGTGCATCTGGCCCCAGATTTGATTGATTGTTTGGTGTTTTACGCCGCGCTCAAGATTATTTCACTTATATGCCGGCGTTGCCAGTTTGGTAACTGACAACCATCCCACATAGGTCGTTCGAGGGAAAACCCAGTCAGAATCTGGTCCCAGAGGACAACGTTATAGCAACATTTTTGGCTAATGATAAAACCATTTATGGGACAAAAGTTTTAAACATTTAATATACAGTCTTGACTAAATAGCTATTAAAACTGTTGTCTTGGAATTGATTTTGAGCATGCCTGTTACAGTTTTGTGATTGAATATAATTAGATATAGTTATTGTGTAAAATTAAGATCGAATCACACCTTTATGTCCATCTCGGTTAGAGTAGGTCACCAATTTATTTCATTGTTTAAGACACAATGCAAGGTACTAGTAATTGACAACTGACATGGTTACATTTCAGTGTGATTTGATTTATTGTCAATATTCATTTCATAAATTTTTTCAAAGCATGTATGTTTAAATGGCAATCAGAGTTAATTAGGTGTATTCGATTTTTTAAAACTAATTTACATGCATTTTTCAACTGTAATGATAGCATTTCTTAAAGTGGCATGAGCTGCCAAAATTCACACGTTTTTCATAATTTCTGATCGTCACGACAGTAAGAGGCTTTGAAGGCCATCGAAAAACTAAATGATTGGCGATGGAATGAGGAAAATCCATACAGTATGTGGCCTGTACGAACCTAAAACGTGTTCGAAAAGTAAACAAAATTTAAATAACGGTTAACCGGGACGACCATTCATTCATTCTAAGCAAAAGTTAGTTCAGAACAATACTTTATCGTATATTTTCGAGACTAGAAGTACTAAAAAGCCTCTGAATTATACGTCTTTGAGAAAAATAGCCAATAATTTCAACATTCTGTTTTAACGTCAAATTATCAACATTTTGACAGCTCATGCCACTTTAAGACACAACGCAAGGTACTAGTAATTGACAACTGACATGGTTACATGGAAGTGTGATTTGGTTTATTGTCAATATTCATTTCATAAATTTTTCCAAAGCATGTATGTTTAAATGACAATCAGAGTTAATTAAGTGTATTAGATTTTTTTAAACTAATTTACATGCATTTTTCAACTGTATTACTAGCATTTCTAAGCAGATAATGTTGAAATATATTGTTTAATTGTTTCCCCCCTCTGTGTTATTAAAAACAAATGGTCTTTTATATAACTGTTTTTAGTAAACCGAAAGTGAAACCAGTCTCTCTCCTGTGTCAGAAATTGACGGAACTCTACAACACCATCAAAGATTATACGGATTCCAGGGGGAGATTACTCTCCACGCCATTCATCAAACTGCCCCTGAAGAGCGTAAGATTATTTTCAAGTTAAAATTAGAATGATTACAATGAGGGTTATATTCGGGTTACACTTCATAAATCTATATGGGTCGCGGGTTTAAATCCAACTCAGTCCAAAAAAAATTGGAAAATTTTCTGACTGGGTTTTCACTCTAACGACCTATGTGGGATGGTTGCCAGTTACCAATGGAAGGTCGTGGGTTTCCTCCGGGCATAGTGCCCGGTTTCCTCCCACAATAAAACTGGCAATGCCGCCTTATAAGTGGAATAATCTTGAGCGCGGCGTAAAACACCAATCAATCATAAATCTATATGACATCACATCTAACTCACTTTTTGAAGGAAAATACTGATTTCTGTCAGGTAATAAGTGTCTATCATTGGGTTGTGGGTTCAAATCGCTCTCTATCCTGAAAACGGGGAAAAAATATTCTGAATGGCCCTTTACTTAGTTGGTACTAATTGACGTTTCCCTGACAAGCCCACGCTGCTGGACAAAGTTCTATTATGTTCGACAACATGTTGTAAATGAAGGCTTAAACACGTCACAATCACTTTCTTACGTTGCAACACTGTTTCCAGTTTGTCGGACATCCGTTGCCATAAAAGAACGTTTCGGGGAAAGGTCAATTAGCGGGGAGGGGGGGTGGGGTGTTGGATCATCCTCTTCTAAAACTGAAAGCGATTCCACATATGTGTAATGATCTTGGGTGTAAAGTAAGTGCTATGTAACTATTCAATCCCTTTTTCTGACATAATAATATCCCCTACACAAACATATAAAAACATACATCCACTTCGAGATTTTCAATATAATTGAATTTTTTAGAGTGAGTGGAATCCAAACCTGTGCCTCTTCCATGTAAGGCCCGTTTCGGACTACTAAGCCTCCAAGGCCCATTCTTATCTGATATTTAGCATATGTCATTACTGATATCTCAACAGCCTTCCACCAATGGGTTGTGGGTTCGAATCCCACTCAGTCCAAAAATTGGAAAATTTTATGACTGGGTATTCACTCGAACGACTTATGTGGGATGGTTGCCAGTTACCAGCGAAAGGTCGTGGGTTTCCTCCGGGCACAGAGCCAGGTTTCCTCCCACAATAAAACTGGCAATGCCGCCATATAAGTGAAATAATCTTGAGCGCGGCGTAAAACACCAAACAATCAATACTGATATCTCATCATGTTTCCGTTACAATAGGAATACCCTGATTATTATGAGGTGATAAAGAAACCCGTGGACATGCAGAGGGTACAACAGAGGATGTCCGGCAGCCAGTATGAGACGGTAGAAGATATGGTGGCAGACTTTGTACAAATGTTTGATAATGCCTGTAAATACAACGAACCAGACTCTCTCATATATAAGGTAATTATAGTCCATTATTTCTCATAACAAATAGTACTGGGCATAGTTTCACAAAGCGATCTTAGCTAAGTGTGATCTTAACTACCATGGCAACCAATGCTAAAGGTATACGTTGCCATTGGTAATTAAGATCACCTTAAGCTAAGATCGCTTTGTGAAACTGGGCCCTGGGCTTAAAGGAAAGAATCTGAAAACATGGCTCTGTCTTTGTGGTTGTCTCACGTGGTGTAAGATATATAACCTTAAATTGGTTGGATCACCAATATGCTTAAGTTTATCACCAATATGCTAAAGTGGATCACCAATATGCTAAAGTGGATCACCAATATGCTTAAGTTTATCACCAATATGCTAAAGTCAATCACAAATACGCTAAAATGAATCACTCCTGCCCTAAAGTGGATGACTGATATATTGAAGCGAATCACAAATACGCTTAAATGAATCACTCCTGCCCTAAAGTGGATGACTGATATATTGAAGCGAATCACAAATACGCTTAAATGAATCACTCCTGCCCTAAAGTGGATGACTGATATATTGAAGCGAATCACAAATACGCTTAAATGAATCACTCCTGCCCTAAAGTGGATGACTGATATATTGAAGCGAATCACAAATACGCTAAAATGGATCACTCATGCCCTAAAGTGGATGATTAATATGCTAAATTGTCTCACTTAGATGCTAAATTGGATAACCAATATGCTAAAATGGATCACTCATGCCCTAAAGTGGATGACTGATACATTAAAGTGGATGACCTCTATGCTTAAGTGGATCACCAATACGCTAAAGACCTCCACTGTATTTAAGACTGAAAATATTCTGATCTGGTTTTCATCCAATTTACCTCTGGAATAGTTGCCATGTGCCAGCAAGGTTGATGGTATTCTAAGCCTGCTGACACTAGTGAAACAATCTGGACTGTGGCCTCAGACAACAAACAATCAATTATTTTTCAAACACCTTGTCTAAAATTACAAAATTTCTGAGTGGATTTTTCAGTCAATAGCCTGAAGTGGAAGAGTTGCCAGGTACCCTCCGAAGGTCGGGTGTTTCCTCCGCTTTCTTCCCCCACTAAACCTATCAACGCTGCCATGTAAGTGAAATAATCTTGAGTGCAGCGTAAAACATCAATCAATCAATCTTTGTCTAAGCTCTTATAGCCAGCACACTTCAAACCTAATGGGTTTTCACTGGAACGACCTATGTGGGATGGTTGCCAGTTACCAACGGAAGATCGTGGGTTTCCTCCGGGCATAGGGCCCGGTTTCCTCCCACAATAAAACTGGCAAAGCCGCCATATAAGTGAAATAATCTTGAGTGCGGCGTAAAACACCAAACAATCAATCAATCAATCAAACCTAATGTTATTGCTTTTGTTACTTCACCTAAAGAAAATCATTTGTGATTAAAAAAATAAATAAATGTCATAAATTTTATGTTTCTTCCAGGATGCTTTAACATTACAACGAATTTGCTTGGAGAAGAAGGCGGAGTTAACTGCTGATGGAAACGGGAACGAGGTTCCTGATGTGAGAGCCATCGTTCAAGAGTTGATGACAAATCTGTTTATTGCTACGTACAACTATCAGGTTAATAAACTTTTCTAATTCCTGAAAGATTTTCTAATTAATGTTGTTGATACTCTGTAAACTTGCCTGTGATGATGTTCTCACCTCACCATTCTCGAATAGCCTTTTCGTTTTTATAACTAACCAACGTAAGACTGGTTGGCCGCCGACTACGAGATATCTCACAATGGCAGGCGCACCGGTTACTGCTGGTACCAATTATCTCGTAGCTTAACATAGATATCTTTTAGAATAACTATACTTCTTAGCGTACTAAATTTAACGGTGAAATCTCACTGCCAGATACGACATATCTCGTACAGGGTTTTCTCATAAAGCGTCAAGGGAAATCACTCTCTGTGTTGCTAAAAATAGCAGAGTAATTAATTAGACATTGGCTATACGCGTAACAAGCTTGAATGGCAAATGGGAGAGCACTTTCGAGTTATCTCGTAGTCGGCAGTCAACGTGTTAAGCCAATAATTTTGTTCGATATATCATAATTTATATACGTTTTCAATTTATACATTAGCAAAACTGTGAACACAAAACAATAGCTGACGTTTCAAACACAGAATCTATATAGATAAATTTTATTTAGCAGACTTAGTCCAATAGCTGTGACCAGCCCCGATAGCTCAGTCGGTAGAGCGTCCGCTTCAGGCCTGAGAGATCATCCGGGTTCAAGCCTGGGTCGAGTCAGACCAAAGACTTAAACAGTGGTAGATGTTGCTGCTTCGCTTGGCGCTCAGCAATAGGAGTTAGAGCTGCGACTGGTTGGCCCGATGTCAGTATACTGTGACTGGGTGAGGGGGCTTGCTGGTTGTCTTCGGCAAGTCGTCTCGGTGAGGCAGCATCAAATAAAAGAGCAGTGGAAATCCGCCCTGCAACAAGGAGACGTCTTCATATAACTGAAATACTGTTGAGCAGGACGTAAAACCCAAATCACTCACTCACCCCAATAGCTGTGAGGTGGCATTGATGCTAACAAGCCTCCCAATGATGGAAGGCATGTTCAAATCCATGTTTCCAAAGTATTAATTAAAGAAATTTCGGATGTGTGTTTCACTGAATTGCCCTATGCGGATTGATGAAAGTTTAAAGTTTTCTGACAGATATAGTTAGAGAAGACTCCCCCCAACATTCAGCAAGTACTGAGCAACTCTTTCACATAGAGCCATTGTGTTAAAAGAAATACTCAGACATTTTTCAATTTTATTCGATCTGAGTGCGACCAGAATCCACCACCCAGGTTTTTGTTTGACTGAGACTCACTCTGAACGCTGAGCTACCAGCGTATTTGGTCTGAGTGTGATTCGAACCTGCTCCGCATTGATGGAAGGTCTAACCCAATGGACCACCGAGGTCTGTGTGGGAATGAGTGACGATCACTCTAACTCACTGACGCCCCTAACTGCCGAAGAAGTAGTTCTTTGTGTAGAAAGCAGCAAACATTTAGTACAGTTTTCTGAATGATCTTTTGTACAGGATGAGGAAGGTAGATGTTACAGTGACTCCTTCGCTGAAATACCCGAGAAAGACCCAGAGGACGAGGAAGAAGGTCCAAAAATGGGGTAAGATTTAATGATTCAGTCTGACACAGTTCATCAGGATGCTCACTTAAAGTGGCATAAGTTGCCAAAATTCACACTTTTTTCATAACTTCTGATCGTCACAACAATAAGAGGCTTTGAAGGCCATCGAAAAACTAAACGATTGGCGTTGGAATGAGGAAAATCCATACAGTATGTGGCCTGTACGAACCGAAAACGTGTTCGAAATGTAAACAAAATTTAAATAACCAAGACGACCATTCATTCATTCTAAGCCAAAGTTAGTTCAAAACTATACTTTATCGTACATTCTTGAGACTAGAAGCACTAAAAAGCTTCAGAATTAAACGTCTTGAGAAAAATAGCCAATAATTTCAACATTCTGTTTTTATGTCGAAATATCAACATTTTGGCAGCTCATGCCACTAGCTGCATGTTCCTGGGCCCTCAGAAAATATATTCTCCCCCATCCTGTGGTATAAGTGAATAAATATTGAATGTAGAGTCAGTCGTTAGCTTTTCACACGTTATTAAAAATTGTTTTTATTTCCGCAGAAAGCCGTTGACTTTTGACCAAATAAAGCGTAATCTAGATAAGGTAAGTGACAGATTGTGTTTTCATGGATTTTATTATCACGTTTGCTACATGTAGGTTACAATTTAAGTCCTGGTTTCTGAATAGTATAAATGTTGAGACACAGTCAATTTGTTTCCTGAAGCATAGTGCTCTCGTTTCCTCGACCAATTGCCGTTGGACGCTCAATCCGAACAGCCTTCAAATCCCACTCAGTCCAAAATTAATTGGAAAATTTTCTGACTGGATTTTCACTCGAACGACCTATGTGGGATGTTTGCCAGTTACCAACGGAAGGTCGTGGGTTTCCTCCGGGCACTGAGCCCGGTTTCCTCCCACAATAAAACTGGCAACGCCGCCATATAAGTAAAATAATCTTGAGCGCAGCGTAAAATACCAAACAATCAATCCTCGACCAATTGGGGGCCTCGGTTCCTCAGTAGGTAGAGCAATGGACACTCAATCCAAACAGCCTTCCACCAATGGGTTGCGGGTTCGAATCCCACTCAGTCCAAAAAAATTGTAAAATTTTCTGACTGGGTTTTCACTCGAACGACCTGTGGGATGGTTACCAGTTACCAACGGAAGGTCGTGGGTTTCCTCCAAACAATCAATCAACCAAACTTCATGCTCCGTGTTTTATTTTTTTCAAAGGGCCGTTATCGTAGAGTGGACAGATTCCAAGAGGACATGTTTAAGGTGTTTGAGAGAGCTCGTAAATTGAGTAGAACGGACTCTCAGGTATTTATTGATAACCAGTCTCATTACATAGCTTATTCTTCTGATAATAATATTTTTGTCAAATAGAAAAAAAATATTCTACATTTGTGCAGCTAAAATTTTTATTTTTTATCTGACCACCTCCTTAGCCATTATATTGTTTTCCTGCACATTTTCAGCTGGCCACCTCTGAAAGATCATATACAGTAATATACTTTTTAGATGTTAAGGAGTTATTTTAAAATGTCAAGCTTTTTGTTCATAAGTTTGTATTTGACTTTGACCTACTTGCTGATGTATAAGCTTTGCATGTTATTTTTTTCCTTTGTTGTTACCCTTTTTGTTTTGTCTACCTTATGTTATTCATTCTTCTGTAAAAAAATAACTATACAGCTGCACTTTTTTGCACCTCATGTTTATAAAACGACTTTGTTCCCTAAACAATGGCGCTTTATGTGGAAGAATTGGCAAAAACTCATGGAAGGACGGTGGTTCCCTGAGGGCTGAGAGCTCGGTTATCCTCCCCCACTAAACCTGGCTATGCCGCCATATTAGTGAAATAATTTTGAGTGTGGCATAAAAGATCATTCAATCCCTAAACATTATTATGATTATGCTTTCTTTCTTTCATCAAATTTCAGCTGTTACAAGCGTCCCACAAAATGCGTAATTTGATTATATCAAATGGTTTTACATAAATTATTTGATTACGGGAGTTTTGTTGCCTAGTGAACTTCTGATTTATCAGCGACTCTGCAACCCCCCCCCTCCCCCCGAAGCAACCTACCCATTAAAAAAAAGGGGGAAAAAGCTCTATCCCACAAAATAAAAACAAACCTCTACAATTTTGTTTGCTATTGCATTTACTATTGCATTTATCTAAGTTTTTGCTATGAAGGGTAGCTACTGTATTTCTTTTTTTACTACTTTTTAACTATTTGGTTATTATTTTCTCACAGGTTTACGAGGATTCCGTGGAGATGCAAATGTTTTTCATTAAGCAGCGAGATGAAGTATGTAAGAACGGGGAAATTCTCCTCACACCTGCGCTCAGTTACACCGAGAAACATTTACAGACGGCGCTAGATACCGAGAAAAAAGAGAAACTGCCCCGTGAACAAAAGGAGGATGAGGAAAAGAAAAAACAGACCGAAGAAATGGATGGGAAACCTGGTGTGCAAGGAACGGTAAAGATACTCAAGATTATTTTGGTTAACTTTATTTTTCTTTCCATTAAGCACATGGTACTTAGAATGTTTTTCACATATGTTTATTGTTCCCGAAAATTCTACTGACTAAGGCCAAGCTCCTCCTGCCATTCGTCAACCTAATGAAATATCATAGGTTTACTTTATTACAACAACTTATGATTGGGTATAAAGGTCTAAATGATATACCCCTGTTTAATACAATTAGAAACTTGTCTCCATGATTTTTTAGACAAGAACATTTTCCCTGTGCGCGTTTGTTTTAGTGTTTATAAATATGTTTACTGTCTTAGAAATGCCAGACTTATGAATAAAAATGAATTCAAAAAATCTTGTGTTATATGAAAGATTAAACAAGCCATCTATTTTGTACAATTTTATCCTCAGCCTGAAGAGGATGGGGAGGATTCGGTGAGTTTCCAAGAGGAGACCTTCCATGTGGGAGAATTTGTCTACGTGGAACCAAGGTAAGTAACCAAGGCTGATATATTGGAAAAATAACCTCACAATACAATCTTCTGCCCTCCCAATTTAGGGGGGGGGGGGGGGGCGTTGGTGGTCCAGTGGGTTAAAGTGATCGTCCCTCAGCTACACACAGACCTTCCATCGATGCGGCGTGGGTTTGAATAACTCTCTGACCAAATACAAATTGAAAAAAATATCTGAGTGGATTTTTCACTTGGTCACCGTATGTGGCAGAGTTGCCAGGTACTCGCGCAGGTCCGGGGTTTCCACCTGGCAATGAGCCTGCCCCCCCCCCCCCCCCTCCCCCCACACTAAACCTGGCAACTCCACCATATAAGCGAAATAATCTTGAGTTCGGCATAAAACATCAGTCAATCAACCCAATATGGTTCCCTTCTTTAGTTTAGTTGCTGTCCAAAGATATAAACGTTGAAAAAGTGTCCTACCCGATAAAATTTACCATCTCGCGACAAGGAAGTTTTCTCCGGGGCAAGATCCCTCCCCCACTAAACCTGGCAGTACAAGTGTGAAATAAAACAATCAATCACGAGAAGATCAAATAAAATCCCAATTTTAGCCCATTGTGTCAGTTCAAATGAGGGCTTTCACTCATTCACCCTATGGCTATGTGGACTGGTTTCAAGATATTGCCCCCGGTACCCAATAGGCAAAGATGGTTAGCCCCTCAGTCCAAGATAGGCCTTCCATTGATGCAGCACGAATAAAATTGAAAAATGTTTAAGTGGATTTTTTTACTTGATCGCCACATGTGGAAGAGTTGCAAGGTACTGGGGGTTTCCTCGGTACAAAAAGCCCAGTTTCCTCCCTTACTGAACCTGACAAAGCCGTCATATAAATGAATTAATCTTGCGTGTGGGTAAAACATCAATCAGTCAACAATGTTTATGTTACATTCATAATGAAAAGAATTTTAAGAGCTCAATAGTGACAAACATCCTGATCAAAACTTTTTAGTATTCTTTTGTTTTGACAAAGTTCAACTAACCCGAGTATATTTTATATAAAGTTTTGTACAATGTAGGGAGACGAGTTTGGAGCCACATATCATGTGTATCGAGAGATTGTTTAAAGACTCGACGGGAGAACAGATGCTTTATGGGAACTGGTTCTACAGGCCCAACGAAACTTACCATCTCGCTACGAGAAAGTTCCTCGAAAAGGTAACCCGAATTACATCTACTTTGCTTTCAGAAGCTGTTTGTTTATACCTGTCCTTTGCAGGGGGTTTGTACTGTAATAAATTGGCTTTGCAATTTGGATTTATTGTTATTTCTATACATTAAAGTTCCACAAAGTTTGGGTGTGCCTCCACTTGATCACCCAATGGAGAATGGTTGGCCGATACCTGGGGGTTTCCTTCATCGGGCCCAGTTTGCTTCCCCAATTAACTTGGCAATGTCGCCATTAAAGGGAATTAATCTTAAGTGGCATGAGCTGCCGAAATTCACACTTTTTTATAATTATTGATCGTCACGACAGTAAGACGCTTTGAAGGCCATCGAAAAACTAAATGATTGGCGTTGGAATGAGGAAAATCCATACAGTATGTGGCCTGTACGAACCGAAAAAGTGTTCGAAAAGTAAACAAAATTTAAATAACAGGGAAGACCATTCATTCATTCTAAGCCAAAGTTAGTTCAAAACAAGACTTTATTGTTCATTCTCGAGACTAGAAGCCCTAAAAAGCTTCTGAATTATACGTCTTGAGAAAAATAGAAAATAATTTCAACATTCTGTTTCAACCTCAAAATATCAACATTTTGGCAGCTCATGCCACTTTAAGTACGGCACAAAACATCAATCGATCAACCATTGAGCATCTGAGGATTACCTTTTGAACATGTAGTCTTGAGTCAGATCCTTGAAACTTGTGTAAACTGACACCTTAATAAACCAAAACATCGTCCAAACCGCCAGTATTTTGGATTTCCTTCAATTACTTTGATATATACTTTCTTTCCCCCAAGACTTGTCAAAACATTCAAGTTTCACTATTTATTTGATCCCCAGACAAACCTTAGTATAAATCTTAGGACTCCAACTCAGGCCTTACATTGATGCTGTGCATCAGACCAAATAAAATTGAAAAATTTCTGAGTGAATTTTTCACTTGATCGTTGTATGTGGAAGAGTTGCCAGGTACTCGCTGAAGATCAAAGGTTTCTTCCAGGCAAAAAGATCTGTTTTCTCGCAGTCTAAACCTGGAAACCCAGTCATATAAATAAACCATTGGCCAAACAGTAGTTAAACATTTGCACAAATTCAGCAACATTGTTATTCTAACGGATTGATTAAATGTTTTGTCCAACAGGAGGTTTTTAAGAGTGATTTCTTCACCCAAGTTCCACTGAGTCATGTTATAGGAAAATGCTATGTGATGTTCGTCAAGGATTATTTCAAGCAAAAACCAGAGGTATGTCAATATAATAGCAATCGTCATCAGGGAAATTACTGAATTAGTCATTCTCATTCATTTTAGAATATCTTCTGTGAAAATATATAAAAGAATTTTTTCGTTTAACTTTGTATCTGAAATGCTGGACCAGTTTTGATCAGACCAGCGTCATCATCTTGCGAAAGCCAGTTGATTTGCCTCTATTGGCTGCTTAGGTTTACCGACCTGAGTTCAGAGTTATCATGATCCGCTTGTAGTGTGGCCTTGGCTTTAGTTAATAGGTAATAACCAATGGTCTGGTTTCCTAAAGGCATCGAAACTGGATTCCTGCTCAGACTCGACAATGTCAACACATGAGTAAATTGATGTTGAATGCCCCCCCCCCCCCCCCCCCCACAAAAAACATACACATTCTGATTTGTTTCTTGTGGATGGATTTGCAATGGATGGGGTATTTACCAGCCTACTGACAGTTTGCAGTTGGCATTGGTTTGGCTTCTGTGTTAAAACAAGAAATGGTCATTTTTATTGCTCCTGCTTAATTGTTTCTTAATCTGTCCATCATTTTGTTTCATATTTTCATTTTCCAGGGCTTTGAAGACAAAGATGTTTACGTGAGTGAATTCCGATACACAGCTCGTCACAAAGCGTTCAAAAAGATCAAGGTAAATTTGATGAAATGACTTCTATCGTAAATATGGAGTGGCTACTCAGTACTTGCCAAATGTCAGAGTTTCCTCCCCTATTAAACCTTGGAACGTGCCATTAAAGGGGAATAATCATTATTGAAACAAAGGCCAATCAACCAATCTTTTATAAAATTGACTTCCAACTAGGTGGCATGTTAGTTGGCCTGTAACCAGCAGAAACTCCACAAAATTAAAATCATTTTCAGCGTGGCATAAAGCAAACGCTGTTCATCAGTCGTCCAATCAGATCACAGGAAGTTAAAATAATCTAATACGGCTGTCAGTATATTTGTTTTAGTCAAATTAAATGATTTTATTTATGTGAATTTGGTCCGTTTATTTATTGAAGATTTGGCAAGTTCCTCGTAATGACACGGTAAAGATAGTCACTCGAGACATTCCTCTCGTGCCCGTCCGTGTGGCGTCCGTCTTCGCTGAGAAGGGGAAGTCCGAGGAGAAAGACGACTTAGATGATGGAGAGACACATATATTGGATAAAGTCAGAATTGTATGTACTTTAACTTGCTTCTCATTATAAAAAGAAAATATTTTGGGCTTTTTTCAAAAAGTACTAGTTGCACTCTTTATAGCGACACTAGTCTCCATGAAAGTAGTGTTTTGAACTAACTTGCTTCTAAAATGATTGAACATTTGTTCAGATTATTTAAATTTCTTTACTTTTAGAGGACTATTTTGGTTTGTACATTGCTTTGTCACAAAATGTATGAGTTTTCCTTTTTTCTAACGAGAATCATTTAGTTTTTCGATGAACTCCAAACCCTGATAACAATGAAAAATTATGAAAAAGGTGTAAATTTTGGTAGCTCATGCCACTTAAAATATTATTATTTTGACAATTTATAATTATATTATAATTTATAATTATATTATAATTTATAATAATATTATAATTTATAATTATATCATTGTTAATGTAGAATGTGCCTGTAGAGGCTGTAAACCCTGTTGAGGATGGACTTTCACATTATGAACAATATAACATTCCAGCTGGAGCATTTAAAATTGGTGAGTTACCTCCCCTTATCTGCTGAGTTACCTCCCCTGATCTGCTGAGTTTCCATTTGTCAATTTCCTGATGCTTCACTGATGCTGATTGACACTGACGGTTTTAGTTCAGATTTTGTTATTTTTAAAACTTATCACAACACAAGGGGTCGCGGGTTCGAATCCCACTCAGTCCAAAAATTGGAAAATTTTCTGACATGGTTTTCACTCGAACGACCTATATGGGATGGTTGCCAGTTACCAGCGGAAGGTCGTGGGTTTCCTCCGGGCACAGAGCCCGTTTCCTCCCACAATAAAACTGGCAACGCCGACATATAAGTGAAATAATCTTGAGCGCGGCGTAAACCACCAAACAATCAATCAATCACAACACAAGGATCATAATTATGAAGGTTAAATGAAAAAGCAGTGATGAACGTTTCGCTTGGAAATCCTAAGGAATGATTAAATGATTGAGGTTCTACGCCGCACTTAAGATAATTTCACAGTTCTGATTATCACAGTTTTAGTTCAGATTTTTTTATTTTAAAACTTATCACAAGGATTGTGCTTATGAAGGTTAAATGGAACAGCAGCGATGAACATTTCGATTGGAAGTCCTAAGGAATGATTAAATGATTGATGTTTTACGCCACAATTAAGATTATTTCACACTCGATGCCACATAGCATTTTTAATTGGGTAAGGAAACCAGTTTAACTGGGTACAGAAACCAGGCTTCTTCTCGGAACAAACTTGAAAGTAAACCTTTGGCACCCAATACAGGCTTAGGGAAGGACACAATACGCTTTTAATCATTTCCATTGACCCCCTCCCCTCGTTTGTGCGCCCCCTTAAAGGATTTCTTATCATGTTCGCTGCCTTTTCTTTTTGCAGGAGATTGTGTGTATGTTAGATCCAGTGACAATCGACCATTGATTGCTAAAATCGACAAAATCTGGACAGACCAGGCGTAAGTTTAATCCTTCTAATGTAACTTTGTCAGCTTTTTTGGGGGGTTTACTCTGCTGCTAAACCGATCAGCATTTCCATATAAATGAAATAAGCTTCAGTGTACGAATAATCATTTTGGTGGAAAAAAATGCTTTGTTATAGCTGCTGCTTCTAAGAAAAACGGATTGGTCCATTTTGATGAAAAAAGTAACTCCAATAATAAAATGCGCCCCCCCCTTCCCAAAGAAGTTACAACTAGTTTGAGTAAATACTGTTATTTGGCTCTCTTTCTTTTCAGAGGGAATCCATTTTTCTGTGGCCCCTGGTTTGTTCGACCCATGGATGTTGAACACGCCCCCACACGTCTTTTCTACAAACGTGAAGTTTTTCTCAGCTCTATTGAAGATACAAACCCTCTCTACAGTATTATGGCCAAATGTTCAGTTCTACACATCAAGGAATATCTCAGCTGTAAGTTTTCATTTTATCATACCCTAATCGAACTAGTAAATTAACCGACACTAATTCTGTAAGTTTTCATTTTATAATACCCTAATCGAATTAGTTAATTAACCGACAGTCATTCAGGAATTTCCGTGATGATTGCAACTTTCTTTCGAAATGCCTTCAAAATTATCCCCCCAATCGCTGGTGAAAGACTGCAAGTGGACTTTCCAGCAACAATGTACATGTAAAGAGTTATTGAGGGAATTCCCTGTTGCTATTGTTTTCTGTCTCTGACAGTTAACAAACAGCCTAAAATGCACCACACGCAAAGCCACAATGGGTCCATACCGCGCACCTAACCACAACATAGAGGACAATGGAATTACCCCCCCCCCCCCCCACCCCACAAAAAAAAACAATGCCTATCCAGCGATCAGTGGGAGCAAGGAAAGCTACCAATGGCCATCTGAAAACCTCATCTTTATATACACGACTGTCGAATAGCGCACATTTCAGCATTCTTCATGAGGGGGAAGGGTCGTGGGTTCGAATCCCACTCAGTCAAAAAATCAGAAAATTTTCTGACTGGGTTTTCACTCGAACGACCTATGTGGGATGGTTGCCAGTTACCAACGGAGGGTTGTGGGTTTCCACTGGGCATTCCTCCCACAATAAAACTGGCAACGCTGCCATATAAGTGAAATAATCCTGAGCGCGGCGTAAAACACCAAACAATCATGCTGGAAGTTCTGGACATATTCGTCTGACCAGAAAACGTCAATATGTTGTTGACTTTGTTCAATCTATTTGTATGGAATGTTAATTAATTTGTGTTTGTTAATTTTTGTTAACGAGATGAAATCTGTTGATGTGTTTTAGCTCGTGTCATTGAAATCCCTGAACATGATGTATTTGTTTGTGAGTCTAAATATTTGGAGGCAGAGAAGAGTATTCGTAAACTACCCAAAGGATTCAAGGTGAGTTGTCTCCCTTTGTTGATGAAACTTCTTGTCTGCGGTGATACACATTCTCATGCCAAATTTCCTTTTCTGAATTCTGTAAACAATATATTTATTAATAAATACGGGGTTGGTATGGATAACAAACTTCTTCGTTTATTTTTCTGACGACGTTTCAGTGTAGATACTAACACCGTTTTCAAGTCAATAACAATAAATCAGAACAACATGAGTATTTAAGCGACTTATGAGTAAGACATGTCATGGAACTGGGACATTTTAACAATACATTTGATTGGATATATGAGTATGTGTGTAGGGCTTAATCTTGGTGGGAGTTGGATTTTCAACTTCTAAATGCCACTAAAACAAACAGTATATTTATTTATGAATGTTTTTTTTTTACTTTTTGTCTGCAATGATACACATTATCTAGCCAAATTTCCCTTTGTGCAGTCTGTAAACAGTATATTTTGAAGAAAAAAAAAGCACTAATATTAAAACCCATCTCCACTTTCTGTGGGATATATTGATTGAATTTTATTAAACACTTACGATATATACAGTATAAGGATTCAACCTCATGCTAACCCTCTAACAACATATAGATTACCAAATTAGTTTGCGCCTTTTAGAAAGGGAATATAACAGTATTCTTTGCGATTACACTTTCTTGGAAAATGGCAGAAATTCTTCTATCGGCTTTGGGTGTCGCATAGTTTGGGACCCGGGTTCGATTCCCATTTCGGGCGTAAGAATTTCTGCCACTTTGCAAGAAAGAGAAATCCCAAAAATAACAATAAAACACGTACATTATAATTATTCGACACACATAACTGTCAAAAAGGCTGGCAATTTTTATTTGGTTTTGAGTATCTCTTACTATCAAGTTTTATTGGATTTCTAATGTTTCTCACTTGTTTTTCTCCCTTAGCAAAAATGCACGCTGTCCCCTAAAGTTACAGACGATGAGGTTTATTTCTTCAAGAAACCTATCGTTCCCAGAAAGGTAAGACCAGATTAGCAATGGTTACTTACAGGTAATAATGAAAGTGGCATGAGCTGCCGAAATTCACACTTTTTTCATAATTTCTGATCGTCACAACAGTAAGAGGCTTTGAAGGCCATCGAAAACTTTAATGATTGGCGTTGGAATGAGGAAAATCCATACAATATGTTCCCTGTACGAACCGAAAACGTGTTCGAAAAGTAAACAAAAGTTAAGTAACCGGGACGACCATTCATTCATTCTAAGCCAAAGTTAGTTCAAAAATACTTTATGGTACATTTTCTAGATTAGAAGCACTAAAAAGCTTCTGAATTATATGTCTTAAGAAAACTAGCCAATAATTACAACATTCTGTTTTAACGTCAAAATATCAACATTTTGGCAGCTCATGCCACTTTAATGATAAAAAATTAAGACATCACCACGGCGTTGTTTTTGAACAACACAACACAGTTTTAATTTTTTATCATCAGTATGGAACCCACGTTTAAAGGGAGTTTTAAACATTTCTTGCAGGTAATAATTGTTATATCATCTTCAACTTTTGACTGTGGTTCAGTTGTTAAAGTTTCTCAGGTCAACACAGGCCTTCCATCGATGGGGCGTAGGTTCTAATCCTGTTTACATGGCTCAATAAATAGCTTAAAGGGTTTATGAACAGGATTTAAAGCTGGTTTGTGTTTGTTTATGGACTAGGTGTATATTTGAAAAACATCAGTTGAAACGAAACAACCTTCACGTTAGTTCCCTGGTAGTCAAAAAAAGAACTGGGAGGAAATATGCATATTTTCCGTAACTACTGATGTCATACACGACCTTTGATGTGTACAAACTGCCACGAAGACGTACTGAGACAGCAGAAATCATTTATTACGTCATAGCTGTGAGGGTACGTACAAACCGGAGGTCGTGTTTGACGTCAAAAGTCTCTGAGATAATTAACTTTCGTAAGCATTGTAGATCGGCAAACGTAGCTCCAATTTTGTATGTGCTGCGACGGAAATTTAATTTTCTTTTTGGCCAGACTTTAAAAGTACATGTTCTACAACACACTTAACGTAAATTAGAAAATATTTCCAAAGGTTGTTCATAAATCCTTTAATCTCCTGAAACTCCCAAAATCGAACATCTGCAGTCTCGGGAGACCTTGATGGCTCAGTTGGTTAGAGTGATAGTCCGACACAGGTCTCCCATCGTTGCGGCGTAAGATCAAATCCCACTCAGATCAAACAAACACTCGATTGGTGTATGTGGAAGAGTTGCCAGGTACTCACCGAAGGCTCGGTGGGTTTCCTCCTGGCAGGGAGCCTGGTTTTGTCCCCCACTAAACCTGTCAACGCTGCCCTATGAGTGAAATAATCTTGGGTGTGGTATTAAACGTCAATCAATCAATCTCTTTGTAAGGTTGCTGACTCTACCAATCAAATAAAATGTCAACATCAATCCTTTAGTTTTTCAAGATACTTCATTCTCTGAATTTCTTTTATCAATCGGGGGCCTTGGTGGCTCAGCCAATTAGAGTGATAGTTCCTCAGCTCGGCCTGGGATCAAAGCCTACCTCAGACCAAAGTAGAAATTGAGAAAAAGTGTATTTTTTCTTCAACGCCAAATGAGTGAAAAAGTTACCGAAGGCTGGGGGTTTCCTCCCCTACTAAGCCTTGCGACGTCGCCATATAAGTGGAATAATCTTCAGTAACACCAATCCATCAATCTTTTGACAATCAGAATTTGTGAAAAAAATTCCCAATTTTGGCATCTCCATTTAAATAAGCTGACAAAAATGAAAGATGTCACTGAGGCCTATAGTCTTGGTGTCTCTGTATACTTCAAGCTCTTGGACATTGTTCCGGCTTATCAAGGTGTGTGTTTAAAGTGGCATGAACTGCCAAAATTCACACTTTTTTCATAATTTCTGATCGTCACGACAGTAAGAGGCTTTGAAGGCCATTGAAAAACTAAATGATTGGCGTCGGAATGAGGAAAAGCCATACAGTATGTGGCCTGTATGATCCGAAAACGTGTTCGAAAAGTAAACAAAATTTAAATAACCAGGACAACCATTCATTCATTCTAAGCCAAAGATAGTTCAAAACAATAATTTATCGTACATTCTCGAGATTTGAAGCACTAAAAAGCTTCTGAATTATACGTCTTGAGAAAAATAGCCAATAATTTCAACGTCAAAACATAAACATTTTGGCACCACATGTCACTTTAAACACGTTTTACTGTATGTGAAATAATAATTATCCTTTTGAACTTGTTTGTAACAGCAAGAACCGTCTCCACTACTGGCGAAGGCGTCGGCAGAGGAACCTTACGTTGAGATGGAGATTATCCCAGAGACTGTGGAGGAACCATTAGCGGACCCGGCTAATGTCTCCATCGAAGAACCTCAGACTCCGCAGCCGGAAAAATCGGCCAAAAAGGTTTGTGTCATATATTTTGTAAATCACATCCATGTGGGGCTGGCAGATCAATTGCGTTCACGAACTAACTTATTGAAAGTCAAGGGTGTTTATATATGTTATCAATCAAAATTGTATGGATTGCTTTTGTTTTGGCCCAAAGCCCATTTTTATTTGTTTATTTCTTCTGAAATTTAATTCCGTAAGTTATCAGTATTCCATGTCTATTTCGATGTAAGTTTCTGCGAACTGGATTATCTAATTGGCTCTGCTGTCGTCTGTGAGAAGTCCTCTACTGTTTCCCCCAGAGCTTAGAGACGTCATCTCATTGCGTCATTCAGTTGAATACAGTCCATTCAATACAGATTTTCTCTGCCAATGCGTCTTTGTTGTCGACTTAGGGCCAATACAGACTTAATAACACAACCCCCAAAAACACAAATGTTGAAGTGGGTGACACACTAAGTTACAGTCTCAGAGACAGCCTCGGAGGAGTAAGCTATATATATGGCAGTTTAATTCTCAAGATTTGACTATTTGACTGAAACAATGTTCAGGTTACCCATAAACCCCAATTGTCTGGTTATCTAACGAGAGAGAGTGTGTTACGGTGAGTATCACTATTGATTTTCAAAATAGCGAGCCTCTGGCGAGTGACTTTGGAAATTATTTAACGAGAGTGATATTCATTGCAACACACTGGTTCAAGATCTTTTTCTCACACTACACAAAAAATACAGCGTTTTATTAAAAGCACCTCTACTTAAAGTGGCATGGGCTGCCAAAATTCACACTTTTTTTCACAATTTCTGATCGTCACGACAGTAAGACGCTTTGAAGGCCATCGAAAAACTAAATGATTGGCGTTAGAATGAAGAAAATCTATACAGTATGTGGCCTATACGAACCCAAATAGTGTTCGAAAAGTAAACAGAATCTAAGCCAAAGTTAGTTCAAAACAATACTTCATCGTACATTCTCGAGACTAGAAGCAAACAAGTTTCTGAATGATACGTCTTGAGAAAAATAGCTGATAATTTCAACTTTCTGTTTCAACATCAAAATATCAACATTTTGACAGCTCATGCCACTTTACCAAACTATTTACAACATCAAAATATGAAGATTTTGGCAGCTCATGCCACTTTACCAAACTATTTATTGAGAATATCCTCATCGTCAATAATCCATTTCTTTGATTTCAGAAAAGTTCTGTGAAGCGTGTTCCGAGTGGTTATATTGTATTTGCTGGCGAAGTTAGAAAGACGTGCCAACAAGAGAATCCAGACTCTTCGTTCGGGGACATCAGTCGTATTGTTGGCACTAAGGTAACCTATTTGGGGAAAAGGAAAACCCACAGATGAATTAACCCCCAAAAATTGGAATAGGGAGTGCAAGTGTCATAAGAATTATTACGAGCTTTTGTGATATCCGGTGACAGATGATGCTATTAAGAACGTTTTTGAAGACGTTGCAATTCCATTTGACGTATTTTGTTCTATAACGTCAGATTTAAACTCCATTTTGGAACGAAAAACGCTCAGTCAGTTGTGGAATTCACACGTGACTTGCGCTCCCTATTAGTTGCTTATTACTATCAAAAGCTATAAAGTTGGTGTTTTTTTCACATATTTTTAGAAAAATTATTATTGAATATTTAGAGTTTTTAACTATTCAGTGTACATGCAGGGTTGGGAATGGGCAAAGAGGAGGGAGGGAGAGACCCGGTGGAAATCTTAAAATGTCTTTGGCACCAATCCTACATGTACAAATAATATGTTGAAGAATTGTAAAGAATTAAGAACAAATTTTCCTATTGGTTGCTTCTTGATTGACATACTTGAAATTGACGTCTCCGTCAGTGTCACATGTGAAGTCAAACCTTTGAAAAGGCTAGACAAGCTAAGTAAAATAGCTTTGGGACATGGTTGATACATGTATTTGTAATGTCACAAAGAAACCAATCTGGGTTCGTCTGATGTTCAGGAACGTTTGGCGCTCAATCCGAACAGCCTTCCACCAATGGGTCCCGGGGTCGAATCCCACTCAGTCCAAAAAAAAATTGGAAAACTTTCTGACTGGGTTTTCACTCAAACAACCTATGTGGGATGGTTGCCAGTTACCACTGGAAGGTCTTTGGTTTCCTCCGGGCATAGAGCCGGCTTCCTCCCACAATAAAACTGGCAACGCCGCCGCCATATAAGTGAAATAATCTTGAGCGCGGCGTAAAACACCAAACAATCAATCAATCAGGAACGTTTGGCCTAGAGGCCAATTCTAATAAACTTAAGGTCATGGGTTTCTCCAGAAGCCTTGTTTCCTCTTCGAGTCTTGAATTGTACATATCTGTGAGAGCTGCGTCAATGTACATGTGAAATAATTACTGACAACAAACAACCAATTTAAATACATTTTTTAGTGGAGAAGCTTGCCAAAAGAGGACAAGGAACGTTACGAGGAGAAAGCAAAGAGGATTGCTGAGGAACAGGCAGCTAAACAACAAGAAGCTGATCGTGCATTTAACGAATCCCTCAGTCAGAATCGCTCCCAAAGTCCGTGGTCAGATTACGGGAAGAGTATGTCCCCGAGCGGCAACAGTCGGCCAGCAACACCAGGTGGGTATCATGATGGCAAGAAGAAGAATCAACAGAAAGGTATTTGCCCTCTGCCAGTTCTCTGCATGTTAGTCTTTACCATCGCAAGGCTCACAGTTTGTGGCTAACCTTTATATCAGCAAACGCTTAGCATATGTGAAAATACCTCACACTTCCAGTTTGTGACTTTCGTTTTGTCAGCATATGTGAGAATGCCCCAGACTCACAGTTTGTGGCTTTCGTTTATATCAGCATATGTGAGAATGCCACAGACTCACAGTTTGTGACTTTCGTTTATATCTGCATATGTGAGAATGCCCCAGACTCGCAGTTTGTGGCTACGTTTATATCAGCATATGTGAGAATGCCACAGACTGACAGTTTGTGGCTACGTTTATATCAGCATATGTGAGAATGCCACAGACTCACAGTTTGTGGCTTTCGTTTATATCAACGCAGACTTAGCATATGTGAGAATGTCACAGGCTCACAGTTTGTGGCTTTCGTTCCTCTGTGGCTCAGTCGACGGAGTGGTAGTCTCTCAGTCGGACGTAAGCCTGGATGGGCTGGTGTTCAAATCTCAATCAGTCGAGTGGATGCCATTTGTGGGAGAGTTGCCAGGTACTGGCTGAAAGTTGCGGGTTTTCTCTGGGTGCCCGACTTCCTCAACTTCTAAACCTGACAACATCACCATGTAAGTGAACACTAATAAGCTCGATGAAAAACATGAACCAATCAATCCACATATGTGTGTCTGGCCCAAAGTTATTGTTAATATCTGGCCCAAAGTTATTGTTAATATCTGGCCCAAAGTTATTGTTAATATCTGGCCCAAAGTTATTGTTAATATCTGGCCCAAAGTTATTGTTAATATCTGGCCCAAAGTTATTGTTAATATCTGGCCCAAAGTTATTGTTAATATCTGGCCCAAAGTTATTGTTAATATCTGGCCCAAAGTGATTGTTAATATCTGGCCCAAAGTTATTGTAATGCTGAATTCAATATTGGCCCAATATCTGTCTGACTGTTAAAAGCAACTTTCACATATGTTGGGAGCTAATAACCACTGCCTCTGGGCCAAAGCAGGTCGATGTATGAATGCTAACATTGACCAGTGCTCAAATCATATGTTCTATGGTCGATTCAAATGGCTGCTGTGAAGTATGTGTGAATTTTCATATCCACCAGTCTATTCATTTAATACATTGATTCGAGGATTTTTAAATTGCTTTCTCATCAGAAAGATCATTTTATGAGATCACAGCAATATTTCACCAATGGGTCAAAGGTTTGAATCACACTCAAGGTGGTTTTTACCTAATGTACCTTGAGGGGATGGGACTTCCGTGTGGAGTGCGGCTCCCCATTTCCTTAGCACCCCCCCCCCCCCCCCCAAACAACATCAAAAATTAAAAAAAATAGGCCATGGATGCAATCATATATATCCGGTAAATTAAATATCATTGAATATTGCGTCAAACGTAACGTCCAAGAAATGCTCACAAATAATACTGACCAGCTATCAATTGATGGTCGTTCTTTCCTCCTGAAAAGAAACATCAGGCATGGTAGTAGAGTTTAGGTGTAGAAAATGTTTATCGTGGATGTTACCTTTTAGTATTGTAATATTTGCTTTGAGAAATGGCATGCTTTATGGAATGGATTGTACGTTTAGATGCTGTAGAATGGCCACATTGCCTTTATTTTGCATTCATATTGTTTGTTTTAGTTCAGGGTTCATTTTCTATTGTTGTGTTTCACTTTATTGTTTGTGGAATGAATATGTTTTTTGTTTTTGTGTTTGCTGTACTAGTTATTTTAGTTTGAGCTGTAGTCATTTTGTGTTTTGCTGTATGTTTATTGTAAATGTACTTTATTTCACTTGCTTCTAAAGGTTATGCACCCATGGCACATGGGTACAGTCAAGGGTATCCGTCGCCCGGCTACCCTAATCAGCCTGGGTACTCACCGGCCCCCGGCTACCCTCCACAAGGCTATTCTATGCCACAGGGCTATGCCCCCTTCCCCGGGGCAAGACCGATGATGCCCGGCCCGCACCCCATGGGCCAAGGTGAGATTTTATACATGTCAGACCACTCTGCGACGCTCTCATTTCCTTTACGAAATCAATTCAGATTTATCTCAAATTTTTCACAGTAATGTTTCCATCAAAATTTGTTTAAGTTACAATAGTTTGAACAGAACAGAAAGTTCACCTTATGATCACAAGCCAAAAATATTAAACTTCAAACAAAGTTTATTAAAATCCTGCGTCATAAACATTAAATTTGTGACGCGTTTATTATCAAAATCAAATGCTAAAAATTACAAAATTTCTTTAATTCTGTATTGACAAATCCAAAAAATACTTTTTATTTAACCCATAAAGTTTATCATGTGAGGTTAAATACCATATTGCATTTTGATTTCTTTTCACGTTTGAATGAAGATTTTTACGGCTTGTGATTTAACCCAGGAATGCTATAGAGACAAGCACTGTTGTCTGACATGTGTATATAGGTTTCCTGTTTTATTTTTTATATTATTTTCTTGTGTGTCTTGAAATTATTTTAATCATATCCCTCCAAGTTTTGTTCTTTCTAAATTTGCACTTTTCTAACCCATTTATTTATACTGCCACCGGTCATTGTAATGATAAATGAAGTACATACAGAACTTTGACAACCCATTGATTGAGTGATGTTTTACGCCGCACTCAAGATTTTTTCATCTATATGTATATGGCAACGTTGCCAGGTTAGGTGGCGAAGGTAACCCTCTTTGCCAGAGGAAACCCTGACCGCCCCGCAAGTACCTGGCAACTTGACAACCTAATTGACAGCTACTTCTTTCGTATGTCCGTAATCACTTCACAAATAAAGTATATGAATGTTTGTAACTGTAAATTTATAAGACCCCTTAAATCTAAGGGCGTGGAAAAAAAAAAAAAAAGGTGCTGAAAATTCATGTGGCTGATTTTTACTGGATATTTTTCTTGTCAAAGAAATAGTTCTAGTTTATTTTGTTAGTAGAAAAATGCTGACTCCACGCACATATATGGGACAATTGATATCATTTCAATATCCATGATTGTTGTATTTATAAATGATGTGCTTCATTGTAAATAGATATGGGAATGAACTTGTTTGGATTGGTATAGGGTATGTGAGTTGCCTCAGAGTTTTTGCAACATCCGAGTACTGGTAAAGTTTCTTCAGGCCCTTTTTAGGACATTGTTATTTCATAATAGACCCTTTCGGCTTAAGGACTGACGCTTGCGCAGAAGCCTCGTTGTAGGGCAAAATGATGTTAAATTGAGTTTTGGGATCAATCCGACGTCAGAATCGAGTTAATTTCGTCTATGACGTAATGCAAAAGAGGCGTGTCACAGCGACCGCAACAGAGAGAGGTCGTCAATGACCTACAATTCGAACAACGTCATAAACACGTCGTTCTAAGCCGAAAGGGTCTACATGTATGTCAGAACAGGGCGTCAGATTTGAATGAAAAAATATCCGTACCTAAACTGACCGTTACGTTTGAGTAAAAATACTGAAGAGTATACGTGTATGTACGCTCACATCAAACTAACATTGGCACACCATATGACGTGACCATACATGAAAAATAATGTGATTTAATTTCACGCCATTAACGATATGTATTAAATTACAAAACCAGTAACGGAAAATTTTGTGGAATTCTCAGGATACTTGTCTACCCTATTGCATGGCATGTTATAATGTATATTAGCTGTTGTGTATGCTGTTGACTGTGTGCTTTTCTTTCTATCTGTTTATCTCTAAAGGTGTTCAACAGCCTCACATGGCACCCGGCCCTCGAGGTATGCCCGGATTTTACCCACCTTCTACCTCAGTCAGCCAATCACATCCACCCCCTACCTCCCGCCCACTTGTTTCCCCGTACCTGGGTATGTGTACGCCCTCCCCTTTCCCAACCTTTCCTAACCCATATTCCATGGCTATGGCACCATCCTTCCTTAATCCTAACGGTGACGGGCATCCTCTCCGCTTCTTACCTCATCACCACAATGATAAATCAACCTCAGGTACTTCGCTTTGTTGCCATGGTTACACGTTACTATAGTTACATGTTACAACAACACCGACCTCTGAACAGACAAGATGGCTTCTTTTTTTCTGGTTTTATTTCTTGATGAAGGATATGTTGGTACATGCTAATATAATATCCCATCAATTTATGAAATAAAATTCAAATATAGCTTTGTGTTTTGGTACCGAAAAAAAAAAGAAGAGATCTTGTCACAGAGTGCTGATAAAGCAAACAACAGTAGATTTGCTAGTCGTTATTAATTTTAATAATCGTGTGGAGTGAATAACAGTCAGTCATCTTTGGTAGATTGCTGGGCACATTATCAATCAATCAATCAATCAGGAGGATCAAAGCCTCAACGTATTGATTCCTTTTTTTAAATTCTGTTATTTCTTCAACACTAATGTCAATGCCTTTCACGCTTACACAAACCTGGGGCTGTAACTTTCACGAAGCTGTCGCAGAGTGCTATCAATTTCATTTGCCAAGACTCTGTATCTCTTCACCAACGTATTCAGTGTCAACTAGGCTTCATTTGCGATGCAACTGCTTTGTGATACGAGCCCTTGGTTTCCACAAACGAGTTTTCCCCAGGTAAAGAGCCGGATTTTCGGCCCCACTAATTAAGCCTCACTAAAAATAATCTTGAGCGCGGCGTAAAACACCAAACAATCAATCAATCAAGTTCTTTCAATACTACAAGTAGATATGGAGAGACTAAAACACACCTTCCCAGGCTGCACATTTAAGGACCGGTACACTGAGCTTTGTGTCTCGATGAGACAGTACCCAACTGGAGGCGAGACAACTCCGGTTCAGTCGGCTCAAGTTCGGCTGTGCCATTGAGCAATATAGACTGAACAAAAAGGTTGCTAGCGTGAAATATAACAATCAGAACTGATTTGAAGAAAAAAATAAAAATGTTGGGTCGATGCTGTTGCTGTACTGTTGTGTCACCTAACTGTAATGAATTTTCACGCTGGTCTAGAGTCGGACACTGTCCAACGATCATCACCAGCCCCGATAGCTCAGTTGGTAGAGTGTCCAGTTCAGGGCTGGGAGATCCGGGTTCAAGCCTGGGTCGAGTCAGACCAAAGACTTTAACAGTGGGAGCTGCTGCTGCTGCTTCGCTTGGCGCTCAGCAATAGGAGTTAGAGCAGCGACTGATTGGCCCGGTGTCCGTATAATGTGACTGGCTTAGGGGGCTTGCTGGGTGTCTTCGGCAAGTCGTCTCGGTGAGGCAGCACCAAATAAAAGAGCAGTGGAAATCTGCCCTGCCACAAGGAGACGACGTCTTCATATGACTGAAATACTGTTAAGCAGGACGTAAAACCTAAACCACTCACTCACTCCAAGGATCATCATTGAGATTTTCCTGCCATGCTACACGATATTCTGTCGGTTTGAGTAAAACAGTATACGATAGGCCTTTGGTCTACATAACAATAATTTAAGGTTAACATGTACATTGTGTAGTCCGCCTTTAGTATTAACTGGCGTGCTCCTGTTTTAACATCATACATGGAATAAAACAAGAGACTGATTATGGCAACGAACATTACAAGGGCGTATTTTAGTTCCATTAATCAAACTATTCGGTTACAAGGTGAATGTTTATTCGTTTAATAAATAGGGTGTCTACTGTTGTCTGCTTCGTCTTTTAACTAACACCACTAACATTTTACTTACATTCAAATCTGTTCATGCCAAACATAGAATAAACTACAATGTACAGAGGCACTCTTATTAGCTCAATCAAACAATTTTATTGGTTTTTCTGGCGTCACATTTCCCAACATTTTCAGCGCTTTTTTCTCAAGAAGAAAACGTAAATGTACTTTTTTACAGAAGAAAATGAAATGGCAAACGCGTCTTAAAATCCATAAGTTTTATTTTTTCATAAGCTTTATTAAAAAAATAGTACTATCTCTTGATACAAATACAATAACCCATTCAAGGATCTAGTGTTTGACCGCTTGAATGTTTTTCAGTAACCTTTCTGTAGTATACATTTAAAGTTTTAAAATGCCAATTTTTAACATTGCTTTAACTTAACATGTTGTTTTTATGATAAAAAATTAAGACATCACCATGTAGTAAGTTGTTTTGAACAACACGAGCTTTCGACACCTATACCGGTGTCTTCGTCAAGTGTAACATCTTTGACGAAGACACCGGTATAAGTGTTGAAAGCTCGTGTTGTTCACAACTAACTACATGGTGATGTCTTCATTTTTTATCATTATCAGGAACCCACGTTTAAAGAGAGTTTCAAACATTTCTTACATGGTGTTTTTATGGTCCCCAACACTTAAATTTTAAGATATTTTGGACCAAACCAGAAAAATTGAACATTTTAAAGTTCATTTTGTTCATTTCCAACATGTATGGGGGGCCTCCGTGGCTCAGTAGGTAGAGCGTTGGACGCTCAATCCGAACAGCCTTCCACCAATGGGTTGCGGGTTCAATTCCCATTCAGTCCAAAAAATTGGAAAATTTTCTGACTGGGTTTTCACTCAAACGACCTATGTGGGATGGTTGCCAGTTACCACCGGAAGGTTGTGGGTTACCTCCGGGCATAGAGCCCGGTTTCCTCCCACAATAAAACTGGCAACGCCGCCATGTAAGTGAAATAATCTTGAGCGCGGCGTAAAACACCAAACAATCAATCAACCAACGTGTATGATAGCACTCTATTCACTTTTTTTTTCCAATCATCAGTTTTCCAGTACCAAGTGTTGGTATCAAACTATTAAAATGCATGGAAATTATTCTCCTTCATCTGAATGGTCTTTAACTAAACTCCTTCGTGGATTTTTCTTTCGATCGTCGTATGTGAATAAGTTGCCAAGTACTCATCAGGGGTTACCTATAGGCAAAGAGCCCAGTTTCTTCTCCCACTAAACCTGGCGATGCCGCCATATAAGTAAAATACTTAAGATTGGTATATTAATCAATCTAACTAACCCTTTTATGGTGACAGCGTAAAAGTTCTTTTTGTCAAAATGCTGCCCTTTCGGAGACAATTTTCTAAATATCTGGCTATGATCTGATGTTAGAGAGTTTGGAGATCATTATTTAGTTGTATTTCCCTTAAATATAGTTCAACCATTTTTTGTATAATTTTACTAAAGGTTAGGTTGATTGATTGACTGTTTGGTGTTTTACGCCGCGCTCAAGATTATTCTATTTATATGGTGGCGTTGCCAGTTTTATTGTGGGAGGAAATCAGGCTGTTTGCCCAGAGGAAACCCATGACCTTCCGGTGGTAACTGGCAACCATCCCACATAACTGAAGGTTAGGAAGAGGTAATTTATACTCTCTGAACAATTGATATTTCAGATCAACAATTTTGATCTCCCAGTGTTTTCGAAAATAGCTAACAATAAATATTTTAATTTCATAGCAATAGGATTGCTTGTAGACGGTAGAAAATAACTCTTTGAAATAACATTTGAAATCTAATAATCAGACAATAAAACCAACTGATTTAATGAAACTCAAGCAAATTTTTTAATATTAAGAAATTATACAAAGATAAAAGTTTACATGACTGATTTAGAACTTCAATTTTTTAAAATTGGTTTTCACTTTTCTATGTAACCATTATGTTTACTCACTTCAACTACTAAAACTTGGTTGCAGTCTTTCTTGATTAGTTTACGAGTGAATGTTCATCATGTATCATTTTGGCAAAGTGTATATGTTTGTTGTTATTTCAGGACAACACCTGCCCACCCTCCCGCCTCCCAGGCCTCCGTCACCGATGTTCGTACCGGTACCCCAAAGAACACAGAGGCTCTTACATTCAGAGGCCTATATCAGGTACATGGTTTAATAGAAAATTCTTTATTAAGTTGATTTGTTTTATAAAAAAAATTTTGTCCAAGGGATTGTTTCTCAAACGATTTTCTCCTACGTAGCTTGTCTACTTAACGTAACGTATTGTTGAAGTTATCTGTTGGCCGGTCTTTCACTAGACCTCTTTGAGCATGACGTAACTTTGCCACTGCTTTGGGACCTGCTAAATTATATTATTAATCACTCTTCTTAAAGTGGCATGAGCTGCCAAATTCACAAGACTTTTTTCATAATTTCTGATCGTCACATTAAGTAAGAGGCCATCGAAAAACTAAATGAGTGTCATTGGAATGAGGAAAATCCATACAGTATAAAGTAAAGAAAATTTAAATAACTGGGACGACCATTCATTCATTCTAAGCCAAAGTTAGTTCAAAACAATACTTTATCGTACATTCTTGAGACTAGAAGCAGTAAAAAGCTTCTGAATTATACGTCTTGAGAAAAATAGCGGATATTCTCCATTCTGTTTTTACGTCAAAATATCAACATTTTGGCAGCTCATGCCACTTAATTCAAGCGTGCTCTTATTCAGGAAACTGGTGGCGTCTTAATATAATGAGATGTCAGGACTTCTCTTGAAATAAACATGAACGTGCTGCCATAAATAATAGAGTACTGTGGGACCTGCTAAATTATGTTATCAATCACCGTTCTTAATATCGTGGGCTAAATACGATAAAAATTTGTTTTGGTTTTTGCAGATATATAGAGAATCTAAGTTCTGACAGTAATACTGTGGGGGATTTTGACCGGTCACTGGCAGCCACACAGGAGAACACCCAGCCCAAGAGCACTACACAACTACCCACCCAGTGGCTCGGGCAGGGCGCTGGTTACCATGACAGTGTGGTCACTGCCCTCTGGGCTCTTCGAGATCTCATGATGAAAGATACGCTCAATGTCCAAAGAACTTTATCGTTTGACCAGCTCTGTAAGTTATCCTGTGTGATGTTGTTTTGTTGTTGATTTCATTCCTTTATGAACAGTTAGACGCAATTTTAAATTCTAATTCATGAATCAACTTGTACATTGTAGATAATGTTATGAGACAAAATAATAAACAAAGAAATAACAAAAGACCAGCAGATTTGATGTACAAATTTTGATTTATATTAAAATAAAATAGAGCAACGTATTTACAAGCAAATGTTACACAAACAATGGAAAGAAAACATACATCAAAATGCCTTGCTTTTACAAGCTAAGAACTGACAGTTACGAGATAGAAAACTGTAACCTGACAACTCCCAAAGTTCACTGGCATAGCAGTATAGATCAGATGATCAGGAAATATATATCCCCAGAAAAAAATCCTTAAATACATTGTAAACTCCTTGCCCAAATTGAAGAATTCACAGATCAAATAATTGGCTATCACTGACAAATGTTATAGCAAGCCAGATATAACATTACAGACACAGAAAAAAGCATACAAATAGCATTCCAAAAGCTCACTGAAATATATTGAGCATAGTTGAAAACTGACTGACTAAATACATATATTGCGCCTTTAAATAGACTCGTAGAAATTTCAGAAAAATCCTACTGTCACGCATTAACATAAATTTGCATAGCTATAGAAACATTTATGTCAACACTGCAGTTGTGCATCAGTCATTGAAGTGAGGAAAATATATCAATATTCTCGTTATTTTTGGGGATTACACTTTCTTGAAAAATGGCAGAAATTCTTATCCGTATCCATTCAGCCAACCGGCCTGTCACCCCTAATAATAGCTTTTAAGAAGTCTTGTAATAACAGATAGACTGTATTATCCCCATTAGAAATCTGCTTTGAATAGCTATCCTTGAGCGCGGCGTAAAACACCAAACAATCAATCAATCAATTGAATAGCTATCATCCATTTATGGAGTTATGACTCTATGAGTATCATGGATTAAATATAACCAATTGATGGAGTAATATTTTTATAAAAAATATTTAAAATGACAATTGATTGACATTGATATTTTTGTCAGTTTTTTGTCAATATTTAATTCTAAGTAATTGATACAAGTCAATGTTAGCCAAAAATATGTTCTATATACAAAAAGGAAAAAGTTTAACTATCTTGTAATGTTTCATTTTTTTTTTTGCAGAGGTTTTAGCTTGAAGCTTGTGTAATCCGAATGGAATGTTAAGAAATATACAGAAGAAAAATGCTCCAGTTGTCACATGTGGAAAAAGTAGGAAAGGCTTTCGTGCTTCAGTTTAGTTGAAATATTGTGAAATGTCATCTCACGCTTTACCAAATGGCCGTTTCATTTGGGGTATATTTTTCTCACACACCAAATAAATCCAGGCGGCATCAGATTCACCTATAAAGGGTTCACGTTTTCCGGAAGCTTAAGGCAGGAATCATCTAAACAGAAGCGTTACGGAAACGAAACCCAGCATAAAAGAAGCTCAAGGGAAAGGGTCTATTAAGACGATGATTCAGACTCAATCTCGGAATTTAGTGAAACAAAGTTCGAATTCCAATGTTAGTTAGATTTTCAAACATATTTTGTTATGTTCATGTAAAAAAAAAAGTATCGGTTGTAAAATTGTTTGAAAAATGATGTACCAAAATGGATAGATCTATAAGCTATTTATATGGGTACATGTGTACGTAGAAATAATTTCTAATAGAATAATAGAAATCATCAACTGGTAATTTAAAAGAAATCATCACTTTTTACCGTATGTGAAAAGGCATTTGAATTTTTTTTTTAATCAGATATTTTTCTGAATGGTAAAAATCTGGTTTTATCTGGTAGATTTATTCACTGTGTTATCGGTTGCAGGGTTTGTGCGCTGCATCAGGAAGCTGCATTGCAGTGTTTCTGCAATTTTTTTTGCAATCCAATCCGTTCATATCATGCCCATTTATTTGAATCTCAATGTATTTGTAACCATAAATCGAAAACCTGTTGTTTCCTTTTCCTTTTATTTATAAATTATGACCAAATCATTTTTGTAAAATCATATGTTGTTTATAAATCCTGTCATGTTCGTTTTACTCTCTTTTGGTGCATTAAATTTAAAAGTCGTAAAAAGTTTATGGATTTCGTTTGTTTGTATGGATTTATTTCTTGTTTTTAGTGTGGGCATTAGTCGGAAAAAGGTCTTCCATCGATGGGTCGCGGGTTAAATTTGCACTCAGTTTGGTCGTCAGGTACACAGCGAAGATCGGGAGTTTTCCAGCACAAATAACCAGGAGTCTGTCTGATAACTTCGGGGATTTACGTGCGTGAAATACGTGTCAAAGCCGACCGGCAGGGAGTGAAGATAGCCGAAGGGAGTTCCGACTGACCCAGGAGTCTGTTTCACAAAGCTGCGTAGCGTAAGTTTTTACGTAACTGTCATAGCAACCCATACTGATTATTGCTATGGCAATTACCTAAAAACTTACGCTACGTCGCTTTGTGAAACGGGCTTTTGCTTTCCTCCCCTACTATAGACCGAGCAACTTAATTCAGCGTGCATGGCTATATGCACAGTATGTTCCCTTTCCAATTGCACCAAGTTTCTTTTTCAATACTGCTTTTCCATTCTTTGCTAAATAAAAGAGGTTTAATGACATTGGCATTATAGGTTCGTGCAGTTTAAAGGGCTAAAACCAAAGAGAGTAGATTGACAAGAGTGGTCACTTCGTTCGCGCCATGTTGAATTTGAACTGACACTTAGGAACCTCCTTCCTATAAGGGGCGCCCTAATTGAATCGTGTACAGTCGGAACACCCTTCCGCTAGGGGGCCAGAAGAACATGCCGGCAATGCAATCTAAAATTAGAAGTTACCCTTGTCCTAAAGGCCAGATTTAACTACTTCTAAACAAGATCTCGTGACAAAACGATTGGCCAGCAATGCTGATTGGACGAAGTGACCACTCTTGTCAGGTATCCAGACATTTCGGCCTGGGACATTTCAGCCTGGGAAATTTCGGTACAGTACATTTCGGCGTGGGACAGTTCGGCCTGGGACATTTCGGCCCAAAGTGAAAAGGGGGACATTTTGGCCTACCTTGGTTTTAATTATATTTGATAAAAGATTTTCTCATTCCTTTCTCTTATTCCATATGAATATATATATGCTCATTAAGTTGAGCTCAAGTTGATAAATTTATCTAACCACAATAGGTTTGATAAGGTGAGCAGCACCATTCTGAAGCTGGCCACATACTGAGTTGTCAGGAAGTCACAACAAAGATAATCCTTCCCTCTTTGATTTTAATTAATGAGCCAATCAACACAAGCTTACCTACCCTTATCATGCTTAATATTGCTCATCTTATTGTTACAGGTTTATTTTTGTGGATAAAGCTAGGAAGCTTACATGACTATACAATATGTTTCACTGAGCCAAACTGCCCAGGATAGACAAATTTATTTATATTTTCTTGTTAAAAGTTGTATTATAAAGTGAAAATTGTCTGCAGCACATGCCAAGGCTTTGCGCATAAACTAAAAATTGAAAGCTTTGAGATTCATACCCTTTTGTAATTACCTGTAGTAAAAAATCAGAAAACATGATAATAGAGTATTGTACTAGAAACAATGGAAACAATTTTCCAAATTCGCATCAATTTAAATTAATAAAACAATTTTCATTTATTTGGTATTTGTTTAAAACCGAAATTTCAGTGGGGCTGACATCAGAATGGTTAACATAAAGCTCTGAAATCGACATCTTGGTGTATAAATAACTAACATCAGGTGTTTACAGAGAGAACCCATAACTTAAACGCTTAACAATTTTAGAACTTAAGTTTCTGATAGACTGTCTAATAAGTTGAGGTAATACAGTAAATAAAAAATGCATTCATCAGAATTATTTCTTATTTTCTCTGACTAATACCTGTAACATATGTATCATGAAAGTTGGAAAGATTGTCCAGAAGCCCACCAGTATCACTGAATATGGAGAAAGAAATGAGAAAATATACAATTAAATAGAATAAAAACCAAGGTGGGCCGAAATGTCCCCTATATCACTTTGGGCCGAAATGTCCCGGATCCCTCTTGTCAATCTACTCTCTTTGCTAAAACTCAGAGGTCCAATGTGAGGACAAATTAAAACGCTAACATTGAAAGTGACAAACCAGTTCTTTTAATAGTCTGTCTGAAGTTTGTTCCTGTCATAGTCAGTGAGAAAAACCATTGCAAACTCCTGAAGATGTAGCCGCACTCATGTGTCTCTTTCCTGTGTTACTTACTTGCCGGTCAGGAAGTAAAGATGTAAAGTTACGCAGATCATTTTTCCACGCTCGGCTTCAATTTACTTCGGGGGCCTCGGCGGTCCAGTGGGTTAGGGTGATCGTCCCTCAGTCCCACACAGACCTTCTATCAATGCAGCGCGGGTTCGAACCACACTCAGATCAAATATAAAGTGAAACCTTTCTGAGTGGATTTCGCCCTATGTAGAAGACTTGCCAGGTCGGGGATTTCCTCCGGGCAATGAGCCCACTAAACCTGGCAACGCCGCCACATAAGGGAAATAATCTTGAGTCCGGCGTAAAACACCAATCAATCAATCAATCAATTAACTTCGAGTAATTTAGAATAATCTGCGACACGCATGGATAAGATGTATATTTGTAAGTTTTGAAAAGAAACGACCGAATTCTTCTTAGAGTTGAGGCTAAATTTAATTGTTGGATCCAGTTTCATTTTAACACGGGACGCAAAGGTGCAAGCCAACGCTGGGACCCTTGACTGGGGTGTTTCAATTTCAGCGTCATATGCTAGGCGCCAGTCTGACATGACAACATATAAATTTATTATCCCACCTCGAGTAATATTTGTTTACTGACCCCATATATTTCCGTATCCCCCCTCGAACAAACCCTGTAACTAATAATATTACGTTAGGGCCACGAGATCACAAAGTTACGCCTGGTGTGAATATTTTGAGAAACTGTGCCAAAGCTTAGCCTCATATAGGACCTGTCGCATTAGCTGCTTGTTCCATGTGGGCGGAGCTTAGAAAAAGGTCGCGTTATCAAGACCAATCAAACAAGTTTCCAATGATGTCAATTTCGTTTGGTGACAAGATCGTCTGCTTCAGTGAAATCTTTGCCAGTCCTTGCTAGATATCTTGGTTGAAGAAATCCAATGAAATATTTTCATCTTCAGTCTCATGAGGTGTTTCGGAGTACACTTTAATTCACACATGCAAGTAGAAAATCTTTTTATATCATTCACCCGAATTGAAAAGCGGGCTTTATTTTGGTTTCATCTTCGTCTGTCCGAGGTCCGTTTTTCTTTCCGCTCCAAAGTTCCAAAGTTTTGATTCCATCCGGGCATTTTTTTTTGGAGTATTTACTCTATGGATAGACGGTGTGACGCGAACTTTTTTTGGCAAGCTGGTTGTGTAATATGGCCACCATATTGTATTATGTAGTATTTACTCTTTCTCTCTATAACTTGAACAAATATGATCGAATGTTTTCAATTCTTTCAAATGACATATCATAGCAGGACCCTGTTTCACAAAGCGGCGTAAATGTATTATTTGCGTAACTTTCTTACTAACGTATCTCTACGGTATGGGCTGCTATGGCAGTTACGTGAAAACTTACGCTACGCCGCTTTGTGAAACAGGGTCCAGGTGCCTATAGGTAATATGCAATGTGATATGTTTCCAAACCCGTGTGTTGTCGATTCACCCTCACGGCAAATTGTCTTCAGCTGTCTAACGGTAATTCTAGCGTCTGTTATTTCCGAGCCTATGAAACATTCAGAGCTTATGTGTTTAGCATCTGTGTTTATCTTTAATCCCAGACATCTCGACATCGTCTAACCACATTCAACAACGTCTGATATTTGCTTATCACATTTCTTACAGGCGATCGTGATCTATTATCATCGAAAAGTTCGACATCCGTGTGACATGCGTGGTAGTTCATTAACGTATTGACTCGCGGCAGGTGGGACAGTGCCCGAAGCATAAATAATTGCCTCGGAGCTGGATTGATGTTTTACGCCGCACTCGAGATTTTTTCCCTTATATATATGGCGGCATTGCCAGCTTTAGAGGCTGGGAAAATAGTCTCCGAAAGAAACTCCCGCGCCTCGGCGATTCCCAGGCGACCGTTTATAGAAAAATATTCATAAATATATCTATGTATTATAATTATAATCTATATATCACAGCCCAGATTTTTCGGCTTTATTTCGCGTTCTGTTCTATTAATTTATTTTACAAACTGTTACCAGTGAATTTAAATCCGTGTTACCATTTAAATTAAAATGCAAAGTCATTCATACGATAACCATATCATTTAGGGAATTCCCTGTGGCTTTTGTTGTTTTCTGACAGCCATTAAAGAGACAGCCGAGAATGTCACACACGCGCAGCTAGAAGACGTGTAGCTTACGCATGTTAGCCAGTTGCATTCTTATTACCACACAATTAAAGGAATTCCCAAATAAAAATCGCTACCAAGCGGTCCATGGGAGATAGTGAAGTTTAAACTATTGGTCATCTGGAAACCTCATCGATTTTCTTTTCTGTCTCACTGGGCATGTCCGCTTGACCACAATATATACAACTTGAATCAGTATAGAGTTGAAAGATAGCAAAATCTATTCAATAATTTGTGCTCCAACACTGTTTTTCATTTATTAGTTTAACAGTATATTTATGAACAGTATCCGGGAGTTTAAGATGAAAGTTCAGCATAAAAACAAAGTCAATATACATCCCATGCTCTGCTTCCACACAAAGTATTTCACTAGCTGGCAGATATTTGGCATGTAGCGGGCTTATTCAATAGTAATCAATATCTGTCACGTGTCACAATGACTCGTGCCAAAAACGGATGGACTCTTTCTTGCATGTCGAATACATTTCTTCCTGTTGCAAAAAGTAATAAAAGTCAACTGTTTGCATTGTATTTTTTCTGATGTACACGCATATGAAATCCAACTTAGAATGTTTTGATTATTTGTTCGACTTTTTGCAAATAATATGCAGTACCGAAGAAAAAAACCATGCTTTTTAAATCTTCTATTGCAAAAGAATATCAAACAACCCAAATGCTGTTATATATGTAATTTCAGAATAAGAACCTTTTCCTGTGTTTAATTTCATGTGAGGCTTATTTGTGTGCCACGGATAGTTACGCAGATATTGTAGCATGATGTAGACCCCCCCCCCCCCCCCCTCCCAAAAAATTCTCCTGTCTTGACGTCATTGTGGAAGACAGCTGTCTGCATTCACGTATTTATCATTTGATTCTGTAAGGCACACTCGCCACCAAAGCCTTTCTGAAATTTGTTAAAGTGGCATGAGCTGCCAAAATGTTGATATTTGGACGTTGTTGAAATTATTGGCTATTTTTCTCAAGACGTACAATTCAGAAGCTTTTTAGTGCTTCTAGTCTCGAGAATGTACGATAAAGTATTGTTATGAACTAAATTTGGCTTAAAATGAATGAATGGTCGTCCCGGTTATTTAAATCTTGTTTTTTTTTTGGAACACTATTCCGGTTCGAATCGGCTACATACTATATGGATTTTCCTCATTCCGACGCCAATCTTTTAGTTTATCGATGGCCTTCAAAGCCTCTTACTGTCGTGACGATCGGAAATTATGAAAAAAGTGTGAACTTTGGCAGCTCATGCGACTTTAAGTTACCAGAGTTTCCAAACCAGATAACTTTTCAATATCGAGGGTAGACGAATGTACTGGCGTCCTCGCGGTAATGCCAAATTTGTGTCAAAGTTTGACCGTCTTAAAGGATTTTGGCAAATAGCCAACGGAAAAAGCTTCCTTCATCAAACAAGGAATCTTGCAGTATAAAGTTATGCCCTTTGGTGTGCGGGATTCACCAGCCACCTTCCGACGACTCTTTAACCAGGGCATGTCCGGTTTGCAGGGTTGTCGTACCGTCAGTCCTCAGGAAGGCTTGCGAAGACCAGCATAGCTGAATAGTCCAACTCTCCGAGAGACTTTCAATCTTGCCCAAAAGGGAATTCGGATATGCCATAGTCATTTATCCTTTATGGGTATGGCTGGATACTATAGTATGTTTTATCGACATTTCTTTTGGGCTGTCCCAGATATTTAATCTGGAATGGTCTGACAACAAAAATGTATTTTAAGGCACACTTGCCGCCGTAGTCTGTTTAAATTTGCTAAGAAAACCAATTTACATGAGCTTACTACGACTAATACCACTAAACTTAAACATAGAACACATAAAACATGTCTAGTTAGCTTCAGAATGTAGAAATGGGGTGAAAAACAAACGAAGAATCGAAGCCTGATTACAACAACAACGATCAGTGTCGGTCAACGTTCGTGTTGGCTAACCCTCATTTCAGGCCTTTTTATCTGTGGTTTACATTCAAACAATTATCAGCAGGCTTTTCCAGTCGCTGTTAACCGATCGTCAGTCTGTATTTCTCAGATAAATAGGCCTACGTAAAATTACACTGTGCCGTAAACATAAAATCGCCAATAGGGGGCAGATTGGTTTGTTTACGTTCCGGGCACCTAACAATTCAAATTTTCAAATTCAAATTAAAAAATACAAAGTGACGTCCAAACATTAGTACTTAGTGAGTCAGTTCCAAACAAGCCGTTGTCGGGTTTAGCTAAGTCCTACGAAATCACGCCAGACCATCTTAATGTAATAACCGATCCATATACACGGTTGTGTTTCCCCCGCCCAGCGAAGCGTAGAAACACGATATAATAGTAAATATTTTTATTGACTCTCAGCCGATAAAATATTAACTGAAAGCATCCGTTACATGTTGGTGTGTTGAACAATATATTGGATTAAAGAAATGCTTTTGAAATAAAGAATCAATTCCTAACCACACGGTAACCGTCGATCTTCATAAACGTTAATGTTAAATGAACGGCCGGTAGGTGAAAGGTCTAACCCCTAAACTGCCATCTTTTCCAACCAAGTTAAAATCTCCATGGCCCGATTCCGTGTTACCTGGAAAAGATTCGTCAGGTTCGTGTTAAGTCAGTAGCGAATCTGCGATCAATCAGTCGGAGAACGTTTTCTGACATGGGCCGCCTTAAGACTCTTCAGACCGTAAGGATAGAAACATGTTTTATTTTCTCCTGATCAATCTTAAGGTCGCAGCCAATCAGCGACCTATACTTCATCACATGATCATTTTTCTCGGCGTTTCTGTGAGGTGGTTTTGTTACGTCACTCCTAGTTGCGTGCCAGTCTGACTAATATGATGATGAAGTTCCCTTCCGATGAACAGGGGGCTGTTTCTCAACACAACTTACGCCCGTCGTAACTTTGTGCCTGGTCGTAACGTAAGGTTGAAGGTATATGTTGCCCTGACGTTACGACTAGGCGCAAAGTTACGTCGGTGTCGAGAAACAGCCCCCTGGTCGCATCGACCTAGGCAGGGCTTAAGATTTATCAGTCAGAAATGATTTGGCTGAACGATGAAACAGTCTTAGCAGACATGAACGGTCTTAAGACTCAATCGCAGACAATCGGACCAGATGTTAACTCGACCTGAGCCGGTCTTTATGCCATTCGGACTTTACAAGACCCCGGGGTCCTTTGAGCGCCTTATGGACGTTGTGCTGTCCTTACCACAGTGCCAGCCCGGTTTACATTGATGAAATTTAGATAACAATGTACCTGACACTGTTCCAACTATTTAGATTACACAGGAACCAAATAGTTAATACAACTCACTTTTACACGTGTAAATGCCAAAGACATATAATCTGTAAATACTATTATGGAATCCTATATGCGGCTTCCAGACGATGTGTGAATGCCGAAAACATCCTGAAATATAGAGCTTTCATTGAAATTGAAAAGCAATGGATTCTTTCTGTCTGGTGCTGTTTGCCTGGATTGGATACCCAACAGCCAACCTCAAGTGTGAGAGTTTTGAAATGTCGAGTATGGGTGGGGGACTGTGACTAAAATTTGAATCCGTGATTGAATTACAAGTTTTAGACTCTATCTCTTTCGCATCTGAAGGTCTATGCTACAAGGCATGGGAATTAAATTGAATACAAGAAGTAAAACCTTTTTTTTGTTAGTAAGTTTTATTTACAAAAAGATATATTTCTTTCAGATTACCTGACCGTAATGTTGTAGGATGAGTTACAGAGGCATTCAAATTCTTCAATGCAACTTGGAAGACAGATATATTTTTTGCTGACATTTCTTTATCTTTAATAGCGGCCAATAATATGACTCCGCTTGTCAAGCAAACACTAGCCCTATAATATTATTATTAAAGCTCTTAGGTCGAGAAGAAAAAATGGCGGTATGTCATTTTTTTAACAAAAGCGTCATAAATTATGTGCATAGAAGTTACGTTGCATAGTGTTGAATACTGAGAAAATTACTGGACTTCCTTTCTTTTAACACACTAGGCTACACGTCATAAATGGTCACAATGTCTGTTTCGGAAGAGTTCATTCTGTGTTGTTACCGTGAACTGTCATCTCCTTGCGATGTTGTCATATCTTTCAATTAACGACCAAAATTTCGTAGCCTGCGAACGTTTCTTTTACTTCCGGTTAACGTCTTTTTCTGCACTCTTTGTTCACATCATTTTGCACAATAAAAACAGTGAGTCAATCTAAAGCAAGTGATCTCCACCTAGCGGTAGTCTAATAACCGGCTTTCATGCCAGGGACGATAACTCCTGTCCACGCAGCTTGAAGAGCAGATTTCATATCAGCCGTGTACGCGCCACCCATTTGCTGGGCGAGTGTGGCGTCAATGACGGGCAAGACATTCTAAAATAATAAATTAAAAAGTTTGTTAATTTCAAACATCACAAAATAGCGTTAATTATTCGGAATTGCGAATAAATTATTATAAAATTAAAGAAAGGATTGAAGTTTTTTTGTGACAGCAACCTTTGAGAATGTGCCTTAAAAGTGGCGCGAAACAAAGATATGGATTAGGGGTTTGATTCGTTAAAGTAGCATGAACTGCCAAATAGAAAAAACAAAATTAGCTAATTGTTCGTAATTTTTATCAAGAAGTACAAAATTAGAGGTTTTCGCTTTTACCAATGTTGAAGATGTACGTTCAGGTTGTTATAATAAGTAGCAATGCCTCTAAAATGAACTCATACATCCCGGTTATTTGATTTTTGTCAGTTTTTAGCACATATGTATTAGGTTGTTATCGGTTATTTTTATTTTAAACGTCAATCCTTTAGTTATTCAATTTACTTTAAGAGCTCAATGAGCAATAGGAATTTATGAAAATAGTCCAATTTTTTTTGCAGCTATGCCATTTTAAATTGACCGACCTCGAAATATTCCAGTCCCACGGAGCGTCCCTTATGTGTTGTCCCCTGGCTCTTCAAGACTCCTGCGCCGCTGTCGATGTTGTTAAGCCAGTTAGCCAGTTCGTTAATGACCTTGCCACCATGGTTGGTGATCTTATCGGAAGCTTTGATCTCATCCATTGACTTTCCTTTCCAGGCGGGGAATTTCTCAACCCATCCGGGGTTCATCTCAAACATCCTAAATTTAAAAAAAAAGTTTGACATATTTAAATACAATTTATCAGCATATTTGGGTTTGGGGGTTGAAGTATAGGAAGCTTGTCACTGAAGAAATCAAAAACAGATAACCTCTGAAAAATATAATTGAATCTAGATGTATATAATTGTTGGTCTTTCTGACCGGCAAGTAAGTATTTTTTTTTTGTTTTAACATTTATTTTGGCACATAGATCACGATTTTACAAACGCCCTACAGACCCACGTGATCAAGGGTTACGGGCGACAAAGACAGTATTAAAGTGGCATGAGCTGCCGAAATTCACACTTTTTTCATAATTTCTGATCGTCCCGACAGTGAGAGGCTTTACATGCCATCGAAAAACTCAATGATTGGCGTTGGAATGAGGAAAATCCATACAGTATGTGGCCTGTACGAACCGAAAACGTGTTCGAAAAGTAAACAAAATTTAAATAACCGGGACGACCATTCATTCATTCTAAGCAAAAGTTAGCGCAAAACAATACTTTAACGTACATTCCCGAGACTAGGCGCACTAAAAAGTCTTTGAATTATACGTCTTAGGAAAAATAGCCGATAATTTAAACATTCTGTATCAACGTCAAAATATCAACATTTTGGCAGCTCATGCCCCTTTAAAGTAAGTAACACAGGAAAGAGACACATGAGTGCGGCTACTGTCTGACATGCTATGACACCATGCAGTAGCTACCCTTAAGACCGGCGATTAGAAGTACCGCTTGCTGTAAGAGAGCAAGCAGTTAATTCGTTTGGACCTATTTGTAAATTGAACTTAGCACTATTTTGTTAACTTTTAAAGGTCGTGGTTCAGCGGAGAGTATAGGCGGGGTAACTTTTAAACAAATCCTACCATCCTCTCGTACAATTCTCAACTACGAGACCCCCCACAGATAAATTGCATAGTATATGTGGGTACACTCCATATACCAGTACCAATACAACACAGCCAAGCATTTGGGTTAAAAGAAGATGCCCTTAAGCTATAAAAGAGGTCTTTAAGCATTAAGCACCCGAAACAAAAGCTTGATTGTTTGAAGATTTTGATCGAGGGCTACTCAACTTTATCATTTTTTCACAAAAAATTATTCCCGGAAGAAAATCCGGAACTTTCGCAAGGAATTGTGATTCGAACACTCGGTGCATCGGCGGAAAGGCTCTCGAATCGAGCGAATTGAGTCACAGTTTGGGATCTTTTTCACAAATATTTTGTTAAAATTGAGCTAATTCGGAGTTTTTCCTAACGTAGTATTTTCCAAAATCAAAGCGCCATATATGATTAAAGTGGCATGAGCTGCCAAAACGTTGATATTTTGACGTTAAAACAGAATGTTGAAATTATTGTCTATTTTTCTCAAGACGTATAATTCCGAAGCTTTTTAGTGCTTCTAGTCTCGAAAATGTACAATAAAGTATTGTTTTGAACTAACTTTGGCTTAGAATGAATGAATGGTCGTCCCGGTTATTTAAATTTTGTTTACTTTTCGAACACGTTTTCGGTTCGTACAGGTCACATACTGTATGGATTTTCCTCATTCCAACGCCTCATTCCAACGCCGTTTAGTTTTTCGATGGCCTTCAAAGCGCCTTACTGTTGTAACGATCAGAAATTATGAAAAAAGTGTGAATTTTGGCAGCTCATGCCACTTTAAATGTATGAGACCATTTATGACCCCAGGCATTGGAAGAGGTAAAATATCCGCTACACGGCCGTAGGGGTATCAGGGGTATCTAAGTATTGCTTTATTTTCCAAGAGCCCCGTGTTCCCTTTCTGTATGATGATCAGTAAGGGGAAAAAACACGGGTTGCCTTTAAGGTGTGAAATGTTGCATAAGGTCTAAAAATTAACATTGCGTTTTCTTGCTAATTCCTTCCAGGGTGACTTCGTGACAACGCCGAGTAAAGAAAATGACACCGTTTACCCTTTAAGTACTTTACCTACCTAGTGTTGACCACTTACATCGTTTTAAACCATGGTTTTTTAGTCCCATGTTTAAACGAAGCTTCTTTTTGAGATTCGAAAATTCTGAATAGATTCGAAATTCATAATATATTTTATTTCTTTGCTTAAATAGCCCCAACTATAATATTACACAAAATGTCGACGATAGGCCTATTACTGTCACAGTTATGGCTATATAGAGATATATGCGCGTGAAACAACATGTAAAAAAAATACAAAGCAATTAATAGTCTGAAAGAAATATGGCCGCCTTTGAGACGAAAGAAAATGCAGTTGTTTTTACGCTTACAAATTGCTTATAAACAAACACACGTAAAGTAGCGTGACAACACGCAACATACATGTACACTATCAGGCATAAATTCGACATTCTTAAGGTCCCGTGACTTGGTTGATTGGTTGTTTTACCTTATTGACGCGTCAATGCTATAGTGAGTAAGTTTTACCTAGAGCGATTAAGAAAACTGTGATGTCTTGTCACAATATATAGAATATCTTTGTACAGGAGTATATGTTAGTTCGTTTGAGAAATACGTAACCTCTTGAGAAAACAGGCAATGCATTTGAGCTTACATCCATATACAATTTACAGACATGCAAAAATACAGTGGCGAGAAAGGGGAATATAGACAGATTTGTCAGTATTGGTCATACAGGTGAAGGTCCCGTGTGTGATTTTCAATAACACATAGATAGATGTTCCTCGTTAAAAATGACAGAAAAAAATCTTCTTGTCTAAAATAACCACGGAGACAAGTTTCTAATTGTGTCCAAAAGAGGTATATCACATGGTTAAATATAGGTATTCCTCTAGCCTGTAGACTTCTAATGAGAGATCCGAGTTGGAGACCGCAAACTGCCATTGTATTTGCAAAACGTGAGTTTTAACAACCCGCAATAATTTATTAGTTTATACGGAAACACTTCCCAATGTATCGTTAAACGTGTCACAAATTGGCAAAGGAGGCAGTCTGAAATTGCCAGACGTCGCAGACGTGAGACAGTCACGTGACCACGTTGTGGTTGACTCGATCACGTCTGCTCGAAAACTGATCTGTGGTAATGTGATGGTACATACTTAAGAAAGTTGGGAAGTGTTCGTCTGTTCATCTACATCGCCATCTTGATACAGCCTAAAGAAAAATAGCTGAAGCAGACGTCATAGTCGACATAACGTCTTGGCACAAGTATCCGGGCATCTGGTAGCACCTAATAGCATATTTAGTCTCGCGGGAAATAGTGATAACTTCCTACGTGACATTCTACTGGCCTACGTGTTTACAGCCTCCCAACCACAACGAATCGTTTACAAATAGGAAAACCAAAGTTTAATAAAACAATCGACTGGCCATCTGCTCGTTTAAGAATTGCATAAAAAAATATACGGAAGATTTGCGAAGGTGCTTGCGCTTTAACGTCTGGCTTAAAAATGTGGAAAGAAAACACCAGAATTTGCCATAAAGTTTAACCTAGAAGAAGACAGTTTAAGGAGACTTAGATACACAAGAAAGTAAAGCACCCAAAGAAAGCGGAGTTATCCTGCAAACTTAGAGCCTGTTTCACAAAGCGGCGTAGCGTAAGCTTTTACGTAACTGCCATAGCAACCCATACTGTAGAGATATGTTGCTTTGGCAGTTACGTAAAAAGTTCCGCTACTCCGCTTTGTGAAACAGGCCCTTGAAGCGTAAGTTTTTACGTAACTGCCATAGCAACCCATACTATAGAGATATGTTGCTATGGCAGTTACGTAAAAACTAACTCTACACGGCTTTGTGAAACAGGTCCTTGATGCAAAAGGAAAGTTGGACCGGTTCCAAAAGAACTGTTTGGAAAAAATATGTAAACATCTCGCCGTTTGTAATGGTTCGAAAAACTGTTAAAAGACTCACTTGAGAAACAAGGCCTTGCCGTGACCTTCAGGGTCTTTGACGACAACTGCCATGCAATCCTTCAAAGCTTGGGCTTGTGCAGGGGTGACACCCATTTTGATAATCTGAAAGGGAACAGCAAATATATATTTCATGGTTTATCTGCATTCTGATTATCATATTTATTTGATTTTTCACTTGACCGGCTTATGTGGAAGAGTTGCCAGGTACTCTCAGAAAGTTAGGGGTTTCATCTGGACAATGGTCCCGATTTCGTTGGAGCTGTTTCCATGCACTTGCTTACGCTCGAGCATTTTGATTGATTGATTGATGTAGTGCACCGCACCCAAGATTATTTAACTTATATGGCGGCGTTGCCTGGTTTAGTGGGGGGGGGGGGGGGGGGGGACCGGGCGCATTGCTTTGAGGAAACCCCCGACCAAGTACATAGCAATTCTTCCACATACGGCGACCGAGTGAAAAATCCACTCAGAATCTTGCAATTTTTATTTGGTCTGAGTGTGATTCGAGCCCGCGCCGCATCGACGGAAGATCTGTGTGGGACTGATGGACTATCACTCTAACCCACTGGACCACATAGGCCTCCGAAGTACGAAGGAATATAGGCGGCATCTACATTATTATCTAACAGTTAGTCTGTCTCTGTCTATAGTCTTCACAACCTATGGCCTCATTTTCTTCCCATGGTCTAAAACAGTTTCTTCTTTAAACTAATACGACCTATGATTTTGACAGTTGGAACAGATCATGGATATCAAAGAGACTGAATCATTGGATGTGCGGGGGCTGTCAACTGAGTTCCTTCTATACGGGTATCTTACCATTTCTTATCATTCCAGGAAACATGTACTCACGTTAAGTTTAACAACTTTGGTTTATGGTCAATGGAAACTTGTCTATATAGCTTTTCTAGTAATTAAAATCATTCTAGTTAATATACCTGTTCCGATGTGACTTTATTTTCAAAATATATTAAACCTTTTCTAAAATGAGAATAGGATGGATGTCTTTCGTGTAGACTACCTAAATTTCTATAGACCACTTAACTGTACAATTAGAATAATATTCTACACATGCGCTGCAAACTTTCAAAGAGGTTTTTAACAAACACGGATGTCTGTCACGAAAATTCTGCATATTTGAGCCGACACAAACACGGAAAGCTGCATTAAGTTAAACTGTCATCATCAGAGCGTAGCGGACGGCCTTAAATCAATTCCGTCTTTCTCCAAGCCTATTGTTACGTTGCTGGCTAGAAGGTTGTTTTTAATAGGAGAATAAACAACTCGGCTATACGTATATGCACATAATTTGGCAAGGGTATAATTTACCGGGTTTTAGGCTAAAGTCTATATACTTCTAGTATCCGATGACCACTTTGGGCAGCTATTTTTTTACTTTGTACACTGTTAGGAGACTAACATTCCTGAATGCTGAGGGAAAATGAAAGATACGAAAAGAAGAACAAGCATGCCGACGTACCCATCAACACAGATGGTTGACAATGTAAATCATAAATACGCGCCTATCTTAACACTGGCTCAACTTCGATTTTCTCCCATAAGTGTCGATTTCTGAACGGGAGCCTGTTTCATACAGCGGCATACCATATTGTTTTATGTAACTGCCATAGCAACGTATAGGTAAAGTATGGGTTGCTATGGCAGTTGCAGAAAAACTTGCGCTACGCCGCTTTGTGAAACAGGCTCTTGGTGTTCATTTTCAACTCCAAGCTTTTGTAAAAAGAACTGTTATCACACTGAAGCGGAGTTATCATTAAATTAAACTGTAAAACTTCAAGTAAAACAAAATAAACCAGAAAGCCGCGACAGGAAACCAAGAACACCAAAAATGAACCTATTTACACAAAATTACATTGGCAAAAGTTCTGAAATGACATCGATAGAAATAACAAAACATACCTGGTGCAGTTACAATCCAACTTCAAGTAAAAGAAAATCTTTGGAAATATCCGGAGAAGTTGAGCTGATGAGGGAAATTGGTTGCTTTTTGAAGGGATTCCTTGCCCCGCCCACAAACTGATTGGTCCTATCGAATTACAGAAGTCAACTGACGACAGTTTGATTGACAAGGGCAGACGAGCTAAATGTAGCAGATTTGTGACGTTGACGCGTGCCGTTTACGGTGAAGACAATTTGTTACTAACAATGTCAACAATATGTGGAAGTTCATTCCAAGTACACGGGTTTTGATAGGTCATGATTTATTTCCAGCAAGTTGATGCCCAGATGGCGACATGTTTAAGACAAAATAAAAAAAATGGGGAAAACATAAGAAGTTAGATTTGGGGGCGTCATGTAAAAATAACGAATACATAGGGACAGATGCGGTCGGTACAATATTAAGGTCACTTTGCACTTAACTGTCGACCTGTATTGGGCTTTCGGACTTGGCAGTCAATGAAAACCTTACCTGACTGGAGTACGTGATTCTCAGCTCATAGCTGTTTGGTAGACGTGCGGGCCGTGCGCATAAATAACTCCCGCGTAAAGTAGCGAGTTCTAGGTTACTATATACAACAGTCATATTAACGTGGCCTAAACAATACAGGGTGATTAAACGGTTGCGATTCTATACGTATATCATTAAGTGGATAAAATGGTCACATTACACCAGCGCCATTATTTCTGATTGCATTTGAAGTTGTATATATTATATCGGTCTTGTAATTACATCTTGTATGTTAATTACGGTGTTTTAACTGCATGTGCAGTGTGTTTTAGAGGGATATGCTATCGACCATTGCTTATATTGTTTATATTTCCAAATGTACCAACGATGTAATGAACAAGTCAACCAACCGGTCCGTTAATTTGTCAATCAATTCAGCAGTAATCCATGCTCCAGTCAACTAATCAACTAGCTAAACAACCAACCAACCAACCTACAAATCATGAAAGAAACATTATAACAGTCAAATATATTAGCCTAAACTGTTTATTTCGAGAAAACGGCTTGCATTGAAACAAGCATTATTGTTTTATGATTGGCTTTTAATAAAGGAAAAAGTGTTACAGACATTTTCCCTATGGTTGAAATAAAAACAAACTATGAATAGAGCCAGTAACCTGTGCGAACGGATCGGATGTGTGCTAATAACGGACAGAATTTAAATAGTCGGGATGGACGTGTATTTTTTGTTTTTGTTTTGTTGCTTATATAAAATAACCTAACGTACCTGTATATGCCCTTTTATTATCTGTGGAAAGCTATTATCTTTTAATTCTTCATAAAAATCACAAGTATAGCTACCTCTATTATAACGAATTTTCCAGACATTTTCTTTTATTTTGTCAAGCATATTTTCAGGTACAAGCGATATAATTTTCTGCTTGGGTTGTATAATACAAAGAGCGTTATAAGCAGTATTTTTCTTCTCTTCGAGGTTTGTATTGTTCTACTTATCGTTGCACTGTTTAGATAACTTATCCTGATATAGCCCAGATCTTGGCAGACCATTGAAAAGATATATCTGTTCAAGAACATTAACACACGTCGACAACATAATCAACATTATCGCCCGCCATCTGGCCACCAAGCACATCCGAAGCAGGGGGAAGGGGGGTTCCTTGGTCTTTATCCCATATCGGCAAATTTTGCGCACCCTCCCCCAAGCTACATTGTAGATGGCCAGGTTTGTGAAAAATGCCGTTTCGGAGTTTCGTCAGGATCAAGAAACTCGTTCCCTTCTTGGCGTTGCCCCAGAATCGAATTATAGAGGCCCTATATTATGAGATAATAATGATGTTTTCTTTGATTGACCAGAGGGCTGTTTCTCAATACAATTACGCCCGACGTAACTTTGCGCCTGGTCGTAAAGTAATGTTGAAGGTATATGTTGCCATGACAGTTAGGACTTGCATTGGACTTACGTCGGGCGTAAATGTTTTGAGAAACAGCCCCCAGGGCCTGATTCACAAAGCGGCGAAGCGTAATTTAATACGTAATTGGCATGGCAACCCATGCTTAAAGGAGGAGAAAACAAATAAACAACATGAAATTGTAACGAACAATCACCTCAAGAGTGTAAATTTTTAAGCTGTTAATCTTACCTGCGTTTTAGGGTTTTAGAAAATTGCACATGTTTAAATTGGGTCACAAAAACAATGGGGGCCGCCATTTGTAAAACGAGAAATTGACCGGAAACAGATGTGCCTAGAAATTAACCTAGGCTCAAATGGCAGACAAAGAAAGTTGACCAATTTCACTCGCACGTGCGCTTTGGGTTGCTGGGTATGCGTCTACTGATTGGCCGAAGGAGACACATCCCTAAGCACTGTTGTGATGATGGCGGCCAAGTAGGCAAGTCGGTCTCAGTCGAAATCCGATGGTTTTATATAACTTCACTTTAAGACTGTGCGGTGGGAAAAAATCGTAAAAATATGTATATGGTACCATTGAAAAGGGAAATTCGCCGTCCGTTTTGTGCATTTGCCAGTTTTATTTGTTTTCTCCTCCTTTAAGAGATACGTTGCTATGAAAGTTACGCAAAAATACAACTATACGCCGCTGTGTGAAACAGACAAACTACTGTGAAACCTCCTCCAACTCTAGGGCCTTCTGCTCCTTAAATTGGCATTAGCTGGCAAATAAACCGAAAAGAGAATGTTGGATTGATTGATTGAATGATATTTCAAGATTGTTTCACTTATATTGCGGCATTGCTAGGTTTATTGGGGGATGAAACCAGGCTATTTGCCGGGATGAAACCTCAGACCTTCGGCGTGTACCTGGCAACTTTTCCACATACGGCGATCGAGTGAAAAGTCCACTCAGAAATTGTTCAGTTTTATTTGGTCTGAGTGGGAGAGAATGTTGGAAGAGAATGAGCTAATTGTTTGTCATTTAAATTAAGAAGTAGGCCGACAACATACTAGCTCACCGCTGATACCAATCTTTGGGATGTACATGTAAGTTAAAACTGAACTCATACATCCCGGCTATTTAAATTTTGTCCGGTATTAGCCCTCATCCTCGGTTCTTGTATGGGTTAACGGCTTTACCAATATTTTAAGGTCAACCCGTTAGTTTTTGCAAGGTACGTCAAAGGCTCAACTTCATTTTACCAATTCAAGCCACTTTAATGCCATGTTATCATGATGAGGTTTGACCAATATACACTATTTTCTTCAATAAACTGGGTTTGCCAGTTGGCGTTACACTTTTGATGGTAAATCTTTCGTCTTTCACCATTTTTAATTTATGAAGATACCTGGCTGCAAATCAGCCTTTCGATCAAACCGGGCTGTCGTTGAAGTTTTATTCCGAATCGATGATTGATTATGGGTTTTTTTTCCTGTGAAAAGGAACGCCAGGGAGTGTATATTAGATCATCAGCCCCATACTATATGTTATTAATCGAGTGTTTTCGTATTGCCTTGGTATTGGCCTGAGGGTGGCCGTATTGGCCCGAGGCCGCAGGCTCGATTTAATGCAAGCTGTCAAGTTGAACAGGAGGTCGCCCACTGAACATTTAATCCATGCCCTAAACAAAATGAATTCCAACCTTTTTTGCGCTCTTTTTTTGTTCCTGGATCTGTAGAGATGTTTCTTCCTCTTCCGCTGTCCTAAAACGGCAATCGGATTCACTTACAGTAGTTTTTTCTTCTAACTCTAATATCCCGTCAATAAGACCTTGTACAACGCGCTCTGGTGTAGACATTTTGAAATCAACATCTGTCGTCTGCGTCTGTAAAACTCTGTGACATCACATGTTACAATTGCGTCTTTCAGCCGCACTCGGTGAACTCGGCCAATATGACTTGAACTCGGCCAATATGACTTGAACTCGGCCAATATGACTTGAACTCGGCCTATATGACTTGAACTAGGCAATACAACCCTACGGCTAATACGAACTTGATTCGTATGCTGATATTACCCGGCGGAAAAGGTCGTATTCGAGTAATAACTTGCACAGTCAATTAATAAAGACCGATATTTCGAGCTAAATATATATTTATGAACACGCAAACACACGGGCACAGGAAAAAATCCTCTTGTCTAAAATAACCACGGAGACAAGTTTCTAATTGTGTTAAAAAGAGGTATATAATTTAGACCTTTATACCCCATTGTAATAAAGTAAACTCATTATATTACATTAGGTTGACGACTGACAGGAGCTTGGCCTTAGTCAGTAGAATTTTGTAGTACACATTTTTATAGAATAACGATTGTTTTAAACGAATTATTCCACCTATTCCTTCGCAGACTGTTTAAACAGCTTCTCGTATTAATTTACAACTCAATAAGCCAAAAACATCGTTCAAGATATAAGAAGTTTTTACTTTTATTTTTTCATTCATATTTCTATTTTGTCAGATCTCAGCGACCATTTCATCGTATCAACCCTTGAATAGGTAGCCAAGAAATCTGGGCTCTGTCGAATTATTTTTTTTCCGTATTCGTCATAAGACGACCAGACACATTATCAGCCATATGATATATAACCAGTCGCCCTTAAACCGATAATCCGGGCTATTGAACCGCTTGCTTTTTTACACTGACAATAACCCACTGACACACTGCTCTCGGTACAGCCTTCCGGTGAACCGACTCGACGGCACAACTGCGGAATGTTGAAGGTTTAAAACATCGATTTCACGAGATACATAGTTCAAAGTTACGAAAATTATATTAACGATTTTTTAAACAACGATTTGCTTGGTGCGGAAGTGCTTCTTTTTCATGTTGGTGTCTCGGTGATAATTAATGTCTTAAAATCAAACCGGCTGGCTTTTGACATCCCTTTTTTTTTCAAAAAAGTTTTACATTAATTTTTTCACGGATTCGATCTTGTTACAGACACAAAAAACATGTTTCCATACGTAAATTTAATATATTGAACATTTTCATCATTGTTACATTAGTATAGATTTTAGACAAGAATATTTTCCCTGTGCACGTGTGTTTTAGTGATCATAAATAGAGAGTATGATGATGGCACCTTGAAGGGGGCACGTGTTACCCAAATTCCGATTGCCTTGAGGAGTCAAGCGTTTGATCCACCTTGTAAAAATAAGATTGACGTTGAAATAAAACCTGTGAGAACGATATTTAGAGACACAATTCAAATAGCCGGGATGTATGAGAGCCTTTTAGGGTTTTTATTGCTTATGAAAGCTACCTTATAGTACCTTTAAAAAACTGAAGATCGACTGACAACAATTCCATTTTACTGGCAACGAGGATCAATCAAGCATAGATAAAGATTTATTATTGTAACATTCGATATTTGACAATTTCAAAAATTTCGCAGCCCTTGATTTCAAAATAAAAAACTTTTCTAGTGTATCACACATCACCGATTGATCACTGTTTTCTACAATGAACTATATACGTGGAATGAACACGTCTAATTGGTTGATTTGGATCTCACTTTGTAAAAAGCGCCGCCATTGCTGAAAGATGAGCGCGTGCATGACCGATCTGGATCCATATTGCACCATCTTCTAGTAATGGCGGCGTTTGGTGCACACCAAATACCACGTGACCTCCATTCCACGTATATAATTAATTTGTTCTCCACGCGCAGATAGTCCGCCATATTGCTTAAAATTTTCACATTTTTTCTTATTAGTATAAAGTATTTTTGATACGATTTTTCATTCGATCGGCTTATGTGGATGAGTTGCCAGGTACTTAGGGTTAGGGTTAGGTCGGCGGTTTAAAGTGGAATCAGCTGCCAAAATTCGAACTTTTTTCATGAATACCGGACTTTTCATATAGTCAAAAGAAGTTGAGCGTTTAAATGGAGGCCACGTCGTAATTGACTTCCATCGAATGCCGCCATTACTAGGAGATGGTGCAATATCGATCCAGATCGGTCATACACGCGCTCATCGCTCAGCTTATTCTGTTTTGGGGACTCATGCCACTTCTACTTTGCACTTCTTGATAAAATACTGAACATTCACCTAATTCTCTTTTGAGAGTTTCTGAGATTTTTGAGTCTATCATATCCTTTGAATTTTTGTCAATCGCAGTCCGGGTTTCTGACTCCAAAATTACTATTTTTTTTATACCGACGGCCACATTTGGAAAATGCGAACGTCAGTATTAAAAAAAAATTAGCCATTTTGGAGCCAGAAACCCGGACTATGTCAATCGCTGTATAGCCCTCTGTTTGACACATTCGTCATAGACTATAAAGGTTGCTAATATTGTTCAGAAATAATAAAACTATATTTTCTGTCTTATTCTCATTCAAACATTATTAAATTGTTTGAGTTTTCGTCAGTCAATAAGAATTGTTGTGGCCATTTCTGTGGCGTTTCAGTCATAGCCCTACTGGTATTGTGTAGGAGATTGCAAATATTGGGATATCAAATAACCTAACGTGACTAGAAATAATTGAAGTAGATAAAACTTATGCAATAATTGGATCAATTTTGTCCTGTAAAATATGTGTGTGAAGTTAGCATCCCATTCCCCTTTCCCCTTTCCCTATTCGATTCAGGGCGAGTCCATTCACAAAACAATAGGGGTGCAGGAATATCAGCCATAAATTGATGGTATGGATGGAATATAGACGAATGGGAGTCTGGCCGAATGGGATTATGAACGAATGGGATTATGAGGCGAATGGGATTATGAAGTGAATGGGAGTCTGGCCGAATGGGATTATGAACGAATGGGATTATGAAGCGAATGGGAGTCTGGCCGAATGGGATTATGAAACGAATGGGATTATGAGGCGAATGGGATTATGAAGTGAATGGGAGTCTGGCCGAATGGGATTATAAAGCGAATGGGAGTCTGGCCGAATGGGATTATGAACGAATGGGATTATGAAGCGAATGGGAGTCTAGCCGAATGGGATTATGAAACGAATGGGATTATGAGGCGAATGGGATTATGAAGTGAATGGGAGTCTGGCCGAATGGGATTATGAACGAATGGGATTATGAAGCGAATGGGAGCCTGGCTGAATGGGATTATGAGGCGAATGGGATTATGAAGCGAATGGGAGTCTGACCGAATATGATTATGAGGCGAATGGGATTATGAAACGAATGGGATTATGAGGCGATTGGGATTATGAAACGAATGGGAGTCTGGCCGAATGGGATTATGAGCCGAATGGGATTATGAAACGAATGGGATTATGAAGCGAATGGGAGTCTGGCCGCATGGGATTATGAAACGAATGGGATTATGAGGCGAATGGGAGTCTGACCAAATGGGATTATGAGGCGAATGGGATTATGAAGTGAATGGGAGTCTGGCCGAATGGGATTATGAAACGAATGGGATTATGAGGCGAATGGGATTATGAAGTAAATGGGAGTCTGGCCGAATGGGATTATGAACGAATGGGATTATGAGGCGAATGGGAGTCTGGCCGAATGGGATTATGAGCCGAATGGGATTATGAGGCGAATGGGATTATGAAGTGAATGGGAGTCTGGCCGAATGGGATTATGAACGAATGGGATTATGGAGCGAATGGGAGCCTGGCCGAATGGGATTATGAGGCAAATGGGATTATAAAGCGAATGGGATTATGAAGCGAATGGGAGTCTGACCGAATGGGATTATGAAGCGAATGGGAGTCTGACCGAATGGGATTATGAGGCGAATGGGATTATGAAGCGAATGGGAGTCTGGCCGAATGGGATTATGAGGCGAATGGGATTATGAAGCGAATGGGAGTCTGGCCGAATGGGATTATGAGCCGAATGAGATTATGAAGCGAATGGGAGTCTGGCCGAATGGGATTATGAAACGAATGGGATTATGAGGCGAATGGGATTATGAAGCGAATGGGATTATGAAGCGAATGGGGGTCTGGCCGAATAGGATTATGAACGAATGGGATTATGAAGCGAATGGGAGTCTAGCCGAATGCTAGTCTAGCCGAATGGGATTATGAAACGAATGGGATTATGAAGCAAATGGGAGTCTAGCCAAATGGGATTATGAAACGAATGGGATTATGAAGTGAATGGGAGTCTGGCCGAATGGGATTATGAACGAATGGGATTATGAAGCGAATGGGAGTCTGGCCGAATGGGATTATGAAACGAATGGGATTATGAGGAGAATGGGATTATGAAGTGAATGGGAGTCTAGCCGAATGCTAGTCTAGCCGAATGGGATTATGAAACGAATGGGATTATGAAGCAAATGGGAGTCTGGCCGAATGGGATTATGAGCCGAATGAGATTATGAAGCGAATGGGAGTCTGGCCGAATGGGATTATGAAACGAATGGGATTATGAGGCGAATGGGATTATGAAGCGAATGGGATTATGAAGCGAATGGGAGTCTGGCCGAATAGGATTATGAACGAATGGGATTATGAAGCGAATGGGAGTCTAGCCGAATGCTAGTCTAGCCGAATGGGATTATGAAACGAATGGGATTATGAAGCGAATGGGAGTCTAGCCGAATGGGATTATGAAACGAATGGGATTATGAAGTGAATGGGAGTCTGGCCGAATGGGATTATGAAGCGAATAGGAGTCTGGCCGAATGGGATTATAATTTATGAGCCGAATGGGATTATGAAGCGAACGGGAGTCTAGCCGAATGGGATTATGAGGCGAATGGGAGTCTGGCCGAATGGGATTATAAACGAATGGGATTGTAAAGCGAATGGGAGTCTGGCCGAATGGGATTATCAGTGATTATGAAACGAATGGGAGTCTGGCCGAATCAAGGACCTCCTTGGGCCGAATAGTATTGTGGTAACCGGCGAAGTTAGGAAAGGTCCAGATTTCGTAAATGCATCATTTGTTTTATAACGTTTCTTTCCTCACTATGTGATAATGTTTCTGTTTTAACGACTTTATTATTAAAAGAAAAGGTTAGTTTTCACGAACCTTATAGTATTGTTACGCAATAACTCTCAGTAAAGTGTAAACTCCGCTCTATTTATCTTTGTGTCAAATGACAGGTTGAAGTTAGATTCTGGCGGCTGGAGTCAACTAGGTCAAGCACCTATTAATAGAAGTGGACTGTAAGAAATGAGATGACGTCACGGCTTGACATCACTGTAAGAATGGGATTATGAAGTGAATGGGAGTCTGGCCGAATGGGAGTCTCGCCGAATCGGATTATGGGGCGCTAACAGGCCACTTACAGTAACAGTAACAGATCTTTGTTTTGAAAACTGAGGTAATCCACTTAAATAGTGATCATGTAAATTGCCAATTTAAACGACCATGTAAATAGTCTTTAAAATCGTCAACTGAGCACAAATGCACTCTACTTTTTCATCTGCAAAAGTAGGCCATTCTTACAGTGATGTCAAGCCGTGACGTCATTTCATTTCTTACAGTCCACTTCTATTTATAGGTGCTTGACCTAGTTGACTCCAGCCGCCAGAATCTAACTTCATAATCCCATTCGTTCATAATCCCATTGGGCCAGACTCCCATTCGCTTCATAATCCCATTCGCCTCATAATACCATTCGTTTCATAATCCCATTCGGCCAGACTCCCATTCGCTTTATAATCCCATTCGTTTCATAATCCCATTCGTTCATAATCCCATTCGGCCAGACTCCCATTCGGCTAGACTCCCATTCGCTTCATAATCCCATTCGCCTCATAATCCCATTCGGCCAGGCTCCCATTCGCTTCATAATCCCATTCGTTTCATAATCCCATTCGGCTAGACTCCCATTCACTTCATAATCCCATTCGGCCAGACTCCCATTCGCTTCATAATCCCATTCGCCTCATAATCCCATTCGCCTCATAATCCCATTCGGCCAGACTCCCATTCGCTTCATAATCCCATTCGCCTCATAATCCCATTCGGCCAGACTCCCATTCGCTTCATAATCCCATTCGTTCATAATCCCATTCGGCCAGACTCCCATTCGCTTCATAATCCCATTCGCCTCATAATCCCATTCGGCCAGACTCACGTTCGCTTTATAATCCCATTCGTTCATAATCCCATTCGGCCAGACTCCCATTCGCTTCATAATCCCATTCGTTCATAATCTCATTCGTTCATAATCCCATTCGCTTCATAATCCTATTCGTTCATAATCCTATTCGTTCATAATCCCATTCGGCCAGACTCCCATTCGATTCATAATCCCATTCGCCTCATAATCCCATTCGTTTCATAATCCCATTCGTCCATAATCCCATTCGGCCAGACTCCCATTCGCTTCATAATCCCATTCGGTCATAATCCCATTCGGCTAGACTCCCATTCGTTTCATAATCCCATTCGTTCATACTCCCATTCGCCTCATAATCCCATTCGCCTCATAATCCCATTCGGCCAGACTCCCATTCGCTTCATAATCCCATTCGCCTCATAATCCCATTCGGCCAGACTCCCATTCGTTTCATAATCCCATTCGGCCAGACTCCCATTCGCTTCATAATCCCATCCGCCTCATAATCCCATTCGCCTCATAATCCCATTCGGCCAGACTCACGTTCGCTTTATAATCCCATTCGGCCAGACTCCCATTCAGTCATAATCCCATTCGGTCATAATCCCATTCGGCTAGACTCCCATTCGTTTCATAATCCCATTCGTTCATACTCCCATTCGCCTCATAATCCCATTCGCCTCATAATCCCATTCGGCCAGACTCCCATTCGCTTCATAATCCCATTCGCCTCATAATCCCATTCGGCCAGACTCCCATTCGCTTCATAATCCCATTCGTTCATAATCCCATTCGGCCAGACTCCCATTCGCTTCATAATCCCATTCGCCTCATAATCCCATTCGGCCAGACTCACGTTCGCTTTATAATCCCATTCGTTCCTAATCCCATTCGGCCAGACTCCCATTCGGCCAGACTCCCATTCGGTCATAATCCCATTCGTTCATAATCCCATTCGTTCATAATCCCATTCGCTTCATAATCCTATTCGTTCATAATCCTATTCGTTCATAATCCCATTCGGCCAGACTCCCATTCGCTTCATAATCCCATTCGCTTCATAATCCCATTCGGCCAGACTCCCATTCGATTCATAATCCCATTCGCCTCATAATCCCATTCGTTTCATAATCCCATTCGGCCAGACTCCCATTCGCTTCATAATCCTATTCGCCTCAAAATCCCATTCGGTCATAATCCCATTCGGCTAGACTCCCATTCGTTTCATAATCCCATTCGTTCATACTCCCATTCGCCTCATAATCCCATTCGCCTCATAATCCCATTCGCCTCATAATCCCATTCGGCCAGACTCCCATTCGCTTCATAATCCCATTCGCTTCATAATCCCATTCGCCTCATAATCCCATTCGCCTCATAATCCCATTCGGCCAGACTCCCATTCGCTTCATAATCCCATTCGCCTCATAATCCCATTCGCCTCATAATCCCATTCGGCCAGACTCCCATTCGCTTCATAATCCCATTCGCCTCATAATCCCATTCGGCCAGACTCCCATTCGCTTCATAATCCCATTCGTTCATAATCCCATTCGGCCAGACTCCCATTCGTTTCATAATCCCATTCGCCTCATAATCCCATTCGGCCAGACTCACGTTCGCTTTATAATCCCATTCGTTCATAATCCCATTCGGCCAGACTCCCATTCGCTTCATAATCCCATTCGTTCATAATCTCATTCGTTCATAATCCCATTCGCTTCATAATCCTATTCGTTCATAATCCTATTCGTTCATAATCCCATTCGGCCAGACTCCCATTCGATTCATAATCCCATTCGCCTCATAATCCCATTCGTTTCATAATCCCATTCGGCCAGACTCCCATTCGCTTCATAATCCCATTCGCCTCATAATCCCATTCGGCCAGACTCCCATTCGTTTCATAATCCCATTCGGCCAGACTCCCATTCGCTTCATAATCCCATCCGCCTCATAATCCCATTCGCCTCATAATCCCATTCGGCCAGACTCACGTTCGCTTTATAATCCCATTCGGCCAGACTCCCATTCAGTCATAATCCCATTCGGTCATAATCCCATTCGGCTAGACTCCCATTCGTTTCATAATCCCATTCGTTCATACTCCCATTCGCCTCATAATCCCATTCGCCTCATAATCCCATTCGGCCAGACTCCCATTCGCTTCATAATCCCATTCGCCTCATAATCCCATTCGGCCAGACTCCCATTCGCTTCATAATCCCATTCGTTCATAATCCCATTCGGCCAGACTCCCATTCGCTTCATAATCCCATTCGGCCAGACTCACGTTCGCTTTATAATCCCATTCGTTCATAATCCCATTCGGCCAGACTCCCATTCGGCCAGACTCCCATTCGGTCATAATCCCATTCGTTCATAATCCCATTCGTTCATAATCCCATTCGCTTCATAATCCTATTCGTTCATAATCCTATTCGTTCATAATCCCATTCGGCCAGACTCCCATTCGCTTCATAATCCCATTCGCTTCATAATCCCATTCGGCCAGACTCCCATTCGATTCATAATCCCATTCGCCTCATAATCCCATTCGTTTCATAATCCCATTCGGCCAGACTCCCATTCGCTTCATAATCCTATTCGCCTCAAAATCCCATTCGGTCATAATCCCATTCGGCTAGACTCCCATTCGTTTCATAATCCCATTCGTTCATACTCCCATTCGCCTCATAATCCCATTCGCCTCATAATCCCATTCGGCCAGACTCCCATTCGCTTCATAATCCCATTCGCTTCATAATCCCATTCGCCTCATAATCCCATTCGGCCAGACTCCCATTCGCTTCATAATCCCATTCGGCCAGACTCCCATTCGCTTCATAATCCCATTCGCCTCATAATCCCATTCGGCCAGACTCACGTTCGCTTTATAATCCCATTCGTTCATACTCCCATTCGCCTCATAATCCCATTCGCCTCATAATCCCATTCGGCCAGACTCCCATTCGCTTCATAATCCCATTCGCCTCATAATCCCAATCGGCCAGACTCCCATTCGCTTCATAATCCCATTCGGCCAGACTCCCATTCGCTTCATAATCCCATTCGCCTCATAATCCCATTCGGCCAGACTCACGTTCGCTTTATAATCCCATTCGTTCATAATCCCATTCGGCCAGACTCCCATTCGCTTCATAATCCTATTCGTTCATAATCCCATTCGTTCATACTCCCATTCGCTGCATAATCCTATTCGTTCATAATCCCATTCGTTCATACTCCCATTCACATCCTATTCGTTCATAATCCCATTCGGCCAGACTCCCATTCGTCTATATCCCATCCATACCATCAATTTATGGCTGATACTCCTGCACCCCTATTCTTTTGTGAATGGACTCGCCCTGAATCGAATAGGGAAAGGGGAAAGGGGAATGGGTTGCTAACTTCACACACATCTGTAAAATACTGTTAGAAATCTCCCACGTAGGCACGTGTCACGTGGTATGTTATCTATTGATTATATGTCTGTCTGCTACCAGACTGTTGCAGACGAATTTGCCGTCACGTGACGTGTCGTCTGGTTTTTTGATAAACAGCCAAATGACTAACTTTTATGACTTTGTGTCTTTTCATAGCGTTTAACTTGCCCGTTAATTTGAACCCGATCCCATTGCATCAGTTGTCTGGTTGGTCGATGCTTTACGCTCTAAAAGGTCAGTCAATTGTATAAAGATAGTTTTAGGGGAGGAAATGCTACTCGATTTGTAAAGGAAACTCTTGTCACAGCCTTTGAAGAATAATGGACCAATCCATCGAACGATACAACAATTTTCAATGAAATTGATGACTGACAAAATTGTTGAATGAATAAATTGTCACTGACCGACCGAATGAATGAGCGAGTGAATGAATTTTCAATGAACAATAGGCCCCTATGTATAAATGAATAGATGAATGAAAATTTCTTAATGAGTAAATAAACAGAACAAATAACCACCAAAGAGCCGCCAAACATATCACACGATCGCATAACTTGTTAACTATTTGTTTAATATCCGTCCAAGCGTTTGTAACGTTCGTCAAAAGTAATTTACGAAGAAAAAAGTGGCATGAACTACATCAAATGGGGATATTTTCTCGTGAAAACACATTTGTACTTCTCAAATGTACACATTTGAAGCTTTTTAGTGCTACAAGTTTCGTGAAATGAACGAATTGTGGTAGCTAACGCAACTTTAAAGTGGCATGAGAGGCAAAATTCACACATTTTTTATAATTTCTGATCGTCACAACAGTAAGAGGCTTTGAAGGCCATCGAAAAACTAAATGATTGGCGTTGGAATGAGGGAAATCCATAAAGTCTACGGCCTATACGAACCGAGTGTCCGAAAAGTAAACAAAATTTAAATAACCGGGACGATCATTCATTCATTCTAATCCAACGTTAGTTCAAAACAATAATTTATCGTTCATTCTCGAGACTAGATGCACTAAAAAGCTTTCGAATTATACGTCTTGAGAAAAATAAGAAACAATTTCAACATTCTGTTTTAACGTCAAAATATCAACATTTTTGCAGCTCATGCCACTTTAAGGAATTGGCTTTGATTGGTTTTAACACTGGGTCATATACGTATTCAATAAGATATATAAAGATACATAATTACTGTCGAAAGAAACAACCGTTACTATTTTAAAGGGGCATGAGCTGCCAAAATGTTAATATTTTGACGTTACAACATAATGTTGAAATTAATGGCTATTTTTCTCAAGACGTGTAATTCAGAAGCTTTTTAGTGCTTCTAGTCTCGAAAATGTACGATAAAGTATTGTTTTGAACTAACTTTGGCTTAGAATGAATGAATGGTCGTCCCGGTTATTTAAATTTTGTTTACTTTCGAACACGTTTTCGGTTCGTACAGGCCACATACTGTATGGATTTTCCTCATTTCAACGTCAATCATTTAGTTTTCCGATGGCCTTCAAAGCCTCTAACTGTCGTGACGATCAGAAATTATGAAAAAAGTGTGACTTTTGGCAGCTCATGCCACTTTAATGATCGGCCAAACTGTCCCAACGATTGACTATCTTGAAAAGCACTCTATGTTCTCCTATCTAAGGAGGAATTATTTGGATTCAGGTAATACCCCTTGACTGAGTGGGCCACTGGGGTTATCTGGGGTTCAGTTTAACATTTGATCTCGAGTGTTATGTTGTTTTAGATATTTATTCACCCAATCTTGTCGAGTACTTATCGAAGACACAGCGTGAGTGGTCTATCTAAAGGAAAGCTTTTCTGTTAAACTTAAAAGCCCCGCCCAAGAAAATGTATGTCGAACCTGGTGTTTTAGACAAAAATTTCGAACAATGATTCAAATGTTGCATACAATACCAATGATTTCAATGTTGCACACAATACAAATGATTCAAATGTTGCGTACAAGACCAATGATTTAAATGTTGCGTAAAATTCCAAACATTCAAATGCTGGGTATAATACCAATGGTTAAAGGTTGCATACAATACCAATGATTCAAATCGTGTGTTTATAGTAACCTTTCAAAGTGATATCCAGAACCGAATCACACTCAGTCCATGCAAAGAAAAATGCCCCCCCCCCCCCAAAAAAAAAAAGTGGTGGTTTTCATTCGATCGTTTTTTGCCGATTTGTTAAGCCTGGCAACGCCCCCATAAAATTGAAACAATCAGTCAAGTGGGCCGTAAAACATCAATCAATCAGATGCGGCGTAAATCATTAATCAATCAAGTGCGGCGTAAATCATTAATCAATCAAGTGCGGCGTAAATCATTAATCAATCAAGTGGACCGTAAAACATTAATCAATCAAGTGCGGCGTAAATCATTAATCAATCAAGTGGACCGTAAAACATCAATCAATCAAGTGCGGCGTAAATCATTTATCAATCAAGTGGACCGTAAAACATTAATCAATCAAGTGGACCGTAAATCATTAATCAATCAAGTGCGGCGTAAATCATTAATCAATCAAGTGCGGCGTAAATCATTAATCAATCAAGTGGACCGTAAAACATTAATCAATCAAGTGGACCGTAAATCATTAATCAATCAAGTGCGGCGTAAATCATTAATCAATCAAGTGGACCGTAAAACATCAATCAATCAAGTGCGGCGTAAATCATTTATCAATCAAGTGGACCGTAAAACATTAATCAATCAAGTGCGGCGTAAATCATTAATCAATCAAGTGCGGCGTAAATCATTAATCAATCAAGTGCGGCGTAAATCATTAATCAATCAAGTGCGGCGTAAATCATTAATCAATCAAGTGGACCGTAAAACATCAATCAATCAAGTGCGGCGTAAATCATTATTCAATCAAGTCCAAACAGTCAAATCTCTGTCGGGAGTTTTCCAGCAATAGAAATCACGAGATGATTAAACCTGGCGGACTGACGACGTTTCCACCTAGAGAAGATACTCCAAAAACGGACGTGGAGGGGGAAGGGGCAAACATACCAAAACTTACAACAGAGGCGGGCGTGAGAAAAGAATATCTTTTATCAACTTAATCACTTTATTTTTTTATGAAAAATTTACAAGATAAACACCAACTTCGTGTGAATAACCTCTATGTGTTTAACCTTGACAGTTAACCGTTTAGGTTCGTTAATTTCAGAATAACTGGTTTTTTGACATATGATACGGACATTAAAGTAGCGACCGAAATATCTGTACGGTAACTTGAACTGACAAATGCCAAAGCTAAGGTTAAACTTTATCTATCAAAATAAGGGTCGACGTCTACACTCTTTGTCGCTAAAGGTTCTTGACTGTATAAAAGTAACATTTTCCTGAATGGTCTTTTGTGGCTCTGTTTAAACGCTAGGTGAGCGGGATCACGTAGGTCTGAATTAGTCCATTGATTTAAGTCAGTCACCTAAGACAAACGAGTTACGAGCGTCTTTGACTTCTATACTGTTAATGGGGCCTTCATATTGAACTTGGCTAAATGGGGAAGAACGTTTGAGTCGGGTGCAAAAACACTGAAACAACAGCCCATGGATCAGCAACAACTGCATCTTCGCCAATATTCTTAGGGTTCGTGCCCCACCATGAGGTCCCATTGAAAACCGATCACTTTTCTAACTTGTTTGAATAGTACTGTCACGGGCGAAGAAAGAAAAAAAATCTCGGCTTGGCGAGACTATTTTGATTTGGCCAATGCCGTATCAATCCGCTGATGTACAAGGGGTAAAGTAGTGCCATCGATCAACCGAGAGAAGCAGACGACACGGTAGCCAAAATTTTGACCATACATTTTATGAAACGAGAGCTATTGAGTAGGGTCAAAGTTTTGGCTAACGACACGGTAGTTGTTGCGTGTAGGTTCAATTTTACTATGAGACCCGAAGTCAGCTCGTAACAGGATTGTAAGCTACAATTAACAATTCACTACTTTGCTCGACAACTGTTGCTAGAAGACACGTCTATACATAGCTCTCGACTGTCATTTATAAACGTTTTGATCTGACCAAAACAGTACCCCCAACGATATACCAAGGGTTCGAATCTTCGAATCAAGCCAAAGCCATTTTACGAGTAGGTTTTTACGTAGTCATAAGTGAGATTGTACTACACAATGGCTTATCTCGATTTATAAGCGGTGAAGTCTTGAATTAAAATTTGAGCAAGATAAAGGAAATGCTTCCACCAACGCTGACTTTTGATAATGAGTTAAGAACTACGTCGCAAAGTCGTCACCCAATAAACCGAGAAGCTGTTATCGATAAGTATTTCTTAACATCTTCTTGTAACCGCACAGCTTCCTAATCCATGTCGGTCTAGATATTTTCAACTTTCGTGTTACATGTACGCTAGTACTAGGTCTACATTGACTTTGATAACGATGTAAAAACTACGTCGAAACGTCGTCACCCAATAAACCAAGAAGTTGTTATCAATTCGTAATTATTCACAATATCAAACAGTTGTAACGACGAAAATGCGGTAAAAATCCCCCGAATGATCTTTGTAATTGGACCAAGCTATTGACTGACGTTAATGTTTTACTTGGCGGCAAGACTGTTTCACTGTTGAAATCAGAGGAATCAAAGCTCCATGCGACAAAAAAATGACTTAATGTTTCACATCTCTCATTGGATTGTGTGCTTCATTGAATTGGCAAAGGGTGCAATGCTTTCCCTCGCATACATCGACGAGCATTCAGCGATGTTTACCTGGTTTAACGTAAGCCGTTTTACGTTGGTGCAGGATAATATACCTTGCAATACATCTAGTCAATGACGTATTTTTTTTTAGAAATATCAATACGGTACTCGATGTGTAAATAACTAGATATATAGCCACGTTGGGTACCATTTTGCTATATTTAAAGTGGAATGAGCTGCCAAAATTCACACTTTTTTCATAATTTCCGATCGTCACGACAGTAGAGGCTTTGAAGGCCATCCAAAAACTAAATGATTGGCGTCGGAATGAGGAAAAGCCATTCAGTATGTGGCCTGTACGAACCGAAAACGTGTTTGAAAAGTAAACAAAGTTTAAATAACCCTTGACGACCATTCATTCATTCTAAGCCAAAGTTAGTTCAAAACAATACTTTATCGTACATTTTCGAGACTAGAAGCACTAAAAAGCTTCTGAATTATACGTGTTGAGAAAAATAGCCAATAATTTCAAGATTCTGTTTTAACGTCAAAATATCAACATTTTGGCAGCTCATGCCACTTTAATGGGAATACTAAAAGTTATCAGAAAAGGCACTCAGGAACGACAACTCTGAATCTCGCAATTTCACTCATCAAATCCAAATATAGCGTTTAAAGATTTTTGGACATAGTGAATCGTTAGCTCTCTGTATTCAGGTATCTTTAAAGGCGAGCCAACCAGAATACTGCTAGTATTAAAAGCAGTGGATGCTTTTCTGTATTTCGATAGTTAATGCTTATTTTTTTTAAATTTGATTTGTTTCATACTCTGAATGTAAACTAAGTCTGGTCATGCGCAAGAGCGCTTGAGCGATTTGAAACAATCTAACTGTACATTATTATTTTACCGACTTTTTACGGAGAAATACAGACGAACGACCTGGTTTGAGGGACACAAAAGGCCTGCCGATAAATTTGAGATTGTAAAGGTCACGTAAAGAAGGTAATACAACACTGAACCATTGGAGCGATCCAACTGTACATTATTATTTTGCGGAAATTCAGACGAAGGATTTGGTTTGGGGGACACAAAAGGTCTGCAGATAAATTTGATACCGAAAATAATTACAAAAGGACCTGAAATGACTTTAACCCAACACTGAAGTTGGCCGCTTACTGATCGTTGTTGTTGTACTCAGGTTTCAATTCAACGTATGGTTTTACACAATGAACTATATGCGTGGAATGAAGGTCACGTGGTGCTTGATTTGCATCGAATGCCGCCATTACTAGGAGATATTGCAGTTTCGATCCAGATCTGTTATGCACGCGCGCTTCAACTATCAATGGCGGCACATATTACGAAGTCAGATCCAAACCAGCCAATAAGACGTGTCCATTCCACGCATATAGTTCACTGGTTTTACACCCCCATTTAGTCATGTTAAACATAAACCTGACATACACATTGTGACCAATGTTTAATTATAGTGGTTTTACTTGTAGTAAACTCATGTAAATTCGCTTCTTAAAGTGGCATGATCTGCCAAAATGTTGATATTTTGACGTTAAATCAGAATGTTGACATTATTGGCTATTTTTCGCAAGACGTATACTTCAGAAGCTTTTTGGTGCTTCTAGTCTCGAAAATGTACGATAAAGTATTGTTTTGAACTAGCTTTGGCTTACAATGAATGAATGGTCGTCCCGGTTATTTAAATTTTGTGTACTTTTCGAACGCATTTTCGGTTCGTACAGGTCACATACTGTATTGATTTTCCTCATTCCAACGCCAATCATTTAGTTTTTCGATGGCCTTCAAAGCCTTTTACTGTCGTGACGATCAGAAATTATGAACAAGTTTGAATTTTGGCAGCTCATGCAAATGTCAGAAAGGCTACCATGACGAGTGTGCCTTAACTAGGGCCTACACATCAGCAAAAGTGTTTCGAATAAGACTATCAGGTAAAGAATCGTTTACTAATCTGCCCTTTAATTACAAGGACGAGTTAATGAAAGATTTAAAACGTAGTATTACATGGTTTGAAAAAAAGATACACCGACCCTTCAATCAGGGGTCTGGACCGGATTAAAGTAGGTTTATGCCCAGGTTACAAGTCCACATTGGTGCCCTAGATCCTTCACAGTTCCATTGGTATTTCATGGAATTTATAGTTTCCATTAATAAAGTATATCGCAACTTGGAAACCTGTGTAAAAAAAGTTTCAGTAAAATTAGAAAAGAATGGCTGCCCCATGTACCCATTGAATGAAGTGGACACACGTTTAGGGATGCCCATCTGCGAATTGATGACGTGCGCAATTGCTCACTTTGTCTAATTATCAACCTTCATTATGAAACAAGCTCCTGGAAAACTTCTTTATGAAATAAGCCCATGGTAAACTTTTTTTATGAAGCATGCCCTTGGTAAACTTTTGAAATAATGAAGTCTGTACAGAAACAACCGAACATCAAAAATAAATTGGCCCCTTGGGTAGATTTCCATAAGGACATAAAGCTTTTGTTGGCAATCCAAATTTGTTTGCTCAGTTTCTATTTCACTTATATAGCTGGGAGTTTGGACTCAAAAAAATTACGTCCAACGTAACTTTGCAACTGATGGTATCGTAAGGTCGGCAGTTTCGCCTTGTATTTAGACTTACGTCGGCCGGTGATATTCTTTTGAAAACGGCCCAGGTCACCATCATATCTGCCTTTACACGCAAAATAGTCTTGATCGTATTGATATTTTCAATACCAACATATTGATTAATTGAATATTATGCTTTACGTAGCACTAGAAATCTATGAAAGGGGAAGTGTGAAACGTCACATTACCCAATATTCATGGAACTGACACCTTCAGCTTGCTTATGTTATGTGACGTTTATGCGCTGTAGATTTTGAAATTGTCAACGGTTGCGCAATTTCAAATCAGAAAATAATTCCACTCTCCACTTATTGGACTATCATATCTATCGGCAATTCCAGTAACCGCAGTTCGGAGAAAGCATTGGTTCTTATAAAAGCTTGACCGAGCACGCGACTCCGATATCTGAAGTCAGACTCGTTCCAAACAAGGCTCCTTGTCTCATTTTCAACTTTATGAAGTTCTTCGCACACTTTAATTTTTACTCCATCAAGTACTGTTTTCACTTCTAAAACATTCGCCATCTGTTTTTCTTATGCATCCCATAATAGTCCATATGAGGAAGAGAAAAAAAGCTACGGTTTCTGACTAATGGATAGAGGGCGCTGTTTAGGGTGACCTTTGGATCAAAAAGCGTCAATGCCCTGAATATGTTTTAATGGGACGTTTCACAATTCCCCATTCGTAGACTTCTGGTAGCACTCAAGTATGTCGGATGCCAATCAACAACCTTCGCTTAGTCCTTCAAGCTCTATACATTATGGGTCGTCCAATATAGTATATGTACGCCTATCTAGACACATGTTTCTTTCCACAATAAAAAAAATCGAACTCAGGTTTGGAGGTTTTGTCGAATATATTTAATAAATGTTAAAAGCTCTGATACATCTTTTATTGCTATATATTTGAATGAGGCCAATATAAGAGGCTCTTTTAGTAAAAAGACCAGCAACTGTAAATAGCTTTATGATATAACAAATAACACACGGTAAACGTAACTTTGCAAAAACTAAAGCTAAGAATTGGCGATTTATATAGCTCTATTAATGATGTTGTAAAATACTGTTTGATGTAATATGTCACATATACAATGTTTAACTCAGTTAACATACCGGCATTACTATATTATATGATTTGACCCCGTTCTGCAGCCATTTTGTACCGGTACCAGAAATAAAAAAGCCGAATAGGTCGGAAATTAATATTTCGGAGAGCTTAAAGTTTTGGCTTTCAATCCTTACAGAAATCAACATTTGTCTTTGATCATGATAACAAGTTCTTTCTTTTCGTTATCTGTGGTAGTTTGTCCACAATTTCCATCTCATTTTTTTTGGACAAATTTTAGAGTCACAACACTGGTTCATTTCGAATGTCTTCTAGCGACCTCCCTTTTTTCTTTTAACCGTTACAATTAATTCAACAATTTTTCAGATTATAGAAAATGTTCAATTTCTTAGTTGAGACTATTGCTGTAGAACTTACCATATGACTCTACAAAAATGACTGTCTGCCAAAAAAAGGGCCGACATCAAAATTTGATTAAAGAAATATCATAAAGTTAATCTGGGGTTTACAATCAGCGTAACAGGGTGGTCACGTGATACAGCACGGACCAATTATTGGTGGATTTACATGCCGGATTTCAAGCCATCAACGATGATTGGCCAGACGGATTTCCAGGCGGCCTCCATGTCACCGGTGAAAGCCCCACCCAACCTTTCCTTCATGAAGGCAACAAGCAAGTCTCCAACTTTCTGAAAAAAAAGAAAGGATACAAAAAATTTACCGACAAACCATAAAGTCTCTTCTCGTTGGACAAACGTACAAGTTGCACATACATACAAAATCTAATTCCCTTGTGGCTCCATTCTGTTGAATAGGGGCCTATAAGTTACACAAATGTAGGTCTATCTCTTAATACCTTCTAGAAAAAAGGAGCCTTTCGCTTGAGCTTTTATGCAGAGCCGTGCAAGGATTTGTTATATGTTTTGGGTTCCAAAAATAAGCCTCTTCGTTGCTAAATAATTGGCCAATTGCTTGATGACGTCACTTGGAATTTATGCGCAAAGCATTTCGGGGGATTGTGGTATGTTTACATAATTTAAAAAAAAATGGCGGAAGGAATAATACTGTATTTAGAAGAAGACATAAACGGCGCAAAGTCACCAGAAAAATGCGTGGACAAAACACTTTGTTTAACCAATGTTTTCCAAAAACCGGACGTCTTGCCAAGTACTGGTAAACAAAATGGCGAACTGAGGTAGATAGTTTACCCAGAAAGCTTTGTGTAAATATACGTGACGTCATCAGGCTAATTCAAATAGTCTTTGGTACGCCATGAATCAGTAGTTAGTTGGCTTCGTGTTTGAAAGTGTGTCAAGCTTGCTGGAACGTTTGCACAATAAAATGTTTTTATAATGATAATTAGGTCCCACGTTTAATCAGTACAAACATTACAGTTGCAATTATGCTGTCAGATTAAACATAGTAACTTTTATTATGTTCATTAATTGTTTAATAACCAGAAGGAATGTGGACTGACACAAATCTACGTGATTCAGATACATGTATAGTCCGCAAAATATTTTTAAATGCACATTTAGCATCTAATAATCATACGGAATGCGGATTGAATTTGGTTTCTTTTATTTTGAACAATGGTTATTTCAAGTGGCATGAGCTTCCGAAATTCACACTTTTTTTCATAATTTCTGATCGTCACGACAGTAAAGGGATTTTAAGGCCATTGAAAAACTAAATGATTGGCGTTTCGATAAGGGAAATCCATAAAGTCTGCCGACTATACGAACCGAAATAGTGTCCGAAAAGTAACCCGGACGACCATTTATTCATTCTAAGCCAAAGTTAGCCCAAAACAATACTTTATCGTGTATTCTCGAGACTAGAAGTACAAAAAACTTCTGAATTATACATCTTGAGAAAAATAGCCTATAATTTCAACGTTCTATTTTAACGTCAAAATATCAACATTTTGGCAGCTCATGTCACTTTAATGGAATGGGGACTTGTCTGAACCGATACTTTTTCCTGTATATATAGGACCTTAGCTAACCTTTATAGCGAACAGTTTACGTTTATTAATTATATTAACCGTGAACTAACCTGGAAGTATTCGATGCCGATATTCTTTCCTGTGTGGAACATTCCGGAGCGTTTGAGTAAATCTTTGAGGACATCCATGTCATCCATGCTGTCGACAAACTTGCCGAGTTCGCTGAACACAGACGTTCCGTGCGCCTTTATTCTGACCGAATTCTTGACTTGGTCGATGGACTGACCCTTCCAGGCGGGAAACTTCTCCTGCCAGGCCGGGTACGTGGAGAACATTCTACAAGAGAAACCAATGTTATATTTGAGGATTTATTTATTTCCGATCCCTATCGAAAAATAAGTTACAGATGGTTTACTTTACACGAAACTCTAATAAATACCGCATATGAAATGTATTCAACATGTACTTCATTTTAAGCAACAGAACACACACTTGCTTTACAGTCTATTGTAAATTTTACAATCGGAAGTTTTTTCGGCTTTCTTTTGCAATAATGCCGCCACGTTTCCCGATACAGGGACCGCGGAGCAGGGGGGACCGGGGGGGCCCTGGCCCCCCCAAATTTTGGCCTACCAATTTTTTTTTTTTTTGGCAAAATATTTTTTTGCAGTTTTCTTACATACAAATATGGACTTGAAATAAAGTGGCCCAAATTCGATGAGTTATACGAAGTGTGGTAGGAGTGAGGGCCTTCAAATCTCGTCAATCTTTTTTAAACTACCGGTATTGCATTTTTACATGTATATAAGATGATTTAAAAGATCAACGTCCTCGTAGTTTGGTATGTGAGATGAAAGTTGTCAATCAATTGACACAAAATACAACACGTTCCAAATGAAAGCGTTAATATTGTTTACAGAGCAAAAAATGGTTTTATACGAGTGGTATTAGTTTGCCAAAACAAAACGATCTTCAATCCATCTTGTGCAATTTTAGTATTTTTGTTTTCATTATAATTGCTTTCTCAAAATACCAAAAGTAAATGAAATGTTGGTAAGGTTCTTGAATAATTTTTCGCGGGAAAACAAGGTTTTGGAAAGTGTTTGTAGACAACAGGTCTTTGAAATATACATTTCCTGTTGCCCAGCGAAAGGCTAGAATAGGCCGGTTTTTTACAATGAACTTCAGAATAAAGCAGATAAGTACCCTAGCTGTTGTATTCAGTTTACATTGTCCGAGACGTGTAATCACAGTTAGGTGATTGGAAAGTAATATTCTGTGCAAATTATTTGTCACTGTGATAAACACTTGAGCTCGTTTTCAAGTCTTCAAATTTTCCATTTGTATCATATCAAATTGTGACTAAGACATTTAAAGTTTTCTCATGGATGGTGCTGTACAATGTCAAAACGCCACAGTAGGACAATCAACGACTTGTTTCAAGCTAAATGATCGAACAAGTAAGTGAAATGTTGTTCTTGTGTTTATCGAGAGATTTTTTTCAGTGAGGCTTTAGGTGGAGCTAACACAAAGTCCTAGTTTTCGGGCTTATAATTTTTCGATTATAGTTTTTGACCCAAACTTCCAAGTAATGAACTGATAGAAACTTATCTGCATGGGGATCCTAGACATTGAAAAGAGGTATTTACCTATGATGTAATCGAGATCTAAATAAAGACCATCTATCTATCTATCTATAAGTTGCCCCGCTGCAACTTCAACAACCTCTAGTTAGGGATCCCCTTCTTGGAGCAATAACTCACAGTTTGTGATATATCTCAGTTTTCCATTTCTCCATCAGCGCAAATTGAATAGCGATGGAGGTTGTGGTGTAATTCGGAAGTGTTTTAACAGGGTGTCTACCATTTTTTAGCTATCAAGCGATGGGTTTTTGAGCTGAATAAAGTAATGCCAATGCCTCTGAGCTTCCGGTGCCTTAGCGGTCCCCGGACCACCGCTTCTTGAACTGGGGTCAAGTGCCGATATTAGACATTTCTTAACTGAATGTAGATATAAAAACAAGAAAGAAAATCATCATTTTTATTTCCAGAAAATCCCCAGAACGCATCTCCGGCCGTCTAGCGCCTCAGAGCTTACGGGGCCTAGGCGGCCCCTGGACCCTCGCCTGTTGGGCTGTGATAGTTGGCCCCCCCAAACGCAATTATGCTCCGCGGTCCCTGCGATACATATGTTTCTCGTGTTTCCTGGTCTATGTTTCCTGATTAACGTGTTTCCCTTAACATATATTTCCAGGTTCCCATGTTTCCCCGTTACAAACGTTTCCCGGTTCCCGTCCACATGTTCCCCGATAAATATGTTTCCCAATTCCCATGTTTCCCCGGTACATAAGTTTCCCGTTTCCCATGTTTTCTGGATCCAGCGTTTTCTGGTTCCCGTGTTTCTTGGTACATATGTTTCCCGGTTCCCATGTTTCCCGGTTCCAATTTTGACCCCTGACCCCTTACAACATCCTCCGTATACTATGTATGAAAAAATGATGACAGCTACTTAAAGGGGCATGAGCTGCCAAAATGTTGATATTTTGACGTATAAACAGAGTGTTGAAATTATCGGCTATTTTTCTCAAGACGTATAATTCAGAAGCTTTTTAGTGCTTCTAGTCTCGAGAATGAGCGATAAAGTATTGTTTTGAGCTAACTTGCCTTAGAATGAATGAATGGTCGTCCCGGTTATTTAAATTTAGTTTACTTTTCGAACACCATTCCGGTATATATTGTATGGATTTTCCTCATTCCAACGCCAATCATTTAGTTTTTCGATGACCTTCAAAACCTCTTACTGTCGTGGCGATCGAAAATTATGAAAACAGTGTGAATTTTGGCAGCTCATGCCACTTTAAAGCACCAAATAAAACAGTAAATTAACGGTGAACTCTTTAGATAAATATGTTGAATACCACATCGTCAAAGACAATATACATCTATAGTTTTAAAGCAAGGGAAGCCGTCGCACAGTGTGATCAATCGCAGTTGCCATGACGTCGTATCTCTTCACTATGGTATCCATTGGCATCAACGCCTCGTTTGCGATGCAACTCATGTGCTTTTGTATGTGCTTTTGAATTTGGAACTATGGTTAGCATATAATAATGGGGCTATCGAGATTGCAACTTGCTAGTTAAATATAAAGAGATATATGATTTTGGATGTGTAACCTATTTATAAAAGCATGTGATCATAAATATAAAAGCAGGTCTAAATGATATACCTCTTTATAACACAATTACAAACTTGTCTCCGTGGTTATTTTAGACCAGAAGATTTTCCCTGTGCCCGTGTGTTTTAGTGTTCAGAAATATAAAAGCATGCTTAAGTTTTAATGCTGACTTACAGTTGGCCACAGCACCGTGACCTTAGCTGTAGTTTAAGGACATTTTGGTGAAGACGGGTTTTATGTTTATCGAAAAGCAAAAAGATTCAGCCTTAAAATCAATTCAGTCTGTGGCTATACGAACCAAAATGTGAATATAATTTTTAAAACCCAAGGAAACGTTCATTCATTTTATTCCAAAGTTACTATAAAGGCATGTGTAATATAGGCCTACATTCCCTGGGACTGCATGACTATACAGCTTCTAAGTTTGACTTTTTGAGAAGAAATTGCCGAGGATTTCAAAACATTGTTTCAGCGGGAAAATATTCAAATGTTCTCAGCGCGTGCCTTTTTAAAAAAAAATGTAGTTTAGAATTTGTGGCATCACCATTTTTGAAGTACAATCGTTCCTTGTTGAGGTTATGCAAGAACTCAACAAAGTGTTTCTAATCACATGTGTTTACGAAACGAGTTGATAAACTCCTTCACAAAAACTTTTATTTGGGTCATGGTTGCAACTTATAATGCAACCATTGAAGGTAGTTTAAGTTGCACCGTTTACAAACTCTAGTATAGGTTAAATATAAATGTAGAGTAAGTTCAGACAAAATGTGTTGTGCTCTCTCGCTCTGCGTGTCAAGATGACACTGGTATTTTTCCCCAGACAATAGAGCAAGAAAATGTGAGAAAAGTTGACTCAGCGTGATGATATTAAAGACTCTAACCACATGGATTTAAGCCAGTAGATCGGGATGACATAGTATTCAACTTTCGAAACAATGATGTAACATACACGAATCATATGTTAGCCATCTAGTCCGTTCACATACATAAAGCGGTTCCAAATTTATGTGGTTTCCGTATAAAAGGCTGCTGTTTATGTCTGCTATTTTATTGTTTGTGGTTTGTTTGCCTTTAACAGTAAACCAAGTAGAAAGACATAAATATATAATTGAGTAATAAAATACAGAAATTGGTTACAGTGTAATTGTCCACGTGCAGTCTATCTCGCCTTAGTCTATGCATCTGGAAAGATCTGTTTCATGTTTGAGTGACATTTACAAGTCGGAATAAGACCGAAATATACAACCGTTCTTAAAGTGGCATAAGCTGCCAAAATTCACACTTTTTTCATAATTTCTGATCGTCACGACAGTAAGAGACTTAAAAGGCCATCGAAAAACTAAATGATTGGCGTTGGAATGAGGGAAATCCATAAAGTCTACGGCCTATACGAACCTAAATAGTGTCCGAAAAGTAAACTAAATTTAAATAACCAGGACGACCATTCATTCATTCTAAGCCAAAGTTAGTACAAAACACTACTTTATCGTTCATTCTCGAGACGAGAAAAATAGACAATACTAACAACATTCTGTTTTAACGTCAAAATACTAACATTTTGGCAGCTCATGCCACTTTAAGTTGTCAGCCGAAATTCTGTCTCCCCTTTAGACCAAATCATCAAGTTCGATTTGTCAGCAACTTTCAAGGTTTATAGATAAATGGTTGCTTGCCTTCACAAACAATTACAGAGATATTTCTACATAGCTCTTCTCTTCAAAGACATCATTTTAATGTCCCTCTGCCAGCGTGATAATATTCACACAGCTATAATAGTTTGATGGTTGATTGGTGTTTTACGCCGCACTGAAGATTAGTTCACTTATATTGCGGCGTTGACAAGCTTAGTGGGTGAGGAAAGTGTGTTCTGTAGCCAGAGGAAATCTACGACCTTCGGCGAGTATACCTAGCATCGGTTCCACATAAAGACGATTGAGTGAAAAATCAATTCAGAATTTTTTCAAACTGTCTTTGGACTGAGTGGGATTTGAACCCGCACCTCATAAATCGAGGGCCTGTGTCGGACTGAGAGATTACCACTATGCCGCCTGACCCACCGAGGTTCAATGATCATGGAAAATCACAAGGAATCTGGAAAGTTCGATTTCAGCAAAGCAACCTAAATAATCTGTTTTAATACCGTTTATGTTCATTACTTATCGCACTTTTCTCTCCAGAAGGGGGGCAATGATTTCGGCTGCGTTCATAGCAAAGAGCCCCTCATTAAGCTTTTGTCCTATTTTATTCAGGAAGTACCATTCGATTCCTTTCGATAAAGCAGATTAAAGGAAAACGCTTTATCTTTGAACACTTGTCGAAACATCCTTGAGATCGTTTTTATGTAAGATAATATATAACCGGACATAACTTAGTCTGGGAGCCCATGGAGATTTGTTTAGCATTGCGAGTACAAAAGGTTTGAAGCTGGCAATATGAAGGGGGAGGCTGTGGGACCTTCAAATAGCCATTCTTAAGTTCCATCTCCTGTACCAATTCTGGCAGCGACCCCTCAAAGTATCCGAAATTCATGTTTAATTAGCATAGTCGAGTACACTGAAGAAACCAATGCTAAAATGTCCATGTTGGTGGTGGGAATCAAGATCTATCATTCTTAAGTTCCAACGCCTGTACCTTACTTACTTAAGAACGCCCGTAATTAGAGCTAATTAACACTTTAATTAGCATAATTGAGTACATCAATAAAACCTTTGTAAAAATAATCATTATGGTTCCTTCAATGAGGATATGCAGTTCTTAAGTGACAAAGCCTGTACCAAGTCCACTTAAGAAAAGGTCAAAGGTCGCGATTAGAATCAAATAATTTTAATTAGCATAATTGAGTACATGAATGAAACTTATTCTAAAATGTCCCTACTGGTGGTGGGAATCCATATCTATCATTTTAAGTTCCAAACCATGTACCTTACTTACTTAAGAACGCCCGCAATTAGAGCTAATTAACACTTTAATTAGCATAATTGAGTACATCAATGAAACCTTTGTAAAAATAATCATTATGGTTCCTTCAATGAGGATATGCAGTTCTTAAGTGACAAAGCCTGTACCAAGTCCACTTAAGAAAAGGTCAAAGGTTGTGATTAGAATCAAATAATATTAATTAGCATAATTGAGTACATGAATGAAACCTATTCTAAAATGTCCCTACTGGTGGTGGGAATCCATATATATCATTCTTAAGTTCCAAACCATGTACTTAATCACCTTAAGAATGACCATATTTAAAGCTAGTTACCACTTTAATTAGCATCATTGGGTTCACCGATGGAACCTTTGCAAAAGTATTTATTAGGGTTCCCTGAATAAGAAATAATTGTTTCTGTAATACTCGCTGACAAGGTGTTTCTCCGACGTAAACGATTTGAACTTGCTTGGGTTTCTCATCGGCTTCATTTATTGTACATGTTATATACATGTAAATGCAGTACTATATAAGGTTTACATTTGTGCATTCAACGTCTGATACATTCGAGTAAAACAATACCTTTTTTCTTTCTCAGCATGGTCTCTAATTTTAGGATATTTAGTAAATCCTGTTTCAGCATACTGCACAGCCGGTCTCATTTTGGCCTGTGAATTTCAGAGCATTTATTTTGAGCATTCCGTTTCCCAGAAAAATTGAGAGACCTGGTTGATGCCCCTGGACATTTTTGGGGAAGGAGAGGAAGGAGGGGGGGGGGGGGGGTTACGAGAAAGGACACGCTAAAAATAGATAAAGCATGCAAAGGATAATGAATACAAAAATGACTGTTCTTTCGTATTGTTTGTGTATTAAACTTGTGCTAGCTTGAATATAGTTGTGTTTCATCTGTATAACAGCTTTAAATACACACAAGGAAAAACTTAAGCACCCCATACTAAAATTAATTATTATATATCTGCATTTATGTTAACTGTACGGCCAGTTTTGATGATGATAAGAATGATGTTCTATTGAATGATTGTGGCCATTCATGTTGGCAGTAACGCAAAAACTGCCTGTAATGCGACAGGAAAATTGTTTTTTTTTCGTGTAATTACGCAAATTCAGTATGCTTCCACTTAAATGCTTTGTACTTATGGCCGGTTTTGTGCAACGTAGACTCATCTTCTGTGAACATGGCACGATGGAGGATATTAGAGGGGCAACAATGGCAAATTGTCGGTACACACTCCACAGGGATGTACAAAGCTATCGGGCGTCAATTAGGGTACGGTGTTTTGCATTTGCATCAAGTCCATCTTTGAAGCAGCAATGGCTAACCAACCGACGCCTGTGCATAAGAACCGTGAGAAACCGACTGCATGCCTGAGGACAAGGAGTCACCAAAGACCTCTATTGTCAGATCGCCATCAACGGGTACGTTTGGCTTTGTGTTTAGCACGACAAGGTTGGAATTTGGAATTTGAGGACCTGACGAAGAATCCATTGGTCGGACGAAATTTGTTTCTTGCTCAACGTCACGGATGGACGAGAGAGGGTTTGGAGGCACCGAAATACAGCTTATGGAGGGGGCTCTTTAATGGTTTGGGGTGCATCTCTCACGACTGCAAACTGAACCGGTACATTCGGGAGGTTCTGCAACCAGTTGCGGTGCCTCATTTTAAGAACCACCCGTTATGCTCAAGACCTGTGTACATGGATGACAACGCCAGACCTCATCGTTCCCGGGCAGTAATAGCCTACTTTCAAAACAAAGCTGTAACAACTCTGCTTGGCTGGCCGTGAGTCCGGATTTTAATCCTTAGAGCACATTTGGGATATGATGGGCAGAAGCATTCAATCCCTAGAGCCTCCTGTGCAAAGTCTACTGGGATTGGAAGCAGCATTACATCGGTATTGGCGTCAAGTACCCCTTAATCAGATCCGACGTCTCACTGGAGGGATGAGACGCAGGTAAGGAGCTATCATTCTGACTATGGAGGCTATACGCGCTATTGACCCTCAGCTCTAGGGATGTGTTCTACACACTCAAAGTGACATTTTTACTTCAATATGTTCGCCCTGTGAAGCCAGATGGACTCTGAAGTTTCATATTTACAAGCATCTTTTTATTTTGCTAAAATACACCTTTGATTTGATTAACGATATCCTGAATAAATTGTATAGCTTATTGGCATTAATGGTGATTTCTTATCGCCAGAATGTTTCCCTTTATATGATCACAATCGTTTCTGCAATAACAGATTTCCAACAGTCTCCCTACACGAATGATTTTATCTGTCGTTGCAGATTTTTCAGGGGGGGGGGGGGGGGGGTGTTGGGCTTACTTTTTTCTTTGTGTACATTTTGTTCTCAAGTTTTGATAAGGTGGACAAGCAAGAATATAATGAAATTCGTTCTCTATCTAACCAGATCCACATTTGTCACACACTCAGAACAGCTAACACCAATGTGTCTCCATTTTGAATAGTTAAAAGTATTTACCGAAATCCTGTACCTGGTCAAATAGGACTGATATATGCTTAAATGATTTAGAATTAATTGGCGCCCTCTGCTGGAGCAGTTTACCAGTGAATAAATCCACTGGTGCGTGGAGGAAACCCACGACCTTCCGGAGGGAACTGGCAACCATCATACATAGGTCGTTCGGGTGAAACCCCGGTCAGGAAATTTTCCAGTATTCTTCGGTCTGAGTGGGATTAACCTGCGACCCATTGGTGGAAGGCTATTCGGATTGAGTGCTCTACCTACTCAGCCACTCAGTCAGGTTTCTCAATTTTCCTGGAAAACTGAATGCTCAAAATAAAAGCTCTGAAATTCACCAGACCAAAATGAGAACGGCTGTAGTATGCCGAAGCAGGAATTACTAAAATATACTGTGAAAGTAATAATGAGCACTGTAGTATTTAACAGGCTTGTTCAACAACACGCCCCAGTCTGGGCAAAGGAAAAGAAATAAGTCGACCCTTTACCTGAACTTAAACAACTCAGAAGAACAAAAATATAGCCACAGTACCCAATTTTGCTAATTAAAGTGGTGATTAGCTTTAAATATGGTCATTCTTAAGGAAAGCCGATGAGAAACCCAAGCAAGTCCAAATCGTTTACGTCGGAGAAACACCTTGTCAGCGAGTATTACAGAAACAATTATTTCTTATTCAGGGAACCCTAATAAATACTTTTGCAAAGGTTCCATCGGTGAACCCAATGATGCTAATTAAAGTGGTAACTAGCTTTAAATATGGTCATTCTTAAGGTGATTAAGTACATGGTTTGGATCTATATGGATTCCCACCACCACGAGGGACATTTTAGAATAGGTTTCATTCATGTACTCAATCATGTTAATTAAAACTATTTGATGCTAATGACGACCTTTGACCTTTTCTTAAGTGGACTTGGTACAGGCTTTGTCACTTAAGAACTGCATATCCTCATTGAAGGAACCATAATGGTTATTTTTACAAAGGTTTCATTGATGTACTCAATTATGCTAATTAAAGTGTTAATTAGCTCTAATTGCGGGCGTTCTTAAGTAAGTAAGGTACATGGTTTGAAACTTAAGAATGCTAGATATGGATTCCCACCACCAGTAGGGACATTTTAGCATAGCTTTCATTCATGTACTCAATCATGTTAATTAAAACTATTTGATGCGAATCACGACCTTTGACCTTTTCTTAAGTGGACTTGGTACAGGCTTTGTCACTTAAGAACCGCATATCCTCATTGAAGGAACCATAATGATTATTTTTACAAAGGTTTCATTGATGTACTCAATTATGCTAATTAAAATGTTAATTAGCTCTAATTGCGGGCGTTCTTAAGTAGATAAGGTACAGGCGTTGGAACTTAAGAATGATAGATCTTGATTCCCACCACCAACATGGACATTTTAGCATTGGTTTCTTAGATGTACTCGACTATGCTAATTAAACATGAATTTCGGATACTTTGAGGGGTCGCTGCCAGGATTGGTACAGGAGATGAAACTTAAGAATGGCTATTTGAAGGTCCCACAGCCTCCCCCTTCATATTGCCAGCTTCAAACCCTTTGTACTCGCAATGCTAAACAAATCTCCATGGGCTCCCAGACTAACTTGTTAAAGTACCCGAGCTGCCAATGCAATAAGGCCTATAGACAGACCGAAAACATATTTCTGACTTTTTCACAGTTTGTTTACACACGTTCAGGGCGTATTTCTGGTTCGTTGTGAACTTTCTGCAGCACTTAAAAGACCCCAGATCGCAGAGTTGCGGAGTTCATCTCCAATGTACAAGCCTTCACCCAAAAAGCACCACTCAGTAGATTACATAACGTGTTTATATTTGAGCGGGTTTACAAAAAGCACGCCTTAAGCAGTTCTGACAGCTCTTTAGCTGACGTATGCCAGATGGGTCTCGTACCTTGTTTTTAGTGTCATAAACAACACTTATTTCCAATCCTTGAATGTTTCTGGTTAGGAGGCAATCTTATCCCTCAATCAGCTTGCAGAAGCCATAAAACCCGATAAGTTTTCACAGACCAAAAATCTGAATCCGACATTTATACAATTCAAATATATTTTTCCTTTCCACCCGTACCAAACACATATGTTTGCGATTTTTTCATGTGCTCTGATGAAGTTTATAAAATACCGTATTATGCTACACGCACAGAATATTTTTCCTTTCCAGCCGATTTCCTTTCTGCGATTTTTTCATGTGCCGTGATAAAGTTGATAAAATACCGTATTATGCTACATGCACAAAATAACTTTGAAAATCTCCCATTTAAACCCAGGTTAATTTCAAGTCTTCATATCTCAAGAAATTTGCTTTCAGTTTCTCGAAACATACATTGAATTGCAAAGGAAGCTTAGGGGAAACTGTAGATTCGACCAAAACTACATGGTCTGCGTGCCATATTGGTGAGCTAAGAAGGCCTTGAGGTGGATAAAATTAATCTAGGCTAAAATTGGAGATTTTGACAGTTGACAAATTTGTTCTGCTTTTTGTGATCTTTTATTAACTTCACTGTCAAACATGAAAAAAATGTGTTTGGTTCCGTTGGAAAGAAAAAAATAGCGCGCTTCTTCTGAACCCTACGTTGATTTTTCTCCCCCTTCAATACTGAGGCAGTCTGTATTAAAAAAAATGACGAGTCACAGAGTTGTGATACCGCTAAAATGGTTAGCAATATGATCAAAATCAACGATATGATAAGCTTCAGCTAGTAATTAAATCCTGCGTTGGTTTAGAAAATTTATGATAGATATTTGATAATCTACGCAAAAAAAAAATTATTTTTACTTTTAACCATTTTTGTGATTGTTTTATAGCCTGTCCAGTCATCTGTAATGTGAGATTAATATACTAATAATAAAAAATTAAGGTATCACTACGTAGTTAGTTGTTTGTGCACAACACGAGCTTTCCACACCTATTCGGATGTCTTCGCCAAGCGTAACATTTCTGAGATAAATATAGTTCGTTTGAAAATTTGCACAAAGTTCATCAACGATCGGATTTTTTTTAGTTGTTGGATGCGACTGATATATAAAGGTGCAGAAACGGCTTTTCTGTAAACCGGTATATATACGCCACGCAAGACACTTTTCATGTATAGCATTTTTTTGTTGTTATACTGAGAACATTTCGTCCGTGAATAGGTATGAAACTAATATCCATATTCTTTGTATAATAAATAAAAAAAAAACACACATACACACGCATACATACGGGTATGCCGGATTACAGGAAAAAACATCCCTGTACCTAACTCGGCTAGTTCGTGTAATTTCTGGTTTGAGACTTTTCCCAGAGATAATTCACTGCAAAACAACAACAAAAAGCAATGGCATGTATCAGCCACCATAGTTGCTTTCCTTACACAGCTTAATCACCTCTCAGACCACCGTTGGGGTTTGTTCAGTCTCACAACCTGTGAAAATACTTTTCGTTTAGATGGATGTCAAACACATGGAGTTCTCCAAATGTTTTAACTGTACCGATTACTGGCAGTTCACAAACATGTGTCAGAAAAAGATGTTTAAGGCATCACTTAGACGCGCTAACTGTCTAACGCGTATGCGAATCACCACGTATGCCGCGGAGCTCGTAAAAATGACGCCATTGTTGTTTTAGAATAACCTTAACGACTCTTCTGCCAACCAGGTGAGAGAATTAGGACATAAAATATCACATGGCGTGTAGATTTCATTAAATGTTTAAAAACATGTAAAAAAATCTGCAAATTACGTAAAAATGGTATCGCTTGCGGCTGTGAGCTAAAAAAAATCCCCAAGCACATGATTGTAGACACAGCAGATTTGTTGTTAGCGTTACAATGTGATAAATGAAACAATGATTTCATTGGTGAGGTAATGTTACAACATCCAGAACGTTGCCAAAACACCTTTCAGTGTTCGTTTTCATGCGCTAATGACCTCCCTGAAAATCAATATAAACTGCATTCAACTCAATATTATACCACAATTCCCTTCTTGGAAGCTAATTTCCCCCTATATATCTACAGAATTAGAATTTCAAATTAAAAAATCTGACCCTATTAACTTAATTCACCTTATATCAACCGACCACATTGCCACTAATTGGAACCAACATCTTAATATATACACAGATGCATCTTTCTCTCCCGACACTTGTAGGACAGGAATTGGCTTCTGTGTCCCGGAACTCCACTACTCCTCTTCAAAAAGACTCTCCAATAATATTTCAATCTTTCATGCAGAATTATTTTCTATATATTTAGCATTGGACTGGCTAAAAAATCTAAAACCATTTAAAGCCGTCATTCTGTCAGACTCACTCAGTGGCCTCAAAGCTCTCAAACATTTTTCATTTACTAAACCTTCTGCTTTGCTTTATCAAATCCTGTTTGCATTCACTGAGCTATTCCATCTTGGTGTAGAAGTTTCTCTCGAATGGGTTCCGGGACACAGTGGCATCCCTGGGAATGAACAGGCAGACATCTTGGCAAAAGGCGCCACATTACAAAATACAATTGACCATGTCATCCCTTTATCGGTTCCAGAATTAATTGCTATGAATCGCACATATTTTTATAAACTTTGGCAGCAGAGGTGGGAACAATCAAGTAAAGGGCGTTTCTTTTATAGCACTCAACCATCTATACAATTCTCTAATATACCGTTTAATAATCGAAAATCTGAAGTTTTACTCTGCTGGCTTTTAACCGGCCACATACCACTCAACAAAAGATTCAACAGAACGTTAAATAAAACTGATGGAAATTGTGACCACTGTTTTGTTCCAGAAACCATTGACCATTTTATTTTTAACTGTAACAAATACCACAGAGAACGAAACGTGTTATTAAATTCACTGAAAGATTGTGATATAGCCGTTTTAGATTTAAATCATATCCTTAACCCACCCAAAAAACAACGAAAAAAAGTGCTTACAGCTGTTGTAAATTTTATCAATAAAACCAACAGATTCTATTAGTTAATTATTAAATATTACTACAGAGTGCTATATTTATTTATTTTTTTCACCTTAATGTATTTATTTTAATTATCCTTTTATTTTTTTATTTTTTTTTTATTTATTTATTTATTTTTTTTTTATTTTTTATTTTTTTTTATATTTTTTTTATTATTATTATCTTTGCCCAATCTGCTTCTTCTTTCTATTCCTATCTTTTATTTTCTGACCACTAAGCTTATTTCAATCTACTTCTATCTGAACTGTAAAGCTCTGGTGCGAATGGTATTTTCCTATGAAAAACCGTATGCACCATTCAACCAACCAAACAAACAAACAATGGTGAGGTAATTAATCGTATAGCTTATCTTATCTTATTATGACGAAACTTAGTATCATTGAATTGGTGCGAGCTTGTTTGAACCCGTTTTCTTACTGTACAAGTAAGTTATGATTGTGGTAGACATATACACTGCAAAAAGAAGAAACGGCAACGTGTTTTGAAATTTACCGAGGCTGTATGTTTAGTATGAAACGGCAACTTGTTTTGAAAAAAAAACCTTTGCGTTTTACTCGACAAGCTGAAGCGAGCATATTTCAGAAGCAACAGGTTATCTGATTAGTTACCTGACCTGGGTTTTTGAAACGTGCAATTACATGCATTGCTATGGTTGTGGTGCATATAATGCCAATTTGAAAGCACACAAAAATGAGCGTTTTGCACAGCAGTTATTCACTTCGGTTTTTGAAATCCTAATGGAAGATTGATGTTTGTCGCCGCACTAAATTTTATTTGACTGATATAGGCGCATTATCAGCAGGTTTAGTTGTGAAGGAGGTAGGGAGGTGGGGAGGGGGGGGGGGGGTGCTCTTTGCTCGGAGGAAACCGCAGACCTTCGGCGAGTACCTGGTAACTCTTCTACATACGGTGTTCGAGGCAAAAAATCTAAAAATCCACTACGGAATTTTTCAAGTTTCATTTGGTCTGTGTGCGATTCGAACCCGCGTAGCATCGATGGCCTGTGTCGCACTGACGGACAATCACCCTAACCAACTGAGCCAACGGGGTCTCACATTGTGGAAGAAACCTAGGAAACGCTCACCTTAGTGTTTTGTTTAGAGGGGGTGTGGGTGGAAATTGTTTGATGTTTGATTGATTGATTGGTGTTTTACGCATCGCTCAAGATTATTTCACTTATATGGCGGCGTTGCCAGATTTATTGTGGGAGGAAACCGGGCTTTATGCCCGCAGGAAACCCACGACCTTCCCTTGGGAACTGGCAACCATCCCACATAGGTCGTTCGAGTGAAAACCCAGTCAGAAAATTTTCCAATTTTTTGGGACTGAGTGGGATTCGAACCCGCGACCCATTGGTGGAAGGCTGTTCGGATTGAGCGTCCAACGCTCTACCTACTGAGCCACGGAGGCCCCCGTTTGATGTTTCACTAATTCACTATAAAGGAAGGCGACCTGGTTGTAGTGTAGGCACATTCTGATACCCCGACTTCCCTTAGTCTGCAAACTATAGTGAGTGAGTGAGAGAAGATTTAACTTCGGTTTCAACCTTATTTCAGTTTTATCTCGACGGAGGCAACTATCGCACACGATAAGATTTTGATGAAAAATCTGAATCACTGTCAGAAAATCTTATTTCTATTTGCATCGACTTTTTAAGAATCAGATTCTAAAGTAACAATGTTCCCGTGAAGTATGTATCCCTTTGATATTATTATGATCGAGTATACACTTTTCACTTATATTACATATAGACTAGTAAAGGTAGCAGTGAATTTTGTATGTACTGCTCCGAAATTTTTTTTGGTCATACTTGTGAGGTACATGTTCTACAACACAAAATGGAAAATATTGTTCAAAGTTGTTCGTAACTCCTTTAATGGATATATGAAAAACTGATGTTAATATTTCCTACTTTATTACTGCGTTAAATTTGTTTTAGAACTTGTACTTTACTAGTCAGATAAAATATATAATTAAATTTAGGGCGTAAGGCATGCGAAATTCATTGCTTTATTTCTAGCTTTGTGACGTTTAAGGACATTTATTAGCTTTGCGTCGGTGCATTTCCAAATGTACATTTTAGTCATTTACCAGTACAAACAAGCTACAGATTCCTTATTGACTCATTGTTTATAAATCCTTTGAATATAAAATTTTCCTCTTAGATTATCCGACCAGCATGTTTGAAAGCAAAGTTATGTGATCCCAGTCAGCACGAATCCAGACAGACATGGTTGAGATGGAGGCGAACAACGTCAACAGGCACTCGCAACTCTCTTCGGCTATCTTCGCTCGCTATCGGTCGGCTTTGACACGCACGTAAATCCCCGAAGTTTCAGAGTGCGTCAACAAGCTTTGCGTGAATATGAAAATTTGGCGTAAAATGCGAACAGCATCATATAACATAGGCTCTAGAATATTGTTTTTGGAAGCCGATGTTTTTGGGTTGGGCGATTGAGAACCTACAAAACCTATTGAAGGGGATCTGTTAACAATAAACGTTATATTGAAGTGTTTTTTTATTGGCGGTAAATCTGTTAGTTCCAGACACTTTGTGACAGCCAAATATCCTAAATAATACACAGAATCCCCAACAATATTACTAAAACAAAATTAAACGGGGATTAGGTACGGTCAATGGATTTGGTCCATGTTATAAGTAGGTCACCCGAACCATGATGGCGGACAGTGACTTCATCATTTCGCCTCTCCATATAGGTCGAGTTCGATTATATATTAGGCATACCTCGAGGGTAATATCTGACGTAAGCAAAATGTGTTTGCTCATCAGTGTTAAAATCGAACCATTCTGACTAAAGTCGAGATGCTTATATTTTCAATAAGCATCTCGACTTTAGTCAGATTGAAATCGAACGTGCGGACACTAACGAAAATAAGCAAGCGTCACGGTTGCCATGACTACTCGCATAATAGTAATATGGACACCATCTTGAAATCCGAGACCACCCTGGCTGCCTAGGGATTACGTGGCGCGGATAAATCGGTCACTTGATACACGAATTTAGCTCTGAATAAGGTTGTTCGGTTTATAGCTCCCTCTGTTCGGCGTACGCCGAATGCATAATCGAACTCGGCCATAAAGTCATCGGTCGCTAAAGTGCTACAATCGTTTAACACGAGTATAAAATTGACTTACTTTTCGAAGAAGGCAGCGCCATTCCCTCGGATATCTTGTCGGATTACAATCATGCAATCCTTAAGGGCTTTTATCTGACCGGGGTTGATGCTCATCTTGACTGCCTAGAAAAAAAAAGAATTAATATAAAAATAAAACACATTTGCAATTTTATGATCACTAAAACACACGGGCACATGTTTGCATTTGTAATTTTTGGGGATTTTGTTCCCATCGGATTGTGCTTATTTCTTGTGCATCTTTTCTTTAAAGGGGCATGAGCTGCCAAAATGTGGGTATTTTGAAGAAGTATAATTCAGAAGCTTCATAGTGCTTCTAGTCTCGAAAATGTACGATAAAGTATTGTTTTGAACTTTGGCTTAGAATGAATGAATGGTCATACTGGTTATTTAAATTTTGTTTACTTTTCGAACACTATTCCGGTTCGTATAGGCCACACACTGTATGGATTTTCCTCATTCCAACGATAATCATTTAGTTATGAAAAATGTGTTAATTTTGGCAGCTCATGCCACTTAAATGTACATAACACTAATGTGATGATTCAATTTCTTCGACGATCTTGACCATCGTTAATTCGGAACTTCCCCCAAAAAGGTATACGTAATCCATTGTTGCAATGAAAAAAATGTAAGCATATTCACAATTAAAGTAGGCCCTTATTGTTCGTGGTGAAAAATATGCCTGTTGAACGATATAACAATATGCCAATGCATTTCACGAAATCCCATGTTCATAAGATATTATTTGTATTTCTATGTGTGGTATAGAATTAAAATGACTCTTTTTAAAACTTAAGTTTGTTCGTCGAATTCACAGCCACTCTGAACAAGTACCATTAACAAATGATGTCAATTGAAAGCTTCCCATGTTTCCGTTAAGCTGATCGGCAGTACAAACGTATTCTAAAGGTCAGACTAGTATACCGGGTTGGTTAGGTGACTATCGTCCCGGTAGCTCCAGGACGGTAAGAATTTGAACAACGAACAAAAAGCGGAGAAAACAGTCAACGGAAGCACTAATCCGGAAACGTGACGGACTCAAACAGGTGCGCAATAGAAATCTACAAATGCCATAATCCTGTTTGTTTGGAGGAGTCTAGACAAATAGTTTTTTTGACAAAATACATATTGTAAGTGTATATTGTAGGCAGTCAAACTAGACGAGGCAATTCGAAAGTACGTGATATTGTAAAATAAAAGATTAAATCAAATAGTTACACTCTCAGATTGAGTAAATATAAGACAGTCATTGTTGATTCAAGTATTCGAATCCGATGTAGTATACTACAGTGGCCTCGAGCAGTTCTATGTTACAGTAATACAATTGGAAATTTAGTTTAGACACTCTACGGGTTGAATTGTTTTTGCGTTTTTTTTGGCTGGGGGAGGGGGGGGGGGGTGTTCTTAATTTGTGCTCATATTTTCTACTTGAAGGTTTCATTTTTATGAGAGAAAATTCCGCTCCGTTATTAACAATACTTAAAGCAGATCGAGGTTGCAAGAAATCTGGCTGCCGCCGATGCAAGGGCTAACTTGAAGACGCAATCTACTCGTGCCCAAACTTATCATCGAGAGATCTGTTTTAGACGTGACTATGTTAGACCTCGTACGCTTTTACAAGCCATAGCCTAAGAAATATTGCGTACCAGCTTAACCCTGACGTCACACTATTTTTATTGTTGTGCTAAAGAAAATAATTCTGCAATCAAATTTGGAAAACATGCGTACGCAGTTTTGGTCGACTGGTTGGTCAAGTTGAGACGTGTCCATCAAATCATCAAATTCACAATAGTTAGCTATCATTAAAGTGGCATGAGCTGCTAAAATTCACACTTTTTTTCATAATTTCTGGTCGTCACGAAAGTAAGAGGCTTTAAAGACCACCAAAAAACTAAATGATTGGTGTTGGAATGAGGAAAATCCATACAGTATGTGGCCTGTACGAACCGAAAACGTGTCCGAAAAGTAAACAGAATTTAAATAACCGGGACGACCATTCATTCATTCTAAGCCAAAGATAGTTTAAAACAGTACTTTATCGTGCATTTTCGAGACTTGAAGCATTAAAAAGCTTCTGAATTCTACCTCTTGAGAAAAATAGCCAATAATTTCAACATTCTGTTTCAACCTCAAAATATCAACATTTTGGCAGCACATGCCACTTTAAACAAAAAATTGAAACTATAAAAAAATCCAATCTGTGTCCATGAAATTTTTGTATTAGACCACAGAGCATAGATGTGCAGTCCAATACGACGGAGACAGTTTTGATGACGAATGCAAATTACATAAGTACAATATCATTACCGCCGTCAAGCAATGCATTCATTAACCTTATTGGAAACATTATTGTTTACTTCTAGATACATTTAGGCATTCTTCAACTTGTAGGTCTAATCTTGATTTATTTTCGGTATATTTTCCTTTGCATTTGGATAAAGATTACACATTACAAGGCCTACCGGCCCCAATCAGTGTGCCTGAGGAAAATCCCATGTGCCGATTGTCTCCTGGCGACCGTCCCACTTATGTGCAAAAGTGCCACTTAGTATGCATGCTTTGGACGTTCGTCGAACCAGAGGTCACATTGGCAGAAAACCAGTCGGAAGCGATAATTCCTCTATCAATTAGTATCAAACCACTAAAAAAATCTCCAACTTGTAGCGTACACGAACCGAATAAGTTTACGAATAACCGACTTGATTTGAAAAATCGGGATGCATATTAAAATTTTCATTTTCTTCACTTTCGAACACTGTGACGTACAGTCGTTTTGATGTAAAAGGGAAAGGCCGTGTTCTGCACTTGTTACGTAAACAGGCAACATTTTCCTGATTTTGTTTTGCAACAAAAAACAAGTTTCGGCAACTCATAGCACTTAAAAAGAATTTTAAAAAGTGTTATGGCATCATCAGCATTCAAAACCTTACCTTTGGTTTCTGTTTCTTCGTTGACAAGTAAAATATCTCTGAATTAAACAGTTTCCAAGCGTCGCCTTGGTATTCCCTTAGCAACCGATTTAATTTATAGGATTTTGTTAACCACGCCCCTTTCGAACGCCAACAATGTAGTCTTGGAAAAGATTGGGTAATGCGTAATGAGTGACGTATGAGGAATGTTGGCGATGACGTGAAAAACGCGCGACCGTTGCCCTGGTTACTGGTCAGTAGGTTTCGGGCACCAGTTAACACCTTGCAACATGATACGACAAATAGTCAATCTGGTTTCCGAATATTTGCAGAGAGTTTGAAGAAAGCTAGGACAAAACATAAAACAGACAGAGAAAAATCAGAGCCGCAAAATCCATATGACCCATTTTTTTATTAGTTTAACGACAAATGTTTCTTAACATATGTTAACCATAATTCTGAGAAATCTATATCTCTAACAATTGTATAAAATTAATTTGTTCCATGTAAAAAAATAACAGAATATACATTTCATTAAGATATCACTGTCGACAACTTAACGGTTTCAAGATGTCTGCAAAATGTTCAGAAAAAAATTGTTAGTAAAACCTAAAATTGAGAGGAACTTTTAACTTATTCGAACCAAATTTAAATATTTTTTACTGATTGTCTTATAAAAAATAGACAAGATTACTTTTGTAAATTACGGTAAAATGTTTCCTTGTTGAAGGATCTACTCTACGATCCACCTGGCATTGAAAGTGACATCGTATATCAGTTGCCATGGCAACCTCCTCGTGCGACATGAAGGATATCGATTTCAAGAGAATGTAGTCGCGCGGTGTTTATTTCTTTTTGCTTTCAGCTTTGTAGTTTTTCTAGGAATTGGTAAAACACAGACAGGGTGATCTAAGCTAGTCTACTTATATATCCTAAAGGTTTCTTTGGTACATCGCTGATCTATATGGTACAATAGACGGCTGATGGATCTGAAAAACAACTGATTAAAAAAAAAACTGAAAAAAAAAAAATAGTTGCAGAGGATGAGAAAAGAAAACACTTAAAAGTAAAACAGATATGGGAATTCTTAAAATATGAGTTTCAACTAAAATAGGTTGGATTTCAAACTAAGCTAAAGATGACGGCTTTAATGGCCTTGACATTCCACCTACAACTGTCACAAGCCAGCCTTGACCTTTGACACTGCTTCCTATCTGAACCTATTTGATAACATGTTCGACTGTCTGAGCCATACCGTCAACCTTGACATTTCACCTCGCTTTATGTCTGAACTGAAACCGAAAACTTTGAAATATAACCTCGCTTTATGTCTGAACCGAAATCGAAAACCTTGATATTTGATCTCGATTATGTCTGGACTGACTTCGCTTTATGTCTGAATAAAAACCGAATACCTTGACATTTGACCTCGCTTTATGTCTGAACTGAACCTTGACATTTGACCTCGCTTTATGCCTGAACTGAACCTAAAACCTTGACATTTAATCTCGCTTTATGCCTAAAACCTTGACACTTGATCTCGCTTTATGTGTGAACTGAAACCGAAAACCTTGACATTTAACCTCGCTTTATGCCTGAACTGAACCAAAGACCTCGCTTTATGCCTGAACTGAACCAAAGACCTTGCTTTATGCCTGAACTGAAACAGAATTCCTTGACAATTGAAAAAACTGACCCGCAAACCTTGACATTTGATCTCGTTTTATGTCTGAACTGAACCTAAAACCTTGACATTTGACCTCGCTTTATGTCTGAACTGAAACCGAAAACCTTGACATTTGACCTGGCTTTATGTCTGAACTGAAACCGAAAACCTTGACATTTGATCTCGGTTTATGTCTGAACTGAAACCGAAAACCTTGACATTTGACCTCGCTTTATGTCTGAACTGAAACCGAAAGCCTTGACATTTGACCTCGCTTTATGTCTGAACTGAAACCGAAAACCTTGACATTTGACCTGGCTTTATGTCTGAACTGAAACCGAAAACCTTGACATTTGACCTGGCTTTATGCCTGAACTGAACCTTGACATTTGACCTCGTTTTATGCCTGAACAGAACCTAAAACCTTGACATTTGACCTCGCTTTATGCCTGAACTGAACCTAAAACCTTGACATTTGACCTCGCTTTATGTCTGAACAGAACCTAAAACCTTGACCTTTGACCTCGTTTTATGTCTGAACTGAACCTAAAACCTTGACATTTGACATCGCTTTATGTCTGAACTGAACCTTGACATTTGACCTCGTTTTATGTCTGAACTGAACCTAAAACCTTGACATTTGACCTGGCTTTATGTCTGAACTGAACCTTGACATTTGACCTCGTTTTATGCCTGAACAGAACCTAAAACCTTGACCTTTGACCTCGCTTTATGCCTGAACAGAAACCGAATTATTTGGTATTTGACCTCGTTTTATGTTTGAACTGAACCGAAAACCTTGACATTTGACCTCGCTTTATGTCTGAACAGAACCTAAAACCTTGACCTTTGACCTCGCTTTATGCCTGAACTGAAACCGAATTATTTGGTATTTGACCTCGTTTTATGTTTGAACTGAACCGAAAACCTTGATCTTTATCCAGTTTTTTTTGTCTAAGCCAAGTCAATAATCATGTCATATGATATCGTCTTTTGTTTGAACCAAGATAAAAACCCTTGGTTTTCATCAAAATTCTGTAAAAACCAAACCAATAACCTTGGCATTTGACGTTGTGTTCGGTCGGAACTAATGCATAAATCACAACATTTGATATCTTGTCTCTGTCTGAACCAAGGCGATTTTGGCATTAGGAATCGTGTTTTTGTCTGAACAAATTCAAAATAACATTGATATTTGATGGTATGTTTCTGACCGACCCAACCTCTGACGGATAATTTTGAAGGTCACAACTGTGAAGGTAGTCGGGAACAAAAACACCCATTGTTGTCAGAAGACTAGATAAGGACACTTTCTGGAATATCGTATCTTGTCAACCTATTGGAAATGAACATTGCCGCCATTGCTGGAAACCGACATTGCCAATCAACTATATACGTGGAGTGGACATGTCTCATTGGCTGGTCTGGATCTGACTATGTAAAAAGTGCCACCATTGATAGTTGAAGCGCGCGTGCGTAACCGATCTAATTCGAAATTGCACCATCTCCTAGTAATGGCGGCGTTCGATGGAAATCAAACACCACGTGATCTCCATTGCACGCATAAAGTTCATTGGACATTGCTCTACATATTAGCCCCGCCTATATCTCCATGACAGTGGACTCCAGGGCAGACTTGACCTCATACAACCAGTGACTTTGACACTTGACCTCGTGCTTCTGTTTAAAAATATGACCTGATGTAGAGCAAAATTTCTGTCCAAGAATAATATTTGACATTCTTACACATTTGACCTTAAAAGCGGCTAGGAATAATGATCCAGGGTTGAATGACCTTGAGTATAAATGTGGCTAAAATATGTTTTATGGGAAGGCTATGCCGCATAGAAGACAATTCGGCTTGGGTCATGTTTCGCGATTCAGTTATTACCATGTAAAACACATTCCCCATTGTTTGTGATAGTACAATCAAACGACAACTGGCTTCAAACAAAACAAGCAAAATTCTAAAAATCAAGATATTACGAAGGGATAAAAGAAAAAAAATAATGTAAAATTCTAAAAATCAAGATATTACGAAGGGATAATTACAAAAAATAATGTAAAATTCTAAAAATCAAGATATTACGAAGGGATAATTACAAAAAAATAATGTTTTCAACTAGCAGCCCCGCCCTCCCCCTAGAAGAAAGGGGTTTGAATAAGTCAATAATAATAAAAACTGATTCTACTAAATCAAAAACAGTGAAATCTAAATTCTTTAAAGCCCATGGGATCGAGGTTCTCTGGGTAGTTTACGTTTGAAATTTGATATCAGTAGCACAAGGAAAACAGAACATGTTATGTAATCGTAGAAAGGGTAGGTAAAATATGTGAAGGCACGCCCAATAATGATGTATTTTTTTATCAATGCTGAAATCGAAAATGTGTTGAATTTTTAACTAAAGCCTGCATCAGTATGTTTCTCAAGAGTTTGACAATCGTTTTCTAAACATACGCCAAAGTCGATGACACCCATATGGCTTCTGTCCGTCAGCCGTCCGTCTGTAGTTTGTGTGTTATATTCTTTATCTTATATCCCGTAGCTTAACATGGGCTGGAAGTTTATACACACAACCTTTATCTTATGCTTGATTTTCAACAAAAGACATTTTCAAAAAAGAAAAAAGATAAATAGCTTTATCCCCATTACGTGCTGATCCGGTTTTATCCAACAGTCGGTTGACTTTTGAAAAGTCAATATTGAGTCTATCCAAACAATTTGGTATAGATTTGCATGACCATACGTCAATATCAAAGTAATGCACTGTTTTTCTTTTATAATACGTTCGACATAAATGTACATACATGTAGTTCATGAATCTGTGGCTTAAAAATGCGCGATTGTCTTCTTTCGTTATAATTTAAGGAAAGTAATGCTCATACGAGGTGCTGCGCAGCGTGTATAGTAGAGCAGTTCCCATCCTACAATATTATATCCATCATATGATTCAGATCATTCAATACTATACTCACTTAATACTTAGCAATACATAGGATAGAATTATTTCTAAGGCCACTCGACATATACATGTACTATAGGTACAATTGGACCAAATATATAGGATTCAATCCTACAAAGTGTATCAACGTCCGTTCTCACTGTGCGATTAGTCGTACCGACTTGTAGGATGCGAATAAAATGCATGCTTTTAATTGGTCGATATGATTTGTCAACCAATCAAATGCATCCATTTGAATAGCATGCTACAAGTGGGTACGACAAATCGCACAGTGAGAACGGGCCTTAAACCAATGGCAATCGCAGCCGTGACAAAACCTTTCATGACGAGTTTCCTGTATGTTATCAAAGCACACTGTATCCCTTCCCATTCCGTCTGTAAAGTCTGTAAACAACATTTCAATTACCGCCGAGCCTGATGACGTCACATAGATTTACACAAAGCCCTCTGGGTAAAATGTACCTCAGTTCGCCATTTTGTTTATTGGTTCTTAGCAAAATGTCACTTTTTTGGAAAACATTGATGACAGAGCCTGTTTTTATCCACACATTTTTCTGGTAACTTTACGTCTTTTACGTCTTGCAGTATTATTTCTTACGCCATATTTTAAAATTATGTTCAGATCCCACAATCCCCCGAAATGCTTTGCGCGTAAATTTCAAGTGACGTCATCAAGCAATCGGTCAATTAGAAACATAACTGACCCAACATTTTGTTCTGGCGAAAAGGACAATTTTTATGATTCTTATAATACTTTATCAGGTATTCTTACTTATGGGTACTTTGACGTTTCCCAGGTCGCTCATACAGAGCTTATCTTTTTCTCAAGCCATGTAAACGTTTTATTTCAAAGTATTACACACGTCGATAACAGGGCAGAAATGATACCTGGGGTGTTTACAAGAAATAGAGCCAGGTATTTGCATGTACACACATTATACATACACACCATTCTCACCATTAGGGTGAATCTACGCCACACAGTTTAGAACGTTCCAAATTTCCGCATAGCTCAGTTGGTCCATCCACGAACCTCTGTTTAACCGATCTACATAGGGATCAGCAGTTGACCGAACGTCGAACCAACGTCGGACCGATGCCTTCCATTGTTAACACGATGATGGACCTACAGATAAAAAGATTACTTAACTGTGCGGAGGACGTTTTATTGATTTACGTAAGTCGGCTTTCCCTTAAAGTGACACGAGCTGCCAAAATGTTGATTTTGTCAAAAAGTTCGTGAAATTGACTCTCCTTTTCCGTTACTTGTTTCTTTTAATTCAAAATAAATATTAATGTATAGCGGGATTTTCTTATAGCTTTTTAAAATGTTACCGAAGCTGACCTTTCATAATTTCTGCCGTGCGACGGCGTGCTAGGAATCGCAAGATCTATTTTAGAGGTGGCTAAGATAGACCTCATACGCCTTTACACGGCATTGGATTCCAACTTGGGTAACACTACTTAAAAGCTATAAGAAAAATAGACAAAATCCTGGCATCACACTATACGAGAATGCTTACTTGGAGGTAAAAGAAACGTTAATTAAAGTGGCATGAGCTGCCAAAATTCACACTTTTTTCATAATTTCTGATCGTCACCACAGGAAGGGGCTTAGAAGGCCATAGAAAAACTAAAAGATTGGCGTTGGAATGAGGGAAATCCATACAGTATGTGGCCTGTACGAACCGAATACGTGTTCGAAAAGTAAACAAAAATTAAATAACCGGGACGAACATTCATTCATTCTGAGCGAAAGTTAGTTCAAAACAATACATTATCGTACATTCTCGAGACTAGAAGCACTAAAAAGCTTTTGAAATATACGTCTTAGCAAAAATAACCGATAATTTTAACATTCTGTTTCAACGTCAAAATATCAACATTTTGGCAGCTCATGCCACTTTAAACAAGTAAGGAAAACGGAGAGTCAATTTACCGAAATATTCCCATTATGACAAAACCATGCCAGATGGCGACGCTCCTCGCTGGTCCAATTCCCCTTAAACAAACCATTGTTAAAAGCTCCACTGTGTGTTCAATATTTAAAGTGGCATGACCTGCCAAAATGTTGATATTTTGACGTTAAAACAGAATGTTGAAATTATTGGCTATTTTTCTCGAGACGTATAATTCAGAAGCTTTTTAGTGCTTCTAATCTCGAAAATGTGCGATAAAGTATTGTTTTGAACTAGCTTTGTCTTAGAATGACTGAATGGTCGTCCCGGTTATTTAAATTTTGTTTACTTTTCGAACATGTTTTCGGTTTGTACAGGCCACATACTGTGTGGATTTTCCTCATTCCAACGCCAATCATTTAGTTTTTCGATGGCTTTCAAAACCTCTTACTGTCGTGACGATCAGAAATCATGAAAAAAGTGTGAAATTTGGCAGCTCATGCCATTTTAATAATGTCTGAAATGTTGCATATAACTAACGGTATTCCTTGGTAAGTGTATGACATTAATAAACAGGTGGTTAAATAAGAGTAACCCCGAACCTCAGGTTGAATTTCATGATGTTCTTATTTTGTGAAATAATGAAAAGTTACATGATCAGTTGACCTACATGGGGAACTCTCTAACGTCATTCCAATTGATTTTCTCCGATAAAAATGACCACTTTAAGTCTTAGAGGTGGCATCTGGACGTTGCCGGTGACTTCTAATATTAGATTGGGCCTCTAGATCTAAAACTATTCCCATCGGCTGCAAAAGGCGAGATAATCTAATTTCTTTCGATATCATTTACTAAGTTGAACTAGCCCCACGCTTAAGTTAACCGACACTGATCGATGTTGTTGTTGTAATCGAGTTTTGATTCTTCGTTTGTTTTTCACCCCATTTATACATTCTACACCTAATTGGACATGTTTTATGTGTGCTATGTTTAATTTTAGTGGTTTTAGCGGTAGTATAAAGCTCGTGTAAATTAGTTTTCTTAACAAATGTCAAACAGGCGACGGTGGCAAGTGGGCCTTTAAAGATTTATACTAAAATGGTTGCGTCTTTTGGTACACAAATTTGAAGAGACACTAAGACAAAATATCGGAGTTCATTGATTCAGACATGCGCGATAATGACTTTTCTTAATTATCGAAACGATATCAAAATTAGATTTATCGTGACATAATTTATTTTTAGTCTTTAGAGAGGGTTCTAAGTGATAAATACATGTAGAGTAGCAAATGTTATCTTTAGAACAAATGTGAGATGTATTACCGGACTTGTTCGACATTCGGGATGAACTCCTGGGGCTCTGAGGCTGTTTCTCAGGCAGAAAGCTAACGTAGATTTCTATTTGCCGTGATATCAAGTTCCTTGCAACCATTTGGGACGCTCTTCGGACATGATGTTATGCCGTTGGCTCAGGTTCTACGAGAAGAAATCGAGAGGGTAAACTTACATTATATGTGGAATGAGATGATATTAGCATCTCGTTGTTTGACCTATAGAATGCGTTAATCGGAAATGTAGAAAAGGGAGAAAGTGTTAGAAATACACATCGCGAACAAATAATGTCAAAGTGACCCGCAGCATGAAACATACATACGCCAGACGTAGCAAGCAGCGTAGAGCCACGTAGATCTTTAAAAAAACGTGCATTGAATTGTTTAGGAAAAAACCAAACAAAACAAATTGGATAACGCGTTCAATGTGGTTTGGATTGGGTATACGCGTTTACAATTACTTTTAAGTGTGTTGATTTTGTCTCGCTGTAATATGTACCGTATAGGTTTCTGTTAGTCGTTGACATTTTCTTTTGTTAGGGAAGAGAAGTTAAATATAAGTACCGCTGTCCAATTACCTTTATAGATTCCGTCACATACCGACATATCAAATTTTCTTGATTTCATAAGACTGATGCCGTTTTATGATCTAATACTATACCCTATTGTCATCCATGCAAACACATGTTTGGTCTTGTCAAATTCAGCTCTGTGGAATTGCGAACTGATTTTGGCTAATGTAGTTGTTCGGTTTGCCCTTAAAAAAGCACCGTCAGTAAAGAAAATTACACATTAGCGAAAAATCAAAGAAAGTTCACTGATGTCGGACCTCAGTTTACATTCAGCCGAAAACGTCCATCAGGCAATAGCAGAAGTAGGCCTACCACAGTATCCCCACTAATTACTCGTTAATTGTAAGTACTTGGCGGAAAATCCACATACCGTCTTAATTGAAAAATGAGAGTTAACTGACTTTGGATAAAAGGTTGAAGATCTATTCTCAGCGAAAAATGTACAATGAACTAGTAATTAGTGGGAATTCCGTGGTACTTCTGTTATTTTTTGACGGGTGGTTTTGGGTGAATGTAAACAAAGATCCCACATGGATGAACCCTATGATGTAGTGAGTTGAGAAAGCTTAACCGATATTTATCTATTTGATAAACTGTGAAGAGTGGATATTTTAAAGTTTATTTCTGCATGATATAATCAGGACAAAACCCACAAGACCGTCAGAAAAGAACGAAAAGACCGCCGCCAGGCTGCCAGCGTTCAACGGTCCGCTCTAGATTAATTGATTGGCGTTTTACTCCGCACTCAAGATTATCTCACTTATATGTCGGCTTTGCCAGGTTTAGTGATGGAGGCAAACGGGCTGTTGGCTGGCAGGAAAACCCCCGACCATCAGCTAGTATCCGGCAACTTTTTCACATACAGCGATAGAGTGAAAATTCAGTCAGAAATGTTTTATTTGATCGGAGTGGGATTCGAACCCTCGTCATATCGATGGAAGGCCTGTGTCGGACTGAGGAACTTTAACTCCAATCGACTGGACGACCGATGCCCCACCCTCTCTGGAGCCTCTCTTAGAAACGCAAGCCTGCATGACTGAAACTAAAAGTAAACAAACCAGCGAGTAAGGAAATACAAAAAAATCGTATTAAACTAGGCATTAAACGGGTTTTCAAGGAAAGAAATTTGCCACCTTCCTAGTATGTGCTCGGCAGTAAAACGTAAGAATATTTTTAAACTGTAATTTTCCACAGACGGCCGGTGTCCTTTTAAACAACACACTCACCGACGTTGCCTTTCTGGTATTTGACCGATGATCGGAGTTTGTTTATATACAGGTAGGCTTACCTGACAAATCAGCTTTTCATATTAAGTTGAGAATACAAAATGATACCAAAACACCCAACAACCAACCAACTAAAAACGCATGCTCCATAAAGGACTGTTATAGGCCCACTTGCCGCCGTAGCCTGTTTAAATTTGCTGAAAATCAATTTACATGAGCTTACTACGACTTATACCACTAAACTTAAACATAGGACACATAAAACATGTCTAGTTAGCTTAAGAATGTAGAAATGGGGTGAAAAACAAACGAAGAATCGAAGCCTGATTACAACAACAACGATCAGTGTCGGTCAACTTTCGTGTTGGATTACCCTCAATGCAGGCCTTTTTATCTGTGGTTTACACTCAAACAATTATCAGCAGGCTTTTCCAGTCGCTGTTAACCGATCGTCAGTCTGTATTTCTCAGATAAATAGGCCTACGTAAAATTACACTGTGCCGTTAGTTCACCCACTCGACTGAAACATAAAATCGCCAATAGGGGGCAGTTTGGTTTGTTTACGTTACGGGCACCTAACAATTCCAATTTTCAAATTCAAATTAAAAATACAAAGGTACGTCCAAACTTTTAAATTTTGGTAAAAATAGAAAGTTCCTAACTTATATTGTCTGGGAAAAATACAGAAAACGGACTTTCTTTTTTAATGTAAACAATATTCCTGATTTTCGCGGCAAGTGTTCCTTTAATAAGACAGTAGGTTTTTTAAAGATACTTTTTTCAATTGCGCAGATCAATTATGATTAAACGCCTGTAATAAAATCAAGAAGCCTGAAAGAGAAACACTTTGTTTCGCTTGAATAACATGGATTCATTAACAGATGAACCACGCTTAAAACAAATGACTAAGTATACATTAATTAGAGTGAATCATGCATTTACATATATGCCATTTGTAAAATAAAAAAGTGTTTTACTCAAAATTCTTTCACGCCATTTGAAATTTTACACATTTTCCTTCATCGTTATTTTTTCTCTCTAAACCTTTTCTCTCGTTTGGCATATCGCGATTGTATATCCTATATATCCGTCTAGACAACTTTCAATAATTTTATTGTTTGCTCAAGAGGAATTCTTTCAACAGGATCTTATATACGCGAAATCAAACGTCTTTGTACTGAGGCGTAAATAAGATATTTGTGGCGAAGCACAGGCTCGGTTTTCTGTAAAACATATCCTGCATTATTTTTGTTAGATTCATTAAGATGGAGCAAAAACTTCGAAATTTCCGCCCTGAAATAAAACTTTTCATGTATAAAAGATTTGTTGTTTTTTGTTATACCAAGAAAATGTTATATCTGGGAATTGTACTCAATTATGGATTCGATTAAATTTTCTTGATCAAGCATGCGAAAGGAGGCTTATGGGTATTACTGGTTTACAAAAAAGCTACTCCTGCACCTAACTCGTTCAATCAAATCTAGATTGATTGATTAATGTTTTATACCGCACTCAAGATTATTTTACTTGTCAGGTTTAGTGGGGTGGGAAACCGGCCTCATTGTCCGGGGAAACCCCCCGACCTTCGACGAGCAACTCTCCAACGAGGCGATCTAGTTAAAAAACCACTCAATTTTTTCAATTTTTATTTGGTCTGAGTGGGACAGGGACATCAAAGCTAGGAGTTCGTACAATGTATTGTCTAATGACGTCACTCGAAACAAATATGAATTGAAAGAGGGATATCGTCGAAGTGGCCGCTTTGTTAGTGGAATGAGCTTGAGCTGCCAAAATCCACACTTTTTTCATAATTTCTGATCGACACGACAGTAAGAGGCTTTGAAGGCCATCGAAAAACTAAATGATTGGTGTTGGAATGAGGGAAATCCATACAGTATGTGGCCTATACGGACCGAAATAGTGTTGGAAAAGTAAACAAAATTTAAATAACCGGGACGACCATTCATTCATTCTAAGCCAAAGTTAGTTCAAAACAATACTTTATCGTTCATTCTCGAGACTATAAGCACTAAAAAGCTTCTGAATTATACGTCTTGACAAAAATCGCCAATAATTTCAACATTCTGTTTTAACGTCAAAATATCAACATTTTGGCAGCTCATGCCGCTTTAAGCCCCTAGCAGTGACTCGACTGCTCATCTATGTTTTTTCTGTGCTGATTAACTTCCTCGCGCAATTCTATTCCGTCAATGACGTCATTAGGAAATCGGTCTATACGTTTATTTCATTTATTAACCACTCAAACCTTACATAAGGAAATTTAGAAACAATCAATACGGGATGTGGCGGGAATAAAGCTCTAATGGCTTGTTATATTCTGTACCTAAAAGCTACAATGTACAGGGATTATGTCAGATATTTCTAGAATTTTGATTCGGCTTTCATACGCGATTTATACAGCTGAATATTTGAGCTACAGTGAGCTGACATGTTTACCATGGCAACCAAACAACAACAACAACAACATCAACACCAGAGCTATTGTCTTTTTGTAGGCGTGCAAACTGCCAAATATGTCCGACCCAATCGGAAGACTGCCAAATATGCCCAATGTCACTTTTTTGACGTCTGTAAACTTCTAGGTTGTTTTGCTTAACATCTGGTTTAGTGGGGTGGGAAACCGGCCTCATTGTCCGGGGAAACCCCCCGACCTTCGACGAGCAACTCTCCAACGAGGCGATCTAGTTAAAAAACCACTCAATTTTTTCAATTTTTATTTGGTCTGAGTGGGACAGGGACATCAAAGCTAGGAGTTCGTACAATGTATTGTCTAATGACGTCACTCGAAACAAATATGAATTGAAAGAGGGATATCGTCGAAGTGGCCGCTTTGTTAGTGGAATGAGCTTGAGCTGCCAAAATCCACACTTTTTTCATAATTTCTGATCGACACGACAGTAAGAGGCTTTGAAGGCCATCGAAAAACTAAATGATTGGTGTTGGAATGAGGGAAATCCATACAGTATGTGGCCTATACGGACCGAAATAGTGTTGGAAAAGTAAACAAAATTTAAATAACCGGGACGACCATTCATTCATTCTAAGCCAAAGTTAGTTCAAAACAATACTTTATCGTTCATTCTCGAGACTATAAGCACTAAAAAGCTTCTGAATTATACGTCTTGACAAAAATCGCCAATAATTTCAACATTCTGTTTTAACGTCAAAATATCAACATTTTGGCAGCTCATGCCGCTTTAAGCCCCTAGCAGTGACTCGACTGCTCATCTATGTTTTTTCTGTGCTGATTAACTTCCTCGCGCAATTCTATTCCGTCAATGACGTCATTAGGAAATCGGTCTATACGTTTATTTCATTTATTAACCACTCAAACCTTACATAAGGAAATTTAGAAACAATCAATACGGGATGTGGCGGGAATAAAGCTCTAATGGCTTGTTATATTCTGTACCTAAAAGCTACAATGTACAGGGATTATGTCAGATATTTCTAGAATTTTGATTCGGCTTTCATACGCGATTTATACAGCTGAATATTTGAGCTACAGTGAGCTGACATGTTTACCATGGCAACCAAACAACAACAACAACAACATCAACACCAGAGCTATTGTCTTTTTGTAGGCGTGCAAACTGCCAAATATGTCCGACCCAATCGGAAGACTGCCAAATATGCCCAATGTCACTTTTTTGACGTCTGTAAACTTCTAGGTTGTTTTGCTTAACATCTGGAGTGAATTCATTTGAGCATTTATGTTTATAAATGTCAGTGGGGCTTTCTGGGTATATAGGTCTCCACATCCTTTCCTTTTCCCGCCAAACATCTTGTCTGACTTTATCCACAATTGTTTATTTGGCATTACGACATCCGCAAAAATTCGGATCAAATTTGTCTGTAGAAATGTTTTGTCTGATTCAACACACAGACACAATGGGAACGAAAACAGTGAGTTTGAAGACGGTTCGATCATTATGTCTATACCCTATATAGGGGTCCATGATGCATAGACTGGTTGCTTGGTGTTTAACGCCGCACTCTAGTTTGCCTTTTCTATGATGGCGGGGTAGCCAGAAAGCGGGCTCTGAACAGGGAACTGACAAACATTACACAGAAAGGCCGATCAAATAAAAATACAGCCACAAGCTTTTTTTCATTTCTTCGACTGAAGATCGAGTGAGATTCGAACCCACGGCCCATCCGTGGGAGGTTTGTGTCAGTTGGAGGGTCTAACCCTCAAGCCATGCACTGGACTACGAAAACTATTTCTATACTCTTCTGACTGGGTTTTCAATCGAACGACCTATGTGGGATGGTTGCACGGAGCCCGGTTTCCTCCCACAATAAACCTGGCAACGCCGCCGTATCAGGGAAATAATCTTGAGCGCGACGTAAAACACCAAACAATCAATCAATCAATCAATCAATCCTTACTCTTCCAGAAATGATTAAGTCATTGATCGCTGAGTTTTACCACCGCTCTCAAAATTTACCCTTGGCATATATACACTTGAATATATTTTGGGAGAGTAACAGGATTAATTTAAATAAAATATCTTCGCGAAAAACAGTTGTTTCTGACAAACATTTCTCAAAAGCTGATCGAATTAACGGAATTTGAATACAATATTCTTTACGGCAAACCGGTATACCTAAGTGACACTTTAACGACATGTCGTAAAAACATCGCAAACAGTTTTATCACCTGGCTGAAAGCACTTCGTTTTCTTGAATATATCAACTATGTAGATAGAATACGCCGTTTTATTAAAAATCACGATTTATTTAAATTATAGGCCGGATTTCCTGTGTCTTGACTCTTTCCCATTGACTTCCGTTGCACGCATGCTCCCGTAACTAAAAGAATGTCTGCGTTGGAGAAGCCCAAATGGACCATTTTTAGGTAGAGACAATCTATATTAAATCCAACAGGGAAAGAACCGTGTGGAGATATTGTTTTCAGCGCCACTAGATTGATTGATTGATTGATTGATGTCTTGCGCCGCACTCAAGATTATTTCACTTATATGGCGGCGTTGCCAGGTTTAGTGGGAGAAGAAACCGGGCTCATTGCCCGGAGGAAACCCCCGACCTTCGGTGAGTACCTGGCAACTCTTCCACATACGGCGACCGAGTGAAAAGCGCCACTAGAGTCATGCAAATTCCCCATGAATTGTTTGCGTGTTTTTATTAGCGGTTAGGGGACATAGGGCATTTTCGGACGAGAGGACAATGTTACCCTTCCAACGTTTTTTGAAAATGATATCAATGGTATCAGAGGGTCCAGCTCCAGCCATGTTCCATTTGCCACTGGTTATATCAGGCAAATAGATTTCCAGATGAATGTTTTTATTTTTATAAATTATCCCACCTCTGTGTAAAGCATCAGCCGTCTTTTTAAGAATAATTTTCTTACCAGCTGGTCTATCGGGGCCAAGGTCATGCCACCCATCATACTGTATGACCTTGTTTCAACTCATGATGCTCAAGTGACATGAGCTGTCAAAATAATATTTTGAAATTGTCGATTATTTTCCTCAAGAAGTATAGATTAGAGTTTTTTTTTTAAATATTTCTACTAGTCTTGAGAATGTACGTTAAAGTAGTGCTCCGAACCGACCTAGTTGCCAGGTACTCGCCGAAGATCGAGGATTTCCCCAGGGCAATAAGCCCGGTTCCCCCCCCCACTAAACCTGGCAACGCCACCATATAAGTAAAATGATCTTGAGTGCGGAGTAAAAAATCAATCAATCAATCAATCGATCAATCAATCGAACCAACCTATACTTAAAACGAATGGACGTTTGTACTCATTATTTAAATTTTGTTTGTTTTTCAAACTTTATCTCTGTTTATGCAGGCCAGCGGCTGTATGCATTTTTTTATTGCGGCGTCACAAATTTATTTTTTTCATGAACTTAAAGTGGCATGAGCTGCCAAAATTGACACTCTTTTCATAATTTCTGATCGTCACGACAGTAAGAGGCTTTGAAGGCCATCGAAAAACTAAATGATTGGCGCTGGAATGAAGAAAATCCATACAGTATGTGACCTGTACGAACCGAAAACGTGTTCGGAAAGTAAACAAAATTTAAATAACCGGGACGACCATTCATTCATTCTAAGCCTAAGTTAGTTCAAAACAATACTTTATCGTACATTCCCGAGACTAGAAGCACTAAAAGCTTCTGAATTATACGTCTTGTGAAAAATAGCCAATAATTTCAACATTCTGTTTTAATGTCAAAATATCAACATTTTGGCAGCTCATGCCACTTTAAAACTCTCATATTGTAATGACGATCACAATTGAGGATACGAAGCTAATATTGTATGCTCATGACATAAAATCCTGTTTATTAATCTTCTTTTGCTCATCTCGGTCCACTCCCACATATCAATTTTCTTCAAAGAATCACAGTTTTGCTAGAAAATATCCCATAGACTAATGGATTTAACAATTGAGATTATCTTTCAAAATACATAACATTGGAGAAGAAAACTGTCAAAACAAAATTATGCTTAAGATAAACGAATACTGAAAGAGCAAAGTAATCATTCAGAATATTTGTCATTTTTTTAGTAGAATCGCATTTTTTCAAATATAATAATTCATAAAGCTTTCTTAAAACGTATCATTTAAAATTTGAAAGAGGGTAAATTTCCTAGGAGCTGTCATCTTAGCGGCGTTAATATAAAGAGACGTCATGTTTTGTTCGTCATGGTTAGTTTGGCTTATACGTTTTTTAACAACAATGTACGAAGTGTAGGCCTAGTTCTGTCGGAAAAGTTCACGGAATGGGGAACACACGGTTGAATAAAATATTCCAACAATGAGGCAACTCAGTGAAACAAAAAATAAAAACAATAAGGACAAAGAAAACACCTAACCTTCCTCACGAACTAAATTTAAAAAGTTTTTGTTTAAATTTTTATTAAATAGTTTCGAGAAACACTGTGGACGATGCGAGTGGCTTGTGGGCATACTAAACGTGTTAGCCAGACGGTGTGTTAAATTAGTCGGCTGTTACTTGTTATGCCTTCGATTCGCTGTACGTGCGATAAGTCAGGGACACCCGTCTCCCTTACATTGGAGGTTTTAACGCCCAGGGAGTCTCCTGGGTGGAAAGCACACAATACACCGTATCCATTTCTAAGTGCTTAAGGTTACATGATACAGTTTCATTTCCCATTTGCGGTAATGTTAACGTTTTGATTTGTGGCTAATTACCTAAATCTCGTTAAGACTTTTCCTAACCATTTTCAAATAGATCAACACATGAGAAATCCTTTACAACCAAATAAAGTTGACATAGTGCATGCCGGTTTCAAGCTACACACAATTTAACATGGGTACCGCCATTTTGACAGTTTTAGGCTTACTTATTCTAGCCAAACTTTGGTATTTTCAAAATTGGGTGAACATTAAAAAAACACACACAAAAATCTGTTATCAGGCATTGATTGAAAGCTTAAAGTATGTACAGTAGACCTATGTTAGTTTCAATCCAATATTCAAATAACCCAGATACCAAACTATCACTATGTAGGCACCTTCTAGCTCCTGTATAACCGAAGTCAATTTTCATTGGCTGAGAAAACACAAACTGGGTGTTGTGACCTATAACAAGGATATAATTCCTCGAAATTTGTCAAATTTAATAACTTTGCTTTTATTAACCAATATCAAATTGAATTTCAAAAGATCAAAGCTTTTCGGCCAGTCGTTTTGAATTTGCGAGGTAATTTACACACCCACCCCCTTCATGTTTCCAGGCTTATATTTTAAAGTTTTTCTGAGGACCAATTCAAAATGTTATTCCTCGCTATAAAAAGGTGAATCATCAAATACCTTTCAAATTTGCTGGAAATGATGGGTTGTTGGTTGTAGTTTACTGTCAGCATCTGTCCGGGTTAGAGACTGCCATAAGGGCAGAGCCAGGGGAGATAACCCACCCCACCCGTCCAAAAAATGTCTGATTTCTTAACATCTGGACTGTTTGAAAGTTAATAAAACTTCTCCAGTGATTTAAAAACTGTCCAATTCAGGGCCACAATCATGTCAGCTTACCTGTCAAGATATAAAAAGGGCAATTTGTACAGATTATATCATTTCAGACCCACAGGGAAGGGGGTGGGAGGGGGGGGGGGTCTGGTTATTTTACATCAATAGCTAATGAGCTTGAAATAATCATTTGCTTTGAAAAACATTAATAATTCCAAGAAGTGAAATGTCATTCCTAGACCTCATTGATGGAAATGGATCACTACTGAGGCATATACAAGTATTTTACACCCTACAATAAGAGTCTTGTGTCTGCTCAAACCTAGCCCTGGTCTACAAAAGCCTGTTTTTCAGAAAAAGTGGTGAATATTTAATTTTTTTTACTGAATTCATTTATTTTATATTTCAAATATGTAGTCCAGATACAACGGCACCAAAAATGGTGGTGGTTTGAAAATTTAGAACAAAATACTTACTTTTCACACTTCACTATAGGTTACATGATACAGTTTCATTTCCCATTTGCGGTAATGTTAACGTTTTGATTTGTGGCTAATTACCTAAATCTCGTTAAGACTTTTCCTAACCATTTTCAAATAGATCAACACATGAGAAATCCTTTACAACCAAATAAAGTTGACATAGTGCATGCCGGTTTCAAGCTACACACAATTTAACATGGGTACCGCCATTTTGACAGTTTTAGGCTTACTTATTCTAGCCAAACTTTGGTATTTTCAAAATTGGGTGAACATTAAAAAAACACACACAAAAATCTGTTATCAGGCATTGATTGAAAGCTTAAAGTATGTACAGTAGACCTATGTTAGTTTCAATCCAATATTCAAATAACCCAGATACCAAACTATCACTATGTAGGCACCTTCTAGCTCCTGTATAACCGAAGTCAATTTTCATTGGCTGAGAAAACACAAACTGGGTGTTGTGACCTATAACAAGGATATAATTCCTCGAAATTTGTCAAATTTAATAACTTTGCTTTTATTAACCAATATCAAATTGAATTTCAAAAGATCAAAGCTTTTCGGCCAGTCGTTTTGAATTTGCGAGGTAATTTACACACCCACCCCCTTCATGTTTCCAGGCTTATATTTTAAAGTTTTTCTGAGGACCAATTCAAAATGTTATTCCTCGCTATAAAAAGGTGAATCATCAAATACCTTTCAAATTTGCTGGAAATGATGGGTTGTTGGTTGTAGTTTACTGTCAGCATCTGTCCGGGTTAGAGACTGCCATAAGGGCAGAACCAGGGGAGATAACCCACCCCACCCGTCCAAAAAATGTCTGATTTCTTAACATCTGGACTGTTTGAAAGTTAATAAAACTTCTCCAGTGATTTAAAAACTGTCCAATTCAGGGCCACAATCATGTCAGCTTACCTGTCAAGATATAAAAAGGGCAATTTGTACAGATTATATCATTTCAGACCCACAGGGAAGGGGGTGGGAGGGGGGGGGGGGTCTGGTTATTTTACATCAATAGCTAATGAGCTTGAAATAATCATTTGCTTTGAAAAACATTAATAATTCCAAGAAGTGAAATGTCATTCCTAGACCTCATTGATGGAAATGGATCACTACTGAGGCATATACAAGTATTTTACACCCTACAATAAGAGTCTTGTGTCTGCTCAAACCTAGCCCTGGTCTACAAAAGCCTGTTTTTCAGAAAAAGTGGTGAATATTTAATTTTTTTTACTGAATTCATTTATTTTATATTTCAAATATGTAGTCCAGATACAACGGCACCAAAAATGGTGGTGGTTTGAAAATTTAGAACAAAATACTTACTTTTCACACTTCACTATAGGTTACATGATACAGTTTCATTTCCCATTTGCGGTAATGTTAACGTTTTGATTTGTGGCTAATTACCTAAATCTCGTTAAGACTTTTCCTAACCATTTTCAAATAGATCAACACATGAGAAATCCTTTACAACCAAATAAAGTTGACATAGTGCATGCCGGTTTCAAGCTACACACAATTTAACATGGGTACCGCCATTTTGACAGTTTTAGGCTTACTTATTCTAGCCAAACTTTGGTATTTTCAAAATTGGGTGAACATTAAAAAAACACACACAAAAATCTGTTATCAGGCATTGATTGAAAGCTTAAAGTATGTACAGTAGACCTATGTTAGTTTCAATCCAATATTCAAATAACCCAGATACCAAACTATCACTATGTAGGCACCTTCTAGCTCCTGTATAACCGAAGTCAATTTTCATTGGCTGAGAAAACACAAACTGGGTGTTGTGACCTTAACGGTTATCTTCATAGACCTACCATCGCAGCCGCGTGTGTGTTCAACGTTAGGAGTGTTTTGGAAATTATCGCGGATCGTGTTAGCTAGGTGAATCAAATTGTACGAACATCTACATACGTTTTGTACAAAAACAACTTGATAAAAGTTGATCATCGAACCTTTTATTCCTGTTCCTCACAGAGAGGATAGAAACGGCGAAAACCAAAAACACCAGTCGTGGATTTCTACTATATGCCATCAAATGGAAGTATTGTTACTAAAATAAATAATTAAATGGGATAGAACAAGGTTTTCGATTGGCAGTTAATGGCTTTTTGCTTTGAATTGCTGTTAATATCAAGTTGCATTAGTTTTCAAAAATTTGGAATTTTGAGGTGAATTATGAGCAAAGCAAAGACTTGAACGTGACATGAAGATCTTGCAATGTCTGTGCGTGATCTTTACTCTGTTTGTCAATTGGGCTTCTTTTTATTCTCATATCTCAACCCTCATTAAATCATGTGTAAATGTACATAAAAAGTTCGCTGTTGCAGAATGTTTTCCAAAACACCTTTCAAATGAATGAGGGCGTGTAAAAAGTGAGCTTTTCGATTGGCTGATTAACCTAATCCCCAGCCAATCAGATACCCTATACTGCTACGCCCAAGACACGCCTACAACACAAGTTGGGGATGATGGAAAAATACTAAAGACTGGGTTAAGCCTGCGCATAAGTTACGTATTTATAGCTCTTTCGAATATCGTGTTTTTAAGCTTCGTGTCTTATTTTTCTATCACAATTTATTTACTGAGGCCATTTGTTCCTCAATCGAAATAATCAAGGCGTTGGACTCTCAATTCCAAGCAGCTCTCATTCTGCTTAATAGGAAAATTTTCAGATTTTTATCTATCAACTTTATAGGTCCATGGGTTGTTTTCAAGAGCTAACGAAACGTAGGCCTAAGCGATTGTAGAATGCAACTGTATAATGTAGCCATATCGAACAGTGAGTACACGCCAATCGGGTGCGAGTTGGCTGCATGCGACGCGCTGTAAGCTTGGTATAGTTCTTCGATTGCATAGCTTCTTTGTCAAATTATAGATTTCATTGCACAGATAGGTAGCCGTGAAGCGTACAAATCCCAAATCCCCTTGAGAGCCCCACAAAAGTGTCCCCGTGATAATGTAAGGGACTGAAACACTCGGTTTGTTAACTTTCAGCCTCGATCAGTTATATAATTGAAGTATTTGAAGATTCCTGACATGTACCGAAACTGCGTCTGTCTACAACATGTGGTTTACCGGGCTAAATAAAATATATAAACAAATATCTTTCTAAATGATATTAGCATTTAATAAATTTATAATTATTTTTATTTTCTGTTTTCGTCTGTAGTAAAACATTTTGATATTTACTTTCGACGCCATTTTTATTCAGCCCCAAAATACGGTGATTTACCGTATAAAGAACGCAGACTGCCCGAGGCGTGTCAAAGCCGACCGGTAGGAAGCGAAGATAGCCGAAGGGAGTTCCGAGTGCTAATGGCATAGCGAGAACGGCCTTTAAGTTTTAACGTAATTGACTGACTGCTTGATGACGTCACTTTGAATTTACGCGCTAAGCACTTCGGGGGATTGGGTGGATTGGCTGGTTGTTTTAGCTTATTGGCACGTCCATTCGTATGAATGATGTACGTTATAAAAGGATTGAGGGGTGTTAACATAATTTTACAAAATGGTGGAAGGAATAATACTGTATAGGGCCTATAGAAGAAGGCGTAAAAGGCGCAAAGTCAGCAGGAAAATGTGTGTATATAAAGACGTTATGTCCCCAATGTTTTCTAAAAAAGTGACGTCTTCCCAAACGCTGGTAAACAGAGGGGCGGACTAAGGTATATAGTTTACCCAAAAGCCCGTAAATCTATGTGACGTCATCAGGTAATTGTCCTGGAAACTCCTATTTGAAAGAAACGTTGTCATTTTAGTGCTTACAAGGCAATCTAAACAGAGAAGTTAATCTTCGCATGCGAGACTTAATTCTGAAGCGAAGGGGAGGTAAGCATGTGGACACGATTGCTTACAAGGAGCTTGCGTCTTCGGGATCGGGATTTGCCTAACTCACGATAATGATGTGGGACTCCATATACCTCGATTTTTACGCTGTTGACTGTATTTTATAATAATACGTGAGGATATATATATATGTTAGAAATGCCATAACGTGCTTCATCTTTTAACGTGTGTTGGCTGGAATTGAGAAAAGAAATTGAAGAAACAATTAAAAGATTTGTAACAACATGTCAGGCTTCTTGTAGAAAACATGGAGAGTAATATAAAAATCCTAACGAAGATTTTTAAGTTTGATTGTTTGATTGATGGATGATTTACGCCACACTCAAGATTATTTCAAGAGAGATTTAGCGAGGTCTTTAATTTAAAAGCATTTAAATAGAAGGCGACTCAGTCGGCAGAGTGATATAAGCATCTCAGTCAGAAACAAGCCTTCTATCGATCTGTCGCGGGTTTGAATCCCACTCAGACCAAATAAAACTGAAAACATTGTGCGTGTGTATTTCACTTGGTCGTCCTATGCGGAAGAGTTGGTAGGTACTCGTTGAACATCGGGGGTGCCTACGGCCAAAGAGCCCGGTTTCCTCCTATAATCTTGAGTGTGACGTAAAACATCAATCAATCAACCAATTTAAATAGTGACCAAGAGTCGATGAAACCATAGTGTTCGCTTAAAGTGACATGAGCTGCCAAAATTCAGACTTTTTTCATAATTTCTGATCGTCACGACACTAAGAGGCTTTGAAGGCCATCGAAAAACTAAATGATTGGCGTTGGAATGAGGAAAATCCATACAGTAAGTGGCCTGTACGAACCGAAAACGTGTTCGAAAAGTAAACAAAATTTAAATAACCGGGACGACCATTCATTCATTCTAAGCCAAAGTTAGTTCAAAACAATACTTTATCGTACATTTTCGAGACTAGAAGCACTAAATAGTTTCGGAATTATACGTCTTGAGAAAAATAGCCAATAATTTCAACATTCTGTTTTAACGTCAAAATATCAACATTTTTGCAGCTCATGCCACTTTAAAGAGTCTACTGCTATACCTCCGGTGGTATCTGAGACATGCGGAGGATTCTACGGTAAACAGCAACAACTGTTTGGAATCTAGATACGGGTAACTTAACCGTGACATAATAAAACAGTTCTTTGAGAAGCGAGTCCATCAACATACCAGAGCGACCACGGACTAAAGGTCTAACCCCTGGTATATTTTCTCACTAAACAGATTTGTATTGCCGAGAATACAAGAGGCATTTAGGGATAATGGTTTTATATGTTTCTGCATCTAACTGTGATCTAAAGTGTTTTCCTGTTGCTTTGAACTTCGGAGGAGATGGGGTGACTTATTTGTAGTTTCTTGGGAAACGGATCCCTTTGATGTTGGCAGCAACGATTACTTAAAGTGGTATGAGCTGCCAAAATTCACACTTTTTTCATAATTTCTGATCGTCACGACAGTAATTAGAGGCTTTGAAGGTCATCGGAAAACTAAATTATTGGCTTTGGAATGAGGAAAATACATAAAGTCTACGGCCTATACGAACCGCAATAGTGTTCTAAAAGTAAACAAAATTTAAATAACCGGGACGACCATTCATTCATTCTAAGCCAAAGTTAGTTCAAAATAATACTTTATCGTACATTTTCGAGACAAGAAGCAATAAAAAGCTTCTGAATTATACGTCACCCGAAAAATAGCCAATAATTTCAACATTCGGTTTTATCGTCAAAATATCAACATTTTGGCAGCTCATGCCACTTTAAAGGGTATTAGTTTCTCAACAAAAATCAGGATTGAGTGATTGATTGTCCGGGTGTTTTACGCCGCGCTCAAGATTATTTCGCTTATATGGCGGCGTTGCCAGTTTTATTGAGGGAGGAAACCTGGCTCTATGCCCAGAGGAAACCCACGACCTTTCGGCGATAACTGGCAACCATCCCACATAGGTCGTTCGAGTGAAAACCCAGTCATAAAATTTTCCAATTGGTTTGGACTGAGTGGGATTCGAACCGACGATCCATTGGTGGAAGGCTATTCGGATTGAGCGTCCAACGCCCTACCTACTGGGCCACGGAGCCCCCCCCCCCCCAAACATCATGAACAATGCCTACTAATATGTAAGTTTAAGGGTCAACGTGTCTAACATAGCTTAGATTCTTCTAAAGTCGTAAAAAAAAGAAAAAAAAAATCCCGAAAATAGGCCAATGATTCTGTTATTAAGGATTGTTTTAAAAGATAAGTTGGTCTTAGACATAAACCTATTTGAAATGACCCTCTACGGTTTGGTGAAATGAGGATTTTCATGATGGGATTTTAATTCCTCTTAAAATAAAATCCAGATTTCCGCCGGTCACTCCGACAGAATCTTTTTAGTTTCGAATTTTCAGTGCATATTTAAGCCCCATATATTCTTATAAATTTTGTTAGCGATATGGACTAAAAAAAGGATCGGCTTCGTGTAACTTCAATGCATACATCAAGTCGTCGCTTGTGGTGGGGAATTTCCACTGTGTAATACACTCCAAGGTAAAGTTAGTCTTCTAGACATTCTCGTCACTTCTGTTTCCAATGATTTCTTATAGTATTCGGCCTTGAGCTAGGCAGCTTATCATCTGTGTTTAGCCAGTAGGTCTGAAGCTTAACAACGTCACTTGGGAAATTATGGGTCATTTGAGAGATTTTGCTTGAGGTGACCGCTTCGTTGCAACCCCAAGACTGTATGCCTATATACATTCTACCTTTCCGTGAAAAATAATTTTCGTCGGCCATATTGATTCCTCACTATTCCCGTTGAGGTCATATAGAAATCCGTCTAGCTATAGGGCTTGCACGTTTGCACGAGATTTAGCGTTATCTGGTGACAGATGTCGCTATTACGAGCGTTTTTGGAGACGTTGAAATTCTATTTTGCTCCACAACGTCAGACGTAAGCGCCATGTAAGAACGAAAAACGCTCAGCCCCATGAACCATGCATGACAGCACCGGTGACAGGAAATTTGTAGAATTCTTTTGAGACTTGCGCCTTACGTTGTCTTCAAAACGAATTTCTCGACACTCCATCACCGGGTGCACATTATAGAAAAAGTTCAGTGAAGGCGCATGAGACCAAAGAGAGTAGATTGACAAGAGTGGTCACTTCGTCCGCGCCATGTTGAATTGGAAAAATTTCAATTTAATTCAATTTTATTGTACTTGGCACTTGAACAAAGCAGAGTACAAACAACAAAAAGTGTAACAATCACAATTTGGAAATATTTACAATGGTAAATAAAGTACCCCCCATGACACGGACACGATTCGATTATTAGGAACCTCCTTTCTGTAGGGGGCGCTTTACAGTCGAATCGTGTACAGTCGGAACACCCTTCCGCTAGGGGGCCAGAAGAACATGCCGGCAATGCTGATTGGACGAAGTGACCACTCTTGTCAATCTACTCTCTTTGATTAGACATGAAGTACGACACTTCCCCTTGTTACGAGAAATCATTCCCGGTGACATTTTTAACACGGGGAAAGTATTCTTATCAACGATATCAATTCGAAAGTTGAAGTCAATGTCAAAGTTGGTTTGTTACAACGCATGAAATAAAAGAAAAAAGATTTCACTTAAAACATATTTTAATCAGCTTCAGATGCAGCGAACACATGCAGTTGTATGAGACAGGCAATACATGTATATGATTCCACAATATTTCTAGTTGAGAGAAATAGGGGAAGTAATTATGTACAAGCTTGAAGAAGAGGGAGTATCTTGACTTACCTCCCCTTTCGCTTTCTCAAACTGTTCATATATATATTTATGAACAATAAAACACACGGACACAGGGTAAATCTTCTTGACTGAATAACCATATAGACGATTTTCTAATTGTGTCAAAAAGAAGGGAGGGGGGGGGGGGGAGTCCAATGTCATTCTTACTTTTAAAGGATGTTGTGATAACCCAAACGAATTAGAACATCCACACTGTTCTAAACAGAGTCACATGATTTCAGTTTTTAATGATTCTTGAGAAATGGTACAAAGCCCGTCCTAGAGTATGGCGCATATCACCAGCACTAAATGCCAGGTGTCTTATCCATTCAGCCAACCGATCTTCTCTAATAATGTTCGAACAACGCATAATGATATAAATGACCTATTTGATTCCTACAAAAAGTTATAGATGACCATATACGGACGACCTTCGTGCGAACATAACTTTATAGCGAAGGATTGCATGAAACCCCGACTCTTTATTTCCTGAAAGTGGCATGAGCTGCCAAAATTCACACTTTTTTCATAATTTCGGATCGTCACGACAGTAAGAGGCTTTAAAGGTCATTGAAAAACTAAATGATTGGCGTTGGAAAGAGGAAACTCCATACAGTATGTGGCCTGTACGGACCGAAAACGTGTTCGAAAAGTAAACAAAATTTAAATAACCGGGACGACCATTCATTCATTCCAAGCCAAAGTTAGTTCAAAACAATACTTTATCGTACATTCTCGGGACTAGAAGCACTAAAAAGCTTCTGAATTATACGTCTTGAGGAAAATAGCCAATAATTTCAACATTCTGTTTCAACGTCAAAATATCAACATTTTGGCAGCTCATGCCACTTTAAGGTTTCTTATGATGAAGTACTTTTCCTTGTGGGTCTAGTTCTATTGCATGTTAAGAACAAAATCGTTTCCTCTCGATTTTGTTTCGTCATAAGACTATAAACGAAAGGGTTGACGGCACTACCAAATGCGACTATTGTGGATCGAAGACGTCTTAGGGCAAACGTTGCCTCCAAACCTGAGACAGTAATAATGATACCAGGTAGTGATGTTAATAATAACGTCAGTACAAGGATGGCTTGAGTCTTCAAATGATTTGACTGCCGTTGTAAAAATCGTTGGTAGTATACGTTTTCGATTCCAGTTACCTTAAAGTCCTTTTCCAATTTCTTGAAGCTGTTCCGGAGTGTAATACTTATCAGCGAGTAACAAACTGTTGTCGTGATCACTGTAAAACACACCACGTAGATGACAAGGGTTTCAGTGTATGCAAAGCGTTCAGTTAATGTTCTGCTTTGAAAGGTGGGCATGGACTTGTTCCTTTCGAAGTTAACTGTGTCGACCCGTCTTGGAACTGTGTCGTTACCCTCCGTAGGGTAAGCTGTAAAATTGTCTTGAGTGGAGTTTTCTTGCTTTTCAAGATACATTAACGGAGACTTCTGAAAAATGCCACTAAACACGATGATCATTGCGTCAGGGACTAAGAGAGATGTCAATATGACAAGACGTTTAACTTGCTTAAAAGGATAGAACATCCGCCAACAGCGCATAAGGGCTATCACAACTAATGTCAATTGAGAGGTTAACGAGGTGAAGGTGAAAACTCTGGCGTTCACTTTCTTGTTGAGAAAAAACAGCGCTTCTCGATAGGGTTCACCTATGTCATTATGCAAACTGAAAAAGCCAGTAAGCTCCAAAAAGAACGCTGTTGGTATATGGAAAAAACAGAGAACAAAATCTACAAAGGCCAAGTGAAGATAGGCTATGCCCGTAATACTCTTTTGTCCAAAGTAGCGACCGTTGATGCCAATCGCGATGATGTTTGCTGGAAGACCTAAAATAAATGTCAGGGCCAATATCGCCTGCCGGATCCCGACAATCAGAGGTTCCTCTATTATCATCGTGCCTGTAATAAAAATAAACTATTGTTGGTATTTTTATAAACAACAATCAATAAAAGCTAATAAATATTTGGAAGAATAAAGCCCCACTGACACAGAGTGTGACATTGACAAAAATGATCCTCTGTCAGCTGTTTATATTGGTGCGTCCTTCTTGACCGTCAACCGCTGATTGATTGATTGATTGTTTTGTGCAAGTTCTGCCTATTTCAGAATCGATGTTTTGTAGAAGGTTTTAAACAATGTACTGACATTATTACCTTCTTTAATAAGGATAAAACGGTTATAATTAAGTTCATGATTGAAGTTGAACGGCGAAACAGAAAAAGCTAGTTGTTCGTTAACTTTATCAAAAAGTACAAACAAGCCCAGTATTGCATATAATTGATTATGTTATTGTAAAAAAATGAGAATACTATTTGAATGTCCCTTAATTATTGAAATTCATATTGTAATATTTGTATGTGGGAAAAGGCAGGTATAGGATTAATAGATATTTAACACTTGGTTTAAATCTGAATGCCGGAGTCCTTACAAATAATTCATTTAAAAGCCGCAACTAGCGTACGGCCTGGAGCCTGTTTCACAAAGCGGCGTAGCGTAAGTTTTCACGTAACTGCCATAGCAACCCATACTGTAGAGATACGTTAGTATGAAAGTTACGCAAAAAATACATCTACGCCGCTTTGTGAAACAGGACCCCGTATCGCAAAATACGGTATACTCACCTCAGCAGAAAAGCAGTAATCAACAGTTTCTTTAAGTGTGATAGAGTCCGTGGCTGAATTCTTGTAGCTCATTAAGGTGGTTGTGAACTTTATAGGGTCTACCTGACAAGTTAATATACATCAGCAAAGCTGTTAATCGCGATAATAGCTTATTATATAAGCCAAAAACTAACTCTGCGATAGATCTGTGATGGTTAATGAATTTTCTTATTGAAGTTGATTATCCAGACACGAAGCTCTCTCATCCGAGTTGAGGGAGGTGGGGGTGGGGGGGGGGTGGGGGGGGGGGGGTTCTTGTGAGAGTGCAATGGATCAAAACCCTGATTATCTTAAGATTGAATCCAAAGCGCGGAAAAGTTCCATTTTGATGCTTTTGCATAATTCGAAATTACATTTATAGAGTATATAATAATATAATCAGATTCTTACGGTGGCTTGAATAGAGCATTATAGTCTTTTTCATTTTAAATTTTTTTTTAGTTATGATTTTTTTTCGTTTTAAACCTTTTTTTTTTAGTTTAAATTATTTTTTTTAGTTTCAAATATTTTTCTTCCTTTTATATGTTATTTTTAGTTTCAATTTTTTTTTCAGTTTTAAATTTTTTGAAGAGGTTTTCACCCAGGTGAAAAGTCACATGACTATTCACCTAGGTGATAAATCATGTGACCACCAACAAGATGCCTGCCAGTTAGCTTTCTGCTAGCCGGTTTTTGGTAGCGGACATCAACGGTGTGAACCAGCTTTGACAATTGCCTGTGTGAACCGATTTCTATGTAAATACAAAAAAGAAAACCAAAACGCCCCTCACATCCCCGATCTTTATAGCTGCACACACCCCACAGCTGGCAGCCATCGTGTTACTATTGTTCGTCACATGATTTATCACCAGGGTGGAAAGTCACGTGACTTATCACCGGGGTGGATAGTCACGGGACTTTTTACGGGGTGGATAGTCATGTGACTTTCCGTCTGGGTGAAAACCTCCTCAAAAATTAAAAAAATTCGAAACTGAAAAAAAAAGTGAAACTAAAAATAAAATTTGAAATAAAGAAAAAAGTTTGGAAAAAAAAATTGAAACTGAAAGAAAAGTTTAAAACTAAAAGGATTCCAATGTCCCATTCAAGCCACCGTAGATTCTAAGACCCTAAAAAGTATGTTTGTAGCAAAGCTGGTCATCCATTTTGGAATATCATAACATTTCGTTGGGGGAGGGCGGAACTTGTGCTACTCAAGATGAAGAACACTGGTAATGGAGAACACTGATAATGAAGAACAGTGGGGGTTACATGTCGTATCCAATGTTCTGTTGCATTATGTAAATCTGATAGAATTGTCAGACAACCGTAAGGTATTTCACTAGCAAACAGCGATACATGAGTCGAACCCCTTTTAATTGCGAATACACAAGATCCAAACTTTCACAAAAACCGGAAGGACAAGTAACCTCAATTCACAATTTTTTTCCAGCATTACTAGTGTTGCTAAGTATCAGTATTTGACGGTCTTGAGAGGTTTATAAATTGAGAATTTTGATTAGGTTTAAAATAATTTTGAGAACGAGGTTGGGGATATATAAAGGAAAATCGTTTAACTGTCTTGCCGTCAAAAGAAAGTTTGTGAGTGACTGTTTAATTGTCATCGTCGGAACCCACGATTATTACTTACGCTCACTTTACACGTGGGACGAGTGGAACCAAATCCGTCGCTTCTAATTTAATATGCATGAAGACTGATTAGTTCCGCCACAAAATTGTGGCGGAAATTTCACCAAACAGAATCGGCGTTACATAAGCTTCAAAACAAAGATGGTCGACTTTTCGGTTTATACTTCAATTCGATAAACGTGTCTCCAAAACTGAAGAGTAGCAACGTTTAGAGGAGAACTTTTGATTGGTCCGACAGTAAATGGGCGTTCCCAGAAAACAAGGCTTTGAATCGCAGTTGGCCCAGGGATAAGAGGTGAGCTTGTTGAGAATTTAGCCCTGAGGATCAGAGGATGTGTCATTGTCACCTGCTGCCTGTTAATTATCCACCCCCTTTTTTCAAGGTTCTAATGTCACTATGGATCAACGTTTACATTCCGCAATCAAAATAACTTCTTTTAATTTATTGTAAACTTGGTTGACCTCTTTTTGAAAGTCACCACCTCTCAAATAAATATTGCTTTTTCCCCTGGCAAATTCAATGTATGCCTCATCTTCAGTTTTGGAACTTTTGACGTAGGCGTGTAAAATATATTTTTTTACCATTTCAACATTTTTACATGTTCTACAGATAATGATGTATACACAGCGATAGCTTTACCGACAAGTACTCTTTGTAAAAGCATGTTTTAGGCAAGCTTAAATTTTCCGTCACTTTTTCAAGTTTAGTTATAAATGTTAAATTACTCTGAGCTCAATAAATTACGAAAAAATTCCGGATAAAGCCGACAATTTTGTTACGAGACAAAATAATTAACAAATAAGTAACAAAAGACCAGCAGATTTTATGTGCAAATTTTGATTTATATCAAGAAACAGAATAACGTATTTACAGGCAAATATGGTATAAACAGTGGAAAGAAAATATTAAAATGACTTACTTTTACAAAAAAAGTACTAACGGTTCCGCTGCATGTAGTCCGAGAACTCACAAAGTTCACTGGTAAGAATAGCAGTATAGATCCGATGATCACAAAGTATATATACAATAAAAAGAATAAAGTTCTGGTTACACACCGGGTAACTCTTTGAGAAATAGAAAAATTCACCGATAACACAAATGGCTGTACTGCTGATGATATCGCAGGCCGATATTGTAACGATAAAGAAAAGACAAAGAAATGGCATTCTAGTAAACAAACGAAAACATACTGTAATAGTATAGCGAGAAGAGAAAATTTCCCAAATAAGTCTTTAAATGTACTTGTTTGGCGGAAAATTGACTTGCGGTCCTTCATCTGACATTCGTTACTTCTTACATACCAAAAAAGAAACGCAACATCCAATTTTTGTTCTTCAAAATATGAATTTTCAACATCATTTTTAATATAGAACTAAACACTGGAATTTGGCAGACTGGTTGTTCAGACTTTAAAGTTCATTCACATGTAAAAAATTATCACATTAAAGTTCATAGCGCTCAGATAACGTCACTGCAACGTCAATATCTGTTGTGCCCACCATTAACCTGTAACACAGCACGGAGCCGTCTCGGCATAGACACAATCAATCGACGAATACGGTTTTGCGGAATTCTCCATTCTTGCTCAAGAGCCTGCTGCAGTTCTTGCAGAGTTTGCGGCGCTGGATGACGACTGCGTACGCGTCTATCCAAATCATCCCACAAATGTTCTATTGGGTTCAAATCTGGTGATTTGGACGACCAGGGGAGCACTGTTACGTTCTGGTTGGCTAGAAATTCAACAATAGCATGAGCTGTGTGCGGCCGAGCGTTGTTGTGATGAAAAATTTCCCTACGGAGGTCCATTACGGGCAGCATATGTGGTGTCAAAACCTCATCTGTGTATCGAACGGCGTTAAGGTTGCCGGGAATGTGCACCAGTTGAGTTTTTCGGGCACAGGATATGGCACCCCATACCACCACACTTCCTCCGCCAAAATTGTCGACCTCAAGGACGCAGTTCCTTGCGAACCTCTCATTCCGACGTCTGTAAACTTGTGTACGACCATCTCTTCTCTGCAGCTGGAATCTTGATTCATCGCTGAACCAAACTCGCCTCCAGTTTCGCAGATTCCAGGCCCTTAACCTGTTGCACCATCGGACCCTTGCAAGTCGATGATGGCGTCTCAGTACTACGCCAAAGTAAGGACGTCTGGCGCGTAAGCCGCTTTGACGGAGACGGTTTCTGACTGTCTGTGGCGATATTCGACGGAGACCTGGGATATTTGTTGCTGTTTCTGTTGCTGCTTTGGTCCGGTTTCGCACGTGAAGTAACCGGATGTAGCGATCCTAGGTCGGCCAAAACTTTGACGATGAGCTATTGAACCGGATTGCTGGTGCCGTTGCAACCGTCTGGAAATCGTGCTCCGGTGAACATTATAAAGTCTAGCGACTGCATTCTGTGATTCGCCGACCAGGAGACGACCAACGACGACCTTCCGGGTAGCTGCGTCTAGTCTTGGCATATTGTAGCAACTTCGTGAAACAGTTTAACGACTGAATTCAATTGAACCCATTAAACCCGCATAAAGATAAGACGTGATTCACACGTCCGACGTTTTTTGCTACGCCTTCCTCGTGTAGCGTTACACAAAGGCTGACCCGAAAGTCACGTGTGATCAAGATCCACTATCAGGGGTTTAAATTCAATTATCGGACATTTACATTATAACATGATCCTGTTGTCATGTGTCAATCACGCACATTTTTGGAAAAAATTCATGTTTGAAAAAAAAATTGGATGTTGCATTTCTTTTTTGGGAGAGTATATTTGAGGATCAACAAAAAATCGCCACAAACATATGCGGTACAGTAAATTTTTACTGGCCATCCTCAAACGCCTGCATATTTCTCACTTCTCTTTGGAAGTTATTCTGAAGCCATTTAGGAGAATTCCAAACAGTCGGTAATTTCTTAGCGTCTTTAATGATATTGCATTTCTTACGTAAGACTTTTAAATACACACCAGATGTAAATTCAATTTATGTCCACATAAAAATGTGTATTAGTGTATTAGTAGATTAGTTATCGATCTCTGTCTACAGTCACGGTTGCCCAACATACAACAAGACAGTGTATGTATTGACCAGAGAAATGATTGACCTAACAAGAATTGGCAGCCACCACAACCCACCTGGTAGCAGTCAAATCGAGAAAATGGAGAAATACAAAACGACAACAACATGGTCACTACCGATGGAAGTCTCCTACCGACTGGTTTGTGTAACTTTCGTTCTACTCATTGCATTTGGGCCAGTTTTATTGGTGGATATACTTGCTAAAGAACTGAACTTTGCGAATAGTTGTGAAAATGTACATTGGGACAGCGTTGCAAATTGGGAATTTAGTACCGTGATCAGTGGTTGGGGAGGTAACTCTGCAAATATAAACACTAACTTTAGGTTGTACCTGCCACAGGTCAGATAGCATGCAAAACCACTGTTATGACCCAGTCACAATGTCGGCGATCTGTCGGGGATTAGTTTTGGCCGGGGGTCGTCGTAGAAAATAAAGAATCCTTGAACAATCCTATCTTTAATCCTAATAAAAGTGGAGCAGTCACATTGTCGGAGATTGTTTCAAGGATTTTGACCCGGTTTTGTCGAAAAATCGTGGGATAAGCCTCCGATCGCCTCCGATTGCATCGGAGGCCATCGGAGACGATATCTGCGAGGGTCTTTTCTTTTAATTTTTCCCCCACCGGAGACTACTCGCAGACATTTAATCTCAACCTGAATTTCCAATCACACACAGAATCTTGCGACTAGTCTCAGATTATTCGGAGGACGCCTCCGATTAATCGGAGGGCATCGTAGGTCATCGCAGATTGTGTCTGGGATGGCCAAAATGGGTGACTAATCTTGCGAGCAATCTTAAAATTTTAAGTTCAAAGTTGGGGACCGTCACGAGAAATGAGAAATGATGGATATGAAAAATGAATTTAAATCTGTTTCTGTAGCCCTATCAGATGTCAAATCCACACTTGCTAGTATCAAAGAAACACAAGAAATCAAAGAAATCCTTCGCCTAGACGTGGACGAACTTAGTGAAAAGGTTGCTTCACTTGAAGACAACGAAAATTATGTGAGGCTTGAGGAAGAAATCGATAGAATAGAAGCTCATTCACGACGGGATAATATAATATTCCATGGTATACCTGAAGGCGAAGATGATAGCTTTGATACGTGTAAGAATCTAATGGTAGAGACCCTCCATGAAGTACTGACTGTCAATAAAATAACACAGCGTGATATCGTAAGAGCACATCACCTTGGAAGGAAATCTCAAGCAAAAACTAGACCCCTGATTTGTAAAATGTTGTTGTGGGACGATGAGTATAATCCAGGTGAGAGACAAACTGAGGGAGAAGGGTATAGGTGTGTCGAATGATCTAACCAAAAGGGTATAGGTGTGTCGAATGATCTAAGCAGAAGGGTATAGGTGTGTCGAATGATCTAAGCAGAAGGGTATAGGTGTGTCGAATGATCTAAGCAGAAGGGTATAGGTGTGTCGAATGATCTAAGCAGAAGGGTATAGGTGTGTCGAATGATCTAAGCAGAAGGGTATAGGTGTGTCGAATGATCTAACCAGAAGGGTATAGGTGTGTCGAATGATCTAACCAGAAGGGTATAGGTGTGTCGAATGATCTAACCAGAAGGGTATAGGTGTGTCGAATGATCTAACCAGAAGAGTATAGGTGTGTCGAATGATCTAACCAGAAGGGTGACGTCACTGCAACGTCAATATCTGTTGTGTCCACCATTAACCTGTAACACAGCACGGAGCCGTCTCGGCATAGACACAATCAATCGACGAATACGGTTTTGCGGAATTCTCCATTCTTGCTCAAGAGCCTGCTGCAGTTCTTGCAGAGTTTGCGGCGCTGGATGACGACTGCACACGCGTCTATCCAAATCATCCCACAAATGTTCTATTGGGTTCAAATCTGGTGATTTGGACGGCCAGGGGAGCACTGTTACGTTGTGGTTGGCTAGAAATTCAACAGTAGCATGAGCTGTGTGCGACTGAGCGTTGTTGTGCTGAAAAATTTCCCTACGGAGGTACATTACGGGCAGCATATGTGGTGTCAAAACCTCATCTGTGTATCGAACGGCGTTAAGGTTGCCGGGAATGTGCATCAGTTGAGTTTTTCGGGCACAGGATATGGCACTCCACACCACCACACTTCCTCCGCCGAAATGTTCGACCTCAAGGACGCAGTTCCTTGCGAACCTCTCATTCCGACGTCTGTAAACTCGTGTACGACCATCTCTTCTCTGCAGCTGGAATCTTGATTCATCGCTGAAACAGACTCGCCTCCAGTTTCGCAGATTCCAGTCCCTTAACCTGTTGCACCATCGGACCCTTGCAAGTCGATGCTGGCGTCTCAGTACTACGCCAAAGTAAGGACGTCTGGCGCGTAAGCCGTTTTGACGGGTATAGGTGTATAGGTGTGTCGAATGATCTAACCAGAAGGGTATAGGTGTGTCGAATGATCTAACCTACAGACAGAGAGAACAATTGCGTGAAGTCAAGAGCCGAGGCCAGACAGGGTACTATAAAGGAGGTAAACTTGTTATTATTGAAAAACCGCACGACACTGATCTATGTACATTGAAACGTCAACCACAACGTGTGAGAACACTCGCGACAAGACAGGCCCTCGGTAACCAAAACATGACTGAGTCATGATCCAGCTATGACATAGGACAGCGGCCATGGGCTCAATGTTATTAATATCACCACCAATGCTAATAATTCGTTTGATTACAATTTGAGGTGTTTATTTTGGAATGTTGAAGGGTTGTTGTCAAAATTCAAGGACCCCGATTTTTTGTACTACATAGGTACTTTCCAGGTTATCTGCTCTTCAGAGACAATGTCTACCCTTAATGCAACAGAGCTTGAAAGTTATTTACCTGACTATAATGCATTTTGTGTACCTGCCACTAGAACAACTGACAAGGGTCGTTATTCAGGTGATAAGTGTGTTTACATTCATCAAAACTATTGTCAGTTGTTTAAAGGCCCACTTGCCGCCCTATACTGTTTAAATATGTTAAGAAAACCAATTTACATGAGCTTATTACGACTAATACCACTAAACTTAAACATAGGACACATAAAACGTGTCTAGTTAGCTTTAGAATGTAGAAATGGGATGAAAAACAAACGAAGAATCGAAGCCTGATTACAACAACAACGATCAGTGTCGGTCAACTTTCGTGTTGGATTACCGTCATTTCAGGCCTTTTTATCTTTGGTTTACACTCAAACAATTATCAGCAGGCTTTTCCAGTCGCTGTTAACCGATCGTCAGTCTGTATTTCTCAGATAAATAGGCCTACGTAAAATTACACTGTGCCGTTAGTTCACTCACTCGACTGAAACATAACATCGCCAATAGGGGGCAGATTGGTTTGTTTACGTTCCGGGCACCTAACACTTCAAATTTTCAAATTCAAATTAAAAATACAAAGTGACGAAAAATACAGAAAACGGTCTTTCTTTTTAAATGTAAACAATATTCCTGATTTTCGCGGCAAGTGTGCCTTTAAAGTAATTAAATATCACAAATTTGGAATATTTTTTTAAATCGATATCAACCATTTTCCATAAGGAAAAGTCACCCTATTTGGATCAGTTTATGTCCCCCCTTAGAGAGCTAAATGTTATCAAGAAACAGAACTCAGCAATGGCATATTTATTCTCGAAAACATTCTAATTGACATCTTATCTACCAAATGACATTGCTTTTATTATTGGTGGCGATTTCAATTCCAGAACGGCAAATTTGAAGCCAACAAGTTATATTGATCCCTTTGATAGGCCTACATGTATGTATGAGCGTGTCTTATACGATCATTTAACTCCCGACAGATTTTCTCAGGACCAAACTGTCAACTTTTTTGGAAAGCACTTTTTACAATTGTGCAACAAATTCAATCTACAAATACTGAACGGTATGTACAAAGCATTTGAAACCGGTGTTTTTACATACCTATGTTACAATGGAGCTAGCGTTATAGACTACTGTGTTATCTCAGAAATTGTTCTCCCACTAATAGACCAGTTTGAAATTGAAAATCGAACAGAATCGAAACATCTTCCCCTTTCTGTTACTTTGAAATGCGCTAGACAACAGGAAGACGCTATTCAAAACACATTTACATTAATAATTTGTTAGCAAAGCAGCAGAAGGTTTTCAGACAAAATATTCTGGGAGAACAAGTTCTCTGAAACACAAGTGGTATGGCGTAGAGTGTAAACAATTGAAAACAAAATGTAGACAACTTTTAAGATTTTTTAGAAATAATAGAACTGAAGAAAACTTCAATCAGTATCGAATGGTACATAGAAACTATAAAGAAAAATTAAGATCAAAAGAAAAACAATATAAAAACAAGCAGTTCTACTTATTACAAAAGTCAAACTCAAAACAGTTTTGGAATATTATTAAGTCGATTCGCTGCAATAAGAATACTACTGTAATTCAAGCCGATACTTGGTTTACATATTTCTCTGAGCTTTTCAACCAGCCACATAACCCAGCTGATGACGTCAGGCCCGATCTAGTGGCCCGACCTGTACATAATATGTGGGATGGTTGCCAGTTACCAGCGGAAGGTCGTGGGTTTCCTCCGGGCACAGAGCCCGGTTTCCTCCCACAATAAAACTGGCAACGCCGCCATATAAGTGAAATAATCTTGAGCGCGGCGTAAAACACCAAACAATCAATCAATCATGTACATAATATGGACCAGTACGTCCAGGAAACGCTTAATGTGCCTATTACGGAGCTGGAACTTGTAACGGCAATTGACCAGTTAAAGAGAAATAAGTCACCAGGTGTCGACGGTCTGTTAGGCGAATTTGTTAAATACTCACCTGCTAATGTACATCACTATCTCTTGAATCTTTTTAATCACATCTTTGAAACAGGGACATTCCCAAATGAATGGAGAACGGGTATTATTATTCAATCGTATACGAGTGGCGATGCTAAAGATCCAAATAACTATAGAGGAATATCTTTACTTAGCATCCTAAGCAAAGTGTATACGATTGATTGATTGGTGTTTTCGCCGCGATCAAGATTATTTCACTTATATGGCGGCGTTGCCAGTTTTAGTGTGGGAGGAAACCGGGATCTGTGCCCGGAGGAAACTCACGACCTTCCGTTGGTAACTGGCAACCATCCCACATAGGTCGTTCGATTGAAAACCCAGTCAGAAAAAGCAAAGTGTATACGAGTATCTTAAACAAAAAGTTGACCGACTGGGTTGACACCTTTGATATATTGGACGAATCCCAGTGTGGCTTTCGTAAATGTTATAGTACTATTGATAACGTATATATGCTTGTATAGAAAAACATTTATGTAAGCACAAAGGTAGATTGTGCATATCTTTTATTGATTTTAAAAAGGCGTTCGATTCAGTAAATAGAAGAAAGCTAGTTTTTCTCCTTTCGCATTACGGCTTGAGGGGGAAGATACTCAATTGCGTAAAGAATATTTACCAGAAAGTTATTTATAAGGCTTGTGTTCGAAGTGGTATTGGTCTTACTGAAGAGTTCTTTTGTCCAGTGGGCTTGAGGCAAGGCTGTCTACTTAGTCCTCTTTTGTTCTCCCTCTTCATTAACAAGTTAAGTACAGATGTCAATAACCTAGGTAAAGATGGCGTACAACTTTCTCCTGATCTTTCTGAGATCTTAATTCTTCTTTTTGCCGACGATTTGCCTTAGCTTCTTATCCTATCTCTGGCTTACAGAAGCAACTCGATATTCTCCATTCATACTGTGAAACGTTGGGTCGAAATGTTAATTTATCTAAGACTAAGGTCGTTGTGTTTAGAAAAGGTGGGAAGATAAAAAGGAGCTAAAAATGGCGGATTGGCAGAGGAATCCTTGAAGTAGTTAGCAGCTATAAATATCTAGGGATTGTATTTTCCTCCAAACTTAGTCTCAATAGTGCCGTTAATCAATTATCAGCACAGGGAAACCGTGCATTGACAGAAATTCTGTACCGTAACGCCATTCAAACGAAATCATAGCGAAATGGGTAGAGTAGGTTGCAGTAAAATTGAATCCCCACTCTAAAATATTCAGAAAAAATATTTTATTTTTCCCACTCATGATAAACTTTACAAGTATAAATGAACTGACAATCTGGCAATATTTTTGGACACCTAATAAAATAATATTTTTGGAAAATTATTTCCCAATATTTACAGCTCAAGTCATACCATATCAGAGCTTACTTGAAGTGAACTTCGTGTAACACGGCACCAGGCTCAGATTGCACCAGACGATTCTTAAAAAATAATCGGCAGGGACAAAACAAAGAGACTGACGTTTAAGCCGGATAAACGCATCACCACTGCCGATTCTTAAAAAATAATCGGCAGTAGCTCTGCATTTATCCTATACATAGTGGGCGATTTGTAGGTACGCCTCGACCGGTGAGAAAATGTCCCTTTTGCTCCTTAAGTTCCATCGAAGATATGTACCACTTTGTTATGATATGTCCTGCCTACGAATTATCGCGCCAGGAGTATCTTTACCCTAAATTTATCTCTATGAGAAATCATTTCAGATTTAATCTCTTAATATCCTCTAGGAATGAATTTGTAATTAAGGGGCTTGCCATGTTTTGTTCCCAAGCGCTACAGTTGAGAACTGGCCTGGCAGCGAATAACTAAGAGAATTGTCATTTAAAGGCACACTTGCCGCGAAAATCAGGAATATTGTTTACATTAAAAAAGAAAGACCGTTTTCTGTATTTTTCCCAGACAATATAAGTTAGGAACTTTCTATTTTTACCAAAATTAAAAAGTTTGGACGTCACTTTGTAATTTTAATTTGAATTTGAAAATTTGAATTGTTAGGTGCCCGGAACGTAAACAAACCAAACTGCTCGCAGGGGCGATTTTATGTTTCAGTCGAGTGAGTGAACTAACGGCACAGTGTAATTTTACGTAGGCTTATTTATCTGAGAAATACAGACTGACGATCGATTAACAGCGACTGGAAAAGCCTGCTGATAATTGTTTGAGTGTAAACCACAGATAAAAAGGCCTGAAATGAGGGTAATCCAACACGAACGTTGACCGACACTGGTCGTTGTTGTTGTAATCAGGCTTCGATTCTTCGTTTGTTTTTCACCCCATTTCTACATTCTAAAGCTAACTAGACATGTTTTATGTGTCCTATGTTTAAGTTTAGTGGTATTAGTTGGTATTAGTTGTTGCTCATGTAAATTGGTTTTCTTAGCAAATTTAAACAGGCTACGACGGCAAGTGGGCCTTTAATGTTGTGAATGTTCTGTTTAATATTGGAAACAGATGAAAAGTGTATTGTACATGAAACAAAGAATATGTATTTGGGCCTATGGCCTATATACTGTCAATAAAGTCTATATATATACTTAGCGCCATTCAAAACGCACGGTTGAATTTTATGTTTCTACCCCAGTAAGGCTATTGGCCATTTACGTTTTGTTGTTTATTGTTAGTTCGAGTTGAGTTGCAATAACTGGATAACCTGTGGTGTTCCCGACGCGCCTGTCGTGAACATTACGCAACATTTCCTAATAACGTCCATTGAGTGTTTCACCGTCACTGAGAACAGCTTTCAGGGCTCATTTGTCGTGGGTTCAACACTTTACACGAAGCTCAGCATAAATACGAAAAAAAAAAATCAGAAAACGTTACCATGCCCCGACTTACGACACAACAAAGGGAACGTGCCATTGTCATGTTAAAGGCGGGTCTCAGTTGTGCCGCCGTAGGACGTCATACGCAGTGTCATCCCTCCACAATTAGTCGCCTCAGAATCAGGGAACATGAAACTGGCAATATTGCCGACCGACCACGCCCTGGTCAGCCAAGAGTCACTACAGCACGCCAGGATCGGTACATCGGTTTGTTGCACACACGTGACGGAGTTCGCACCGCGACACAGACTGCTCGTGAGACAGTGGGAATTGGAAGGCCCAGGGTAAGCCTCAGCACCATCAGACGCCGTCTCCAACAGATACAGATGCATGCACGCATCCCCTACCGAGGGCCCATATTGACACCCGCCGCACGCCAAAACCGTTTACGATGGGCTCGAAATCATCAGAGCCCACACTCTGCAAGGTTGACACAAGACTTCTTGCAACAGAATAATGTGAACATCATGGAGTGGCCAGCTTACTCCCCCGATCTATCGCCCATAGAGCACTTGTGGGATCAGCTTAAGAATGCCGTTGCACAACGTCAACCCAGGCCACGCAACCGACGTAAATTGATCCAGGTAGTGCAGGAAGAGTGGGACCGGATCCCACAGCACAGAATAGCCACACTCATCAGGTCCTTGCGTCGCAGATGTACTGCTTGCGTTGATGCCCGAGGTGGACATACCCATTATTGAATGATGACACCTTCAATTTCTGTATCAACGATTTGTTTGCAAGGAATAAAAGTCACCAGGGTTTCACATATTGTCAATTCTTTGTCTCATTGTGACCAATGCCTTGTTCTTCAATTTAAGAGTACTTACAATATTTTACACTTTGCATTTCTCAAAATATTTTACATTCTTTGGGTCGTGCGTTTTTAATGGCGCTAGACAGAGGCACTTTTGAAATCAATGGATCTGCCTTAAATACATTACAGAAAGATACAGATTAATTTATGCCCAGACCTGGAGCCTGTTTCACAAAGCGGCGTAGCGTAATTTTTGATGTAACTGCCATAGCAAACGTATCTCTTCAGTATCCATGGGTTGCTATGACAGTTACACGAAAACTTACGCCACGCCGCTCAGTGAAACCGGCTCCAGTGCTGCAGTTAATGCCCCCAAACAATCGGACTGGACTCTTCAACTCTGTGACCTAATTTAATATTACGGCACAAAATGAAGACACCAGCACATATAATCAGCACAGCAGTATGCCTTTGAAGAACTAATTTAAAATGCTCTACTTATTAATCCAAATCTTATCGTTGCACGTCATTTAAATGACGACAAGGTTATCGGTAATCTGGTCACTTACATATGATCTGACTAATGCTATCCATCAACCAACGACTCCTCCCCCACACACCATTCATCAACCCTTACAGATCGGATTATGGTTAGCACTTCCATAACTGTTGAAGATAACGATGTCATGCACGGAGGCAGATCCATTAATGGTCATTATGCAGACATATACTTCAAAAGTACCAGCTAATAGGCTTTCACTGCACAAGTCCGTTACTTTCCTTTAATAAAATATCTGAATTGAAAATGGAAATGAACTTTCGGTGACTTTCATTTCATAGGTTGTATAAGGTCAAAGGTCAAAGTTTCTATTTTTCAACCATGCATTCAATCGTATTCTCGCGAGATCTCCTTTAGACGTGGCTAAGCTAGACCTCGTACGACTTTACCAGACATAGCCATAACATAAAAGTCACATGATCAATTGACCTCCTATGTGAACTCTCCAACTCCAATCCAATGGATATTCCCCATAAAAACGCTTTGGAGGTTAAATCTGGCCTTTAGGACTAGGGTAACTTTTAATTTTAGATTGGGTGTGTACATTACCATACACGACCGACGTTCAGTCCGAACGTCTTCGTCATTGGTTGAAATGACGACGTAAGCTTTCAAATGTCGAGTAGGACGTCACATTCGAAGATATCTCACATTGGTGACGGAAGATACATGTTTTCAATTGGGTTTTATTGTACACCCTGGGATCTTATGGGAAGCTCGTTTTGTTTTAACATTAAGATTATAAATACATATTTAGTCAGTTTACAGTAACATGTCATCAATACCTGGGGCCGGTTGTTCAAAAGAAAATTAACTTAATGGCGAGTTAAATGACGTCGCGTCACAAAGAAATTTCTGTTTTACGCCACGTCATTTAAACTGCCGTTAAGCTAATTTTCTTTTGAACAACCGGCCCCTGGTGTTTAGAAAGAGCGTGGCATTCCTTGTTTAAAGTGGCATGAGCTGCCAAAATGTTGATATTTTGACGTTAAAACAGAATGTTGAAATTATTGCCTATTTTTCTCAAGACGTATAATTCAGAAGCTTTTTAGTGCTTCTAGTCACGAAAATGTACGATAAAGTATTGTTTTGAACTAACTTTGGCTTAGAATGAATGAATGGTCGTCCCGGTTATTTAAATTTTGTTTGCTTTTCGAACACGTTTTCGGTTCATGCAGGCCGCATACTGTGTGGATTTTCCTTATACCAACGCCAATCATTTAGTTTTTCGATGGCCTTCAAAGCCTCTTACTGTCGTGACAATCAGAAATTCTGAAAAAAAATGTGAATTCTGGCAGCTCATGCCACTTTAAGCAGATCAAAGCACTACATTCATTTGCATATATGCAATAAAGACAGATTGCCTTTGGCAACACTGAGTAACAGGTTACAGACTTCTAGATTTAATGTAGCTCTGATGCCAAAGGCAAAATGCATTCTTGTAAGGTGTGTTGTCCATATATTTTTCACTAAAACACACAGGCACAGTGAAAATCGCAATATCTCAAATAACTGAAGAGAAAGTTTTAAATTGTGTTAAGAAGGGGTTTATCATTTTGACCTTAATACCCAATCATCAGCTATCGTAATAAACCAAAACCAAACCAAAACCCATGGTATTTCATTAGGTTTCATTAGGTCGGTGACATAGGCCTACATGAGTTTAGCCTTTGTCAGTTTCTGAAATACTTTCTAATATATTGACAATGTTTGGCGCATCAATACCATAGCTGAAGTGATAAGAATATCGGTGAACGGAGATTGAACCAAAAGGACCACGAGAAAAGAAAGTGAATATGTGGTTCCCCCCAGAAATACCTAGGTAGAAGACGGGCAATGGAGCTCAGCCTTGACTAGTAGATCTTTCAAACATTTATTCTTTTTAAAAGCATGTCATTTTTCTGTGAATAGAAGGAGCGTGAAGGGGTATTCTTCTACTATGATCCTAGCTATAGGCCTATCCATACTGACCTTGTTCTACTGAAACTTTAATAAGTAGGCTACACGCATGTGATGATATCTGCAGGGATATATGATAGGGGATTCCCCAATAGTTTCTACACTTAAAGGCTGTATTAACAGAGCCTAAAGCTAGTTTTCGTTTGTATATGGACTAAATGTATATTAAAAAGGAGTGGTGATGAAATACGCATATTTTCCGTATTACTGGGTTACACTCGTCAAACGTGCATCATACACGACCTTCAATGTGTACAAACTGCCATGACGAGGCACAGACACAGCAGAGATCGTGTAATAACGTCAACACTTTGAGGGTACGTACACAGCGGAGATAGTGTTTGACGTCATATGTCACTAAGCTAATTAGCTTTGATAACCGTCATAGAGAGGTAGATGTTTTCCCGTCCTGCACCAGAAATTTAATTATCTTTTTGTCACAGATATAATGTACATTTCTACAACACGCTTAACGCAAATTGGAAAATTTTGCCCAAAATTGTTTTGTAGGATCAATTGACATACAGTCAACATTTAACGCTAAAATGCAATAAAGCGAACGTTTTTTTTACTCGTTACGCTTATGGTTATTTACCTTGTATGCCGTTGTTTCCAAATTTAAAGGTAGTGTTAGAGCCTAGCTCTATAAGAAACCCTCGCCTGTCTAAAATAGAAATAAACAAAACAGCTGCCAAGAAATTAACCGTTGTATTAAAACTCTTCCAACACACAAATTTTGTATGTATTTAGAAATGACAATTGATTATTTTTCTATTTAACCTACTTAGAATGAAATGAGATGCTGTTTTGGTAAAAAATGGCAATATATGATGTATTGATTTAGTGAACATCAATGTTAGTAATTATATTTATACGTACTAGAACAATTGGTCACCAAACTGCACACAAATCCCCCCCCCCCCCCATATATGATGTATTGATTTAGTGAACATCAATATAAGTAATTATTTATATACGTACTAGAACAATTGGTCACCAAACTGCACACAAATCCCCCCCCCCCATACACACACACACCTTGACACAATGTCACAATGTTTCTTTAAAAAAATCTTTAATTTTAGATAATAAAAAAGGCTAGTTTCGCAAATTTACTGGAATACAAAGCTAAAATTGTATATTCATATAGAAATAAAACTATTGGCTGCTTGGTATAAAATACGAGGTTGTTGTTTTTGTAGTTTTTCATTGGCCAAATATTCACCCAATCGGAGTGACCAAACATCTACTGATGGGACCGGAATTTCCAAAACCGTAGAATACCGTGCATAGATCAAAGAAAAAAGACGGGATATAAATCTTGGGTCGAATAATGTATTAACGTTTTTCACGGAGAGTTGGTTCTTTTGAATAGAACTGAAAAGAAAAACGACAGCCATGGCAAGGAAACCTTTCATCAGGAAGTTTAGGACGACGGCTTCCGTTCTCAATTGGAATGCTGCATTGGGTTTCAAATGCAGTCGGAACACCGTTCGGCTATTTTCGCTCGCTGCCGGTCGGCTTTGACACGCCTCGGACAGTCTGCGCTTTTTATACTGTAGATCGCCGTATTTTTGGGCTGAATACAAATAGCGTCGAAAATACTTCACTACAGACGGAAAAATAAAATAAAAACTGTAGTAAATTAATCAAAAGCTGAAATCATCTAGAAATATATGTTTTATATATGTTAGTTACGGCGGTAAAGCACATGTTGTGTACCGCAAAGAAGAGACGCAGTTTCGGTACATTTCAGGAATCCTCCCATGCTTCAATTATATATTCATAATTTCAACATTCTGTTTTAACGTCAAAATATCAACATTTTGGCAGCTCATGCCACGTTAAAGTGTCAATAAACACCTATACGGATATCTTCAAGACAAGTATCCGAGGGAAGCTCTTATATTATACTTCTTCATAAAAATGACTAGCCATGAGCCAATTCTGTTTCAATGAAATTTTAAGGTCAGAAAAAATAATAGATACAAATTTTGAAATCAAAACACTATGTGCACCGCGTTAAACGTTTATCGACGGTGATTTGGTTGAAATTCCATTTGAGTGTAAAAAAAATCATTTGCTTGGTTTCGCTCGTTTTTTTTCTAAAGCATATATGTACCAATTGCAAACAAAGTCACTCAACTCTTCAGCGGTCTCGTTGAAAAAGGCGATAGAAAATGGATCGAATTTTAAACGATCATCTATGTACCATGTTAAGTTTACTTAAGAGAGCAATGCGCATGCAGGATTTGCCGAAGACACGAATATAATTCACAGCCATGTTCGTCCCAAGAATATGGCGCAACGAGATTCTCGTAGTTTGAACTCTGTTTAAACCTGTGAATTTGAGTAAAACGTTCAAGATCAAATATTGCCGTGCGTTATAGTGAAGACACGATTGATAATAAAACATTGTCAGACCCCTCAAGTAAAAATACGCGTTTTGAGTCAAAATTTTAACGAACAATAATTTAGTTCCGACAGAACTGCATCCGGGTTGGCAAAAAGTGATATAAAATTTGCACTGAAAATAGGTCAATCAGAAAAGCGGATATTTATTTATTGCAGGGCCATCCCAGTAGGCAGCCGGCCACAACTGTATTTGCCATTTCCGGTAATGTCGAATGCCGATTGCGCAATGACGTCACTCGAAAAAAATTATGGGATGGAAAAGGGATCTGGTTTTGAAATGACTGCACACACTTACTTTTCTCTGCAGGTGAATTTGCATGCCCCATTTTATCCCTTGTATGACGTTAGGGGCCTGGATGGTCCAGTGGGTTAGTGATCGTCCCACAAAGACCTTCCATCGGTGCAGTATGGGTTCGAATCCCACTCAGACCAACTACAAATTGAAAAATTCTGAGTGGATTTTTCACTCGGTCGCCGTGTGTGAAAGAGTTGCCAGGTACTTGCCGAAGTTCGTGGGTTTCATCCGGGCAATGAGCCCGGTTCCCACTAAAATATTAATCAATCAATCTATGACGTCATTAGGCATCGGCCAATTCTGATTATTTTATTTAAAACAAAACAGCTTTCTGAGATAATATTTACTTGTTATATAATTACTAATTGGGTTGGGGTAATCATTCTCTCACCCACACGTTCCAAGGCTCCAGAACTTTCAGAACGCATCTCTAGCAAAACATCAGCTCCCGGGGCCTAGGCGGCCCTGAAACTCCAACGCCTATTGGGTTGGTATAGTCATCTCCCTCTCTCTCCCACACTTAAAAAATTACCATTCTCCATCCACAACATTGGAACATGAAGGACTTGTTTTGAATTTGTTACATTTTTGTAATCGGAGGCCCTGGGCCCCACTTATGTTGTAAAGAGCTGGATCCGCCCTTGCGATTAACCGGACGTAAAACTTTAGACAAAGTGCATTTGTAATATGTTTATCGCAAATCGTGTCGATATTGAACGTTTCAATTGTGTGGGTCTTTAACATAGTACTTCCTTATCGGAAGAGAGAAGAATACTTTTTGCAAAAGTTCTTAATTCATAGTTTCTGTAAACCTCTATTTGGAAGGGTTCAAGTTACAAAAACTATATCACTTAAAGTGACACAAATGTTTACAATTGCCCAGAAGTTGTGACCTAGATTATCTGCGTATATTCATTCAAAATCAGTAACCCGGAACGAAAAAAAATGTTTTCATGTTTACCGGAGGATATATACCTAAGTAAAACAGTAACACATTCAGAACTGACGAACGTTATCAGAGCGTTATGTCTATCTAGCAAGAAGTTAGAAATTTAAAGCTGTCAACATGTAGTCTACCTTCGTGTTAATCAAGTAACATGTTACGCGTTATTTCAATTAGTTACTTGTTTTTGTTAACGATTTGGACTTTGCTAACTGGAGCTTCGGTGGGACTTGAAGCAGAATGTGACCTCGAACGGATACGCATTCCTGGAGATATTGTACTCTCAGCCATCGTAGGTTTACGGGAGCCAGCTAATGGATTTTGTGGGGACTACATACCTGGGGAGATACAGGTAGCGTCCGCGATGGTTTGGGCCGTGGAGAAACTGCGTGGTAGCCCCGGTGGAATATCATTCATCCCAAATAGAACGATAGGTAAGTTATCTTCCATAACCATCCTCACAAGATACAATCAATGTTAACTTCCTGAAGTGATTTTTAATTGACTTTTGAAGTTATTACCAAATTACGGAGAAACGGCCATATCACACGTGGGTTACTAGGGTCAATACGAACAAACCAGGCCAATACGGAATCCAAAATGGCGACAGTTTAGTTGCTTTTGTTTCAAAATCTCAACGCGATTTGCTTAAAATCATCAACAATATAAGAAAATAACTCAAGTACATCTGAAGCAAAAATGATATTCCGTCCATGTCATATACATGTAAGAAATAATAATACTGTTTAGAAACATGCCATCGCCTTTAAGGGCGTTACTAATAATAAAAAGGGGACAATCATCGACCGAAAGATGGTGTGATGCGCAAGTAATTTTGACAGCTACTTAAAGGGGCATGAGCTGCCAAAAATCACACTTTATTCATAATTTCTGATCGTCACGACAGTAAGAGGCTTTAAAGGCAATCTAAAAACTAAATAATTGGCGTTGAAATGAGTAAAATTCATACAGTATGTGGCCTTTACGAACCGGAATAGTGTTCGAAAGGTAAACAAAATTTAAATAACCGGGAAGACCATTCATTCATTCTAAGCCAAATTTACTTCAAACCAATACTTTATCGTACATTCTCAAGACTAGAAGCACTAAAAAGCTTCTGAATTATACGTCTTGAGAAGAATAGCCGATAATTTCAACATTCTGTGTCAACGTCCAAATATCAACATTTGGGCAGCTCATGCCACTTTAAAAGAAAAAAATAATTGAAAGCTTTTCTTGCGTATGCAGATGTATAACTATGCAAATCATGCACATATCTAGCGATTCGTAATTTCAATCCGATGACGTGATAACGTGAGCCTATATGTTAAACTTTGCTTGTGTAATTTGCTTTTAGGGATTAATCTCATAATCTTGTGATGCTTCTCCGACTGGAATAAAATGCTTATTTCGTTTTTTATAACCAAAGTGGAGCATTGATTACATGCCTTGGTATTGGGCAACAAAAAAGAAAGACTATTTGTTGAAATAATCTAATATTGATGATAAATTAATACAACTTACTACATAAGCCAAGATAGTCTCTGTTGACATTGCCATGGGTCCGCAGACAGCCGTACTGACCTTCGGGCCTCGGCTTAATACGGCTGCCCTCGGACCTGTATCAGTACCAATTCGGAATGTCCCAATAACATTAAATTATCAAAAATTTATCAATTTATTAATATTTTTGTCAGTACTCAATATTTTTTCCCTTATATGGCGGGGTTACAAGGGTTGGCACAAGAAGACTCGCGGCTCTTTAGCAACTCTCCAACTTTTTTATACGGCTTTGAAGGCCATCGAAAACCTAAATGATTGGCGTTGGAATGAGGAAAATCCATACAGTATGCGGCCTGTACGAACCGAAAACGTGTTCGAAAAGTAAGCAAAATGTAGATAACCGGGACGACCTTTCATTCATTCTAAGCCTAAGTTAGTTCAAAACAATACTTTGTCGTTCATTTTCGAGACTAGAAGCACTAAAAAGCTTCTGAATTATACGTCTTGAGAAAAATAGCCGATAATTTCAACATTCTGTGTTTACGTCAAAATATCAACATTTTGGCAGCTCATGCCCCTTTGAATTATCAAAACTTTATCAATTTATTAATATTTTTCGCAGCACTCAATATTTTCCCCCTTATATGGCGGGGTTGCAAGGTTTGGCAACTCTCCAACTTTTGTTATACAGCGCTAGCCGACGAAGCTGTTTCAACAAAAATTATTAGAATTACTTGTTTTTAAAAAGTCAATACTGAACACTGGTAAAGATCATCAGTGCTTTTTTGGTACAGTTAATATTTTAAAACAGAACCCAAAATGCACTGGTGTGACGTATTATTAGTATAAAAAACGGTATCTAAACGGCACTTGTGAGCCTGTCCAAGCTTGAAGTTTTTTTTTTGTGCAGCTATCTTACAAATCAACTTTTAAATTCCAAATTATAAATACAACATACTGCCAATAACTTTTAAATTTCGACAAAAGTAGAAAGTTCCTTACATTTTTGTCTGTTGGAAAATGAAAAAAAAAAACAGTCTGCTGTTTTTAATGTAAATTGTGTTCTGCATGAGCTGCCAAAATTCACACCTTTTTTCATAATTTCTGATCGGCACGGCGGTAAGAGGCTTTAAATGCCATCAAAAACCTAAATTATTGTCGTTGGAATGAGTAAAACCTATACAGTATGTGGCCTAGCTATACGAACCGAAACAGTGCTCGAAAAGTAAGCAAAATTTGAATAACCGGGACGACCATTCATTCTAAGCCAAAGTTAGTTCAAAACAATACTTTGTCGTTCATTTTCGAGACTAGACGCACTAAAAAGCTTCTGAATTACACGTCTTAAGAAAAATAGCCAACAATTTCAACATTCTGTTTTAACGTCAAAATATCAACATTTTCGCAGCTCATGCCACTTTAATGTACACAATATTCTGGCTTTTAGCGACTATTGTATCTTTAATGTAAACAGTGTTTTGGATTTTAACGGAGAGTGTGCTTTTAATGTAAACAGTATTATGGATTTTAGCTGCGAGTGTGCCTTTAATGTAAACAGTATTATGGATTTTAGCTGCGAGTGTGCTGTTAATGTAAACAGTATTCTGGATTTTAGCGACGAGTGTTCTTTTAATGTAAACAGTATTCTGGACTTTAGGTGCGAGTGTGCCTTTAATGTAAACAGTATTATGGATTTTAGCGGCGAGTGTGCTTTTAATGTAAACAGTATTCTGGACTTTAGCTGCGAGTGTGCCTTTAATGTAAACATTATTCTGGACTTTAGCTGCGAGTGTGCCTTTAATGTAAACAGTATTATGGATTTTAGCTGCGAGTGTGCCTTTAATGTAAACAGTGTTCTGCATTTTAACGGTGAGTGTGCTGTTAATGTAGACAGTATTCTAGATTTTAGCGACTAGTGTAACTTAAATGTAAACCGTGTTCTGGATTTTAACGGAGAGTGTGCTGTTAATGTAAACAGTATTCTAGATTTTAGCTGCGAGTGTACCTTTAATGTAAACAGTATTCTGGATTTTAGCGACGAGTGTGCTTTTAATGTAAACAGTATTCTGGACTTTAGCTGCGAGTGTGCCTTTAATGTAAACAGTATTCTGGACTTTAGCTGCGAGTGTGCTTTTAATGTAAACAGTATTATGGATTTTAGCTGCGAGTGTGCCTTTAATGTAAACAGTATTCTGGATTTTAGAGACGAGTGTGCTGTTAATGTAAACAGTATTCTGGATTTTAGCGACTTGCGTGCCTTTAATGCAAACAGTATTATGGATTTTAGCTGCGAGTGTACCTTTAATGTTATCAGTATTCTGGATTTTAGCTGCGACTGTACCTTTAAGGTAAACAGTATTCTGGATTTTAGAGGCCAGTGTACCTTTAATGCAAACAATATTCTGAGAATCGAGATTTTATGTTTCAGTATTTGAAGACAAAAATTTTCCATACAACAAATCACGAGTTAAAATGTTTGATGTCAATTTACTTTCATATATCTTCACCACAAAAAAGCAATCATGAAAAAGGTGTGTCTTTTTTAAGATGACGAGGTCGCGGTTTTAATCATCAACCTCATGTCTGTCATTTTCTATTGGACAAGTGAATATTAATTTTTTTTTCAGGATAAATTTTTACACTCAGTACTTTCTAAAATCTGAATCGTCTGAATAAGACTGACATTATGTGGAGAATGATTTTGAGACAAAACACATGTTTAATCAAAACTCCTTTCAGAAAAATAACAGACAAAACCAGAAGTAGTGAACTATTTGCGTGGAATGGAGGTCACGTGGTATTTGATTTACATCGAATGCCACCATTAATAGGAGATGGTGCAATTTCGATCCAAATATGGCACTTTTTACCAAGTCAGATCCAAACCAGCCAATCATTCGTGTCCATTCCACGTATATAGTTCACTACTTCTGGTTATTGTCTGATTTTTTCTAAAAGGAGTTTTGATGAAACATGTATTTATGAACATTAATTTTTCACTCTCTTTTCCCATGATCCTATGGGGTTCAATCTCAGTCTGCCGATATTCTTGCCATAGCTCAAAGAGGCGTAAGCTGCCAAAATACGGATTTTTTTCCATAAATTCTGATTGCCAAAAGAAGTTCAACGTATGAAGTACATTGAAAAAACTAAAGGAGTGACGTTGAAATAAAAAAAAAATTGGTACTGTCAGTATACCCTGCACGAACCAAGGATATGAAGTAATAACGGGCAAAATTCAAATAGCCGGGATGTACGAGTTCATTTTTGGGACTTTTGCTGCTTATAAAACCACCTTAACGTACATCCTCAAGATTTGTAACAACTGAAAGTTGTTATTTTGTAATCTCAGATAAAATGTAACCCACAACTAGCTAATTCTGTTTCAACGAAATGTGTCTTATACTTGGCAGCTCATGCCAGTTTGACATGCGTAAGCATTGCCATTGTATTACAAAGTGTTCTAGAAAATTCTACTGACTAAGACCAAGCTCATACCAGTCGTCAACCTAATGAAATATCATAGGTTTACTTTATTACAACAATTTATGATGGGGTATAAAGGTCTAAATTATATATCTCTTTTTAACACAATTAGAAACTTGTCTCCATGGTTATTTTAGACAAAAAGATTTTCTCTGTGCCAGTGTGTTTTAGTGTTCATAAATATTTATGAACATGTATCATTATGAGGTTTAGTTGCTATAAATAACATGCACGGGTATGCGGCTAATACAACGTTATGCTAGTAAACATGCTTTTAGAGGTTATTGACAAGCAAATCGACGTTATAATTTCGCCTGACTGTAAACACTAAATAATCCCAAGCTCGTTATAGGAAGATGGTAATAATTCTTCAAAACCTTTTTGATGAAACAAGAAAATATCATTTTTAAAATTTAATTTAATGGATTTTATGTGAACAGTAGGCCTAAGTTTAAAATTCTAAAGCCGGAAAAAGTCTTTTGTAGCCTCAACTGCTCGTCGTAATTTTAAAAAAAATTATGTAATACATATAGAATCAAATTAATTCGAACAGAACGGGTTTTACCCTTTCAAGCGTTAATTCCGTGCTATTCTTTATTCGTTTTTTAATCTAAATTGTCAAGAGAAAATTGATATCAAACGGACAATGGTATACGATTCAACAGGATTTTAATTTTTGTATTGATACTATATATATTTAATTTAATTTCCAGTGTGTTTACAGCGAATACTGCAATTTGATTGGCTGATCTGCTTTCGTTCTTAATCCGATGAACGAACCAGCTGCGGACTATTTTTACGACGACATGCGTGACTCACCGACGAAACAACAATAGGCGTATTCTCGTTATTTTGGGATTACACTTTCTTGAAAATATGGTAGAAATTCTTCTACCAATAGGCGTACTGTACTTACTATACTTGTGCTTACACTCTCACGTCACTATCCTTTTTGTAGCCAAGATCACTTCCATAGTAAAAAAGGGATATAAGTTAAGGAGACCCGCCGAAAATATCGGCGGCGCAAATTTCACAACAAATAAGCAAAGAATAAAATATTTACCACTGCATTCCGATAGTATAGACCACGAAGAAGGAGATTGTCAAACTTACGCCGCTGTAAAGTTGTAAACTTTCCCTTATGCAGTCAATATTTGTTTCGAAGTCCACTGGCTTTCAACCTGACGTAACCGCCATAGTAAAACATTTAAACGACCAGTTAAACTGTGCGTGGCGTCGTAGAAATACTTCAATCATATATCTTTAGTCACTTTACAGCGGCCTAAGTTTGACAAACTCCTTCTTCGTGGTCTATGCTATCGGAATGCAGTGGTAAATATTTTATTCTTTGCTTATTTGTTGTGAAATTTGCGCCGCCGATACTTTCGGCGGGTCTCCTTAACTTATATCCCTTTTTTACTATGGAAGTGATCTTGGCTATGACGAACACGGAAAAAAAAAAATTCGGCAGAGCCAAGATTTCTCGGCTATCCTTTTTGATGCAATAAATATGAATACGTTACTTCAATTTCAAGGAAAATTTCAGTAAATTTTGCATGCCAACACTTGCACATTTTTAATAAATTCGGAATGTCGAGACAATAATAAGGCCGTGTCGAAAAAAAAACAACAAAAAACAAACACTGTAGCTTGTATCTAACTACTGTAACCAATATTTAGTGTGTATTTTTTTAACATTCTGTAAAGTGGCATGAGCTGCCAAATACAATGTAAGTAATAAGCCTCTAGTCTCTAGTCTGGAAAATGCAGGATAAAGTATTCTTTTGAACTAACTTTGGCTTAGAATGAATGAATGGTCGTCCCGGTTATTTAAATTTTGTTTACGTTTCTAACATATTTTCTGTTCATACAAGCCACATCCTGTATGGATTTTCCTCATTCCAACACCAATCATTTACTTTTTCCATTGGCTTCAAAACCTCTTACTGTCGTGACGATCAGAAAGTATGAAAAAAATGAGAATTTTGGCAGCTTATGCCACTTTAAGGTAGTTTTCTAAGCAGCAAAAATCCCCAAAATGAACTTATACATCCCGGCTATTCCGCTCAGGGGCCTCCGTGGCTCAGTAGGTAGAGCGTTGGACGCCGAATCCGAGCAGCCTTCCACCAATGGGTCGCGGGTGTGATTCCCACTCAGTCCAAAAAAAAATGTTTTGACTCGGTTTTCACTTGAACGACCCATGTGGGATGGTTGCCAGTTACCACCGGAATGTCGTGGGTTTCCTCCGGGCATAGAGCCCGGTCTCCCCCAACAATAAAACTGGCAACGCCGCCATATAAGTGAAATTATTTTGAGCGCGGCGTAAAACACCAAACAATCCATCGTTCCGCTCAAGCTACATGACTGTACCAATATTTTTTATTTGAACGCCCATATTTTATTATTACAAGGCCTTTCAAGCGCTGAACTTCTCTTCACAATCAAAATTTTCCGAATTTCTAGACATTGCTCTTGATTTGATGACCTCTGAACTACCTAGGGGGGTTTCGATGGCCCAGTGGGTTAGAGTGATCGTCCCTCAGTCCCACACCAACCTTCCCTCGATACGGCGTGGGTTCAAATCACACTCAGACCAAATAAAAAATTGAAACAATTCTGAGTGAATTTTTATTGGGTCGCCGTATTGAGAAGAGTTGCCAGATACTCGCCGAAGGTCGGGGGTTTCCTCCTGGCAATGAACCCGGTTTCCTCCCCTACTAAACCTGACAACGCCGCTGATAAGTGATTGATTGATCGATTGATTGGGGTTTAACATCGCAATCAACAGCTAAGGCTATATGGCGACAAAAGTAGGCCTACCAACCGACTAAAATACCCCAGGAGCCTGTTTCGCAAAGCGGCGTAGATGTATTTTTTGCGTAACTTTCATACTAACGTATCTCTACATTATGGGTTGCTAAGGCATTTACGTAAAAACTTACGCTACGCCGCTTTGTGAAACAGGGTCCTGGAATCATTCTGAGGGTCTAGTTGTTTGTTTAATTCTACTAACGTTTAAACATTTTTTCGCAGGTATTGAATTATCAGAGGACTGTAGTCTACAACGAAAATCTGTTCAGTCTGCCCTGGCTACTTTGGAAGGACATCGATACGCGGATGTGTCGCAGTGCTTACGACATGAAACGTGTCGTGATGAGACGTCCATCATTGCCGGTAGGTTATTGTTATATTGTTAAAGTAGCATGAGCTGCCAAAATGTTGATATTTTCACGTTAAAACAGAATGTTGAAATTATTGCCTATTTTTCTCAAGACGTATAATTCAGAAACTTTTTAGTGCTTCTAGTCTCGAGAATGTACGATAAAGTGCTGTTTTGAACTAACTTTGGCTTAGAATGCATGAATGGTCGTCCCGGTTATTTAAATTTTGTTTACTTTTCGAACACTATTCCGGTTCGAGTAGGCCACATACTGTATGGATTTTCCTCATTCCAATGCCAATCATTTAGGTTTTCGATGGCCTTCAAAGCCTCTTACTGTCATGGCGATCAGAAATTATGAAAAAAGTGTGAATTTTGGCAGCTATGCCACTTTAAAGAAACACCATATACATGAAATCTTTCAATACCATTTAGAAGTTTAAAGGTTACAATAAGATGAAGAATTACTTATGGATAACAACTTCTCGGTTTATTGCGTGACGACATCTCGATGTAGTTCTTACGTCGTTATCAGAGTCAAAGATGGAGAGCAATAGTCTCTTCGTCCGGCACAAGCCTTCCGTCGACGGATCACGGGTTCGAACCCCACTAAAATTGGAAAATGTCTGAGCGGGATTTCACTAGTTCTTACATCGTTATGACAGTCACTGATGACTTTCAAGAAACCCAACCCTATAAACCAAGAAGTTGTTATCCATAAGTAGTTCTTCGCATTATTGTAACCATAACATGCACGTTTATGTTAGCACACGCTTCGTTGGCTATCAATACCAGCAATAGAAAACACTCAATCGATCGACGGGGCCTTGGTAGTTCAGATGACAGAGCAATAGTCCCTCCGTCCGGCACAGGCCTTCCATCGACGGAATGCGGGCTCGAACCCCATTAAAATTGAAAATGTCTTAGCGGGATTTCACTGGATGTTTTTTGTGTGACGATCAATCGACGGGTTCTCGTGTAAACATTTCTATCAGCATTGTACGCTATACAAATCAAGTTCGTATGTGACCGTGCATGACTTTAAGCACTTTAGATATTTTTTTGAATCCTCGCCTTGCTTGCTTTTTTACGAATAAAATTTGAAAGTATACCCTATAACACACGCAGATACATATTGATCCTTTTGAACCCATCATCTTGTCGTACATGATGTTGTGATATGGCAGTATTTTTTTTTATCCAAAGGTTTGATACACACTTCAACGAGTCAGACTGCTGAGAGAGTGGCGCAACTGTTTGAAGGCACGAATTTGCCCGTGATTGGGACAGCCGCCACATCAGCTGCGTTGAGTGATATGGACAAGTTTCCCAATTTCATGCGAACCGTGCCATCAGATATTCAACAAACAAAGGTAGGGCCGATATTAAGAAATGAACACGTTTTTTTTATGGGTTGCAACTCCTGGATTTTATTGTACACGGTTTTTTGATGGGTTGCAACTCCTGGATTTTATTGTACACGGTTTTTTATGGGTTGCAACTCCTGGATTTGTTTGTACACGGTTTTTTATGGGTTGCAACTCCTGGATTTTATTGTACACTAAAGGGATTAAGAGAATTTTATTGTACACTAAAGAGATTAAGAGATTAAAGAGATTAAAGGTAGGGCCTTCAATAACCACATTTGGTTTTCAACTTTAATAAGAAGAAAACAAGTCAAGGATAATTTCCAAAAGTTTATAACTAAGGGTTCATATTCTAAAGAAGACGAATAATATGCTAACAAAATGTGGAAAAAGATGTTACGAGTCTATTATTTCATTTCGGTTCTTTAGAATTTTCCATCCATACATCAATGCTCCAAATTAAGAACCATTTATTATTTATGAACACTAAAACACACGGACACAGGGAAAATCTTCTTGTCTAAAATAACCATGGAGACAAGTTTCTAATTGTGTTAAAAAGAGGTATATCATTTAGACCTTTACACCCCATAAATTGTTGTAACAAACCAAACCTATGATATTTCATTAGGTTGACGACTGACAAGAGCTTGGCCTTGGTCAGTAGAATTTCTGGATTTCTTTTGTAACACATTGACAATGGTTACGCATCTTAATTTATTATTAATGACTTTCAATTTTTTGGACAGGTGTTAATTGAAATCGTGAAGAAATTGAAATGGACTTACATTGTGGTTGTGTATACATCGGACTCTTATGGACGAGAAGGACTTCGGTTGCTGAAAGAGTTAGCATTAAAGGAAGATGCCGTTTGCATTATTCTGGAAATAAGTATTTCTCCACAGGAGATAAGTTTGACAACTGCACGGGACAAAATGGTCACGATCGCGAATAAACTCCCCAGGACCCGCTACGAAAAATTAGGCGTAATTTATTTTGGCCAGCTGGCACAGGCTAGCTTACTTGTGAACGTTCAAAATAAAGTTCGCAGCACTTACAGTGATTTTGAAAATATCTTTTGGATAATGTCCGAAGCTGTTGGAACGAACATGCCTTTGTCACGCAATAATCCGACTGATGGTTTAGTGAGCGTCGCATTGGATTCACAAACAATTCCAGAGTTTAAAACCTATTTCTTAGACCACCTCGTGAAAGAGTACACCAATGCCTCTAACACGCCCATGGGTCGATTGTACAGAATATACATAGAGAAGATGTTCGACTGTAAACTCGGAACAAAGGTGGATTCGTCTTGTCCGAGTTTAGACAAATCTGACCTGGAAAGAACTTACAAACAACAAGGGTACGTCATCAGTGCTATCGACGCCGTGTATGTTTTAGCGTCAGCAGTGAAGAAGGAGATTTGCCTGAACTATCCTGTATGTACATCTCTTGTTCCGAAAACCCACGTGTTCAAGGATCTAGCAGTCAACGCCAAACAATCCGTCCTAGATTATCAAAAGTTTGATTTAGCATATATACCATATGAATTCCATCTTTTGAAGAAAAACGTCAGCTTTGACAAAAAAGGCGACATCGTTCTTCAGGGTTACAGGGTATACAATACATGGGGAGGCGCCTATTCGGAGGTAAGACATTTTCAGCAACTGCTTTTTTGTTTTCCTTTTGTTCACTTTGTTTTTGTTCTAGCCAGCCTACCTTGTATGTTGTTCAACTTTTGTTCATTGGACATCGACTCATACTCCTCGCCAAGGTTTTAATGGATTTTTATGGCTTGAAGTTGGTTGGTTGTTTTAGCTTATTGGCGCGTCCATTCGCATGAATGATGTACGCCATAGGCTTGAAGTTGATTTTATATAATTGAAGCTGATTGTTCGATTCGATTGTAACGAAATAGTAAATTGTTAAATCAGTAATGAAGATGTAAAAAATGATCTTTTGGTCTCGTTTAGCTGTCGGATACAGCCAAAATTAACAAGACCAGATATTAATGTGTAATCAGTTCTGTTGCGCAAGTCTGTGTCGTCACTGCGTACACGATTTATTGTTACAATCGATCAATCACCTTGTCGTAGGCCGATATAAAAATGATTTTAACAACAGTGAGTGACAGATGGTTTAACGTCGTTTTCAATATTGCTATCGGTAAGATGTTCAATAGCACATTTCGGGGCCTCAGTCGGTTAGAGTCGCCCCTCAGTCCTACACAGACCTTCCATCGATGCGGCGCGGGTTCGAAGAGTTGCAAGCTACTCGCCGAAGGTCGGGGTTTCCTCCAGGCAATAAGACCGGGTATCTCTCCAATAAACCTGGCAACGCCGCCATATAAGTGAAATAATCTTGAGCGCCTCGTAAAACATCAATCAATCAATCAATCAATCAACCAATCAACCAATCAATCAATCAATCAATTAATCAATCAATCAATCAATCAATCAATAGCCCAGTTCACTTTACTTTTAGGTTGGTGAGTACAAGGATAACAAATTGACCCTGCACACGGACAGGATTAAGATGAAGGATTCGTCCGGTCGTCCGTTGTCCGGATCAACTCTTCCTAAATCCACATGTAAGCGAACGTGCCAGGAATGTGTGATCCCTGAAGACATCCCATTTTCCTACATCCAGGGAGACCGGCTTATAGTTGGATTATTTTCCCTACGTCATGAGGGCATGTCAGGTTTTGAGTGTGGGGAATTGAGAAAAAACACCGTTTCTTTTTTGACGTTCGAAGCATTTAATTTTGCAATACATCGCATACAAGAAGAATATCCGTCGATGAACTTTGGCGGTATAGCATTCGACGACTGCTATAGTCCATTGCGTGCCGAATATATTCTTGCAAATTTTATGAGTGGAAAGTACAAATTATTTGATAAATATACAAACAAGGCCATTGATCCCGAAAAAGTTGTATTGGTAGTTGGACCTTTGTCCAGTGGCGTTTCCCTTGAAGTCGCAGACATTCTGACAAAGTTGAAAGTTCCGCAGATTTCGTATGGAGCGTCTTCGCCTGACTTGGATAATCGGCAAAAGTACCCCTACTTCCTTCGGACTGTTCCAAGCGATGTTTCACAAGTTACAGCCATTATAAAGATATTGCAAGCGCTTGAGTGGAAAGCCGTTGCAGTCTTATACATGAACAATAATTATGGGACTCAAGGCATGTTGACATTCAAAGAAATGGCAAACAAAAAAGGAATATGTGTTCGAGATCCGGCGATTCCACTTTCGGAGTCCATGGAAAATGAAGACTTCCCTGGAATCGTTTCAAAGCTCAGGCAGACCCACACAGAAGTCATTGTTTACTTCGGAATAGACACTTTAGCCGAAAAATTATTGGATACGTTGAAAGAATTTGCGAAAAAAGACGAGTTTGTCTTCATTGCCTCCGAAGCATGGGGTCGCAGCGAAAATTTACTTGCGCACGGCAGAGCAGATATCGCCAAAGGAGCAATTGTTCTTTATTTAGACACTGACGCCCCTGTTATATCAAAGGAATTCAGCACGTTCATGAGCCTCAAAGACCCGTTTACTTGTCGCAGATGCAGCTGGTTAAAACTATTTTGGCAAAACCACTTCCAGTGTGATTGGGAAGACTCCTACACCGGGGATAATAGAGAGATATGTAACCCCAATCAACACGGAGAACTTCAAGCCATAGACAATAGAGATCAACGAGTTGTACTCACTGTTAGAGCAATTTATTCGGGTGCTAAAGGTATTACTTCTACTGTAAAATCCCTATGTGAACAGGAGACCTGTAATGTCAATTTACGGCATAGTAACGCCCTGCTGTTAACAAATAAGATAAAAAAAGTTGTCTTGGATGCTCCTAATGGACCAAGAATCTTTCAAGATAGCGGGAATGGTAACGTCGGCTTTGGCATTTATAACGTTCAGTTCTCAAAGGGCGAGTACAGCTATGAATTGGTGAGTATAGTCTTGACAATAACCTATTAGCCCAAATTAATCTTTCCCCACCTGCGCTCTACAGGTAATCCAGCCACAAATAAGTCTTCTGTTGGTATTACAGTTTAAAAAAGGGAATCGTAGAACAAAATAGATTCCCTTTTTGGTTTTTGAGCCTTCATTTGTACGCACCAATCAGTAAAGTCAATTTTCACGAAGGGGAATGTGGCTTAAGTCATCGGTAGGAAGTTCAGGCCCATGCTCATAGTTCGGGCCTGTTGTGTGCATCCCACAGTAAAGCCATGTGGGTAAAGTCATCGGTAGGAAGTTCAGGTCCATGCTCATAGTTTGGGCCTGTTGTGTGCATCCCACAGTAAAGCCATGTGGGTAAAGTCATCGGTAGGAAGTTCAGGTCCATGCTCATAGTTCGGGCCTGTTGTGTGCATCCCACAGTAAAGCCATGTGGATAAAGTCATCGGTAGGAAGTTCAGGTCCATGCTCATAGTATACCATATGTATACCAAATGATAAATTAAATATACACAGTTTGACGTCAAACACATTGTGGGGAAAAAAAACTATTGAAGCTGGGTGCACATTATTTGTGACAATAAACTATATATGTGGAATGGACACTTCTTATTGAGAAGGTTGGTTTGGATGTGACTTTGTAAAAAGCTCCGCCATTGCTGAGAGATGGGCGCGTGCATGACCGATCTGGATCGAAATTGCACCATCTCTTATTAATGGCAGCTTTCGATGCACATCAAATACCACATGACCTCCATTCAACGTATATAGTTCATTGGTTTGTGACTTCGGTAACTCGTGTCTCTATTTAGCATATTTTCCTTTTGTATTTGAAAATAGATTGGACATTCTAAAGATGACGATTTCAAGCTGGACGTGGACAGACTCGTGCTGTATGACAATCTGAACGTAAGGAAACCTTACACTGACGTTGATACCGGCTGTTTTTCGAAGCAATGCGATTTTTGCAGGCGTCAGTTGGCAAACTATTCGTCCACATTCGTGGCTGTCCCAGTGACCCCTTCAATGCAAACGAGACCCGTTGCCGACAACAGCTACACGTATGTAGCACCCACTGTTGTTGCTGCAGTATTGTTTGTTGCCTTGGTGGTGGTCTGTGTCGTCTTGATTATACTGGTGAGAAGAAGACGCAACATTTTGAGAGGAGGTATGTACCACTCTATCTTATATCCCAATTCAAGACAACAAAAACGATAACAACAACAAAGACGACAGCAACGAAACCGACAACAACAAAGACAGCAACTAACACGACGACAAGAACGGCCTCGACTATAAATACGACAACAACAAGATCGATAACAATAATCCAAAAAACAAAAAAACATGGTCTTAATAAATTTGAATCTAGCTAGAAGTCTTCCCATTTCAGGTCCAAGTCAAGAAACAGCCTTGTCTAATCTTTCTGAATCAGGGGCGCCCAGTGCAGTGCATAATCAGTCGAATTCCAATGGATCCAATTCTGGTAACGTCGAACAGGAGTCTCCTTATTGGGAAGTCGGTGCCCGCTTGCAACAATCGGTTCCCAGTGCATGCTCTGGGTCATTACATTTTCAAGGGAACGAATCGAGCACCTCTTTAAACACTCTAACGCGAGGCCCACCATTACTCAGACAGAGTTGCATCTGTAAAGAATCCAAATTTTTCGCTTCCATGGAAACCCCGGCAGGTAAAGTTCTGGTTTGTACAAACTGCAGCGGAATCTGCAATTTTCCTGCAAATGCGATGAAATTTTCTGATGTTTGATGTTAGGCTTTCCAATTACAAAGTTCGTTTGGAACTCCATTTTGTTTTGGATATCGACCAACAATATTTTAGTATTATTGAATTCCATGATTGTATGCATACATTTCGACGATCTTGTCTAGAAGATGTTATTTTATCTCAGTAATTTGTCAATCATTTTCTCAATGTAAAACTAAATAACGTCTCCTCATCTATATATGATGCAATAGTTTTAGTGCTTGGTGTTTTACGTCACACTTAAAATTATTTCTCTTGTTTATGCTATCAGGGCGTGTTGGACCCTAGGTCAAGTGTCAAGAACGACAACTCTGGTTTTATTGTATTCTTTATTCCGTGAATTCTGAATAGCTATCGTTAGATTTGAATTGATTGTTGTCTTGCTCCGCACTGCACATTATAACAATTAAATGACAGAGTTTTTAGGTTTACTATGAGCGTTATGCAAAAAAAATGGCAGGGAATACGCGTTTATTGTGTTATTTTCGCCAAGCAAGACTTACTTATTTTATAGATTTATTGTTTTGTACAGAAATTGTAAACTTTTTGTTGTATTTTTCTTGCCAAGTTTACGTAACCGCTACTTTTTGTCAGTTTGGCATTTTTGTTATTCATAGCTTTTCGCAATACACCATAAAATTGTTCATATTGAAACTAATATTGGTACCTTATCATAATTACCTGGTGAAAATGATTAATGGCATTGAAAATGACATTTATTTATAAGTAGAATGTTCTTTTGTTTTTTGAGGATCTCGCACATATCTGGCCTGCAGAGCGATATTAATGCTATACGAAGAATTATTATTTTCTTCTCAGTAGTTTAACGCCAGTAAAAACCTTCTTCCGACCAAATCCATACGTTGATTTTTTAAACAATTTTCCACACATTATGACTTGTCAAATATAAAACAATTATTGACACTTGACATAAAAGCTATTCTAGTCAAAATAATTTTTCTCGTTAATGTATCTATAAAAGTGTCACTTTTCCAGAAATGTGCATTCAACGTGTGAATAATATTTTATTTCATTTTTCGCTTTAGCGATTTGGCCATACTGCTGTTGGTCATACTATTTTGACTCTTTACAGTGAAATGGCATTTCTGAATTGTTTTAGAACAAAGTGCTCTCCCCTTATCCCTCAACCTCCTACATTTTCCAAATGATAAAAGGGGAAGAGCACTGTATGTACCTGTTACGTGAATGAAGAGCCGATGTGTGACGTTACTCACCATGACAACCCGCCATCTTGGCTTTAAACAACGACCGCTGTCATATGACATGACATGCTCTCTGTCTAGATTCTTTTTCAAAGGAAAAAAATGGCGATTGTGAGAGGTGGTAAACACAACGTACCTCATCTTATATCCCAATTCAAGACAACAAAAACGATAACAACAACAAAGACGACAGCAGCGAAACCGACAAAAACAAAGACCGACACAAGCCACTGAAGTACACCAATTTTAATAACACGCGCTATAGGCCCTATTGAAGTATTTTTTTTAATTTTGGTCGAAATATTAGTCACATCATTCAATTAATCAAAATATTAGCCCATAACTCTCCGTGGTATTCATAAGATTTCACAGAATCACAGACTAGATGCAATATTTTTCCATGGCCCATGTCAGAAGAATAGTTTGTCCGATCCAAGATGGCGGATAGTGATGTAATCATTTCAGCTCTCAATTAATCATTATTTTTCTCTTTGATGCCATTCTCGTGAATATGTAAATGTATACATAGTGTTTTAAAGTAAATTAATAAAACTTCAGAATTGATCGTCCTCTTGGGTTATTTTCTTTGTATTCATATTTGTAAAGCCTTAGTACGACATATTAAAACAACAACGAAAAATTAAAATGAAATCTTAGTTTATAAATGAACTTGTGGCGTTTAAAGGCACACTTGCCGCGAAAATCAGGAATATTGTTTACATTAAAAAAGAAAGACCGTATTCTGTATTTTTCCCAGACAATATAAGTTAGGAACTTTCTATTTTTACCAAAATTTAAAAGTTTGGACGTCACTTTGTATTTTTAATTTGAATTTGAAAATTTGAATTGTTACGTACCCGGAACGTAAACAAACCGATCTGCCCCCTATTGGCGATTTTATGTTTCAGTCGAGTGAGTGAACTAACGGCACAGTGTAATTTTACGTAGGCCTATTTATCTGAGAAATACAGACTGACGATCGGTTAACAGCGACTGGAAAAGCCTGCTGATAATTGTTTGAGTGTAAACCACAGAAACAAAGGCCTTACATGAGGGTAATCCAACACGAAAGTTGACCGACACTGATCGTTGTTGTTGTAATCAGGCTTCGATTCTTCGTTTGTTTTTCACCCCATTTTTACAGTCTAAAGCTATCTAGACATGTTTTATGTGTCCTATGTTTAAGTTTAGTGGTATTAGTCGTAGTAAGCTCATGTAAATTGGGTTTCTTAGCAAATTTAAACAGGCTACGGCGGCAAGTGTGCCTTTAAGTAGACTTTTCAATAGAAGTTCAAAGAAAAAGGTGGGCCTCGGTGGCGCAGCCGGCAGAGTACTGATATCTCTGGCATACATAGGCCTTCCCTCGATGGGTCACGGGCTAGAATCAAACATTCCGAATAAAAATTGAGTCGAGGTTTTCACTCGATCACCTCGTGTGGAAGAGTTTTCATGTACTAGTTAAAGGTCGTTTTTTTTCTACAGCACAGAGCCACGGTTTCCAACTTGACTAAAGCTGACACCATATTTATAGGTCTAAAATCTATTTATTAACCTTCAAGTTTTTTCATCCACTTGTTTAATTAGCAACCCCTCGGCCACCATAGAAGTGAAATCTCGTAAAAATAGTTCGGAAACATTCCTTTCAAATTACTGGATTGGCGTGTATGAGTAGGAGTTGATCTACATATATACGATAATCTGTATATATATATATATATATAGATAAATAAAAGATAAGTATCTGCCCAGGATTAAATATGAAAAACGAAAAACGAAAAGAAATGACACTGACAACGGAAATTCGTTACCGGTTTCACCACGTCATTGGTGGCTCATCAGACGTTTAAACAATGACGTGGTGAAACCGGTAACGAATTTCCGTTGTCAGTGTCATTTCTTTTCGTTTTTCGTTTTTCATATATATATATATATATATATATATATATATATATATACCGGGTGGCTAGAACAAAAAGCTGTTTATGGGGGTAAAACATGTGGCCATCTTGAATCTGTGATAAATCTTCAATTGTCCCTTATTTCAAAACTATAGCATGACCATAGGTGTTTTACATACCAAAATGTTCCTTGAACACCACTAACATAAGTTAATGGTAAACTCTATGTAAATAATTAAATACTTACTATAACAATTAATCAGTGACTTTCCATGCATGTACACCAAGGAGCATTTTGGTATATAAAACCCCTATGGATATGGTAGATTTATTAAATAAGGACCAATTACCGCCGAGCCTGATGACGTCACATAGATTTGCGCAAAGATTTCTGAGTAAACCATGTACCTCAGTTCGCAATTTTGTTTACTTGTACTTAGCAAGACGTCAGTTCTTCTGAAAACAATAGTTACATAAAATGTTTTTATCCCCACATTCTCCTAATTGCATTGCGTCTTTCTCAATACAGTATTATTCCTTCCACCATTTTTAAAAAGGTATGTGAAATGCTTTGCGCATAAATTTCATGTGAGGTCATCTAGCAATCGGTCAATTCAGGATTCGTCCAGATATCCACATGTTTCACCCTCTTAACAGAAACTTAATTGGCTGTTGAAAGATGTTAAGACAAAATTATACCAGCATTACGGATTTCTCTTATATGTAAATGAATTAAGTAAGAAATCTAATTGACCTTCGTGTAACACCACGCAAAATCGTATGCTTTTGTGACAGCTGTCACGAATAGTAAACAGTAATTGATTGGTGGACGGTCAGCGTTTGAATGCGATGTTGTGCGGATGCCTGATGTTGGCCTACGTTTTGTTAACATGTATACGTTTGTTTTATGTACCTTGACTGTGTGTAAAAATGGGATTTACGGTGTCGACGTAGGAGACTCTGCTGCAATTAACTACCGATCGGTTTCTTCGTTGGAGTTCGGAAATCCATGCGCGTTCATGAAAATGGGCCTCAATGTAAAGTGTGGTAATTATATTTGACTCACTTTTAGCCAAGTAGCCTATTTACTTTTAATATATCTCCGAGGCTCTATCTCCCATTTCACTGTATTTTATTTATGTTATTGTTTTACTTAATGTTGTTGTAATAATTGTATAATGTGTTGTGTAACTTCGGTGTCGTGGTTGTCTTCCTGTCGTATATCTTCCTGTCGTATATCTTCCTGTCGTATATCTTCCTGTCGTATATCTTCCTGACCGGCAAGTAAGTAACACAGAAAAGAGACACGGCTACCTGTCGTACTAATGTATTTATAACTTTTCCTACCGTGCCGGTCAATGGTCGCTCATATAAGAAAGCAAGTCAATAGGTAGCAGGAAATTGAGGGCATGTCCGGGGGACTCGCTAAAACGAATGACGAATGAACAGGTTGGTGAAACGTCCCGATCGGGAGTACACTCCTGAACGGGAGTTACACTCTCGAACGAGCCCTAGACCGCACTCCTGATCGGGAGTAGGGTGGTTGAAAAACACAAAACACGTTTACGTTCTCCACAACTCCTACCGTAATGCACGCTTTGCAGTGCAACAACGATACTATTTGACAACTATATTTATCCCAGAAAATATAATTTTTACCACGTCATTGCTCAACGGCGAATGACTTGACTTTTATTAGGGATGCTCACCCTGGATGGATCTGCCAGCTTTTAGTTGATACTAAGTTGAATGGGGAAAATGTGAAATTCAAAATGAGGCTTCCAAGGTCACATGGGTTCATTTGCATACAAAAATAGCCTTTAACTGAAATTATTTTCTTGATTACATGGGAACTGTTAGGATTTGTTAACAGTCAATGTACACATGAAATCTAACAACAACAACAGCATAAACATTCAGTATTTGGATTTGAAATACAGTGTCTAGGCCAAGCAAAAAAAAAATATTTTGAAAGTCAAAGTAGCAATTCAAACAACAAATACAAAACTGATAACTCCAATAAACAACAAAACATCTAATGGCTGGTGGAATTGGCATCTTTTACCTGTGTCTTTCTACAGTGATTCCATTTTAAGCTAGAGTAGAACAGGAGAGGGTCCAAATGAGGGGACAACTTTGATTTGTGATATGACATTCCTGAACAGTAAATGTGGTCCTTCATTTGAACCCTCACACTTCCTAGTGAACTTTAGGCCAATGGAAATTGTGCTCTCCTACATATATTTTTTTTTGTCAAAGAATATTGTGTGGAGAACTGAATTTGGAACTCTTGTGTGTTTAACCAGTTCTACATTAGCAAGCTGAGACTTAGGTGGGACACTTTGTTGATCTGTCGTTGAGTTTGACTGTCAAGGTTTGGTATAAATGGTCAATTGTAAGGTATTTTGGCATCTGCTTGTTCATTTCCACCCATTATTTAATACAAAAAGTGTATTTAAATTTTATGCTGCACATCCCTACTTTTATCAAGGAATGACTATTTTCTAGGTTAAATAGTATAGACTTTGTGCCTAGTCATTCGCCGTTTTCTAGACAATGAAAAATGACGAGGTACAAATAAGTCTATTTTCTGGGATAAATAGTTGTCATTCCTGCTTGAAAGTCTTGTCATTCTCGGTCTTCCTGTTAGTTTCGATCAAAGGGAGATAAGCACGATGAGACGATTTTGTCATTCGCTTTCATTCGGGCTGCGAGCGTCGGTCTGTCATACTTCATTCGTTTTAGTTGCTCCCCATGTCCGGAAATTGAACCCTGGACCTCCCAATATACCGTTTGAAAATCGCAATTGTTACAGGGATGTTTCAAGATATTTTGCCCAGTCTTAAATGATCAAACTGTCGGTCTTGCAGAGAAACGACAAGAACACTATATCCAGTAATGCTCTTGTAAATTTATGATCTTCCCCCACTAAACCTGACAAAGCCGTCATTTAGGGGAATAATCTTGAGTGCCGTGTAAAACATCAATCAACCAACCAACCAACGAAAATTGCAGACAGTACAAAACGCCAGGCTACCGTTAACCCATTCATCCTAAACATGAACAGGCTTTTGGGCGGTATACAGTATGTCTAATTCTTCCTGAAAGATGGTCATTTCGTCCCCCCCCCCCCCAGATCTTGAAAACCCAAATAATGAAATCATACAGGCCGAAATTAATTGACAAACCTAATTCATTATTATGTATTCTATATAGACCGCTTAGTAGTATTGAATCGTGGAATGAAATTAACAACATAACTGATGCTATGGACGAATTTCAAAATCATAATATATTTTTACACAGATCTGAACGAAAATCTTTTCAATTGAATTCCAATAATCTTCATTTAAAAAAACATTACATTATCAATATCTCATGGATTATCTCAATAATACGCGAGCCAACCAGACCAAGTTCAAATACTCTTTTTAGATCCATGTATTTGCATTCGCAGGTCTCCGAGCATAAGCTATCGAATGTTTCTTAACTTATGCAATGATTACTGTTCCGTCTGCGTCTAAAAACTTAAAAACCGAAACCTGGTAAATTTATACGTCCTGTATGGAATTACAACAATGCAAACTGGGAGCCTTCAAAATCTGTAATCTGGTATCGCCTGGGACCATGGTGTTGGTGACTCCCGTTGAGTGGATGATATTGTATGTGATACCATCAAAGAGAGTAGATTGACAAGAGTGGTCGCTTCGTCCAATCAGGTTTGCCGGTATGTTCTTCTGGCCCCCTAGCGGAAGGGTTTTCCGACTGCACACGATTCGACTGTAAAGCGCCCCCTACAGAAAGGAGGTTCCTAATAATCGAATCGTGTCCGTGTCAGGGGGGTACTTAAGTTACCATTGTAAATATTTCCAAGTTATGATTGTTACACTTTTTGTTGTTTGTACTCAGCTTTAAAGTGCCAAGTACAATAAAATTGAATTAAATTGAAATTGTTCAAATTAAACACGGCGCGGACGAAGTGACCAGTCTTGTCAATCCACTCTCTTTGATACCATAATGGAGGTTCTGACCGTCAATACTAAATCTACCAAACAACCATGTTTAAATTAACCCTGGAGATAAAACTTGGATGACTAATGACATCAAAAATACAAATTAAAAAACGCGAAAGGGTATTAAAATAGTCACGACATACAATAGAGCGGACGACAATTTAAAAAATTATACAATTCAGCCAAATTACGTAAACAAAATGATTAGGCAGGCAAAATACACCCACGATGAAACAAAAAAAATCAAATAACCCATGCTCAAGTTGATATAAAAAAATGGTGGAATTAGAGGGGATAGACCCAAACAGTCGGGCCAGATGGAATAAGCCCAAACGTCTAAAGAAGCGCTTAGGGTCTTGGTTAAACCTCTAAGTTGTTCCATACATATACGTTCATATCCTCCCTTATGAAGAACGGCCAACGTCACACCAGTTCTCCAAACAGGGGATCTTCCAATGCCCTGTGACTATCGTCCGATATCACCTCTAAGGTGCCTCACTTCTAATGTGCCGCACAACAGTTTTTAAAGGCATAGTATGCAAGTTCGGAGGTCGGTTAATTCACCACAACATCTAGGAATACCAGTATGGTTTCTTGCATGGAATGTAGAGTGTTCCTACTGCTCCATATATAATTGATTTCGCTCAAGCACTTTGGCTTTTGATATGCTTATCCATCGATTTGATCTTTAGGATGAAAGGGTTGAAGAAACCAGTTGGATATTCGTTTCCACAAAAATGTTCGACCTTTGTATTTTCTTTCAGTTTTAGGTTTATTTTCTTTCAGTTTAAGGTTTATTTTCTTTCAGTTTTAGGTTAATTTTCATGGCATGTGTAGATTTACTGATTTTTCTTTGGCTTTGACGTGACAGCCAATAAACCAAAACGTTAAAGCAATATTTACGCCTTGTCTAATGAGCCTTGTTTTTCAACTGTTTGGGTTCAGCTTTATCAAATATTTCCTGGGCTTTGTTAATTTCAGAAAAGGCTTGGCTAATTAAAGCCAAAGGAATGACAATCCACAAAACGTTCATGAAAACGAAGTAAAACCAAAAATACTGAGGGTGCCATTTCTCGCTGTGGCTAAAACCATCCCGGCACTCGGTCATAAAGTAAAGCGAACAACCGTACAGTTGACAAAGCGAGACAACAAGCTGAAGAGGGTAGCGATAACCCTTGCTCTTGAAGAAAGCATATACCGTCAGGAGAGACAATGGTCCGTCTATAACGGCTGTGATAGTCTCCATGCAAACTGTGAAGTTGTCGGAACTAAAGGATAAAAGAGGAAAGAAAAAGCAGAATTATTATTTCATGGACCAGTGCATTTCTTTATTGTATTATTTTATAGCCTTTGTAGCCTCTAGCTGGGCTGTGTGTTATCCTCACTAAAGAAATAAAGTATTATATTATATTTCATGGACGTAACGACATAACAATAGAACCTATTATCACAAAATTCCACCCTTGGTCTCAATTCTTTTAAATTGTTGTTCTCACAATAGTATAACACCTCTCACGCCACGAGCAGTGTAATACACAATTGGTCTACTGTCCGTAATCTTCAAAATATTCTAACACCCCCCCCCCCCCTCCCGCTCCACATCTTCCTTCTCGTATCCAATAATTCTCGGTTTCGGACGTCCGGGTACCTGACCAGTCGGCTAGGGTACTTAGGGTCACGTGGTCTTCCCTCAGCCAGTCAAAATGGCGTCGTTATGGTATTGTTTTCACCTCGGAGCCTTGTTGTCAGGATCGTGACGTCATGCCGAAATAGAGAATACACCAGTCTTACAACTCATGACGTCACGACAACTGGTCTATTTGTCACAGATGAATAATTCCAAAATAATAAAGTACATGGTAGGCCTTCCCAAGTTGGGTGTTCAGTCGTTTGATTGATTGCGGCACACAAGATTATTTCACTTATATGGTAGTGTTGTCCGGTTTTTGGGAGGACACCGGGCTCTTTACCCCAAGGGACATCGATGGAGTGAGTGAGTGAGTGATTGGGGTTTTACGTCCTGCTCAACAGTATTTCGGTTATATGAAGACGTTGTCTCCTTGTGACAGGGCGGATTTCCATCGCTCTTTTAGGTGCTGTCTCACCGAGACGACTTGCCGAAGACAACCAGCAAGCCCCCTCACCCAGTCACAGTATACTGACACCGGGCCAACCAGTCGCTGCTCTAACTCCTATTGCTGAGCGCCAAGCGAAGCAGTAACAGCTACCACTGTTAAAGTCTTTGGTCTGACTCGACCCGGGCTTGAACCCGGGACTTCGATGGAAGGCATGTGTCGGACTGAGGGACAATCACTACCCAGTTAATTCACCGATGCTTTACGCTGCACTCAACATTAGATCACTTATATTGCGACAGGAAGCCTGGGGCTCGTTTCACAAAGCAGTCGCATCGCAAACGAAGCGTGGTTGCCAATGGATACCATAGTGAAGAGATACGGAGTCATGGCAACTGCGATTGATCGCACTTTGCGAGGGCTTCGTGAAACGGCCACCTGGTGTTTATTGGATGAAAAAAGTAACACATTTTGTCCCTTGATCAATAACTGGATTACTTACATCATATATCGGCTGTCTCCCTTACTATATTCTTTCCCTAAAAAATAAAAAAAAATAAAATGTAGCATGAGCGGACAATATAGAGTCAAGCGATTTTCCCGCCAAAATACTGTCAGTCACTTTTTCCTAGATATGGGATTTTCTTGTTTTACAAGCATCTGCGCGTTTGACAGACGGCTTAGCTATGGGATTTTCTTGTTTTACAAACATTTGCGCGTTTGACAGACGGCTTAGCATAAGCTTATAAATACGTAAATGCCATGGGAGCCCATACTGTACAGATATGTTAGGTGTGTGTAACACACGTATTACACACACCCAACGTATAAAAAGGAAAACATAGGGGGGCGGGGTAATTATATGGTCTGTTCAGTTTTCAAAATCAATAATCTCTGGGTGCTGGCAGTTAAAATTGAATCAGACGTACGGGAGTGCGGTTTATGGCTCGATCGGGAGCATTGCTGTTAGTCAGTCCGCAATATGTTGAGTGGATTGAACTTATTCTGATACGCCCGCACGGGCTTCTTTCGGTACCGGATGGTTGCCAGTTACCGCCGGGAGGTCGTGGATTTCTTCCCACAATAAACTGACAACGCCGCCATATAAGTGAAATAATCTTGAGCGCGGCGTATAACACCAAACAATCAATCTTTCGGTACCACGTCACCATAGGGTATATTTGAAATATCGAAGAGTTACTCTCTTTCGAATCAGAACTCGAAAGTTGTGAAGATTACTGACGTAAAACTGTGTCCGGAAAATACTTTGATAATCCTTTCGTGAAACTAATCCATATAATATGTGGCCTTGAAATCCGTTACCAGCAACGAATTTCGAATGTACCATCTACCGACGAGTTTCAAATCATGCTCGCACCTGGCCTACATTGTTAACGGCGGTCGGGCAATCTCGGTTTTAACAAAGGGGGGATTTAAACTTAGCGATATTCGTTACGCGTGTTGTGTAAGGTTACAGATGATTGTTTAGCTCTACAAAATAAGAGATTATCAAAGAATTTAGGCCTACCTGACATAATTCTAGGTGGGTAATGTTCATGAATTGCAGCAAATTAAGAGAGCAGCTTTTAGCTTTTGTGTCCTAGCTCAAGTGTACCCTATGTGTTGGCGGTGTTGAAGCCCGTGCGGGCGTATCAGAATAACTTCAATCCACTCAACCTATTGCGGACTATTCCTCCGTAATTGAATATTTTTTTTTTTACATTTAATGGTTGCCCATCAAACCGCTACAGCTCGCACTGGCTGAATTCCCCTCTAGTAGAAGCATCTTTAAGTTAAAACCTTCATGTCCCGATTCCGAATATGCGCTAGAAAAGGAATAAATTAGAGAGCCGCGAAATGCCGTAGTACGCCGCAAACGGTCTGAAAAACATGCACACCTATAGGCCTACTCAAGGCATTTATTGGGATTTTGCTCTGCGTTTATCTAGGCTACGTGGGCAACACGGATTACATGTCGACCAGGTAGGCCTACCGGCCAATAAATATCAAAACATAAATAACGATCGACGACACTAGTTCAATTTTACCGAAGTTATGATGTTGGTACCGGGTATCGGAAAAATTGAACTACAACACGAGGTACCTGTACATTAATTATTATTGCATTACTGCCATGGTAGTTACGACTTTTAAATTAATTATTTGGAAGGCCTTTGGCTTTCAGATTTAAACCAAGTTTCAAATATCTATTAATCCTACCTGCTTTTTTAGAGTTTACCTTCAACACACATTTAAAGCATTCCTCTTTTCATTTTACTCATTAATTTGTTGGAATTTCATTATAAATCTACCAAATCCCTCTTAAAAATTGGCCTGACAGATTTCAAACTCTCCTCGTACAATGACAACTTGTCACATGCATCAGCATGGTCCGCTGTATGTCCGGTAATTTTCTCAATAGGTGGACGGAAGGTGACGATCGTGGGTTTCCTCCGGGCATAGAGCCCGGTTTCCTCCCACAATAAAACTGGCAACGCCGCCATATAAGTGAAATAATCTTGAGCGCGGCGTAAAACACCAATCATTCAATCAATCAATATAGGTGGACAATTTGATGACAACGCAACTCTCGCATCACATGATTGTTGGGGTTTGAAAAGTCTGACTGTTGACAGAGAATAGTTATCTCACCCTTTTAAAGTGGCATGATCTCGAGCTGTCAAAAGTCAGACTATTTTCATAGATCCTGATTGTCACAATAGTAAGAGGCTTTGAAGGTCATCGAAAAACTAAATGATTGGCGTTGGAATGAGCCTACACGACCCGAAATAGTGTTCGAAAAGTCAACAAAATTTAAATAACCGGGACGACCATTCATTCATTCTAAGCCGTACTAAGTTAGTTGAAAACAATGCTTTATATTATAGTATATTCTCGAGACTATGTACAACTACAAACAAGCTTCTGTCCTGAATTGCACGTCTTGAGAAAAATAGTCGATAATTTTAACATTCTGTTATAATGGCCAGATACCTCAATTTAGGCAGCTCATGCCACTTTAATGGTGGTTTAATGTGTGGCTCTATTGTCATGGCAACCAATACTATATTACTATGGCAACCCATACTATTACACCTATACGCCGTTTTTGCGTTTACTTCAAAGATACATGACATTATAAGCATACGAACTACTTACATATCTGTGCAAGATAAGACTGTTTCCCAGCTAGTGTAGCGTGGTGAAGACTGAAATAGCCCTCCAATATCGTGTGAATAATGGCACAGGTCACAAACCAGCACAATTTCAATCGATCACCAAATGAGAATGTAAAGCTAGGTTGAGCAGAATATATCCATGTGATCCACGCTATAAACCCAATCAGAAGAAAGAAAATTAATGGAACTAAAAATCCGTCGTTCTCGTTTGGTACAAAATGAGGCAGGTGTAGATCTACAGGGAAATAAGGATGCGAAAATTCGATCGTTTTAGACTCCATGGCTTGACATTTGTTCTTAACGTCACATGTTTAACATATCGCCTGATACTTGCGGCAACAGTGTCCACCAACTGTCATTCAGTGGTCCGTCTATGGTGGGGAATGTACATCCACTATGAGACTCCTCAGGGTTACAACCAAAATCTTAACTACTCAACTAGCATTAAAACCCTAGTAGTCTCCCTTTGATAGGCATACAGAGAGCGTTACTAGCATTACCATATACTACAGACGTAAAGCGACTTTGTAAAGTCTTTCTACGCCTGTGATATATTTGTAATGCTTGTAATGTTACAAGTATTTATTTCAATTTCGTTCACATTTTCTGCACTAACGCTCTCGGACAGTGATAGGAGGTTTAACCTTTGTAAAAAAAAAATGAGCTTTCTTCTGACAAGGTAACAAATCAATTATAAGAGCGAACTCGTTCTAACTCTGGGGGTCCGAGCATGGTTGTTTCTATAGTAACCTTTTTTATTGCTCGCCGATATATACAATCTATGTTCGAGTCTAGCATAAACATCTACAAATTATCTTAATGGACATGGAATTGTCGTTATGATTGACTGGGCTAATCCAATTCGCTAACTTGAACAAATACGATCTTGCCATTCGAAATCCAATGTTAATCCTATGGTGGTAATGAACGCTCCAATCGACAAACTATAAATTGACAAACTTAGCCCACCTTGGTTTAACGTTGAACCAACGCTGGACTGTTGACTGACGATTAGCCAAACATGCAGATAAAATGCCAATATCGGGCCAACGTCTGTGTCCGCGTTGGAACTGGTATACATAAAAAAACAGATTTATCTAGTGGTATTTGCAAATGCAATTGACAGAGTATCCACTAAATAAGGAATAAACAGACTATTTTTTATACTGACGACCGTACAGTATGAAAGTATGAAAATAGTCAGTCCGGGTTTCGGACTCCAAAATAAGGCAGACCCTGAACCCAAAATGCCGAGTGGGTGGGGGGGGGGGGGGGATTTGTTTGTATTGGCGCTTTCCATCAAAATGAGATGATTTGCGCTAAAAAATGGATGCAAGTGGCTTAAATCAATCTAGAGTTGAATAGAAGTGGGACAATTATATAAACACCAGAAGCGATGGCACCGTCGCAGATAAGTGGCTAAGGCTTGGAAAACTTTATTATGTTTTCTTGCGGGGGTCAAAATGTTGTCCATTGTTGGGTTAAAAATGCCAGCTTTGACCAAATCCTGAAAAAATAACACTCTTGCATCATTATGACGAAAACAACGAAATATAAGGTGGAAAATGGTATCGACTTCATAACATTCTGTACATAAGTCAGAGGAGCTTAGGTTAACTTTGTACAGGTAGGATTTAGTTGGCAATCTGTCTGCAAAAATTTTAGACATTCTTACTTCATTAGTTCGACTAGCAAGAGACAAACAAAAAGGTAATGTCACACAAGGATAATGGTTATAAAAAACCTGCCAGTGTCACTTTCATCCCAATGTTCTTGCCACATGGAAATAAATTTTGGTTTTATAATACAGTAAATATCAGCTAAAGACAAAGGTAAGGTCACGGATACAGTGCTTAGGTCAAGAGCCCGCTTAGCGAGCGTGTCTGCTAGCTCATTTCCTGGTAATCCAATATGAGCAGGAATCCACTCAAACGCCAGAGCAACTCCTTGAGATTTCAAAGCGGTACACAGGTGCATGATTTCATATACCAGAGGCGAGGACTTCGGAGCAGAGAATTTAAGTAAAGCTTGAAGTGAACTTAAGGAGTCGGTAAAGATGACAGCGCTCCGGGGATTGAGATCGAGCAAAAACTGCAAAGCAAGTATTATAGCATACAATTCAGAGGTGAACACCGAAATATAGTCAGATAGACGATAGAACTTGTCATAATTGAAAGATGGCACACAAAATGAGCAGCCTACTTTACCTGAATCCGGGCATTTAGATCCGTCTGTAAAGATATGTAAATGATTTAGCCAATTAGTATTAATGTGATCAATAGTACATGCCAGTGAAATATGGGGGTTGTCAGATTTTTTAATTTTAATATGTAAACCAGTAGATATGTATGGGAGAGTAAGTTCCCATGGGGGTACAGGTGGAATAAAATCCCCCTGGATTAGCAGGTTATCGATACCTAATAAGCTACAAATCTCCTTAGATCGGATACTGAAAGGAATAGATGTTACCTTATTTAAAAAAAAAGGCGTCCTAGTAAGAAGGATTCAATACATTGCCCGCAGAATTGTTTATGCTACCTTTTAATCGAATTGTGTTCAAAGCAGTGCGCAGGCGTCTGCGAATGTATAAAGGCCATTCAGAGCAAAATACTTGCAGGACACTAAGTGACGTGGAACGGACACTCCCAGTACACACACGCAAGGCCGCGCATTGGATGGAGTCCAGACGCTTCTTAACACTATCACTTGCTGAATCCAGGGCCTCGGCACTATATTCCAGACGAGACCGGATGAGGGATCTGTACAATAAAATCAAACTTTGCCTATCAGCTCCCCAGTGACGACCAGAAACACATTTCATTAGATTAAGTATTTTACGACATTTAATAACTATGTAGTCAATATGCGCTGACCAAGTAGGCAGTTTGTCAAAAATGACGCCTAAATATTTAAAGTCAGACGATATTTTGATTGAAAGATTGTTCAGTAAAATAGAGTTTGTGGAAGATGATTGAATATTCCTAGAAATGAACCATATAGCCATGTCATCTGCAAATAGACAAGAGTTTAATTTGGGAGGAAGAATAGACGGTAAATCATTGATTGCAATATTGAAAGAGTAGGAGATATGACGCTCCCCTGGGGTACGCCGTTCTCCACTGGAACTGATCTGGAGAGAACCCGACCAATACGAACCCGGATAGATCGCCCAGTGAGGAAGTCCCTTACCCATCCCAACATCTTCCCACCGATGCCAATGTCGGACATTTTTATTAAGACCCCAGTGCGCCATACCATGTCGTACGCTCTCTCAATATCAAGGAACACTGCAAAGAGATAGGACTTGGAAACGAGTGCATGCCGAATAGAATTTTCCAAAGAAACAACGTGATCAACAGTGGACCTCCGGGTTCTGAAACCACTTTGTGCTGGCGATAGAATATTGTTTTTTAATAGAAACCAATTAAGTCTAGAATTGATCATGCGTTCCATTACTTTGCATAGGGTAGAAGTTAGCGCTATAGGTCTATAGGACGATGGACTGCATGGGTCTTTTCCAGGTTTAAGTACAGGGACAATAACAGCACGTTTCCAGCTTAAAGGTAATTTCATTTTATTCCACACAGTATTATACAAAAGCAAGATCACCTGTAAGCACTGCGCAGGGAGGCGAGATATAAGGCTGTAAGGTATAGCGTCTTCCCCAGGTGAAGAATCTTTCGAGACTGATAGTGCCTGTTTTAACTCGGGCATAGTAAAGTCACAATTTATGGGCATTTCATCAAAAGCTATATTGACAAAAGGATCAGAATTTTCCACAGGTTTTTTATGAGTTACAAATTCGGGTGCATAATTATCTGAACTAGAAACAAAAGAGAAAGTAGACGCCAGTAAATTAGACTTATCCGCATTGGTAACACTATCGGTGCTACCTGATATATGAGTAGGTATAGCTCTTGGTACTTTTGCCCCGGATGGAATTAACACTGTTCCATACGGTTTTAATAGAAGTATTGCTATTAATGTTTGAGCAAAAATCACGCCAGGGATTTCTCTGTGTTTGACCAATAATACGCTTAGCGTTTGCTTTCGCTCTTTTAAATAACAAAATATCTTCAAAAAGACGAGTGCGGCGTGCACGATTTTTTGATCGTTGTCGAAATTTAATTGCCACCGAACATTCATCTGACCACCAGGGAACCGGCATTTTATTAGGACGGTTACCTTTGGAGATTGGTATGGCAACCATAGCAGCAGCATTGATGGCGTCTACAACATTAGAATTGAAAATATCCACGTCATTATCAAATATTTCAGCGTTAAGACATTTAATACATTCAGACTCATAGAGAGGCCAATTACTTTTTTTAATACACCATTTAGGAGGGGGGCGGTTATCATTAGTTTCCAAGGTTGATGAAAAAGAAACAGTTATTGGGAAGTGATCACTACCACAGGGAGAGTTCTGGTCAACAGCCCAATTAGCAGGTAAGCTGATATCAGGGGTACAAATGGAAAGATCTAGATGGGACAGATGGCCCGTGTGTGGATCCATTCGAGTTCCGCTTCCATGGTTCAAAATACATAAATCATTATCAATAAATCCCATAAGAATTTTACCGTTATGGTTACAAATAGGGCTGCCCCATAATTGACTGTGTGCATTGAAATCACCACACCAAATACTTGGACCTTGAATACAAGACATTATAGAGTTGAAATCACTAGCCTGAAGCTGGTTACATGGGTTATAAACGTTGACAATTTTGATAAATTTGCCATTCTTAAAAGCCACATTGAAGCATTGCACCTCAAGGTGTTCAAGTGGGGGGAGCTGGATTTCAGAGTACGATAATCCATCTCTAAAACAAACAGCAATGCCCCCACCATTACCAGAGAACCTATCGGCTCTATTTATAGTATATCCAGGGATTTTAAAATCTAGTGATGGTTTTAGTCTAGTTTCCTGCAGGCATATGATATCAAGCAGTATATTTAAGGTAGATATATAAAACTTAAATTCTTGACCATGGGTTCTAATTCCATTGATGTTATGATGTAATAAATTGAAAACTAAAAGGATTGACAGAGTGGCATATGTACAATATTCGGCGTACTTATACATTTAACAGGTCACTTACAAAGTCTGGGGTAGGTAAAAGAGAGGATCGGAGCTGATCGAAGTTGACAACATCGGACCCAAAGAATTTAATAGCGGAATGAAATATCTGGGCTAAGAAATCGTCGGTATTGTGCATTGAAAAATTGTCAATTAGAATTTTACTGAAAAGGGCAATTAACAGTAAGTCACAACAGTAATAGAAATATCCTCGGTCTGGGAATAGAACGAATGTGATACTTGAGTAGCTACCGACTTCATTACTGGCTTTAATAATGGGGTTTCGGGTATTACCGTATCTGAGAAGGAGGTTCGTTGTCTTTGAGTTAAATGGGCACTGGTGTGTGGTACTGAGACGGAGTTGGAGTTACACTGGACAAGGGAGCATTCTGACGGTTTGAGTTGCCTATGTTGCCATTATCATTGCATTCATTACGAACATTGCGCAAAGCCTCAGAGAATTTTCTGTAGGGGCATCCAAGATATGCCGAGGAGTGGCTTTCGGACCCACAATTTACACACCTTGGTTGATGAAGGCGATCACAATTCTCGAAGGCATGGTCCCCAGCACACCTAGGGCAAGACTGCTTCCCCCTACATTCAGAGGCAAAATGTCCAAAATGCTGGCATTTAAAACAACGAATTACAGGTGGAACATAAGGTCTTACATTAAATATTTCAAATCCAAGGGTTATTTCTGTGGGTAAGGTTTCGGATTCGAAATGCAGCAACATGCAAGTGGTTGGTACCTTATCTCTTCCCTTAAAGTGGCATGAGCTGCCAAAATTCACACTTTATTCATAAGTTCTGATCGTCACGACAGTAAGAGTCTTTAAAGGCCATCCGAAAACTAAATGATTGGCGTTGGAATGAGGAAAATACATACAGTATGTGGCCTGTACGAACCGAAAACGTGTTCGAAAAGTAAACAAAATTTAAATAACCGGGACGACCATTCATTCATTCTAAGCCAAAGTTAGTTCAAAACAATACTTTATCGAACATTTTCGAGATTAGAAGCACTACAAAGCTTCTAAATTATACGTCTTGAGAAAAATAGGCAATAATTTCTACATTCTGTTTTTACGTAAAAATATCAACATTTTGGCAGCTCATGCCACTTTAACCATTCGTTCGACTTTAGTACATTTTTTACTTTTAAGAGCTTCTAATACATCATGTGAAGTTAATTCATCTCCAACCCTGGATATTACACCCTTAACTACGGTTTGGTTAACCGGTTTACTGCATTTAATATCTCTTCCTAAAAGAGTTTTTAATTTAAGAAGCTTAATGACTTGACTGTTATCTGATCAGGTTATAAGAAATTCATGATTGTACCGGCGCTTGACGAACAGGACCGTCCCGACTGCATGTTGCAATGCTTCGCCAAACTTAATATTGTTCCATTTAGTAATAGGGAGTCCACCAGCTGAAGACATAATTACCTGGTTGTTCAGATTGTTGCTATAACCGTTATTATTGGGTAAGTGTGCGGATCTGGGGGGGGGGGGGGGGGCAGACCCTGACGCTACTTGCCGTGACTTCTTTCCGTCAGAAACATTGGAATCCACAGTATCACGACCACGCTTAGTTGAACCCCGTACTTCAATAAAATCCATAATATCTTCTTCGGGGTCAGCCATTTTGGCTCCGAAAAGTGAACCGTTCTTAGGAGAGGTTTTAAAATTTGATCTAAGCTAAGTATAGGCTAATTTATAGACTGTTAATAAAAGACAGTAGGAGAGTGCCTAGGGGCTGCTCTAGGCAAAAGGGTTGAAAAGGTGCCCAAGTTAGTGTCAGAGTCACAACATTGATACAAAGCTTACTATTCTAGTATAATACTATACAGCACCTAGTGTGCAGTAGTCTTTACTCTATCTACTCTACCACTCCACCCGCCCCGAAAAAAAAAACAAATTTTCGAACGAACAACGATTAACGATGAGATTAATACTAGTGATGTACAGATAGGTTATTCAAGGAGTGGAATAAATGTCACAAATACACAAAAAAGGGTGTATTAGCTTCAGGAATGAGGAACGGTAGGATTTGAAAACATTGGTTACCGATATATAAGAGAGAACAAAATGTTCAATATCTGCTTCAGTCTGAACTCCAGAACTCACAAAGTGAAGATCTCTCGGTTTCAAATGTGAATAATCGTTACCACTGAATCGTGTCCCTAACTCCTCTTTCAATAATCAAATGTCAGAATCAAAGTCCGAAATGCGGAGTGGACGCTTTGCTTGCCTTACATGGTCGTTCAAGTTACAGTGTTCTTCATGTTAACCTACACCAACGCTATAACCGTATAACCGTAAAAAAAGATTGACTTGCTGAAGGCGAGATACTAACTCAATAAAATTTGGTCAGATCCCATTCCAGGCGATAGCCACCTTTTCTGTATAGGATAAATGCCGAGCTACTGCCGATTATTTTTTAAGAATCGGCAGTGGCGAGGCGTTTATCCGGCTTAAACGTCAGTCTCTTTGTTTTGCCCCTGCCGATTATTTTTTAAGAATCGTCTGGTGCAATCTGAGCCTGGTGCCGTGTTACACGAAGTTCACTTCAAGTAAGGTATGATATGGTATGACTTGAGCTGTAAATATTGGGAAATAATTTGCCAAAAATATTTTTATTAGGTGTCCAAAAATATTGCCAGATTGTCAGTTCATTTATACTTGTAAAGTTGATCATATGTGGGAAAAATAAAATATTTTTTTCTGAATATTTTAGAGTGGGGATTCAATTTTACTGCAACCATTTCGCTACCCATTTCGCTATTATTTCGTTTGAATGGCGTTACGGTACAACGAATGTTTTTTAACGAAGGAAAGCATTTAACTGAGGTATTAATTTGACCAAAAAGTAAGATGCCCTTTCCCTGCATAAATCAGATTTTCTTCCAATAAAACAGTCTTTGTTCCGCTACACACCATATAAAGCAAGTCTGCTTTGTTTTAAATTTGACTGAAATCTTCACGTCTTGTTATATTGGCTTCTCTTAACTGAGCGATTTGATAAAATACGGTAATTAAAATATTCATTTATTGTATTAAAAAATATTTATTGTATTAAATATATCTACAAATTGTGTCTCCAAATGAAAACAATCATCATTTATTTACTCGTTTATTTAAAATCGTGCATATCCAACAAACTGAATCCTTAAAGCGCTCCATGAAGACAAACCGGCTGTGATGCCCTTTTATAAGACAAACATCACTCTTCATCATGGAGCAGTTATTGTTCGTTTCCAATGCGCATGTGTGGTTAATCATTTGCATGTGAAGATTGGTGTAGCTTGTTAGAGTCTGCAGACGATTCGTGAAAAATAATGGTCCGCTCGAACAATATGGTGACGTCACTGGAGACGTTTAAGAATAGATAGGTGACCTGCGCATATTGTATTGATGTAACAATCGATTCTAGATAATAATTCGAGATTGTTTTTAATTAAGGTATTGTGTGTGGTGTCTACCGATATATACTTCTTTCGGATTGAAATACTACCACTGACAAAATGCTGATCTAGATTCGCTCATATTGTATTCGGCCATCGTCGGAACCCACGATTAAAACTTACGCTCACGCTAACTTTACGTAAAAGGGGAGCTTGTCGAGAATTTAACCCTGGGTATCCTAGGATGGTATTCGACGAGTTTTTGCATGTCTTCCCATCTAATTCAAGCAATCATTCAGACATGTTTCGATTCTTGATTAACTTGATGAGCAATGGATGGAAGACTAATATCGGACAAGGAGACTATGGCTGAACTGAACGAATGCTGGATAGCATATATATCTTCGGTATATTTGACATTGACCTGCCAGGTACTCGTCGAAGGTCGGATGTTCCCTCCGGGCAGTGAGCCCGGTTTCCTCCCCCACTAAACCTGACAACGCCGCCAAATAAGTGAAATAATCCTGCGTGTGGCGTAAAACATCAATCGATCAATCTTTATTCGACATTAATCCGATTACCTGATGTTGAACTGATTTGTTTTATGACAATGCGAACTTTACTCTCCCCAGCTTTCCTATCTTCAGTGGGCCAAAACAATTCAGAAATGACTTAAGCACTACCACAGTGTCTTCATCAGGATTCAGGGGCCTCGATGGTCCAGTGTGTTAGAGTGGTTGCCCCTCAGTCCGACACAGACCTTCCATCGACGAGGCGAAGGTTCGAATTCCACTCAGACCAAATAAAAAATTTTGAAATGTCTGAGTGGATTTTTAACTCGGTCGCCGTATGTGGAAGAGTTGCTAGGTACAGGCCGAAGGTCGGGGTTTCCTCCGGGCAATGAGCCCAATTCCCCCCCCCCCCCCCACTTAACCTGGCAACGCCGCCATATAAGTGAAATAATTTTGAGTGCGACGTAATCCTTTTAAGGCTTTTCCTTCCATTTTCAAAAAGATTTAAAAAGTTGTCATACATGTAGTGCATACCAGTTTCACGCTACACACGGCTCAACCTTAGTACCGCCATTTTGGCAATTTGCAGCGGACACATTCTCAGCCAAATTGTGGTATTGTATGGTCCACATATTGTTGAATGTTTTACACCATGGTTTCATGGTCTCACTTGTAAAGTACATGTTCTTAAACAATGTTAACGCAACATAAGTTGTATCCGAAATCTATGAATGGGGAAGTGTGAAACGTCCCATTACACCATATCCAGGACACTGGCCACCGTTAGCCTGCTTATATTACATTATGTGACGTTTATGCACGGTAGATTTTGAAATTGTCTACGGTTGCCCAATGCTTAAGTTCCCTTTCCTCGGCCGCTGTGGAGGTGTCAAGCCGAATTTGAACATCGGACAAATTTTGGCTCACAGGCAATTTCATTATGCGAGTAATCTGGGCTTTGAAGAATTCGGACAAAAAAATCTTCAGTCGCGCTGTGTTAAAACTGCTCTACTTTTAAGGTGATTAAAAGGCGTGTTTTTTTTATCACGTAACCAGCATTAACGCCGTGACCGAATGACATAGAAAAAAACAACATGGCTTTCAAGCAACAAACTTGGAAGATTTGCAATTTTTACCTAAAATAAAGTTTTTTTAACAATCTTCGGGTACCTCCTCTGCATATCAAGCACAGTCTTGTAAACACTGATTCCTTATTGTATGTGAACGAGTTACATTTGAGTTTTTGACGGAATTTCTTATCCACGTAACCAAATGACGTTAGTAAGACATAATAGTCAAATAACACGCCAAAAGGCTACTTAGATGTTTCAAGTTTAAGAAAAGCTAAAACGACACATTTCGTTTTAGATTTGTACAGAATATTACCCCAGCTAGTTGTACGGATTCCGGTTACTGTGTATAATTGAAATGTTATAAGGAAAACAGATGGACGTATTTGACACGGTTGTTCATAGGATAACCAGATGCCTTGATGTAACAGCAGAGAATAGTATACTATGCTGTACATTATCAACCACAGTGCTTAAATGAACTTTAAAAACACCTGAAGAAGTTTTAACATGAATTTCACTGTGATAAAAAGTCTCGTAAAATCAACAAAACAGAATTTATCGTCAAAAAGGTGTCAAAAAGATGTGAAAAGTTTAGCTGTTCAAGTTGCAATTAGAATGTCCCGCTAATATTGGCCGTGAATGTCTCGGCAGGTAATAAATGTACGAAAACACCTGGTCGTCATCAATCCGTGCGTCCTCTTCTGTACGACTCGGATTGGGTATCATCTTTCACACAACGCACCCACTCTTCAGATAGTTTTGGATCTTTCTTATCCCCATACGTCCAAGATCATCACTTGTCGATCCATTTTCTAAACTCAATTCTGAGGCAGAAGGAAGCTCGCTTTCCAAGTAAGGCAGTAACTGCTCGTCGTCTTAATCATAGGTGATGTAGATGTAGAAAACCAGGCCCCTCTGGCAATATCAGCCAAGATCAGTCGGAGTAGGCTATGTGTGCTGAACTCATCGGAAAAACCGTGGAATTTCTTCATGATACAGAGTTCAAATCCCACTCGGTCCAACAAAAAAAAAATGGAAAATTTTCTGACTGGGTTTTCACTGGAACGACCTCTGTGGGATGGTTGTCAGGTCATGGGTTTCCTCCGGGCATAGAGCCCGGTTTCCTCCCACAATAAAACTGGTAACGCCGTCATGTAAGTGAAATAATCTCGAGCGCGGCGTAAAACACCAATCAATCAATCAATCAGGATACAGAAAACCGCCTACTGTTTTTAAAGTGACATGAGCTGCCAAAATGTTGATATTTTGACGTTAAAACAGAATGTTGAAATTATTGGCTATTTTTCTCAAGACGTATAATTAAGAAGCTTTTTAGTGCTTCTAGTCTCGAAAATGTTCGATAAAGTATTGTTTTGTATGGATTTTCCTCATTCCAATGCCAGTCATTTAGTTTTTCTATGGCCTTCAAAGCCTCTTACTGTCGCGACAATCAGAAATTATGAAAAAAGTGTCAATTTGCCAGCTCATGCCACTTTAATGTAAACAATATTCTGGCTTTTCGCGGAAAGTGAATACTTTAAGTATTTCTTGCTTGGAGTAAATAATTCAGGAATGTAGAATGACATTGATGGCAATGGGCCTATGCCGTGACAGTTTCATAACACAGCGGCTGCTTACGTTTGATGTTATTTTTATCCTGCAATTCATATGTAATAAAGCTTTAGGTGATTCTAAGGCAAAATTACCAGTTTTATTCCCTCTGTCCATACAAATATTAATTGATTGATAACATGCTGTGGTTGACTTGACAGTGTTTAGAACATATGCACCGAATTTCGAATGAAATATGTCCATATCATCTAACCGGAATTGTACATATATTTATATGTACATGAAAACTCAACTGAACACAATGTGAACAGTAATTGTTATAAGCTATTGGTCAGATGTCCAACTGTTTTCTTACATTTTTGATTTTCATGGCAATAACTGGGGTTGAAGGTCATGGAAAAACAAAATGATTGATGTTGGAATGAGAAAGTCTATAAAATCTGAGTTCTGTACAAACTGAAACAATCTTCCACAAGTTAACAGAATTAAATAACTGGGACGACGATTCATTCTAACGTACATCCTGGGGACTCACTTACTAGTGAAAAAACTTTAAAATTTTACTTTGAGAAAAATAATTGATAGTTACAAACAAATTTTTACATGTTTACAACATTTTGGCAGCTCATGCCACTTTAAACTTTTGTCAGCTTATGCCACACATTCAAAATATTGACTTGTGAAAAGGTCCATTCAGAAATGAAGTTATAAATATACAAACCTCATTCTGGTATTTTGAGGGAACATTTTTTAAATTTATTGCTTGTGGTGATAAAATCTTGGACATGTCTTCCAATCTGATCTTTTTAGGCTGAAATCAAACCAAAAGCCCAGACATTATTCAAGCCTAAATCACATTGATTTACCAAATTTTGAAATAATAAACATGAACAGTAAAATGAAATAGAATTGAAATACATGTATTCACACCTCTGATTTAGAAGGAACAGATCCATCCTTTAATCTGACTTGTTGACCACTTCGGTCAAAACAATCTTCATGGAAGTGGCTGCTGCAAACTAAAGCCCATGGAGATGGCTGTTGTTCTCTACCACATTCTTGAATCCATTGGCTATGGCGCTCCCCTTCAGTATCTTTGTTTGGAAAACTAAATGCAAAACATAATATGAGACTCTCGGATAAATTTATATTATCGGATACAACAAAAAAATTGCTATTGACGTAAACATAGGCCCTACCAGGTGAAAAGATGGTTCTTGAAAGAATATATTACACCTAAGTTAATATCTTATCTTACTTCAGTTTCTCCATTTATAATTTCAGACATTTATTTATCTTCCTGACCAGCAAGTAAGTAAAAGAGGATGAGACACATGTCCTATGTGGCTAACATTTATTTATACTAGAGGCTACCTCGTAACGTACTTTTACTTTTGTTTTAGTTTAACTGCTGTAGACATTTAACTGTGTTGAGTATGAATTAAAAAAAATGAGGTTGGTCATTTAAAGGAGTGAAAAGGAAAAATAATAAGGTAAACTATGACTGATTGATATGTGTTTTACGCTGCACTAATCATAAATTTCATTCATTCATTCACTCAAAGTCTGAATGATTCAGCGTTACCGCTGTTAGTGTCACTTCTATAATTAAATGATTATGTTTGTGTGCTTTTATCTCGACTTACCTGTGAAACGTAATTCCTTTTTGCTTGGAAATTGAATCTCTATACTCAGCACAGGTTGCAAAAAAACAGTGCGAGCCACGACGTTTTCTGTTTTCCGACAGTGACATTTTGACAGCTCATGTCAACATAAACAAACGCCGTCTGCACGAGAAACGGAATTGCGCATGTCAAAAATCACTTAGCAAGATGGCGGACTTTTATGCCGTATGTCGCTTTTCATTGGCCAATCTAGTTATTATAAGATATCTATGGCTTATGGGCTGAGTTGTTCAAAAGTGTATTAGGCTTAATACCGGTCTAAATGACGTCGCGTTACAAAGAAATTCAATTGTTACGCGACGTCATTTAGACCGGTATTAAGTCTAATACACCTTTGAACAACCCAGCCATGGAGAGCGTTATAAGCATTACCATTTACTACAGACGTAAAGCGACTTTGTAAAGTCTTTCTACGCCTGTGATATATTTGTAATGCTTGCAATGCTACTTGTATTTATTTCAATTTCGTTCATATTTTCTGCACTAACGCTCTCTGACAGTGATAGGAGGTTTAACCTTTGTAAAAAAATGAGCTTTCTTCTGACAAGGTAGCAAATCAATTATAAGAGCGAACTCGTTCTGGGCTAATCCAATTCGCTAACTTGAACAAATACGATCTTGCCATTCGAAATCCAATGTTAATCCTATGGTGATACCCGGTAATGAACGCTCAAATCCGATAATCGACAAACTGTAAATTGACAAACTTAGCCCACCTTGGTTTAACGTTGAATCAACGCTGGACTGTTGACCGACGATTAGCCAACCATGCAGACAAAATGCCAATATCAGGCCAACGTATGTGTCTGCGCTGGAACTGGTATACACCAAAAACCGGACTTATCTAGTGGTATTTGCAAATGTATTTGAAATTTTAGTACCCGCTAAATAAGGAATAAACAGACTAGTTTTATACCGACGATCGTACATCATAAAACGATCGTCAGCATAAAAAATAGTCAGTCCGGGTTTCTGACTCCAAAATAAGGCAGACCCTGAATCCGAAATGCCGAGTGGACGCTTTGCTTGCCTGACATGGTCGTTCAAGTTACAGTGTTCTTCATGTTAACCTACACCAACGCTACAACCGTAAAAAAAAAAAGATTGACTTGCTGAAGGCGAGACACTAACTCAATAAAATTTGGTCAGATCCCATTCCAGGCCATAGCCACCTTTTCTGAATAGATAGGTGACCTGCGCATATTGTATTGATGTAACAATCGATTCTAGATTGTTTTTAATTGAGGTATTGTGTGTGTTGCTTACCGATAGATATTTCTTTAGGATTGAAATACTACCACTGACAAAATGCTGATCTAGATTCGCTCATATTGTATTCGACCATTGTCGGAACCCACGATTAAAACTTACGCTCACGCTAACTTTACGTAAAAGGGGAGCTTGTTGAGAATTTAACCCTGGGTATCCTAGGATGGTATTCGGCGAGTTTTTGCATGTCTTCCCATCTAATTCAACCAACCATTCAGACATGTTTCGTTTCTTAATTAACTTAATGAGCAATGGATGGAAGACTAATGTCGGACAAGGAGACTATGGCTGAACTGAATGAATGCTGGATATATATATATATATATATATATATATATATCTTTATATTTGACATTGACCTGCCAGGTACTCGTCGAAGGTCGGATGTTCCCTCCGGGCAGTGAGCCCGGTTTCCTCCCCCCACTAAACCTGACAACGCCGCCAAATAAGTGAAATAATCCTGCGTGTGGCGTAAAACATCAAACTTTCAATCTATATTCGACATTAATCCGATTGTCAGATGTTGAACTCACCACATACTGTCGGTAAACATTTGTTTTATGGCAATGCGAGCTTTACGACTCTCCCCAGTTTTACTATCTTCAGTGGGCCAAAACAGTTTAGAAATGACCTCAACACTACCACAGTGTCTTCCTCAGGATTTAGGGGCCTCTGTGGTCCAGTGTGTTAGAGTGGTTGTCCCTCAGTCCGACACAGACCTTCCATCGATGCGGCGAAAGTTCGAATTCCAATCAGACAAAATACAAAATTTAGAAATGTCTGAGTGGATTTTTCACTCGGTCGCCGTATGTGGATGAGTTGTCAGGTACCATGCGAAGGTTGGGGATTTGTCTTCCCCCACTAAACCTGGCAACGCCGCCATATAAGTGAAATAATCTAGAGTGCGACGTAAAACATCAATCAATCCATCAGTTCTCATTTGCGGTAATGACCTTATCCTGTAAAGGCTTCTTTCCATTTTCAAAAAGATTTAAAAAGTTGTCATAGTGCATACCAGTTTCACGCTACACACGGCTCAACCTTAGTACCGCCATTTTGGCAATTTGCAGCGGACACATTCTCAGCCAAATTGTGGTATTGTATGTCCACATACCCCGACAGGATGAATTGTTGAATGTTTTACACCAAGGTTTCATGGTCTCACTTGTAAAGTACATGTTCTTAAACAATGTTAACGCAACATAAGTTGTATCCGAAATCTATGAATGGGGAAGTGTGAAACGTCCCATTACACCATATCCAGGACACTGGCCACCGTTAGCCTGCTTATATTACATTATGTGACGTTTATGCACGGTAGATTTTGAAATTGTCTACGGTTGCGCTATGATTAAGTTCCCTTCCCTCGGCCGCTGTGGAGGTGTCCAGCAGAATTTGAACATCGGACAAATTTTGGCTCACATGCAATTTCATGATGCGAGTAATCTGGGCTCTGAAGAATTCGGACAAAAAAATCTTGGTCGCGCTGTGTTAAAACTGCTCTACGTTTAAGGTGATTAAAAGGCGTGTTTTTTTTATCACGTAACCAGCATTAACGCCGTGACCGAATTACATAGAAAAAAAAAACACCTTGGCTTTCAAGCAACAAACTTAGAAGATTTGCAATTTTTACCTAGAATAAAGTTTTTTTTATCAATCTTCGGGTACCTCCTCTGCATATCAAGCACAGTCTTGTAAACACTGATTCCTTATTGTACGTGACAGAGTTACATTTGAGTTTGTGACGGAATTTCTTATCCACGTAACCAAATGACGTTAGTAAAACATAATAGTCAAATAACACGCCATAAGGCTACTTAGATGTTTCAAGTTTAAGAAAAGCTAAAACGACACATTTCGTTTTAGATTTGTACAGAATATGATCCCAGCTAGTTGTGCGGATTCCGGCTACTGTGTATAATTGAAATGTTATAGGGAAAACAGATGAAGGTATTTGCCACGATTGTTCGTAGGATAACCAGATGCGTTGATGTAACAGCAGAGAATAGTATACTATGCTGTACATTCTCAACCACAGTGCTTAAATGAACTTTAAAAACACCTGAAGAAGTTTTAACGATGAATTTCACTGTGATAAAAAGTGCACAAGTTTCGTAAAATCAACACAACAGAATTTATCGTCAAAAAGGTGTCAAAAAGATGTGAAAAATTTAGCTGAAAAAATGAAGTTCAATTCAGTTGCAATTAGAATGTTCCGCTAATATTGGCCGTAAATGTCCCAACAGGTAATTAATGCACGAAAACACCTGGTCGTCATCAATCAGTGCGTCCGCTTCTGTACGACTCGGATTTGGTACCATCTTTTACACAACGCACCCACTCTTCAGATAGTTTTGGATCTTTCTTATCCCCATACGTCCAAGATCATCACTTGTCGATCCATTTTCTAAACTCAATTCTGAGGCAGAAGGAAGCTCGCTTTCCAAGTAAGGCAGTAACTGCTCGTCGTCTTAATCATAGGTGATGTAGATGTAGAAAACCAGGCCCCTCTGGCAATTTCAGCGAAGATCAGTCGGAGTAGGTTATGTGTGCTGAACTCATCGGAAAAACCGTGGAATTTCTTCATGATGCAGAGTTTGAATCCCACTCAGTCCAACAAAAAAAAAAATGGAAAATTTTCTGACTCGGTTTTCACTCGAACGACCTACATTGTAGGTGGGATGGTTGTCAGTTACCACCGGAAGGTCGTGGGTTTCCCCCGGGCATAGAGCCCGGTTTCCTCCCACAATAAAACTGGCAACGCCGTCATGTAAGTGAAATAATCTCGAGCGCGGCGTAAAACATCAATCAATCAGGATACAGAAAACTGCCTACTGTTTTTAATGTAAACAATATTCTGGCTTTTTGCGGAAAGTGTGCCTTAAAGTATCTCTAGCTGGTAGTAAATAGTTCAGGAATGAATTGACATTGACAATGGATCTATGCCGTGACAGTTTCATAACACAGTGGCTGCTTACGTTTGATGTTATTTTTATCCTGCAATTCATATATGATAAAAAGGCTTTAGGTGATTCTAAGGCAAAATTACCAGTTTTATTCCCTCTGTCCATACAAATATTAATTGATTGATAACATGCTGTGGTTGACTTGACAGTGTTTAGAACATATGCACCGAATTTCGAATGAAATATGTCCATATCATCTAACCGGAATTGTACATATATTTATATGTACATGAAAACTCAACTGAACACAATGTGAACAGTAATTGTTTGTAAATGAAAGGAAAGGTAATTGCAATCTATCAACCATATATGTATATTGTGTCACTGTTTTATTCAAGTGGCATGATCTGCCAAAATTCTTCTATTTGGACAGTTTGTCAGTGTGTTTCCGGGAGTTTATGCTGTGAAATATATTTCGTGACCAACAGATCTATACTGCTATTCCTGCCAGTGAAGTTTGTGGGTTTTCGGACTACAGTTTTCTTGCTCGGAACTGTTAGTGCTTAGTTTGTAAAAGTAAGTCATTTTGATATGTTTTTTTTCTCTCACTTTTTCGTCAATATTTGTCCTATTTATGTTACTCAACTGGTCTAATATACAAAAAACTGTACATAAAATATGTTGGTATTTTGCTATTTCATTTATTGTTTTGCTTCTAACAATTCTTCATTGCATTGAACCTATGTGGGATGGTTGCCAGTTACGAGCGGCAGGTCGTGGGTTTCCTCCGGGCACAGAGCCCGGTTTCCTCCCACAATAAAACTGGCAACGCCGCCATATAAGTGAAATAATCTTGAGCGCGGCGTAAAACACCAAACAATCAATCAATCATTGCATTGACTGTGAACTCTGGAATATACGAGTTACATTTTTCAACCCGATTCGCTTCCCTACGTAAGCTTGAGTGCGGTGTAAAACAACAATCGATCAATCAATCGATCAATCAACCCAGTTGTTTGGAATGCTATTTAATTTGAATTACATTTCTCTGTTTATTATTATTTGGAGTGTTATCTTTCGGCCTGCTAACTTTTATCAATATAACAGTCATTTGTGTGATTTGTGAATTATTTAATCTGGGCAAAAGAGATTATCAGTGTGTTTCCAGGATTATATTCTGTGAAATATATGTTCTGTGATCATCGGATCTATACTGCTATATCAGTTGTGACGTTTCGGACTATAGTTTTCTATCTCGAAACTGTAAGTTCTTAGTATGTATATGTTAGCCATTTTAATGTTTTTTCTGCTGGTTGTATAATATAAATTTTGCTTGTAAGTAAGTTACAATGTTTTTTTTAATATAAATCAAAATGTGTACATACAATCGGCTGGTCTTTGCTGCTTCTTCGTTAGTTATTTTGCCTCCTTACATATAGTGGGGTTTTGAGCTAACTCATGCAAAGAATGAATGAACGTTCGTCTCGGTTATTTAAAGTGGTATGAGCTGCCAAAATTTAAGCTTTTTTCATAATTTCTGATCGTCACGACACTAAAAGGCTTTAAAGGCCATCGAAAAACTAAATGATTGGCATTGGAATGAGGAAAATCTATACAGTATGTGGCCTATACGAACCGAAATAGTGTTCGAAAAGTTAACAAAATTTAAATAACCGGGACGCCTATTCATTCATTCTAAGGCAAAGTTAGTTCACAACAATACTTTATCCTATATTCTCGAGACTAAAAGCATTAAAAAGCTTCTGAATTATAAGTCTTGAGAAAAAATAGCCAATCATTTCAACATTCTGTTTTAACATCAAAATATCAATATTTTGGCAGCTCATGTCACTTTAAATTTTGTTGAATTTTCGGACACTGTTTCGCTTCTTATTGCTGACTGGGTTTTCTACTCGAACGACCTATGTGGGATGGTTGCCAGTTACCAACGGATGATCGTGGGTTTCCTCCGGGCATAGAGCCCGGTTTCCTCCCACAATAAAACTGGCAACGCCGCCATATAAGTGAAATAAAACACCAAACAATCAATCAATCAATCAACCAATCGCTTCTTACTGGTCTTAGCATGTAAGGGTTGTCCTCGTTCCATCTAGTTTTTCTATGATCACCAGTCCCTCCCATTATCGTGACATTCAAAATTGATAAAAAAGTGTGAATTTGGCAGCTCAAGCCTCTTTAAAGTTGCATGAGCTGCGAAAATTCAGACTTTTTTCATAATTTCTGATCGTCACGACAGTAAGTGGCTTTGAAGGCCTTGTAAAAACTAAATGATTGGCGTTGGAATGATTGATTGATTGTTTGGTGTTTTACGCCGCACTCAAGATTATTTCACTTATATGGCGGCGTTGCCAGTTTTATTGTGGGAGGAAACCGGGCTCTATGCCCGGAGGAAACCCACGACCTTCCGCTGGTAACTGGCAACCATCCCACATAGGTCGGGCGTTGGAATGAGGAAAATCCATACAGTATGTGGCCGGAATGGTGTTTGAAAAGTAAACAAAATTTAAATAACCGGGACGACTATTCATTCATTCTAAGCCAACGTTAGTTGAAAGTAATACTTGATCGTACATTCTCGAGGCTAGAAGCACTAAAAAGCTTCTGAATTATACGTCTTGAGAAAAATAGCCGATAATTTCAACATTCTGTTTCAACGTCAAAATATCAACATTTTGGCAGCTGATATGAACCCGCGCCGCATCGATGGAAGGTTTGTGTGGGACTGAGAGACGATCACTCTAACCCACTTGACCACCAAGGCTCCCTGTGACGTTTGAACCCTATAGTCCAAATCACATCTTTTAAAGAAATTTATATAAGTGAACGGACCGTTTGTTTTACTGTAAAGACACGCATGCGCTCTGTCGGTTTCGTATCAATTGTAAATAAGGCAAGTGATGACCAAAGAAAAAACACATAAAATCTCAGATTTATCGACTGCAGGTAACACTTACATCAACAGTCAAAACCAAAAATGACATTTTACACACTGGGTATAGAAATACACACAATATAGAAAGAAAAAATATTGAAAAAAATACATGATATACAAAAATAAATCTATGAGGTAAATGGATAAATATATACATGGAAGTAAAATGTGTAAAAAATCAAACTTATTAAAACGAACGGATTTCAACGTCTACGAATGGCGAGCTTGGGGATGCGAAATATTTTGCGGCTATATATATATATTTATGAACACTGTATATATCTGGTGGATTTATGATTTTAGGAGCACAAAGAGCCTCCCAATAAACTTGCCTAAAAATAATTTTAAAAAAATTAAACTTGAAAATTACGAAATGAAGGAAACCCAACGATAATGTTACCCTCTTTTTGATCGATCGGTTAGTGTTCGAACTTCATTTTAACGTACGCTTTTGAGTCACTTTTTAGACATTTTGTCGTTTTAATTTCTAATATCCCCGTTATCCGTCAATCTGATGCGATATCTATATGTATTGATCGTGCAAGCCCCCCAAAGGAGCCCTTTTTGACAGGGGCAATTTTCAAGACATCAAAGGCAACCATGCAATGTAAATTATAACAATTTTACTGGACAACTGAGAATTGGAATACTCTTTGATTGGAGGAAAATGACATGGATTTAATTAACATGTACGTTAAGAATACAATATCGGGTTTCTTCCTCGGCCTTCAGTCTAGTGTAATTGATGTCTTATATAAAATGTAACCAACACTTAACCGGAGCGAAGAAATATAAAGAGCCGAGCACTTGATGGGATTATACGCTAACGACTTGAAACTGTTACTGGTCACATCAGCAACTGCAAACAGGTAAGTTCTATTGGTCCTACTCGAGAAAGACATTATCGTGCCCTTGCTGTGTTTTAAACATGAATCGAATGTGACAGTCTATTTCTGTGTTAGAATTTTATTTGTTTGTATTCCATTCAATTTCTTTATTTTTTTTAATTTGTACTGAAGTTGAATTCATTTCGAATTAAGTCGAGATGTGTTTACTTGACCTGGCATTATGCTGACTCCTGATAAAATAGTTTTATTTAAAATGACATGAGCTGCCAAAATTCCCCCCTATCTCATAGTTTCTGATCTTCACGACAGTAAGAGGATTTGAAGGGCATCGAAAAACTAAATGATTGGCGTTGAAATGAGGAAAATCCATATAGTATGTGGCCTGTACGAGCCGAAAACTTGTTCGAAAAGTAAACAAAATTTAAATAACCATTCATTCATTCTAAGAGAGAGTTAGTTCAAAACAATACTTTATCGCACAGCATTTTCGAGACTAGAAGCACTAAAAAGCTTCTGAATTATACGTCTTGAGAAAAATAGCCAATAATTTCAACATTCTGTTTCAACGTCAAAATATCATCATTTTGGCAGCTCATGCTACTTTTGGAAGACATAATTTCAAATAGAAACGAAATAATACGCATAGCTTATCAGTTACCCAGTCAAGCGGACTCTTATATTGATCACAGAGGTCAATAAGATCAAAATTAAACTTTCAAAGCGGTCATTTTTGTCTTGTAGGGATCACTGGCAAATCCCTATGCATATGCATAAACTTCGATAGCAGCCGTCCAAATATTTTAACGGTAAGTGACCCTCATGCTAATAAAAAGAGACCGAAGTATATCATTCTGTGGTTTATCGCCATTTTCTCCGTATTGCTTGTATATTCATAAACTTTTTTCTGAAAAGACTAAACGATGTTTCTGTCAAAGTCCCTCATTTCATTTATCAGTGACAAAGCTCTCGACGAATGATCAATAAAGTCTTAGTCTGCCCGTAAGGCTATCTGTTTTGTTTTTTATGTCGAAGCAAATAAACCCTGAAATATTTGGAACAGCTAGGCGATCGACGATTTCATCAAATGTTTTCAATCAAACTAGATTTACGGAATGCAGAACACATTTTAGGCGCCAACGTTAGAAATTTTTATCATTTTTGTTTAGGTGGATTTTCTCTTTATCACCGTATGGTAGAGATTTGCCAAGTACGCTATTCGCCCACGGTCGGGTGTTTTCTGCAGGAAAAAAGCCCGTCTTCCTCGTTCCTGAACCTTCGAACGCCGTCATATACATGAAATAATCTTAATGGCGATGAAAGACGCCAATTAATCAATTATACATGAGAACTGATCTCGGCCCATTAAAGAAGCTCTATCAATATTTGATAAATCTGAGTTATTTTTAACACTAAATATACCTACTGCAATGTGTGTGTTAGCTGCGTAGAGACTCATGTACTCCGCATTGTATAAATATAAAGACAAACGGATTCCTAGTTACAGCTTTTAAATGAAATATGTCGGAGAAATTCGCGTTGCAAATTCAAGCTAAGTCTTAACTATCCTTAATCTCAACTACCTTTCGGCTTTTACAGCCTATTATATCTTTGAAACATTCTTCTTTTCACTGAACCAGTTAATTTCTTCGAAATCCGTTGTTAAACTGTTAAATCGCTCTTTGTAAAGCAGAGCATAAAAATTGGCCTAATGAGGTTACACGAGTTATCTCACCCTTCTATTGGCGGTTTAATGTGTGGCTCTACCTGACAGGCAAGTAAGTAAAACAGGATGGAGACACACGAGTGCGGCGAACTGATTCCGAGCTTTCGGTACGACGACGGTAAATGGCTTATGGCTACACGTGACTGTAGCTACGCGATGCAACTAAAATAGCAGTGTGAGAGGATTTTTAAAGAAATCAATAAGAATGGGCGAAAGTGCTAAACTGGATCAATAAAAAGGGGTTAAAATTGCAATATTAACATCGCGACACAGTCTGCGGCCCTTTCTACTTTGACACAGAACTGAGAAATAATTCCCAATTTTCATGAAGTGCTAATCAAGGACTTTTATTTTTTGCTTTTTGAGGAATGTTCGTTAAAGGGGCATGAGCTGCCAAAATGTTGATATTTTGATGTTGAAACAGAATGTTGAAATTATTGGCTATTTTTCTCAAGATGTGTAATTCAGAAGCTTTTTAGTGCTTCTAGTCTCGAAAATGTACGATAAAGTATTGTTTAGAACTAACTTTGACTTAGAATGAATGAATGGTCGTCCCGGTTATTTAAATTTGTTTACTTTTCGAACACGTTTTCGGTTCGTACAGGCCACATACTGTATGGATTTTCCTTATTCCAACGCCAATCATTTAGTTTTTCGATGGCCTTCAAAGGCTCTTACTGTCGTGACGATCCGAAATTATGAAAAAAAGTGTGAATTTTGGCAGCTCATGCCGCTTTAAGATAGCTTCAACAGTAGCAAAAACGTACTGAAAAAACGAAACATTTTCACCGCGGTTTCTCTTGTGATTTGACAGTTTACATGCGTTTTTCGACTTTCTCTGCAAATCATTTTACTTAAAGGTATGATTCTTATGATACAAGCTTGATTTTCATCTACATACGGAATCAAGTACCTTCCAGACATAGTGCTGAAACTGTGTATGCTTGACAACCATGATAAGTAATGGATCAAGATTACAATTTGCTCTGCTTTTTTACTGAAATAACTTTTTTCGGACTTTTGCCAAACGCTTTCGGGGAATTTTCTTAAATTTCATAATTCCACTGTGAATTATAGAGCATTTTTCTTCTATTTGGCAGATATAGTATTACTTTTAACCGACCTTACCGATTATGGAAATTTTCCCGAAATTTACAAAAATATGCATTTAATTTACAGTAGGGGGTATGTATGGCTATGCAATAGGAATTTTTTTTCCTTCGTCTGTTTTTGCATCGCTGCTCGTTATTGCCTAGTTTTTATTAGAATGTTTGCATATACAATGTACATATGATTGATTGATTGGTGTTTTACTTTGGCTTATTTGACTTATATGGCTATGTTAAGTGGTGGAAGAAACCGGTCTCTTAGCTTAGAGGAAACCACCGTCCTTCTGTGAGTATCTGACACATGGCGATTGAGCGAAAAAACAAACAAATTTGATTACATTTTTTTTTCTCTGAGTAGGATATATACATATAAGAAATATATTGTTTTCATAATTTATCTAGCACTTACATGCCCAATATTCTTGGTATTGAATACAATGACAAAACCTTTTTCCGTTGTAGGCGTGATGATTATCGAAGAACCAGTGACGTTCTGGACCCGGATTGTAATATTGGCTTTGATATTTATATTGGGTTTACCTGCTAATACCATAGCAATTTTTATTACTGGTCGCTTCTTCCGACAACAAAGTATCAACGGAATAGCATACCTTCACTTGGCCTGTGTGGATTTCGTGATCTGTTTTATTTACGCCCCTCTGGCTTTATACCTCGAGTTTTCTGTTTTTTTCAGTTTACATAATGACATTGGAAAGGAGTACCGAGAAACGCTGTTCTTTATAAACAAGAAAATAAATGCTCGAATTTTCGTGTTTATTATTTTGACATCCCAGCTGACGTTAATAGTTATAGGCATCATGCGTTGTTGGCGAATTTTCCATCCCTTTAAACAGGTTAATCGCTGGGCCATGTTGGTGTCTCTATTAGTCCCTGATACACTGGTCGTTATTTTTGTTGGCATATTTCAAAAGTCCCCGCGAATGTACCTTGAAATGACCGGGAACTTTTCGCTAGATGGGCCCTCAACCTATCCTGGAGAGAGTAACATCACGGCACCAGAAACCATCGATCATGACGACACTTTGAATATAAGCAACTCGGATTTTGTTTTAAGAGGGAAAACAAAAACGGAGAAATTCGCCTTGGCGGAGTCATTGGTTATGTACACAGTATCTGTAACAGTTGTCGTGCTGGTAATATGTTATACACTGATCGGCATTAAATTACAAAAAAGTTTTAAGAAATTGGACAAGGATTTGCAGATGACCGGAATCCAAAATCTAAGCTACCAGCGCTTTCTACAACGACAATCGAATCATCTGAAGACACAAGCCATTCTTGTATTAACCCTGCTAATAACGTCATTACCGAGTATTGTCATTCCAATTTCGGGATTGGAGTTGACGTTCGTCATGAGACGCCTTCGCTCCACCATTTTGTCACTTGGTAGCGCCATTAACCCATTTGTCTACAGCCTTATGACCAGGCGCAACCGAGAAGAAATATTACGCTTGATTGCATGTAACCAAGCTCATTCTAAAAAGTGATCGAATAGAAATCGTGACAGTTTAGTAAAGAACGACTAACAAATCCGGTCTGAGAATTACATGTATATATTTTGAACCGCAACAAAAACGTCACTCCTTTTAGGATATTGATAATCAGTGAATTTCAAATTTCAAAACACACTTATCAACGGAATGATTCCCAATTTGACATGATTGATCATCATCATTGGTAGACAAATGTTAGCGAATTTTAAGTGAAAGTGAGGAGAGGTGGCGCCACAGTGCGACCCGGAAGTCAATGTGTATGGCCACCAGGGGCGTTGGTTACAGCGTTGCATCGTCTGAACATTAAGTGGATGAGACGGTTGATAAAGATGATAGAAACTTGGCCCCAAACTCTGGGATACGCCTGAGCGAGTTCAGCTGCAGTTGTCGGCCTTGGCCGCACGAGAGTGAGCCTCCTCCGAATCTCGTCCCACAAAATGTTGTACATATTATATGGTGAATAAACAAACAAACAAGTGTTCTATCGGATTTAAGTCTGGACTGAGAGCAGGCCATTGAAGAGTCTGTATGTTGTTTTGACGGAGCAAGTCTCTCGTTACTCTGGCAGTATGGGCTCGTGCGTTGTCTTGCTGGAAGACATGATTTCCATGGCGGGTAAAATGGGGCACGATAAAGGGTCTCGGCGCCTGATCGATGTAGCGGGCACCTGTTACACCATTTCCTCTACCAGGACCAACATTCTGAAACACCACAGGGCCTAGTTTTTGATTCAGTACTATAGCACCCCATACCACAATGCTGGAATCTTCCCACGCGTCTCTTTCCAGAACACACTCATATGCAAGACGCTCCCCTCGTCTACGCCACACTCCTATTCGCCCATCAACCGTCGAGATGCAATATCGGCTTTCACCGGAGAAGACTACAGTTTTCCACTCCCAGTGACGCCAATTCCGATGCTGTGTGGCCCATTGGAGACGAGCGCGGCGATGTCGAGCAATGAGGAACTGAGGATCGGACCCCTGTAAGGCCTGTGACATCTGACATTTGCCCGCCTCAAACGCCTGCGCACCGTGTCGTCGCTGATCGTCGTTGGTGAATGGTTGTCCTTGCAGTTGTTGACGGACAATCTGTCGATCTTGCCTCAACGTTGTTACAGGGGGTCTTCCACTACAAGGACGGTCTGTCGTGCTTCCAGTGGCTTGAACCCGTTGCTGCAGGCGCTATATTGCTCGGATATGAAAATTGAAATGGTTTGCCACAGGTCTTGCAGTCTGGCCAGCATGAAGTTTTCCCAAGGCTTGGTCTCTCTGCTCCCGTGACAGTCGTGACATGTCAAACTGTGAATGATTCGGTGCATGCTCGGTGGCTTTTTTTTATAGGGATGACACCTCGCAACACGTGCATTGTGACCTTCAGGCAAAACGAACAGAAAAATCACCCCATCAATGCTTTAGTAACTGTGCTTTGACGACGTGTTTTGCATATTAGTAACATGATCAGAAACCAAACTTGCCTGACCACTGGCTTCAAACTAGGTCTAGCAAGGATATCATAAGAGAAAAATTATTGAAAATTATGATAATATATGCATTTAGTAACATTTGGATAGGGTGACGTTACCTTTGCGGTTCAGTATATTTAAGAACACTAAACACACGGGCGCAGGGAAAATGTTCTTGTCTAAAATGTAATTACATGTATATAGTGTTTATGTATCCACTAACAACTATGGTCTGAGTATAGCATGTATATATTGTTTATCTACATGTATCCACTTACAAATCCGGTCTGAGCATTACATGTATATTGTGTTTAACTATCTACAAACAAATCCGGTCTGATCTATACGTGCATATAGTGTTTATATATCCACTACCAAATCTGGTCTGAGTATAACATGTATATAGTGTTTATATATCCACTAACAATTCCGGTCTGAGCTATACGTGCATATAGTGTTTATATATCCACTAACAATTCCGGTCTGAGCTATACGTGCATATAGTGTTTATCTATCCACTAACAAATCCGGTCTGAGCATTACCTGTATATAGTGTTTATCTATCCACTAGCAAATCTGGTCTGAGTATAACATGTATATAGTGTTTATTTATAACACACTATTGTTTCAACGGGTGGTCACTGATTGTCTTCTGGTTTTGTATATATCCGGCCATGTCGTCTCAAAATATCTTTTTCTCCAAGTGATTACCTTGTTTTGTGGCTTTACAAGCCGCACATGCAGGAGATCTTAGTTTCTGCTGGAGTCGGTTCCAATGAACTATATGCGTGGAATGGTCACGTCTCATTGGCTGGTTTGGATCTGACTGTAAAATGTGCCGCCAGTGATAGTTGAAGAGCGCGTGCATAACTGATCTGGATCACTATTGCATCATCTCATAGTAATGGCGCCATTCGATGCATATCAAATACCACGTGACCTCCATTCCACACATATAGTTCATTGGTCGGTTCAACCCATGGAGCAAAAGTGTGTTGCATCTAGGGGCCTGTGTATGGTCGCGAATCTGGAAATAAAACTGTAAATCTATAGGCAACTTTACGCAAGCTTAGAAAAAGAAGTCGCAAGAGACCTGGTCTGGTTTTCAAACATTTTTTCTGATTCATTGGTAAGTGATTTAGTACTTCGCTCACTGAAAGCCATTTGATTTATATAGCGACTTTGGCCTTATAAAAACCCAATACCTTCCGCGTGTACAGCCATGCATGCAACAATGGTTAACCGAATGAAAATGCAGCCATATATGTGTCCCGTTAAAGATTGTCTTTCCTTTGATTCTGTGATTTAATGCTTTAAGTTATTTTTTCTTTTGTGGTATTTTAATGTTATACGATTATATAGGGAGAATGTCTTTGTTTTTGGCCGTTTGGACTTAATTTGTTAGGTATGCTTTTACACTATCATTTAGATATTTCAAACTTAACTGGGCGTATGTGCCCCCTCTATAATTTAGGGATTTTACTTGTTTTAAACTCGTATGAATAGACTTCCTTCACAAATTACCGGAAGATTACGGTAGTGGGTGCAACTAAAATATGACAAGAGCCCAAATCTTTTAACACATTGGAAGTTATTTTTCTTCAATGAAATAACATTATCGTATTTGTACTGCATTTTAACAACTTTACTGGATTGAAATGAGCTGCCAAAATTTAAATTTTTCCATAAATTCTTTTTATCAACACAATCTAAAGAATTGACTTTGAAATGAAACATATTGCTAAAGCCAGTAAGCGGAGCGTCAGCGAAGATAGCCGAAGTGTTTCCCTACGGAGTACAATCTCGAGTTTTGTTGCTCATGAAACTACCTTAAAGTGGCATGAGCTGCCAAAATGTTGATATTTTGACGTTAAAATAGAATGGTGAAATTATTGGCTATTTTTCTCAAGACGTATAATTCAGAAGCTTTTTAGTGCTTCTTGTCTCGAAAATGTACGATAAAGTATTGTTTTGAACTAACTTTGGCTTAGAAAGAATGAATGGTCGTCCGGGTTATTTAAATTTTGTTTACATTTCGAACACTATTTCGGTTCGTATAGGCCACATACTGTATGGATTTCCCTCATTCCAACACCAATCTTTTAGTTTTTCGATGGTCTTCAAAGCCTCTTTACCAGCCCCGATAGCTCAGTCGGTAGAGCGTCCGCTTCAGGCCTGGGAGATCCGGGTTCAAGCCCGGGTCGAGTCAGACCAAAGACTTTAACAGTGGTAGCTGTTACTGCTTCGCTTGGCGCTCAGCAATAGGAGTTAGAGCAGCGACTGGTTGGCCCGGTGTCAGTATACTGTGACTGGGTGAGGGGGCTTGCTGGTTGTCTTCGGCAAGTCGTCTCAGTGAGACAGCACCTAAAAGAGCGGTGGAAATCCGCCCTGTCACAAGGAGACAACGTCTTCATATAACCGAAATACTGTTGAGCAGGACGTAAAACCCCAATCACTCACTCACTCACTCAAAGCCTCTTACTGTCGTGACGATCAGAAATTATGAAAAAAGTGTGAATTTTGGCAGCTCATGCCACTTTAATGTACATATCCACGATTTGATGTTAACTCTCATATTTTTAAGTTCTTGATAAAAATGACTTATTTGGCTTCTCATGTCATTTAAACTTACTTTGACTATTTTTATTTGTGAAATACAAAACCACGCTCAAGTTTTAATGCTCCGAGTATTTTGTTCTCATTAAACCATGCACGATCTAAATATTGGATGATCCTACTGTATTATGTTGAAGTCTCATGCCCTCAAAAAGCGGTGGCGTAGAATACCGCGAGATTTCAACTTACGAAACAATGGCTCTACCTAATATACCTATTATCATTTGTAACATTGCTGTACTTGAAATAATACAATAAATAATGTTCGTCTTTAGTTTTTCGCCATTGTTGATGAATAATGTTTATTCTTGTTTGAAGAAAATAACCGTCTGTTTGTTTAAACTAATACAGAAAACAACAACTGTGCAATTGTACTGAATCGAATTTTCAACTTTTTCGATTTGGCTCTCATAGAGGCCCTCGTATTCTCGGATTATCGGTCTTACGGCGACTGGTATAATATGGCTGCTAATGTGTCTCGTTATGACGAACACGGAGAGAAAAATAAAATTCAACAGAGCCCAGATTTCTCGGCTATAGGCCTACCACTTGTATTCATGTGCGAGGGAGTCTTACATGCGGTATACCGTGTCAAAGAAAACATATTCAGCGATTGATTACCTGAAGTTTTTAGCCGCATTCAAGATTATTTCACTTATATGAGTTGCCAGGTAAAGTTGGAGAGAAAATCGATCTCTTTGATCGGAAGAAACAATGAGGATTGGAGTTATTGTGATGCGCCCACATAGCTTCTTTTACTTTCTTCAATAGGCCCACCGGCAAGATGTATCAAATAAATTGTTATGTTACTTCATAACCTAATCGATAAGAGTCGTCCAAAGAATGCCTTATCCACTGTAGTCACTTAATTTTGTGAATCTCCCTTCCTCTTAAATATACACTGTAAAAAATGTTTGTAGAACTACAAGAAAAACTTTTGTATTTCATCACAGGAGAATGTGCTGTAAACGTTTTACCCATGTGTGTGATGTTATTATAATGGCTCTCATGTAAATTTACGTAAACACACTGTAAATATACACAGATTTGTAAAAGTACCTATAAGTATTGTTGTTTTACATGTCACTCTGTAACACATTTCGGTAATTTTACTCTTTTTGGTTTATTTACAAATCTATACAACAATCTTGGTAGATTAACAGAAAAGATACTTGTATTTTAGGACAGAAGAAAGCACGAAGTCCGGTAAATCCACTGTTTCACTGTAAATCTATCATATTCACACAGATGTAAATCTACAGCAAATTTTACTTGTGCTGCGATTGCCCGCGAACTTTGCTGTAAAATTACAACCACATTGTTTACAGTGTAGCTATCGAGAGAGCAGCTTTCCAAGAAACTCGAGATTACTTGACAGGAAGTCTTACAACCGGCCAATCGAGTTCCATGCGACGTTTCGTGCGGAATACTCGGCCGGCCCTAAAATATTTCTAAAACCTAGCTATCAAGAACGGTAAGGTTTCCAACTTTACACAGATAAATCAAAAGGCCAGACACCCAGACGAAAAAGAAAACTCTGCCTCCGAGAGTCCCTGAGATATTTTTGTACAAATTACTTTGAAGAAAACAACATTTAATCTCCGATCAGATGTATCTTGACATTTCCAGCCACGGACTTTCTTGTGTCTATTACACACTGTGACAGATTAATGATTAACATTCAGAAGAGCAGCCTGCTCAATGAGCATAAAGTAATACAGGAGGGCTTCACAGCTTTAGCACTACAAGAGTTTTGTATGTATTTTATGTATTTTTTGCGTAACTTTCCTACTAACGTATCTCTACAGTATGGGTTGCTATGGCAGTTACGTGAAAACTTACGCTACGCCGCTTTGTGAAACAGGCTGCTGGAGCGGCGTAGCGTACGTTTTCACGTAACTGCGATAGCAACGTATCTCAACAATATGGATTGCAATGGAATTTAAGTGAAAACTCAAGCTACGCCGCTTTGTGAAACAGGCTCTGGGCATCGTAAAGATGTCCTCTTACGGCAATCTAGCACGCACACTTCTGTCCCATATCTGCAGCAGCCGTTGCTGAAAACTATCTCTTGATTGATATTTGCAATTGGGCGTTTTTGAGAGAGAGCGAACGGAAACTTCGATATGTCAGCGATTACCCCTTTTCATACCTGGTCCAGAGCAAGGACCAAATCAAATCTGTCAAAACTTTATTCAAAATGGAGTGTTCAAATATCAGATGGTTTTGTTTCTAATGAAGTGGTCAGAAATCGCTATGGCTCCATTCTATAGCTAAACAAACCGTCATCTTGTCTAATGGTGGTAAATGCATACAACTAACTTTCAATGGTCTTCATTAAAGGGGCATGAGCTGCCAAAATGTTGATATTTTGACGTAAACACAGAATGTTGAAATTATCGGCTATTTTTCTCAAGACGTATAATTCAGAAGCTTTTTAATGCTTCTAGTCCCGAAAATGTACGATAAAGTATTGTTTTGAACTAACTTTGGCTTAGAATGAATGAATGGTCGTCCCGGTTATTTAAATTTTGCTACTTTTCGAACACGTTTTCGGTTCGTACAGGGCACATACTGTATGGATTTTCTTCATTCCAACGCCAATCATTTAGTTTTTAGATGGCCTTCAAAGCCTCTTACTGTCGTGACGATCAGAAATTATGAAAAAATGTGAATTTCGGCAGCTCATGCCACTTTAAGGAAAAACGTCCAGTACATCTCATTGGAAGCCGTGATGGGGCCGACACCCTTCTGGCTTTCCATTCATCAACAGGCAATGTCGGGAATGTGATTCATGGGTCGCATTATCCTAGTTTGGTTTCAGAAGACTGTGACCTAGGCTATTTGGGAGCAATTTATTAATAGCCTTAGGGGTCACATGTATGAGTGGCTCCCGTGCATGTATTACCTCACATCACCAAAGCTTTCAGTCTGGGTACCTCGTACCTTTGATCAAGTTGCTCTGGGTTGCCTCTCAATCTAGCCCGGATTATCGGTCTACGGCGACTGGCATTATATATCAGGGACCGCGGAGCAAGGGGGGCCGGGGGCCCTGCCCCCCCCCCCCCCCCCAAATTTTGGCCTACCAAATTTTTTTTTTTTTTTGGCAAAATATTTTTTTGCAGTTTTCTTACATACATATATGGACTTGAAATAAAGTGGCCGAAATTCGATGAGTTATACGAAGTGTGGTAGGGATGAGGGCCTTCGAATCTCGTCAATCTTTTTTAAACTACCATTATTGCATTTTTTACATGCATATAAGATGATTTAAAAGATCAACGTCCTCGTAATTTTGTATGTGAGATGAAAGTTGTCAATCAATTGACACAAAATACAACACGTTCCAAATGAAAGCGTTAATATTGTTTACAGAGCAAAAAATGGTTTTATACGAGTGGTATTAGTTTGCCAAAACAAAACGATCATCAATCCATCTTGTGCAATTTTAGTATTTTTGTTTTCATTATATTTGCTTTCTCAAAATATCAAAATTAAATGAAATGTTGGTAAGGTTCTTGAATAATTTTCTCGCGGGAAAACAAGGTTTTGGAAAGTGTTTGTAGACAACAGGTCTTTGAAATATACATTTCCTGTTGCCCAGCGAAAGGCTAGAATTGGCCGGTATTTTACAATGAACTTCAGAATAAAGCAGATAAGTACCCTAGCTGTTGTATTCAGTTTACATTGCCCGAGAGGTGTAATCACAGTTAGGTCATTTGAAAGTAATATCCAGTGCAAATTATTTGTCACTGTGATAAACACTTGAGCTCGTTTCAAGTCTTCAAATTTTCCATTTGTATCATATCATATTGTGACTAAGACATTTAAAGTTTTCTCGTGGATGGTGCTGTACAATGTCAAAACGCCACAGTAGGACAATTAACGACTTGTTTCAAGCTAAGAGATCGAACAAGTAAGTGAAATGTTGTTCTTGTGTTTATCGAGAGATTTTTTTCAGTGAGGCTGTAGTGGTGGAGCTAACACAAAGTCCTAGTTTTCGGGCTTATGGTAAACCAGGGGGGTATTTCATAAACCACATATAGCCGACTACGGTCAGATAGTCGACTAAGCAGTAATGTTAAAGCATTGCTTTTCTAGTCGGCTAGGTCAGTTTAGCCGTCTAAGCCTGTTTATGAAATATCCCCCAGGGGGGTATTTCATAAACCACATATAGCCGACTACGGTCAGATAGTCGACTAAGCAGTAATGTTAAAGCAGTGCTATTCTAGTTGGCTAGGTCAGTTTAGCCTTCTAAACCTGTTTATGAAATACCCCCCAGGACTCAAACCCACATCGCATAAGCTTATATCGCCAGCAAGCATGCATGGTCACTTCCTGACCGGCAAGTTAGAAAAACAGGATGAGACACATGTGTGGGGAAGGGAGGGGAGTCCCATTGGCCGAGTGGATAAAGCAAACCATTTGAGTTCTTCCTTACCATACGTGCATTGACTCGGCGGGTTCACGGCCAACAATTTCTCCCTACACAACATTTCCCCAAGCGAGATTTTCCCATTATGAGAATAATTCATTATTAAATGAATAACGTGGGCCATTTATTTCTTATATTCTTTTATTTTTCCAATATAAATTTGACCCACTAACATAGAAATAAATCGGAAATAAGCATCATTATTTGGTTGGAGTACTGGTTTGTAATCAGTCCAAAAAATCGGTATTATAGCATTTTTGCTATTATCATTCAGGAAAATGTAATTAGAATAATAATATCAGAGCCAGTACTAAACATGTTTACCTCAAATTATGATCGAAAAATATAAGCGAATAAATATTTAATTTCCTGAATTTAGGTTTTATTTCGGAGATTTCTTGCTAAATGTACACATTCTTTACAAATGATTCGACCGAAATTCTTAAAACAGAACACATACAAAATCCTTTCAGCAGTTAACACTCCTACAGTTTCCAGCTAATTTATTCTATCATTTGACATTGGTTTCATTTTGAATTTTGCACACCACTGATGACACCTTACCATACTGAAAGTCTTTACACAGTGACCCAAACTTCAAGTTCCAAGTAATGAACTGATAGAAACTTATCTGCATGGGGATCCTGGACCTTGAAGTTGCCCCGCTGCAACTTCAACAACCTCTAGTTAGGGATCCCCTTCTTGGAGCAATAACTCACAGTTTGTGATATATCTCAGTTTTCCATTTCTCCATCAGCGCAAATTGAATAGCGATGGAGGTTGTGGTGTAAATCGGAAGTGTTTTAACAGGGTGTCTACCATTTTTTAGCTATCAAGCGATGGGTTTTTAAGCTGAATAAGTAATGCCAATGCCTCTGAGCTTCCGGTGCCGAGGTGGTCCCCGGACCACCGCTTCTTGAACTGGGGTCAAGTACCGATATTAGACATTTCTTTACTGAATGTAGTTATAAAAACAAGGAAGCAAATCATCATTTTTATTTCCAGAAAATCCTCAGAACGCATCTCCGGCCGTCTAGCGCCTCAGAGCTTCCGGGGCCTAGGCGGCCCCTGGACCCTCGCCTGTTGGGCTGTGATATTTGTGTCTACCTTTTTTTAGCTATCAAGCGATGGTTTTTTTTAGCTGAATAAGTAATGCCAATGCTTCTGAGCTTCCGGTGCCGAGGTGGTCCCCGGACCACCGCTTCTTGAACTGGGGTCAAGTGCCGATATTAGACATTTTTTAACTGAATATAGTTATAAAAACAAGGAAGCAAATCATCATTTTTATTTCCAGAAAATCCTCAGAACGCATCTCCGGCCGTCTAGCGCATCAGAGCTTCCGGGGCCTAGGCGGCCCCTCGACCCTCGCCTGTTGGGCTGTGATAGTTGGCCCCCCCCCAAACGCAATTATGCTCCGCGGTCCCTGTATATAGCTGCTTATGTGTCTTGTCGCCTTATGACACGGAGAGAAAAACAAATTTGGCATAGCCCAGATTTCTCGGCTACCTCTCAATCCGACTTCAAGGAATCCAGCCGCCCCGTCCTCGTGAGCCCTTTGTAGCAGAAAATTCTTACCAATAGTCAGCGCAGTGTCTTGTGTTTTGTAGATCTTTGGGAGTCCTTCTATGCGATCTGGTGGAACGTTTGCCGAGAGTAGTTCTTGTGGCATTATGGAACCATGATTCCACCCGATGCACTGTGACATTATGGAACCATGATTCCACCCGATGCACGCAATAATTTTAATTTAGTGTTAGATCATGTCTGTTATGAACTGTGTGGTTTGAACCAAGACACATTTTCTCTCAATTCGACCGAAACTACCCCCCCCCCCCCTCCCCCCGTCTGGTGGCATTTTGCAGCAGACAATCCGTCTGTCATTTGGTCCCTAATGATCAGCACTGTAGGCTGCTTGTCATCGTTTATTTTAAAGTGACATGAGCGGCCAAAATTCCCAATTTTTTCATAATTTCGGATTCACGAGAGCCTTTGAGGACCATCGAAAAACTAAAAGATTGGCGTTGGAATGGGGACAATCCATCCAGTATACGCCTGTACGAACCGAAAACGTGTTCGAAATGTAAACAAAATTTATTAAAATAACCGGCCGGGACGACCATTCATTCAATCTAAGCCAAAGTTAGTTCAAAACAATACTTTATCGTAGGCCTACGTTTTCGAGACTAGAAGCAATAAAAAGCTTCTGAATTATACGTCTTGAGAAAAATAGCCAATAATTTCACCATTCTGTTTTAACGTCAAAATATCAACATTTTTGCAGCTCATGCCACTTTAACTTAGGTTTGGAGGTCCTGCAAGAGGGCCTGACGAGCCTTTTGCAGTGGAAAATTTTTTCTAGCATTTTATGGTATCGTCACTCCACACTATGCACTTAATAATTTAAATTTTGTTTCAGCTGGTAGCTATATAGGCCTATAACATGTTTGATCTAGTCCATTTACCAATATTGGGGCCCCGTATTTCGAGCCCCAGTGGCCATTCAGCAACGCCTCCCCGCCAGGGGCTCGTTCTACTTAGCTGGCTCTAAGTTTAGTAGTAGGCTAATTCGTAATTCAACAAGTTAAATCCAACTCGTTATCTACATCTTGACATTTGCTGGTCGTCGGGCGACATAATGAAAATCAGATTATTGAACAAGGAGGCAGGTTAGGAATTTACTTTGGTGAATTAGCTAATTCGGAGTTATTAACTCTTAGTTAGGCCTAGTATTAAACTCCGAATTAGCGATTTTTTTTTCACCTGCATGGCCCTCATATAGGGCCTACGCTTCCGAATGGATGTGACTCAATGAAGTAGCAGTTTGAAGTATATATATGAAAGGTGAAGATTGAATAAAAGTGGCGGATTGAGCTGTCTGACGTGGGGGTGATTTTGCCCATGTCCCCTTCGGAAGTGAAAATCTTTAGATTTCTCCTGTACATACGTGTAGGTCTAGGCTATTCAAGTTGTTGGTCTGTCAAGATTTGAACTGCAGACTTGTCTGGGTGGTTCAGAGTTTTCACCAGGGCTTTTAGCAGGGCGAATGTTTCTAACCGAGTGACAGAGCCAAACGTAAACATTACGGCAAATGGAAAATTAATTGTCTTCTGATGCCCGACGTTGGCACAATATCAATAATCAAGACCCGATGCCGATTTTGTGTCAATATCGGGCAGATATAGCTTGCAAATTGGTAGGCTAATTTGGCATGATTATCAATAATACTTTCATTTTAATAATGGGCCGATAATTATTTGTAGAAGCTTAGTCAGAAATTATTTTTGTACAAATTGTCATAATTTATTCTTTCCTCATTTTACTAAGCTAAATCCGTAGAATCCGTGTTATTTCCACTTTCGGATAATACGTCATTCTCAACATCCGGGTATGTGGACTCGAGTAATTTTGTCAACACAGTAAAAGTAAAAACTGATAATACATTTTGCAGCTCGTTCTCAGGTAGCTATGGTTTATATTTTCTTCTAGTATTTGTATCACTGTCGCGTTTTGATTTTGATTTCCCACCTTTCTAACACGTATTTTGTGTTATCTTCAGAAATATTGGACGTGGCTTCGCTGCTGTTGGTCGTTCACTCGTTGTTGTTGTTGTTGTAAATAAACCAACCGGCTGACTCGCCAGCCCATAGTAGATAGGCCTACCCGATGACTGTGGTATTATACCACAGTCATTCTACGTAACGCAGTGGGGGTGGGAGGGTATGTTAGTTCAATTTACCGAACTTATGATGATATTACATATACCAACGTTCAGTATACGAATTTGAAATACAAGGTGGAAATGATGCCTAAATTACAATACACAGGTTGGGGAAATACATGAATTGACAGCTATCTGTGAATCCACGAACTATCCGCGAATCAACGGACAGTTTTGTCACAGAACGACGGATAGGCTCCTGTCAGAGTTTACAACAGAGGAACTCGTTTCTCATCAAAAATATCAAGATTCTCTTCATAACTTTTAAAAAATAAAATGGCTAACCCGTACTTTAATGATTTCCCTTTCTCCTCGCACCAATCTTAAGTCTGTACATTGACACAAGCCATAGATCTGCCCGGTTAAATTTCAAACTGTACCAAACCTTTCCGAAATCAGCCATTTGCATGATCTCTCATTGATACGTCATATGACGTAAAAGGTCAACCTGTCACATGACTACCTACTAGCAGGCGATCACGTGATAGTTTGGCTTAAGTATACACAGAACAACTGCTTGAGCTGAACTACATGTAATCATGTGACAGGTTGACCTTTCGCGTCATAGTGACGTATCAATGAGAGATTATGCAAATGGCTGATTTCGGAAAGGTTTGGTACAGTTTGAAATTTAACCAGGCAGATCTATGGCTTGTGTCAACGTACAGACTTAAGATTGGTGCGAGGAGAAAGGGAAATCATTAAAGTACGGGTTAGCAATTTTATTTTTTAAAAGTTATGAAGAGAATCTTGATATTTTTGATGAGAAACGAGAGGTGGTCTTGCCACCTCGAAGAGTGGCAAGAAATTCCCAGTAAATTGATCAAATGTGTTCTGACGATGGCCTATTTGTCAGAAAATGTCTTACATCATCATCGCAGATATTTCAGACTAACATGCCAGGTACATCCAGCAGCTCAGTTAACAAAACTGACACCCTCAATGTCAATTGCAGCAAACAAGTATTGTAGAAGGGTCGCCATTTTGAAACCGTGAGTTTGCACCTCACTCTTATTTCGGTCCCTTTTTTCTTTTGAAAAAATCGTTCACCAACACAATAAATGCCTTAAAATGAATGACCCACCTCTCCTGTTTTGATATCCATTCCCCTAAGCCTTTTGTCGAATTATACATGTAGGCCAGAGTTGTTGCATTGATCCATATCTAGAGCTGGTTGGAACACTTTCCCTTGGTCCCGGCGGCCATGTTTTGTATTCTCAGCCATTCAGGAATCTATTTTACAAATGGCTACTCTCCATAGCGTTCCACATCTTTCACATGGGACGATAAAACCTAATATACTAATGCTCAGTTTTTTAATTCTTTATATAGATTTTGTGTGCAATAAGAAGTCTGTATAAAACTCATTTGCCGAAGCAGGACATTTTTTCTGTGCTCCGTGATGGAGTGGACACCAACATTGTCAGTCATACTGACTACACTTTTATACTGCCTGCAAAACACTTTTGCAAAACAGTCACATGGTAAGTTTCGTTAAATCGATATATTGAATTTTTTGCAACACATATTTTATTTATAAGATTTCTTAATTTCCTTTTTAAAAATTACGTGGTTTGTTGATCATTCTAACTAAAGTTTGGATGTTCATTATATTCTACATGTAACTTCTAACTTAAAGTGGCATGAGCTGCAAAAATGTTGATATTTTGACATTAAAACAGAAAGTTGAAATTATTGGCTATTTGACATACTGGATCGATTTTTCTCATTTCAATGCTCATGCCACTTTAAGTGAGATTTGATTGATTGATGTTTTACGACACGCTTTGATCCTCTCATTCGTCTGCATGATAATGCCTGGATTTGTTGATGTGCTTTACATCACAATCAATCTTACATCCTTCCAGTCTCTGAAAATAAGGCATGCAAAATAAGTATTTTTGACACTCCCCACAGAACTGAATATCCAAAATGACCTACTTTTCTATCTTGACCATGTTAAATTGCGGGATTATTGGGTATTCAAATAGAATTAATTTTGACCATGGTGTCCAGAACCCACGCACTCAAGGTCAACGTATACTCTCTATCAAGCCGTGATATTTACTAAACAGGGGTGGGTTGTTCAAAGAACAAAGGAATTTCTTTGTTACGTCACGTCATTTAACCTGCCGTTAAGCTAACGGCGCTTTGAACAACCGGCCGCAGATCTTTAAATTGTCAAACCACCATGTACATGTGGTGATGATTTGGACTAAAAACAACAAGACATCATCATTTTGTGTGGCACAAGACAACAAACCAAAAGACAGCATTTTTTGTAAGAACAGAAACGATTTGCTCCCAACAACCCAATAACATGCACATGTAGCTTAGACCAACACTGAAGAATTTTGTATAAAACAAAAGAAATGCAACTCCGAAAACTGAAGCCATTTGTTTTAGCTTAGATGATATTTGCTTGTTTTTTTTTTGTGATTTCATCAACAAATTTGCTGATGTTAAAGTGGCATGAGCTGCCAAAATGTTGAAACAGAATGTTGAAATAATGGGCTATTTTTCTCAAGACGTATAATTCAGAAGCTCGAAAATGTACGATAAAGTATTGTTTTGAACAAACTTTGGCTTAGAATGAATGAATGGTTGTCTCGGTTATTTAAATTTTGTTAACTTTTCGAACACATTTAGGCAACATACTGTATAGATTTTCACCATTCCAACTCCAATCATTTAGTTTTCCGATGGCCTCCAAAGCCTCTTACTGTCATGGCGATCAGAAATTATGAAAAAGTGTGAATTTTGGCAGCTCATGCCACTTTAACACATGTATTTATTCTGTTGCAGTTGATATGGTACGGAATTGTGGCCATTCATTATATTCTGATCTGGATGATAATGATGTGGCCTATGTTAATATTGACGGTTCTGAATGGTGGAACGGGCTCTCCTGTTCGCTGGTTTTCAAAGCCGATGATTCGTTTGACGACCTTCAACTAACGTTTACGCACTACAACATGGATGATTGTCAAGTTTCGTTTGAAGTGTGGACTTCAATCACCAGTAATTTCGTAGGAACAACGGTATGTTCTTCACGGTAATTCCAAGAAAATGACCCGTATTTAATAATTTCTGTAATTAATGGCCATGTCTGAATAGAACCCCAAGCAATTGTTAAATTAGAAAATTTTCTGACTGGATTTTCACTCAAACGACCTATGTGGGATGGTTGCCAGTTACCAGCGCCCGGTTTCCTCCCACAATAAGATTGGCAACGCCGCCATATAAGTGAAATAATCTTGAGCGCTGCGTAAAACACCAAACAATCAATCAATGATGAATCAATCAAGCAATTGTTCCAACATGGTATGTCCCTGTGATGTCTCATTGTCACAAACCTATAACGCCCAATACGCTATTAAATAGTTAAAGTGGCACGAGGTGCCAAAATGTTGATATTTTGCCGTTAAAATAGAATGTTGAAATTATTGCCTATTTTTACATATAATGCAAAAGCTTTTTATACCCCCCGCAACGAAGTTAGGGGGGGTGTACTGGAATCGGCTTGTCCGTCCGTCTGTTCGTCTGTCTGTCTGTAGACACAATTTTGTCCGGACTACTCCTCCTAAGATTTTGCTTTGATTTCAATGAAATTTCACAAATATGTTACCAATGGTATGTAGATGTACATGCCCAACTTACAGGATGATATTTCCTTTTTATACGCCCGGCTTGAAAAGCGGGCTGTATTATGGTATCATCTCCGTCCGTCCGGCAGGACGGCAGTCCGGAAGTCCGGCTGTCCGGCGTCCGCTTTCCCTTCCGCTCCATAACTTCTAAAGTTTTGATTCCATCTGCACAATTTTTTCTAAGTATATACCTTATGGGTAGAAGGTGTGTCGCAAACTATTTTTAACATCACTGGTTACATAATATGGGAGTTATATTGGATTATGTAATATTCCCTTCCGCTCCATAACTTCCAAAGTTTTGATTTCATCTGCACAATTTTTTCTGAGTATATACCTTATGGGTGGAAGGTGTGTCGCGAACTATTTTTGACATCATACATTGCGTAATATGGCAGCCATATTGGGTTATGTAATATTTACTTTTTCTCTCCATAACTTTAACAAATATGATCCGATGTTTTCAAATCTTTCATGTTACATACCATATTAACAGACAGTGTGTAAAAAAATTGTTTATGATATCAACTATTGCAAATTATTGGATTATGTACATTCCCTTTTATTCTTACTTTCATTTTCATGAAAAAAACCTTTAAATTATAAAATGGCTTCTACTTTTCTGATTCTCATCAAAAAAGGATTTTTTCAAATTGCAATAATGTTTCTAAATTGATTAAAACTATTCTTAAATCAATATATAACGTTTTAATCAAATGAAAAATACATATAAGGATTAAAGTTTTATCTACAGACAAAGAGATGAGTAACCCAGCCTTGTTCTACATACCGGTACTCTATTTAAACATACTCTAAAGCTCTGTCTCTTATCTCTTATCTACAAGTGTTGACAGTTTTATGGTCCGTACTCCTCTATACCACATGGCCATGCCATGCTCAACTGTTTTTTTTTTTGTAGCCAAATAATATAGAAAAATGATATTATGAGAAAAATTTTCAAATCTACTTGAATTGGTGTGAGCTGCAAAATTGCCAATTAATTGCCTTTGTTTAAGTATGATTAGTAAATTATAAACTACTCTTCTAAAAAATTGAAACATTTTAGTCCAAACTATATTGACAACAAGCAATGTTTAACATCACGATTTAACAGCAGCGAGAATTGATGACTTGTACCGAGCACAAATCTTGTTAATAATCTTTGATCCAAATAGCCCATTTTAAATTTGATACAGATGGATTTTCAAGGTTTTAGTGGTAAGATTTCATTTTGTGATCACCTTTTACCAAGCTTCAACTTCCTTCCTCTGAATTTTGAAAATTAAATTTAAATAAATATGGAAGGATTTGTTTTGGTATGGCCGCAGTTACTGTGCCTTTCCGGGCGTATTTTGGGTTTCCCGAAACTCTTGTTTCACATTTTTATGACGTTTTTGACTTATAGGACTTTGCCATTTTTGTTTGTCCGGACTACTACTCCTAAGATTTTGCTTTCATTTCAATGAAATTTCACAAATATGTTACCAATGGTATGTAGATGTGCATGCCCAACTTACAGGATGATATTTCCTTTTTTCACATTTTTATGACGTTTTTGACTTATAGGACTTTGCCATTTTTGGGGTCTCATTCCATATGAAGACAGGGTCATCGTGTTATGGCCCCTCCCTCCTCCCTACCTTCCCCCCTCCCCCCCCCCCCCCTTCTACTGCCATGAGGTGTGTATGTACGCTCATACATCCGTCCAATCGTTGTTCGCTCTGTCTGTCTGTCCGTCCGTCCGTCCATAGACACAGTTTTGTCCAAAATACTCCTCCAATGGGTCTCATTCCATATGAAGACAGGGTTATCATGTTATCGCCCCTCCCTCCCTGCTCCCTACCCCTTCTGCTGGCATAAAGTTTGTAAGTACACACATACATCTGTCTGATCGTTGTGCCCTCCGTCCGTCCGTCTGTCCGTAGACGCAATTTTGTCCAAAATACTCCTCCCAGATGTTGGTTCTTTTTTAATGAAACTTGACAAATGTTACCAATGATATGAAGTTGTCCATGTCCTACTTGCAAGGAGATATTTTTACATATTTATGACATTTTGGACTCCTTTTGACATTTCTCTGTTCTGCCATTTGTCTGTTCATACATTTGTTTGTAGACACAATTTTGTCCCATTGTACAGTTGTACGGTAGTTGCTGTGCTTGTCATATAAGCCTGCATGTTTCATTATTGTGCTTGTGGCACTCTTGATAGCCTACTTCCTCGTAGTGAGTGCTGGTAACATAATCAGCAAGCAGCCTCATAGTCTACTTTCTTGTTGTCGATGCTAACTAAACATGACCAGCAAGGAGTATTTTGCATGATATTTTGTCATACTCCCTCATTTGTCACAGACGTAGCATTAAATCATGCCCAATTCATGTGTCTCCTCCTCTTGGTGCTGTTTCTCCATCTTTATCATACATGTGCATATACATATCATCCTATGTGCATATTGTTGTACTCTATAAAGCTTGCTTATCATGGCTAAGGGGCTATCCTTTCCCGCTTCTCCGTCTTGCTTACAGTTGCTTATAGTCGTTGCCTCCGTCGTCCGTCTGTCCATTGGTCCTTGTAAACACATTATCTAAAAAAGTCTTTAACTTACAACTTTGAAACTTCACATATTTGTTTAATACAGCAAGTACAAGAAGCCTATTGAAAATCAACGCGCTCGGATGTTTTTTCAAGAGTTATGCCCCTTACATTGCCGACTTTTCTTGCAGAGCGGGGGGTATCTCAGTTATGTCTAGTTAATTCTTCTAGTCTCGAGAATTTATGATAAAGTATTGTTTTGAACTGCCAGAACTTAAGCTTAAAATGAATGAATGGTCGTCCCGGTTGTTTAAATTTTGTTTATTCTTCAAACTCTATTTCGGTTCGTACAGGCCACATACTGAATGAATTTTCCTCATTCCAACGCCTATCATTTAGTTTTACGATGGTCTTCAAATCCTTTTACTGTCATGACGATCAGAAATTATGAAAAAAGTGCAAATTTTGGCAGCTCATGCCACTTTAAGATGTCTTCTAGAACATGATCAATTGTCCAGAACCATTCATAAGAGTGTCAGTTGACTGTCATCTGAAGAGTGTTTGTCCAACCAATTTTCTGAAGTATCATTGTGGCCACTCTGTTTATAATTATATTGCAAGAACTGGTATGGATGTTAACCGGCTCTCTTTATTTTCTCCCTCTTGCAGGAAGTACAAGACAATGTATACTGGTTTCAGCTTGTCCGTACGTGCATCTGTCTGTTCGTAAAACAATCGTCTCTTGAGCACAAATTGAAAACGCATCCTTCAATTTTTACCAAATTTTCTTTATACCTTTTATACCGTGAACACCGGAAGCTCGTGGGTTTCCTCTAGGCATAGAGCCCGGTTTCCTCCCACAATAAAACTGACAACGCCGCCATACAGGCGAAATAATCTTGAGCGCGGCGCAAAACAATCAATCAATTATACCATGAGACCCCACCTCATTGTTTTTGGGTCATGTGCAGCTACAGGTGGCGCCACCTATGACCATTTTTCCGTCCTTAACACAATCATTTTCGGAGCATAACTTGACAATCCGATTTTTTTTCTCCATTTTTACCAAATTTTATATTTAGTTTCTATATCATGCTACCTCACTTTGGGATTGCTTTTTGGTCATATGCAACTACTTTTGGTCTGACTCTCACTTATGACTGTGCATAACACAATCATTTGTGTAGCATAATTTGAAAATAATTGTTCAATTTACTCCAAATTTTATATATTGCTTTTATATCATGATACCTCACTTTGGGATTGCTTTTGGGTCATGTGCAACGGCAGGCGGTCTCACTTATGACTGTGCATAACACAATCGTTTCAGTAGCATAATTTGAAATACATCGTTGAATTTTCTCCAAATTTCATATATATTTATGATCACTAAAACACACGGGCACAGGGAAAATCAATCATGGAGACAAGTTTCTAATTGTGTTAAAAAGGACTATATCATTTAGACCTTCTATACCATGAAGGGGCCTTGGTGGTCCAGTGGTCGTCCCTCAGTTCCACACAGACCTTCCATCGATGCGGCGCGTATTCGAATCACACTCACATCAATTAAAAATTGAAAAAAATCTCTGAGTGGATTTTTCATTCGGTCGCTGTATCCGAAAGAGAGGTACTCACTAAAGGTCGGGGGGTTTCCTCCGGTTTCCTCCCCCACGAAACTTGGCAACGGCGCCATATAAGTGAAATAATCTTTAGTGCGGCGTAAAACATCAATCAATCTATACCATGAGACATAATTACTTCCTTAGCATAATTTGAAAATAATTGTTCAATTTTCTCCAAAGTTTATATATTGCTTCTATATCACGAGACCTCACTTGGGATTGTTTTTTTTTGGTCATGTGCAACTACACTTGAGGCTCCCTTCATGTACATGTATGAGGGCAAGTTTTCGGAAATCAACATATTCATTTTTCTCACAACTGTTTAAAGTGACATGAGCTGCCAAAATGTTGATATTTTTATGTTTAAACAGATTGTTGAAATTATTGTCTATATTTCTCAAGATGTATAATTCATAAGCGTTTTAGTTCTTCTAGTCTAGAATATGTACGTTAAAGTATTGTTTTCAACTAACTTTGGTTTAGAATGAATGAAAAAAAAATTTGTTTACTTTTCGAACACGTTTTTGGTTTGTACAGGCCACATACTGCATGGATTTTCCTCATTCCAACGCCAATCTTTTAGGTTTTCGATTGTCTTCAAAGCCGCTTACTGTCGTGGCGATCAGAAATTATGAAAAAAGTGTGAATTTTGGCAGCTCATGCCACTTAAAAATATTCTCTAATTTATTTCATACATGTAGATACTATAGGAGACCTCACCAGGGGCTCGTTTCACAAAGGATGGATACCATAGTGAAGAGATACGACGTCATGGCGATTGACCACATTTTGCGACGAGTTCGTGAAACGGCCCCCTGGTGTTTCATGTGAATGTATTTTGCTCACACAGACTTTGTCAATAGTTTGTGAATTGTTATATTTTTTTTCCTGTACAGGAGTCCACTTATAGCTGTCATAATGCCCCGCTGACCAACTGGAGATATTCCAAAAACAGATACCTCAAGTTGAAGCTGAGAAGAAATAGAGAATCACTAAGGGACTTCAAGATCAAACTGAAGATCGAGGTTCAAGGTAAATGTTCATGTATTGTTGAGAAAAGTAAATCCATGTTTGATTGATTAATTGAGGTTTTATAACACACCATAAAGTTTTTTTTTTAGTTATATTTTGTTGCCCAGCTTAGAAGGGGAGAAAACTGTTGTTGTTTATGCATGGAGGAAGCCACTGGCCTTTGCAGGTTACCTGGTATTCCCGCCATATAGGGCAATTTGTCTTTGGACTGAATAGGATTTGAACCCCAAACTCATCAATGAAAGGCCTTTGTCAAACTCTAAGACTATCTCATTGCCAACTCTTATTTCACTGAAGACTATTTCACTTAAAAACCGGCATTGCCATGGTTTAGTGGGAGAGGAAACCGGGCTCTTTGCCTGAACAAAAATTTCCGACCATGGACGAGTACTGGCAACTTTTACACATACAGCGATCAAGTGTAAATCGAGTTTTAATCTGACTGAGTAGTATTCTAACCCGCACCACATCAAACTGAAGGACTATCCCTCTAACTGGCTAGGTTGCCAGTTACCAGCGGAAGGTCGTGGGTTTCCTCCGGGCATAGAGCCCGGTTTCCTCCCACAATAAAACTGGCAACGCCGCCATATTAGTGAAATAATCTTGAGTGCGGCGTAAAACAATCAATTAATCAATCAATCTAACTGGCTAAACCATGGAGACCATTCCTCAACCTGAAACACGTAAAATAAAAAAAAATCAACTTGCTTAAAGTGGCATGAGCTGCCAGAATTCGGACTATTTTCATAGATACTGATCGTCACGTCAGTAAGAGGCTTTGTAGGTCATCGAAAAACTGAATGATTGGCGTTGGAATGAGGAAAATCCATACAATGTGTGGCCTGTACAAACCGAAATAGTGTTCGAAAAGTAAACAAAATTTAAATAACCGGGACGACCATTCATTCATTCTAAGCCTAAGTTAGTTGAAAACAATACTTTATCGTACATTCTCGAGACTATGAGTACTAAAAAGCTTCTGAAATTAAAGTCTTGAGAAAATTAGCCGATAATTTTAACATTCTGTTATAATGGCCAAATATCTTAATTTTGGCAGCTCATGCTACTTTAATCGATTTGAAAAATAAACTAAATTTGTTCTTTTCTTATGTTTTGTTTTAGATTACTCCAGTTCTATATCAAAGGCGTCTTCAATAGGTCTTGCTTTTTCCACGGTTATTGGCATTGTTGTCACAGTGATAGTTTTAGTTGTCGTTATCATCGTGGTAACGGTGTGTTGTTGTTGTATGAAGTCTCGTCGATCTGCAGGAACAGTTTATCGTCAGAATTACCAAGCGGCACCAGTGGCAACAAACAATTCACAACCGCAAAACTGGCAGCAACAACAACATCATCCTACACAAGGGGCTCAGCCTTCAGGTAAACTTAAAATATATTTTATCATTTCATAGAAGTGATATTATTAGTTATATGACGCCCTTGCGTGGGTATACGGGTAGATATTTGCTGTCTGACATTAATATTTTTCCGAGGCGAGCGGAGAAAAAATATCTGTCAGACACCAAATATCTACACGTATACCCACGCAAGGGCGTCATATAACGAATTTATCACCATCCAGAGCAGCTTGTTTACTTAAAACTGAGTATAATCAACTGTTCTTTATTCGATAAGTTCACAAAAATGTCATGGGTTGAGTGTATTGAGCAAGCTCTAAATGACGTCGCGAAGGAAATATATTCTATTGTGACGTTGCAAAGTTATATCGGTTTTCACGATCTTTGAGACAAGCATAGCGTTCAATGCTGACGAAACAACATTCTGAACTGACGTCACAATAGGATTTTCGTCCGTGGTAATAACAGAGCGTGAGATCTTAACTCCGGGGTTATACAGAATCAAATATATACACGGAAAGCACTGGGATGCAGACTCTAAACTTGGAACGCTGCCATATAATCATGCCCCCGAGTCTGTGTAAGAAATCACCATCCGACCATCTAAATGACGAATAGGATTTTATAAATATTGAAATAATATTTTTTTTTATTCTTTTAGCACCTTACCCTACACTCCCAGGATATTCACAGCACCCACAGTCGATGCCTGCCCCAGCTGGTGGTAATTACCCTTATGGATATGGTTATCCACAACAAAGTGGACCCATGCCCCCATCTTACCCTCCAGCAGGCGGATACCCTACTGAGACTGCAGGCTACCAACACAGCCCAAATCCAGGGGCCAATATTCAACCGTCGGCACCTCCGCCCGCTGACGACCCACCTCCGCCGTATCCAGGATTCGAGTCTGCCCCGCTAAAAGGTTATTGATTTATGTTAAGGAATAATATATATGATTTTTATATAACCATACCATTTTGCTAGAGAATTTTGTATGTATATATAGGTCTGATTTTACTTGTACATGATCTGAATCATATTTTGTTTTCTTTTTTTGAACTTTTTTTTTTAAATCTTTTTTTTTTAAATCTTTTTTTTTTAAATCTTTTTTTCTTACATTGTCTCAATAATTATGCATGGGATACCTTGACCGTTAAAAAAGGGTACACTTTGTTCAGAGATATTATTTTTTAATCCGTGAAATTTTAAGTCTTCAACTTCAGTTTTGAAGTAAACTAAACTAAATACTCAAAATGATTATACCTTAGAACTGTATTTCAGATCTAAATAACCAGTTAAAAATTGGTACTATAAAGATTAATTTATTTAAATTTGCTTAGTGAGATATTGATATGGCCTTCTGGAGTTAAAGTCATCAAGTTGATATTCATGAAGATGTAGATAATTTAACGTCATATAGGAATTTTTTTCGTTCGGATAGATTTATAAAGCGATTTGAAGATCGTTAACGTTAACAATTTAAGTCAAGATAGAAATATGTGAACCTTCAATTGCTGAAGTCCAACCAGCGTTTTATTGAATGACAACATTGGAATAACCAATACATTTTGTTGATTTGATCGTAAGGGCACTGCTAATAGAAAAAAAATCTAAATTGTTTTAGACTTTTAAATGTACTTCTGACGTAAAACTGACATTCAGTCCTTAGTCTGACATTGATTTTTTTTATTTTACAAATCTGAAGGCGAAGAAAAAATACCCCCCCCCCCCCCCCCCCAAAAAAAAAAAAACAAAACAAAAGTGGAGGCAAAACACATCTATCCTGACTTCACTCAAGTAAGGGTCTTACTCCCTTATTTAATCATTTCTGACATTTATTGGTCGGTGACTTAAATAACAAGGTACCTGTAGACATTTAATATTATTGAATTAATCTGCCTTTTAATCTTAAAACTGTGAGTTTGAATGACTTTATTTACGCTTTATATATATGTTTTTGTGGAATTTACTTACATGTAAACAATCCCATTATCCTGTCTTAAAGCGCTGTGAATAATTGGTTTTGTTTACAGAGTTGAATAGTTCTTTGTACCCAGTTCTCATTACTTATTTCTGATTTTACTTGGCTGTTGTTGAATGTTTTAACCCATTGTTTCCACATTGGAAATATATCCATAATACTTCGTTTGGCCGTAAAGCCATTCCATGAAACCAGTGTACATATATGTCATAACGAATCTTAAAAACTAGCAACATTTTAATGCAAGGGAGATAATCGTCTGATGGGAGACAACTCTGTGAAATAGATAATCATTTTGAGTCTGATGGGAGACAAATCTGTGAAATAGATAATCATTGTGGGTCATATTCAATATATGTAATGTTGATTTTGGCTACATTTTGTGACAATGCTTTTTTGAATTATGTAAGTTTTCCTTCGCATACTGATATTTTGTAGTATGAATGGCTTATATCAGGGCAGAATCTGAATCTTTTTTTTTAAATATTAGGTCTGGGGCCAATAATATAGCTCATACTATGGGTTTTTACAGTGCAATTTTTATGAACCAGTTTACTAAGAGAGGAAAAAAAATATTTGGGCATATTAAAATGCAGTTAAGTGTAACTTATATACAATCATCAAGGGCCATTATTGTCAAGTGGGTCTGATCTGAGTTTATGGCTGAGTTTTAACACACTATTTTTGTGAGATCTTTGTTTTTTTTATTCGCTCGTGAAAGGGTCCATCTCTTTATTATTATTATTACATTTTTTAGTTTACTCATCTGTTAATTTACCCGTGTATTAATTACTTATGTCTGCAAAGGTAGTTATATGTTTTCGCTATTCTCTTTTTATTTTCTCGGTCAAAGGCAAAATTAACAAATTTCTTAGTGTGCTTTCCAATTAATCCCTTCCAAATACTCATTGAAGGTCGAGGCAAAGAGGTTGATTTCCTCCCCCCACTATGCCTGCCAACCCACCTTATGAGTTACTTAATCTTGAATTAACTTATGATTTTCCACATTAGAAGTATCGGTAATGTTAAATTAAAACCCTATAGCCATCCTTGTTTCTTAAGTTGAACATTGAAAGCTCAACCTGAAAAGGGTGTTTTCCAAGCTGTCGCAGATTTGGTCTCCACTTAGTTAAAATTTTCTCGGACATGGCTCTTAAACTTCCTATTTAGTTAGTCATGGGTTTCCTCCGGGCATAGAGCCCGGTTTCCTCCCACAATTAAACTGGTAACGCCACCATAAAAGTGAAATAATCTTGAGCGCGGCGTAAAACATCAATCAATCAACCACGCATGGCACTAGGCTCTTGAACTTTATATTCACTTGTGTTAGAATTTGTACCAAGGACATTTGGAGAATCCTTACTTATGAAAAAAGTCTGAATTTTGGCAGGTTATGCCACTTTGAACTTGAATAGAGATAATTATATAAAAGTAGATAATATTCAAGTATAGGTATTTGTAGAAAAGTTAATGTTCAAGAAAATGCAGATAAATATAGCAAGATGCAAACATTGTGATGATAGTTTTCCTGCTGGGGTGTTATACTTGATTATTTTTTAGCTTCTCTGACAATTTTTAAAAGTCCTATTAATAGGGTTTTAATGACATCGTTTTAAATCCAGTTCTGTTTGGTTTCTACTTTTTCATTGATACAATCGTGTCTCTCGTGCGAGTGAAGTAAAATTTCAGATTCATGCGAAAAAATCCTTATGCAACTTAAATTTAATGTTATGGTGAAAAAGGACTGAAGGACAGCTGGGGGCCGTTTCACGAAGCCGTCGCAAAGTGCGATCAATCGCAGTTGCCATGACGTCGTATCTCTTCACTATGGTATTCATTGGCATCTACGCCTTGTTTGCGATGCGACTGCTTTGTGAAACGAGCCCCTGGTTTGTAGACTTCGTTTTACTATTGATCTTTCCAAGTTAGCCTTTTTACTTGCTTTATTCTTGTGGCTGGATCAATGAACTATATACTTGGAATGGAGGTCACGTGGGATTTGATTTCCATCTAACGCCGCCATTACAAGGAGATGGTGCAATTACGATCCAGATTGGTCATGCACGCGACCATCATTCAGCAATGGCGGTGCTTTTTACAAAGTCAGACCCAACCCAGTCAATGATCATGTCCGTTCCACGTATATAGTTCATTGGGCTGGAGTCTCCTGTTTTGGCAATCGTGCCCACATGCTTACCTCCCCTTCGCTTCAGAATGAGGTCTCGCATGCGAAGATTAAGTTCTCTGTTTACATTGCTGCTTTGGAGAGTCGCATTGCTTCACAACACCCAGTTTGGGGTGTCACAAAGCAAATTTATGTAAATTATCTCAATTATGTTGTGTGCGGATATTTTGTAAAACTGAACCATTTAATTTGACCTAGAGGAGTTAAGGTTTAGAAACATTTTATATATTTCATTCACTCGTGTAAATATTTGTCTATATTTTCAATAGGAGAGTACTACTTTTTATGTTACATTTTTCTGCAATTGTTTTTAATGTCTAAACATTTGTTAAAGCGCTTTTCTGTTGTCTACATAATATTATTGCATTATTTTTCACAGGAGATTCTTATTAACTACTTCACTTCATTTTGTGTTTTCAGTCTATCCCCTAATTTTTCTTTGTATGGGGTTTCTTTGTATTTGCTGAATTTGTTCAGCTGAACTTCTACCAGTTACGTGTCTCTTTGTTTAGTACGACAGTGTGCTTTTCAATTCAAAGAATCTTACAAGGGATTAAACTACAGGTTGTCTCCCTTGAGTCACTTGTGGCAGAAAGGGGAACTTTCGATCTGATCACCCTCGGACCCCACCGTTCAAATCTCAATTAGCTCGGGAGATCTAGGTAGATCAGTACGTAGAGCGATAATCTCTCACTCCATTACAGGCATTCAATCGATGGGCCGCGGGTTCGAATCCCATTCGATATATTTAAAGAACAATCAAAAAAAGACTGAGTTCGTTTTCCACTCGATCAATGCACAAAGTAAGCCAAGTAGGCTATTAAAGGTTTTTAAAGGTTTTAGGTTTTCTACCCCAATTAACCAGGCAACCCGGCTTTATTAAATAATTTGAATGTGCTGTAAAACGCCAATCCTGGTTGCAGTTGATGAACTAAATTGTCTTTAACCGTTTCTACTTTCCGAGGCACTTTACAATGACCTGGGTTCTCGGTGGCTCAGTAAGTAGAGCCTTAGACGCTCGATTCGAACAGCCTTCCACCAATGGGTCGCGGGTTCAAATCTCACTCAGTCCAAAAAAAATTGAAAAATTTTTCTGACTGGGTTTTCACTCGAACGACCTATGTGGGATGGTTGCCTGTTACCACCGGAAGGTCGTGGGTTTCCTCCGGGCATGGAGCCCTGTTTCCTCCCACAATAAAACTGGCAACGCCCCATATAAGTGAAATAATCTTGAGCACGGCTTAAAACACCAAACAATCAATCAATCAATCTACTTTCCAGGGTACTTTAAAATGATCGGTTTTGCGTACTTCATCTTTGAAAGGAGGACCTTTCATTCGGTAAAACCTTCCATTAATGACTCGTGAGTTTCAATTATACCCCACCCCTTTCCAGACCGTGCCGGTGCTAACTGTAGTCCTATCACCAATCATTAACTGATTTTCACAATTGTTCAAAGAGCATTTTTTGAAATCCATTAGTTTAAAAACAAAAAACGCACCGTATCATACTTCCTAGTCACTTTTGAATAAGTTTCAATTAGAAGAGATTGTTTTTTTAATGATTTGTGCTTCTGTATTATTTTGGTCCGTATTAAAATCTACGATGCTTGTTGATTGCACCAAAGTGCGACGTTAAGCCACAATCAATCAATGTCGGGGGTTTTCTCCTGGCAACGAATCCGGTTTCCTCTCCCACTAAGCCGGCGTAAAACATCAATCAACGAATCTCCTTTTTTTGAATCTGTGTATCTTAGAGAAAGTATTATTTACGTCATCAATGTACAGTGCATTTGCCTTTTCCCCCCAGAATTTCTTCCGATGTAAATATTTTGTAAATTCCCTTCTCAAAATAAACGGTGAAGAAATCCAATTATTACTGTACAGAATGATTCGCTTTCGTGTATGGTCTTTTTATTTTAACTCTGTTATAGATTTTTGGTGATTAGTTTTCTTTTTGCATCAGTCCAAGAGGGGCCTCCGTGGCTCAGTAGGTAGAGCGTTGGACGCTCAATCCAAACAGCCTTCCACCAATGGGTCGCGGGTTCGAATCCCACTCAGTCCAAAAGTTGGGAAATTTTCTGACTGGGTTTTCACTCGAACGACCTATATGGAATGGTTGCCAGTTACAAGCGGAAGGTCGTGGGTTTCCTCCGGGCATAAAGCCCGGTTTCCTCCCACAATAAAACTGGCAACGCCGCCATATAAGTGACATGAGCGCGGCGTGAAACGCCAAACAATCATTTGCATCAGTCCAAGGAAAAAACTGAAATAAATCTTTGTGGGTTTATCTCTCAATTCCCAGGTACTTGCCAAAAAGATCAGAAGTTTCCCCCTGGCAAAAGTCTGGTCACCTTCCCAACGCCACCTTGCAAGTGTAATAATCTTGAGTGTGGCGTAAAGGATCAATCAATCTAACACGTCGCCGTAGGGTCGATCGGAGAAGTTACGGTTTATTGTATGTAAGCATGAAGTAGATTATACCTCTCAAGCAATGTAAAACTTTTTTTGTATTTCGTCATACGAATATCCAGTATTGATTGATTGATTAATTGATTGATATTTTACGCCGCACTCAAGATTATTTCCCTTATATTGCGGCGTTGCCAGGTTTAGTGGTTTTCATTGCCCGGAGGGAACCGCCGACCTTCCTCGAGTACCTGGCAACTTCTCCACATACGGCGACCAAGTGAAAAATTAACTCAGAAACTTTTTCAAGGGCTTGTCGGAAAGGTGCGAATATTTCCTTTCCAAGCGTATAAGTTAAAAAAAGAGGAATGAGCATTGCTTTGTTAAAGCCGTCATTTTCCCTGATAAAAGTCTGTTTCTTAAAGACTTTTCAAGTTTCTAATGAACGTGTCAGGAATTCAAATCCGTTCCCAGAGCTGGTTTGCTTATTATAATATGAAATGTAGTAACACGACTTAACGACAGTATAATATGATTCTTGATTATTTTCTGGCGTAAGGCCACTAGGCAAGTGATTAGGCATGTATTAAATATTCAAGCCTTTGTGGCTTTTTAGCCTCCAGTTTTCTAACAAACGTGATCAAATTCGATAGAAATTTTAATAATTTATTTTTAAGTCCATCCAAGCGATGAGGTTTGTTTCCGTCCAATCATCATTGAACTTTATCCAGCTACTCCCCCGCGACCTTGACAGAGTCCAATATTTTCAGCCACCCCTTCTGAATAATTCAGCGCTTAGCGATTTCCGCGGTTTGACGTTTTTCCGGCGCTAATCGCCATACAATTCGCGGGTTTTTGATACAAGTCATAGTAAATCTTTCAGTCAATCTATCTAATCACTACATTACGACTTAATAGCGTCTTAAAATAAATTGGTTCATCACCTTGACGGTCATTCAAGAGGCGAGTTATCTTTCAACTTTGAAATCCGTCATTATTGTGTGCTGGCGGTGTTGTCAGGTTTAGTAGGAAAGCAACTTGAGCTTTGACCAGGTACCTAGAGACCCATTCCACATAGGCTGATACAGATGTTTAAAAACTTCGTTTGACCTGATTGGGACTGAAACCCGCGACCAATCAATATACGACTTGTGTAGGCGTGATACTATTGCTCTACCGACGTGGCTTCTGTCGGCGTAAGATCATTGCTTTACCGACGTGGCTTCTGTCGGCGAGAGACCATTGCTTTACCGACGTGGCTTCTGTTGGCGAGAGATCATTGCTTTACCCACGTGGCTTCTGTCGGCGTGAGACCATTGCTCTACCGACGTGGCTTCTGTCGGCGTAAGATCATTGCTTTACCGACGTGGCTTCTGTCGGCGAGAGACCATTGCTTTACCGACGTGGCTTCTGTTGGCGAGAGATCATTGCTTTACCCACGTGGCTTCTGTCGGCGTGAGACCATTGCTCTACCGACGTGGCTTCTGTCGGCGTGAGACCATTGCTTTACCGACGTGGCAAGATCATTGCTTTACCGACGTGGCTTCTGTCGGCGTGAGACCATTGCTCTACCGACGTGGCTTCTGTCGGCGTAAGATCATTGCTCTACCGACGTGGCTTCTGTCGGCGTGAGACTATTGCTCTACCGACGTGGCATCTGTCGGCGAGAGACTATTGCTCTACCGACGTGGCTTCTGTCGGCGGGAGACCATTGCTCTACCGACGTGGCTTCTGTCGGCGATAGACCATTGCTCTACCGACGTGGCTTTTGTCGGCGTGAGACCATTGCTCTACCGACGTGGCTTCTGTCGGCGAGAGACTATAGCTCTACCGACCTGGCTTTTATCGACGATAGACCATTGCTCTACCGACGAGGCTTCTGTCGGCGTAAGACCATTGCTCTACCGACGTGGCTTCTGTCGGCGAGAGACTATAGCTCTACCGACGTGGCTTCTGTCGACGATAGACCATTGCTCTACCGACGTGGCGTCTGTCGGCGAGAGACCATTGCTCTACCGACGTGGCTTCTATCGGCGAGAGACTATGGCTTCTATCGTCGTGTGACCATTGCTCTACCGACGTGGCTTCTATCGGCGAGGGACTATTGCTCTACCGACATGGCTTATGTCGGCGACAGACTATTGCTCTACCGACGTGGCTTCTATCGGCGTGAGACCATTGCTCTACCGACGGGGCTTCTGTCGGCGTGAGACCATTGCTCTACCGACGTGGCTTCTGTCGGCGTGAGACCATTGCTCTACCGACGTGGCTTCTGTCGGCGAGAGACCATTGCTTTACCGACGTGGCTTCTGTCGGCGAGAGACCATTGCTCTACCGACGTGGCTTCTGTCGGCGTGAGACCATTGCTTTACCGATGTGGCAAGATCATTGCTTTACCGACGTGGCTTCTGTCGGCGTGAGACCATTGCTTTACCGACGTGGCAAGATCATTGCTTTACCGACGGGGCTTCTGTCGGCGTGAGACCATTGCTCTACCGACGTGACTTCTGTCGGCGAGAGACCATTGCTTTACCGACGTGGCTTCTGTCGGCGAGAGACCATTGCTCTACCGACGTGGCTTCTGTCGGCGAGGGACATTGCTTTACTGACGTGGCAAGATCATTGCTTTACCGACGTGGCTTCTGTCGGCGAGGGACCATTGCTTTACCGACGTGGCAGGACCATTGCTTTACCGACGGGGCTTCTGTCGGCGTGAGACCATTGCTCTACCGACGTGGCTTCTGTCGGCGAGAGACCATTACTCTACCGGCGTGGCTTCTGTCGGTGAGAGACCATTGCTTTACCGACGTGGCTTCTGTCGGCGTGAGACCATTGCTCTACCGACGTGGCTTCTGTCGGCGAGAGACCATTGCTTTACCGACGTGGCTTCTGTCGGCGAGAGACCATTGCTCTACCGACGTGGCTTCTGTCGGCGTGAGACCATTGCTTTACCGACGTGGCAAGATCATTGCTTTACCGACGTGGCTTCTGTCGGCGTGAGACCATTGCTTTACCGACGTGGCAAGATCATTGCTTTACCGACGGGGCTTCTGTCGGCGTGAGACCATTGCTCTACCGACGTGACTTCTGTCGGCGAGAGACCATTGCTTTACCGACGTGGCTTCTGTCGGCGAGAGACCATTGCTCTACCGACGTGGCTTCTGTCGGCGAGGGACCATTGCTTTACCGACGTGGCAAGATCATTGCTTTACCGACGTGGCTTCTGTCGGCGAGGGACCATTGCTTTACCGGCGTGGCAAGATCATTGATTTACCGACGTGGCTTCTGAAAATCTTTTTGATTTTTAGATGCTTCTGGATTCACGTATTTCACCTTGAATGATTTTCTGGCTTTGGAAAATAAAACTTAAAATAGTGGCCTCTACGAACCGAAAACGTGTTCGAAAAGTAAACAAAATTTAAATAACCGGGAGGACCATTCATTCATTCTAAGTCAAAGTTTGTTCAAAACAATACTTTATCGTACATTTTTGAGACTAGAAGCACCAAAAAGTTTCTGAATTATACGTCTTGAGAAAAATAGCCAATAATTTCAACATTCTGTATTAACGGCAAAATATCAACATTTTGGCAGCTCATGCCATTTTAACATACATGGAGGTGAGCGAGTACGAATACTGACAAATACTGGCAATTCCGTGAGTATAGGTAGGGTGTTTGTTCACTCTGAAACTTCGGGGATTTACGTGCGTGTCAAAGCGAGCGAAGATGGCCGAAGGGTGTTCCGAGTGGGTGTTTCTTCTGGGTCAAGACAGTTGATTTGTCAAACGGTTGAACGAGTCCTGTCTCCGTAATGTCTCCAAATTCTGTGTTCGAAAATACAGCTAACGCTAGGAGGCCATATCATTACAAGTTTTCTGGTGAATATTTGCCTTTTATTGTTATTAAAAGCAAGGTCTGATAAACGTAAATTATGGACATTCGTTTATCAAGCTATAGCATTATCTGATAATGTGAATTAACCGTCTGATATAAAGCTCTAGTTTACTCATTTATTGCTTCCCCGCTGGAATGAATAAAACACTCTGCTCTCTAACCCGTTCCCTTTGGGGTTTTTTCATACCGTTATGTTTGAATTTCATTTACACTGTATTATATCAAATATCCTCATCGAATCCTTACCAAACAGTTTAGTTTGATAACCAACTAGCCTCGACAATATGGGGAGCAGTGAAACAGAGATAATTTTGGTTTATCTCGATTGTTGCTTTTGTTCAACACCAGACTATTATATTGGTTGATGTTTTACGCCGCACTCAAGATTTATTTCACTTATATGGCGGCGTTGGCAGTTTTGGGAGGAGAAAACCGGGCTAATTGCCCTAAGGAAACTCCTGGCCTTCGACTCTTCTACATACCGCCGAGGCCCCTAGAATATTAGAAGGTATAACTGTATTCGAGCTAGTTCAATTTACCGAACTTCTGGTGATATTACATATACCAACGTTCGGTATACGAATTTTGAAATGTTGGTCGGTTAAGTCCGACGTACTTTTGTCGGACATTACAAACCATGAAAATAATAGTGTAACTGCTCTGTATGGACAATTTCTACCCCAGACTTCTTTAGAACCCATAAAAGATTATTCTTGTCCTCTTTTTTTATTTTTATTTATTTTATTTATTTGGCATGCACCGTTTGACCCAGTTCGAACGTCACGCAAAATGGCGGCAAAGTCTCCAAGAAATGACAGTTTGTTGTTGTTTAAGACCAGATGTACGCCCTTTGGAATAGCTACATGTAATACAAGCGGACAAGAATAATCTTTTATGAGCTTTAAAGTCTGAGGTAAGAATCGTCCATATCGAGGAGTTACAATAATATTTTCATGCCTTGTAATTTAAGCATGATTTCCACCTTGTATTTCAAATTCGTATACCGCACGTTGGTTTATATTAATATAATATCACCAGAAGTTCGGCTACATTCGAGCCTATATTCCCAAATATTGGCAAACAGACCATATACAAATGACATTAGGTATTAACATCTGGATTAGGTAAGTTGGACGATAGCCCGGATTATCGGTCTTACGGCGACTGGTATTATATGGCTGCTAATGTGTCTTGTCGCCTTATGACGAACACGGAGAGAAAAAAAAATTCGTCAGAGCACAGATTTCTCGGCTAGTTGGACGAGTTGGACGATTTTCTCAATGAATCAAAATTTGAAGGTTTTGGTTTCATTCTGTTTTAATTTGAAATTGAAAATTTTAATTTTTAGCTACAAAAGACAAAGTTGAAAAACTGTGAGCCTGGGAGAAAGCCAACACGCCCTAAGAATTTGAATCTTGTAGGTGGGCTAAGGTAGAATTAGTTCAGCGACTTTATCTGAGAAATACAGACGATGTCATTGGTTATAGGAACTCGACAAGCCTGTCGATATATTTGAGTATGTAAAGCAAAAAAAAAAAAAGAAGGAGCGTAATCCAACACTGAAGATAAGCCCGTTTCTGATTGGTCTGATTGTTGCGATTACGTGAATTATAATAAATCCAACTTTGTGATTCATTTGTACCACTTTTTTTGAATCTGTGTATCTTAGAGAAAGTATTATTTACGTCATCAATGTACAGTGCATTTGCCTTTTCCCCCCAGAATTTCTTCCGATGTAAATATTTTGTAAATTCCCTTCTCAAAATAAACGGTGAAGAAATCCAATTATTACTGTACAGAATGATTCGCTTTCGTGTATGGTCTTTTTATTTTAACTCTGTTATAGATTTTTGGTGATTAGTTTTCTTTTTGCATCAGTCCAAGAGGGGCCTCCGTGGCTCAGTAGGTAGAGCGTTGGACGCTCAATCCAAACAGCCTTCCACCAATGGGTCGCGGGTTCGAATCCCACTCAGTCCAAAAGTTGGGAAATTTTCTGACTGGGTTTTCACTCGAACGACCTATATGGAATGGTTGCCAGTTACAAGCGGAAGGTCGTGGGTTTCCTCCGGGCATAAAGCCCGGTTTCCTCCCACAATAAAACTGGCAACGCCGCCATATAAGTGACATGAGCGCGGCGTGAAACGCCAAACAATCATTTGCATCAGTCCAAGGAAAAAACTGAAATAAATCTTTGTGGGTTTATCTCTCAATTCCCAGGTACTTGCCAAAAAGATCAGAAGTTTCCCCCTGGCAAAAGTCTGGTCACCTTCCCAACGCCACCTTGTAAGTGTAATAATCTTGAGTGTGGCGTAAAGGATCAATCAATCTAACACGTCGCCGTAGGGTCGATCGGAGAAGTTACGGTTTATTGTATGTAAGCATGAAGTAGATTATACCTCTCAAGCAATGTAAAACTTTTTTTGTTTTTCGTCATTATATTGAGAGGTATAATGGCTTCTGTCGGCGTGAGACCATTGCTCTACCGACGTGGCTTCTGTCGGCGTAAGATCATTGCTCTACCGACGTGGCTTCTGTCGGCGTGAGACTATTGCTCTACCGACGTGGCATCTGTCGGCGAGAGACTATTGCTCTACCGACGTGGCTTCTGTCGGCGGGAGACCATTGCTCTACCGACGTGGCTTCTGTCGGCGATAGACCATTGCTCTACCGACGTGGCTTTTGTCGGCGAGAGACCATTGCTCTACCGACGTGGCTTTTGTCGGCGTGAGACCATTGCTTTACCCACGTGGCTTCTGTCAGCGTGAGACCATTGCTCTACCGGCGTGGCTTCTGTCGGCGAGAGACCATTGCTCTACCGGCGTGGCATCTGTCGGTGTGAGACCATTGCTCTACCGACGTGGCTTTTGTCGGCGTGAGACCATTGCTCTACCCTCATGGATTATGTCGGCGAGAGACCATTGCTCTACCGACGGGGCTTCTGTGAGTCTGAGACCATTGCTTTACCGATGTGGCTTCTGAAAAGCTTTTTGGATTTATAGATATTTCTGGTTTTACGTATCTCACCTTGAATGATTTTGTGGCTTTGAAAAATAAAACTTAAAATAGCAATTCGACCTTTTCCCTCCTCGATATTGCAATTATTTCCAAGCCACATTGACTGTTGATGGAAAATCTTTCGGCCCGGGTCCCCAACGGTTCTTATATACATACGAGTTGCACGATTATAATACCCGGAAACTACTTAGAATGTATCTCCGGGGCAAACGGCCTCGGAGCTCCATGGGCCTATAGGTATCGATCGCCTTGTGGGAAAAAGTCGTCAGGTACTCACCGAAGGTCGGGGTTTCCTCTCGAGCAAACGGTCCGATTTCCTCGCCTATTAAACCTGAAAACGCGTCCATATAAAAGTGAAATAATCTGACTTCAGCGCAGCGTAAAGCATCAATCATATACACCGTTTGCTATCAGATATTCTCTCTGAATACCAAGCAGTTTTGTGTGATAAACCACAAGCCCCGACAATATGGCGAACGAAGAATCGGGTAATTTTCGTGGATTAGAATTGCGTTTGGACCAACGTTGGATTGTTAACAGTCAGACAAGACTAGCTGATACATAGAGGATATTTGTTGTTTATCGGTAAATACCATTTATATTTCATCGAGTGGATTAAAAAATATGTATTTTCACGATTGGCGAAGCCAAGAGTGAAAATACAAGATTTTTTAATCCACGAGATGAAATATAAATGATATTTACCGATAATACATCAAATATTCTATTTATTATATAATTATTAGTGAGATTTTCGTGTATTTTCTCGACAAACTGAATGATTCGCGGTCGTCACTTGACCTAGAAAATGACACATCACTCATAGGCCTGTACGGCGTAGGAAAAAATAGCGCGTTATTTGGGGGTTCAACACAACAAAAACATATAAATTTGCATCGAAAATTCTTATTTTCACGTTGCAATTCATACATGTAATTAATGAAACAAGTTACAGTTAGAACAAAATACTTATTTCGTGAGAACAACCTGCGTTTGCCTGCGCGGAAGGACACACAGTGCACGTGCGACAACAAACATCGAGGTTCGCTGTCATCGACGGTGAAGTTGGACATTTCCTACACTTCAGTTTCTAATTAAACCTTTAAGTGGCGAAGTCTTGTTATTTTAAAATGAAGATTTACTAGATTAAGTGTGTTGGAATGTGCTAGGATAAATTAGATCTTTAATTTCTCGTTACCAGAATCAATCGAGTCGCTTCTTTCACACTGGCATTTTCGCCCAGAGCGAGCGTGACGATCAGGCGGCACTCAGACCACATCCCACTGTCTTCGGTTGCAATGATTTGCGTCGGTTCTCGATACATTTTCTATATTCTTGAAAATAATCAATTTCAATGTTCCAAGTGTACCACATTGTTTTGCATTAGGCCCTATAAAGTGGGGTAGCCTTACAACACGTTTTCATATAATTTAGCGAATCTTGCTGGCCCAGGCCTAAGACTAACTCCCCGGCGAGCACAGAAAGGCCAAAGCGAAAAAAATGTTTGGTTTGTGTCAAATTGTTTAACACCCAATTTATAATGCTAAGAAGTGTTCGATAATATATAAAAGGAGACTTGATTACAAATTTTAGCAATTTTCACAAATTAAAGATTCCATCATGAGAATTCAAATGAAAATAGTTCCGACACTGGCAGTGATGATATAAACGTTATCGGTAAAAGTGGTGATATCACTTATATCAGAGCTGTATAACTCAATATCTCACTACTAATTATATAATAAATAGGTTTCCTGCCCATCTTCACGAATATTGGCCTCAAGGGACAATATATAAATGGTGTATTTTAATGGATTAACATACATGAAGGTGAACGAGTACGAATACTGGCAAATACTGGCAATTCCGTGAGTATAGGTATGGTGTTTGTTCACTCTGAAACTTCGGGGATTTACGTGTGTGTCAAAGCCGACCGGTAGCGAGCGAAGATAGCCGAAGGGTGTTCCGAGTGGGTGTTTCTTCTGGGTCAAGACAGTTGATTTGTCAAACGTAATGTCTCCAAATTTTGTGTTCGAAAATACAGCTAGGAGGCCATATCATTACTAGTTTTCTGGTGAATATTTGCCTTTTATCGTTATTAAAAGCAAGGTCTCATAAACGTAAATTATGGACATTCGTTTATCAAGCTATAGCATTATCTGATAAAGTGAATTAACCGTCTGATATAAAGCTCTATTTTACTCATTTATTGCTTCCCGCAGGAATGAGAAAAATACTCTGCTCTCTAACCCGTTCCCTTTGGGTTTTTTTCTCATCCCGTTATGTTTGAATTTCATTTACACTGTATGATATCAAATATCCTCATTGAATCCTTACCAAACAGTTTAGTGTGATAACCAACTAGCCTCGGCAATATGGGGAGCAGTGAAACAGAGATAATTTTTGTTTATCTCGATTGTTGCTATATATTGGTTGATGTTTTACGCCGCACTCAAGATTTCTTTCACTTGTATGGCGGCGTTGCCAGTTTTGGGAGGAGGAAACCGGGCTGATTGTCCTGAGGAAACTCCCGGCCTTCGACTCTTCCACATACCACCGAGGCCTCTAGAATATTAGAAGGTATAACTGTATTCGAGCTAGTTCAATTTACGGAACTTCTGGTGATATTACATGTACCAACGTTCGGTATACGAATTTTGAAATGCTGGTCGGTAAAGTCCGACGCACTTTTGTCGGAAATTACTAACCATGAAAATAATATTGTAACTGCTCTGTATGGACAATTCCTACCCCAGACTTCTTAAGAACCCATAATAAATTATTCTGGTCCTCTTTTGTTTATTTTTATTTATTTTATTTATTTGGCATGCACCGTTTGACCCAGTTCGAACGTCACTCAAAATGGCGGCAAAGTCTCCAAGAAATGAAAGTTTGTTGTTGTTTAAGACGAGGTGTATGCCCTTTGGAATAGCTACATGTAATAAAAGTGGACAAGAATAATCTTTTATGAGTTTTAAAGAAGTCTGAGGTAGGAATCGTCCATACCGAGGCGTTACAATAATAGTTTCATGGCTTGTAATTTAAGCATGATTTCCACCTTGTATTTCAAATTCGTATACCGCACGTTGGTATTGTAACATCACCATAAGTTTGGTAAATTGAACTACATTCGAGCCTATATTCCCAAATATTGGCAAACAGACCATATACAAATGGCATTAGGTATTAACCTCTGGATTAGGTTAGTTGGACGAGTTGGACGATTTTCTCAATGAATCAAAATTTGAAGGTTTTGGTTTCAATCTGTTTTAATTTGAAATTGAAAATTATTTTTAGCTACACAAGACAAAGTTGACCAACTGTGAGCCTGGGAGAAAGCCAACACGCTAAGAGTTTGAACCTTCTTGGCGAGCTAAGGTAGAATTATTTTAGCGACTTTATCTGAGAAATACAGACGATGCCATTGGTTTTAGGAACTCAAAAAGCCCGCTGATATATTTGAGTATGTAAAGCAAAAGCGTAATCCAAAACTGAAGATAAGCCCGTTTCTGATTGGTCTGATTGTTGCGTTTACGTGAATTATTATAAATCCAACTTTGTGATCCATTTGTACCACTGATAAGTGGCATGAGCTGCCAAAATTCACACTTTTTAAATAGTTGCTGATCGTCACGACATTAAGAGGCTTTGAATGCCATCGAACAACTAAATGATTGGCGTTGCAATGAGGAAAATCCATACAGTATGTGACCTGTACGAACAAAATGTGTTCGAAAAGAAAACAAAATTTAAATAACCGACACGATCATTCATTCATTCTAAGCCAAAGTTTGTTCAAAACAATACTTTATCGTTCATTCTCGAGGCTAGATGCACTAAAAATCTTCTGAATTATACGTCTTGAGAAAAATAGCCAATAATTTCAACATTCTGTTTTGACGTCAAAATATCAACATTTTGGCAGCTCATGTCACTTCAACATAGTACATAAGTAGCGTGACTCCGAAAATTTCGGCATTTATATCGCCATCACCTGATGATGTCGAAATAAAGTGCCTAAATATTGAGTCAAATATGGGTCCAACTTTGTAAAAAAGAGCTAATCGTTAGGTACAGAAAGGTTACCATTTCAGAAGCGTGTCGAGAACTATTGATAAATGGACTTTAATACATCTGCTGAAGTCTTATTTTGCACGTTATAAAAAGACACGTGGTTTCTTTGTGACATTTCGAATTGCAAAAGAACGTGTTTGGAATTATGATCAGTTCACAAATCTGGTTTGCGAATGATATCCCAGAAGCTAGCGGCACGTCTTAACGACATTGTAATAGCTCAGATTCTTGATAATTTCTCTAGGAAAGGCCCCTACAAAGTGATCAGTCATGCATAATAGATGCAAGCCGTGGCAACTTTTTAGGCTCCCGTTTCCAAAAAATGTCATGAAATTTGCTTAGCGTTTTAATATTTTATTTCAAAGACAATCCAAGCGGTGAGTTTTACATCCGTCCAGTGATCAATGAACTGAATCCAACTTCTCATCGGCGAACTTGACTGAGTTCTATAGCCCTGTATCTCGCTTAGTTTATCTCAATTCAACGATTCATGAACATTACATGTTTATTTAATGTAATGACTTTCAAATACTTTTACTGTCGTGATAATCATATTTTATGAAAAAAGTTATAATTTTGGCAGCTAATATTAATCGTTGAGAAGAGAAATAATGATTCTTTACTACAGAAATAATGATCCTTTACTGCAGAAATAATGACCCTTCACTACAGAAATAATGACCCTTTACTACCGAAATAATGATCCTTTACTACAGAAATGATGATCCTTTAATGCAGAAATAATGATCCTTTAATGCAGAAATAATGATCCTTTACTACAGAAATAATGACCCTTTACTGCAGAAATAATAGTCCTTTACAACAGAAATAATGGTCCTTTACAACAGAAATAATGACCTTATACTACAGAAATAGTGGTCCTTTACAACAGAAATAGTGATCCTTTACTACAGAAATAATGATCTTTAATACAGAAATGACGATCCTTTACTTCAGAAATAATGATCCTTTACTTCAGAAATAATGATCTTTAATACAGAAATGATGATCCTTTAATGCAGAAATAATGATCCTTTACTACAGAAATAATGATCCTTTACTGCAGAAATAATGACCCTTCACTACAGAAATAATGACCCTTTACTACCGAAATAATGATCCTTTACTACAGAAATGATGATCCTTTAATGCAGAAATAATGATCCTTTAATGCAGAAATAATGATCCTTTACTACAGAAATAATGACCCTTTACTGCAGAAATAATGGTCCTTTACAACAGAAATAATGACCCTTTACTGCAGAAATGACGATCCTTTACTTCAGAAATAATAATCCTTTACTTCAGAAATACTGATCCTTTACTACAGAAATACTGATCCTTTACTACAGAAATAATGATCTTTAATACAGAAATGACGATCCTTTACTTCAGAAATAATAATCCTTTACTTCAGAAATACTGATCCTTTACTACAGAAATACTGATCCTTTACTACAGAAATAATGATCTTTAATACAGAAATGATGATCCTTTAATGCAGAAATAATGATCCTTTAATGCAGAAATAATGATCCTTTACTACAGAAATAATGATCCTTTACTGCAGAAATAATGACCCTTCACTACAGAAATAATGACCCTTTACTACCGAAATAATGACCCTTCACTACAGAAATAATGACCCTTTACTACCGAAATAATGATCCTTTACTACAGAAATGATGATCCTTTAATGCAGAAATAATGATCCTTTAATGCAGAAATAATGACCCTTTACTACAGAAATAATGACCCTTTACTGCAGAAATAATGGTCCTTTACAACAGAAATAATGACCCTTTACTGCAGAAATGACGATCCTTTACTTCAGAAATAATAATCCTTTACTTCAGAAATACTGATCCTTTACTACAGAAATACTGATCCTTTACTACAGAAATAATGATCTTTAATACAGAAATGACGATCCTTTACTTCAGAAATAATAATCCTTTACTTCAGAAATACTGATCCTTTACTACAGAAATACTGATCCTTTACTACAGAAATAATGATCTTTAATACAGAAATGACGATCCTTTACTTCAGAAATAATAATCCTTTACTTCAGAAATACTGATCCTTTACTACAGAAATACTGATCCTTTACTACAGAAATAGTGATCCTTTACTACAGAAATAATGATCTTTAATACAGAAATACTGATCCTTTACTACAGAAATAAAGACCATTTACTACAAAAATAATGATAATTTACTACAGAAATAGTGATCCTTTACTACAGAAATAATGATCCCTTACTACAGAAATAATGATTCTTTACCACAGAAATAATGATCTTGTACTACAGAAATATTGATCCTTTACTACAGAAATAATGATCGTATACTACAGAAATATTGATCCTTTACTACAGAAATAATGATTCTTTACCACAGAAATAATGATCTTGTACTACAGAAATAATGATCGTATACTACAGAAATATTGATCCTTTACTACAGAAATAATGATCCTTTACTACAGAAATATTGATCCTTTACTACAGAAATAATGATCGTATACTACAGAAATATTGATCCTTTACTACAGAAATAATGATTCTTTACCACAGAAATAATGATCTTGTACTACAGAAATATTGATCCTTTACTACAGAAATAATGACCCTTTACTGCAGAAATATTGATCCTTTACTACAGAAATAATGATCCTTTACTACAGAAATAATGATCTTGTACTACAAAAATAATGATCCTATACTACAGAAATAGTGATCCTTTACTGCCGAAATAGTTATCCTTTTCTATAGAAATACTGATCCTTTACTACAGAAATAACGACCCTTTACTACAGAAATAATGATCCTTTTCTATAGAAATACTGATCCTTTACTACAGAAATAATGATATTTTACTACATAAATAATGACCCTTTACTACAGAAATAACGACCCTTTACTACAGAAATAATGATCCTATACTACAGAAATAATGATCCTTTGCTGCAGAAATAATGATCATTTACTACAGAAATAATGATCCTTTACTACAGAAATAATGATCCTTTACTGCAGAAATAATGATCCTTTACAGCAAAAATTATGATCCTTTAATACAGAAATAATCACCCTTTCCTGCAGAAATAATCATCGTTTCTACAGAAATAATGATCCTTTACTGCAGAAATAATGATCCTTTACTACAGAAATAATGTTCCTATACTACAGAAATAATGATCGTATACTACAGAAATAATAATCCTTTACTGCAGAAATAATAATCCTTTACTGCAGAAATAATGATCCTTTACTACAGAAATAATGATCCTTTACGGTAAAAATAATGATCCTTTACTACAGAAATAATAGTCCTTTACTGCAGTTATAATGATCCTTTACTACAGAAATAAGGATCCTTTACTACAGAAATAATAATCCTTTACTACAGAAATAATGATTCTTTACCACAGAAATAATGATCTTGTACTACAGAAATATTGATCCTTTACTACAGAAATAATGACCCTTTACTGCAGAAATATTGATCCTTTACTACAGAAATAATGATCCTTTACTACAGAAATAATGATCTTGTACTACAAAAATAATGATCCTATACTACAGAAATAGTGATCCTTTACTGCCGAAATAGTTATCCTTTTCTATAGAAATACTGATCCTTTACTACAGAAATAATGATATTTTACTACATAAATAATGACCCTTTACTACAGAAATAACGACCCTTTACTACAGAAATAATGATCCTATACTACAGAAATAATGATCCTTTGCTGCAGAAATAATGATCATTTACTACAGAAATAATGATCCTTTACTACAGAAATAATGATCCTTTACTGCAGAAATAATGATCCTTTACAGCAAAAATTATGATCCTTTAATACAGAAATAATCACCCTTTCCTGCAGAAATAATCATCGTTTCTACAGAAATAATGATCCTTTACTGCAGAAATAATGATCCTTTACTACAGAAATAATGTTCCTATACTACAGAAATAATGATCGTATACTACAGAAATAATAATCCTTTACTGCAGAAATAATAATCCTTTACTGCAGAAATAATGATCCTTTACTACAGAAATAATGATCCTTTACGGTAAAAATAATGATCCTTTACTACAGAAATAATAGTCCTTTACTGCAGAAATAATGATCCTTTACTGCAGAAATAATGATCCTTTACAGCAGAAATTATGATCCTTTAATGCAGAAATAATCACCCTTTCCTGCAGAAATAATGATCGTTTCTACAGAAATGATGATCCTTTACTACAGAAATAATGATCCTTTACTACAGAAATAATAGTCCTTTACTGCAGAAATAATTATCCTTTACTACAGAAATAATGATCCTTTACTACAGGAATAATGACCGTTTACTGCAGAAATATTGATCCTTTACTACAGAAATAATGATACTTTACTACAGAAATAATGGTCTTTTACTACAGAAATACTGATCCTTTACTACAGAAATAATGATCTTGTACTAAAGAAATAATGATCCTTTACTACAGAAATAATGATCCTTTACTGCAGAAATAATGATCCTTTACAGCAGAAATTATGATCCTTTAATACAGAAATAATCACCCTTTCCTGCAGAAATAATGATCGTTTCTACAGAAATAATGATCCTTTACTGCAGAAATAATGATCCTTTACTACAGAAATAATGTTCCTATACTACAGAAATAATGATCGTATACTACAGAAATAATAATCCTTTACTGCATAAATAATAATCCTTTACTGCAGAAATAATGATCCTTTACTACAGAAATAATGATCCTTTACGGCAAAAATAATGATCCTTTAGTACAGAAATAATGATCCTTTACTACAGAAATAATAGTCCTTTACTGCAGAAATAATGATCCTTTACTACAGAATTAATGATCCTTTACTACAGAAATAATGATCCTTTACTACAGAAATAAGGACCCTTTACTACAGAAATAATGATCCTTTACTACAGAAATATTGATCCTTTACTACAGAAATAATGATCCTTTACTGCAGAAATAATGATCCTTTACAGCAGAAATTATGATCCTTTACTACAGAAATAATGATCCTTTACTACAGAAATATTGATCCTTTACTACAGAAATAATGATCCTTTACTGCAGAAATAATGATCCTTTACTGCAGAAATAATGATCCTTTACTACAGAAATAATGATCCTTTACTACAGAAATAATGATCCTTTACTACAGAAATATTGATCCTTTACTACAGAAATAATGATCCTTTACTGCAGAAATAATGATCCTTTACAGCAGAAATTATGATCCTTTAATACAGAAATAATCACCTTTTCCTGCAGAAATAATGATCGTTTCTACAGAAATAATGATCCTTTACTACAGAAATATTGATCCTTTACTACAGAAATAATGACGCTTTACTACAGAAATAATGATCCTTTACTGCAGTTATAGTGGTCCTTTACTGCAGAAATACTGAACCTTCACTACAGAAATAATGACGCTTTACTACAGAAAAAAGATCTTTACTATAGAAATACTGATCTTTAGTATAGAAATAATGATCCTTTACTACAGAAGTAATGACCCTTTACTACAGAAATAATGGTCTTTACTACCAAAATAATGAGCCTTACTACAGAAATAATGATCTTTTACTACAGAAATAATGGTCCTTAACTGCAGAAATACTGATCCTTTACTGCAGATATAATGATCGTTTACTACAGAAATAATGATCCTTTACTATAGAAATAATGATCCTTTACTGCAGATATAATGATCCTTTACTACAGAAATAATGGTCCTTTACTGCAGAAATAATGATCCTTTACGACAGAAATTATGATCGTATACTACAGAAATAATAATCCTTTACTGCAGAAATAATGATCCTTTACTGCAGAAATAATGATCCTTTACTGCAGAAATAATGATCCTTTACTGCAGAAATATTGATCCTTTACTACAGAAATATTGATCCTTTACTACAGAAATAATGATCCTTTACTGCAGAAATAATGATCCTTTACAGCAGAAATTATGATCCCTTACTACAGAAATAATGATCCTTTACTACAGAAATATTGATCCTTTACTACAGAAATAATGATCCTTTACTGCAGAAATAATGATCCTTTACTGTAGAAATAATGATCCTTTACTACAGAAATAATGATCCTTTACTACAGAAATAATGATCTTGTACTACAAAAATAATGATCCTATACTACAGAAATAGTGATCCTTTACTGCCGAAATAGTTATCCTTTTCTATAGAAATACTGATCCTTTACTACAGAAATAACGACCCTTTACTACAGAAATAATGATCCTTTTCTATAGAAATACTGATCCTTTACTACAGAAATAATGATATTTTACTACATAAATAATGACCCTTTACTACAGAAATAACGACCCTTTACTACAGAAATAATGATCCTCTACTACAGAAATAATGATCCTTTGCTGCAGAAATAATGATCATTTACTACAGAAATAATGATCCTTTACTACAGAAATAATGATCCTTTACTGCAGAAATAATGATCCTTTACAGCAAAAATTATGATCCTTTAATACAGAAATAATCACCCTTTCCTGCAGAAATAATCATCGTTTCTACAGAAATAATGATCCTTTACTGCAGAAATAATGATCCTTTACTACAGAAATAATGTTCCTATACTACAGAAATAATGATCGTATACTACAGAAATAATAATCCTTTACTGCAGAAATAATAATCCTTTACTGCAGAAATAATGATCCTTTACTACAGAAATAATGATCCTTTACGGTAAAAATAATGATCCTTTACTACAGAAATAATAGTCCTTTACTGCAGTTATAATGATCCTTTACTACAGAAATAAGGATCCTTTACTACAGAAATAATAATCCTTTACTACAGAAATAATGATTCTTTACCACAGAAATAATGATCTTGTACTACAGAAATATTGATCCTTTACTACAGAAATAATGACCCTTTACTGCAGAAATATTGATCCTTTACTACAGAAATAATGATCCTTTACTACAGAAATAATGATCTTGTACTACAAAAATAATGATCCTATACTACAGAAATAGTGATCCTTTACTGCCGAAATAGTTATCCTTTTCTATAGAAATACTGATCCTTTACTACAGAAATAATGATATTTTACTACATAAATAATGACCCTTTACTACAGAAATAACGACCCTTTACTACAGAAATAATGATCCTATACTACAGAAATAATGATCCTTTGCTGCAGAAATAATGATCATTTACTACAGAAATAATGATCCTTTACTACAGAAATAATGATCCTTTACTGCAGAAATAATGATCCTTTACAGCAAAAATTATGATCCTTTAATACAGAAATAATCACCCTTTCCTGCAGAAATAATCATCGTTTCTACAGAAATAATGATCCTTTACTGCAGAAATAATGATCCTTTACTACAGAAATAATGTTCCTATACTACAGAAATAATGATCGTATACTACAGAAATAATAATCCTTTACTGCAGAAATAATAATCCTTTACTGCAGAAATAATGATCCTTTACTACAGAAATAATGATCCTTTACGGTAAAAATAATGATCCTTTACTACAGAAATAATAGTCCTTTACTGCAGAAATAATGATCCTTTACTGCAGAAATAATGATCCTTTACAGCAGAAATTATGATCCTTTAATACAGAAATAATCACCCTTTCCTGCAGAAATAATGATCGTTTCTACAGAAATGATGATCCTTTACTACAGAAATAATGATCCTTTACTACAGAAATAATAGTCCTTTACTGCAGAAATAATTATCCTTTACTACAGAAATAATGATCCTTTACTACAGGAATAATGACCGTATACTGCAGAAATATTGATCCTTTACTACAGAAATAATGATACTTTACTACAGAAATAATGGTCTTTTACTACAGAAATACTGATCCTTTACTACAGAAATAATGATCTTGTACTAAAGAAATAATGATCCTTTACTACAGAAATAATGATCCTTTACTGCAGAAATAATGATCCTTTACAGCAGAAATTATGATCCTTTAATACAGAAATAATCACCCTTTCCTGCAGAAATAATGATCGTTTCTACAGAAATAATGATCCTTTACTGCAGAAATAATGATCCTTTACTACAGAAATAATGTTCCTATACTACAGAAATAATGATCGTATACTACAGAAATAATAATCCTTTACTGCATAAATAATAATCCTTTACTGCAGAAATAATGATCCTTTACTACAGAAATAATGATCCTTTACGGCAAAAATAATGATCCTTTAGTACAGAAATAATGATCCTTTACTACAGAAATAATAGTCCTTTACTGCAGAAATAATGATCCTTTACTACAGAATTAATGATCCTTTACTACAGAAATAATGATCCTTTACTACAGAAATAAGGACCCTTTACTACAGAAATAATGATCCTTTACTACAGAAATATTGATCCTTTACTACAGAAATAATGATCCTTTACTGCAGAAATAATGATCCTTTACAGCAGAAATTATGATCCTTTACTACAGAAATAATGATCCTTTACTACAGAAATATTGACCCTTTACTACAGAAATAATGATCCTTTACTGCAGAAATAATGATCCTTTACTGCAGAAATAATGATCCTTTACTACAGAAATAATGATCCTTTACTACAGAAATAATGATCCTTTACTACAGAAATATTGATCCTTTACTACAGAAATAATGATCCTTTACTGCAGAAATAATGATCCTTTACAGCAGAAATTATGATCCTTTAATACAGAAATAATCACCTTTTCCTGCAGAAATAATGATCGTTTCTACAGAAATAATGATCCTTTACTACAGAAATATTGATCCTTTACTACAGAAATAATGACGCTTTACTACAGAAATAATGATCCTTTACTGCAGTTATAGTGGTCCTTTACTGCAGAAATACTGAACCTTCACTACAGAAATAATGACGCTTTACTACAGAAAAAAGATCTTTACTATAGAAATACTGATCTTTAGTATAGAAATAATGATCCTTTACTACAGAAGTAATGACCCTTTACTACAGAAATAATGGTCTTTACTACCAAAATAATGAGCCTTACTACAGAAATAATGATCTTTTACTACAGAAATAATGGTCCTTAACTGCAGAAATACTGATCCTTTACTGCAGATATAATGATCGTTTACTACAGAAATAATGATCCTTTACTATAGAAATAATGATCCTTTACTGCAGATATAATGATCCTTTACTACAGAAATAATGGTCCTTTACTGCAGAAATAATGATCCTTTACGACAGAAATTATGATCGTATACTACAGAAATAATAATCCTTTACTGCAGAAATAATGATCCTTTACTGCAGAAATAATGATCCTTTACTGCAGAAATAATGATCCTTTACTGCAGAAATATTGATCCTTTACTACAGAAATATTGATCCTTTACTACAGAAATAATGATCCTTTACTGCAGAAATAATGATCCTTTACAGCAGAAATTATGATCCCTTACTACAGAAATAATGATCCTTTACTACAGAAATATTGATCCTTTACTACAGAAAAAATGATCCTTTACTGCAGAAATAATGATCCTTTACTGTAGAAATAATAATCCTTTACTACAGAAATAATGATCCTTTACTACAGAAATAATGATCCTTTACTACAGAAATATTGATCCTTTACTACAGAAATAATGATCCTTTACTGCAGAAATAATGATCCTTTACAGCAGAAATTATGATCCTTTAATACAGAAATAATCACCCTTTCCTGCAGAAATAATGATCGTTTCTACAGAAATAATGATCCTTTACTACAGAAATATTGATCCTTTACTACAGAAATAATGACGCTTTACTACAGAAATAATGATCCTTTACTGCAGTTATAGTGGTCCTTTACTGCAGAAATACTGATCCTTCACTACAGAAATAATGACGCTTTACTACAGAAAAAAGATCTTTACTATAGAAATACTGATCTTTAGTATAGAAATAATGATCCTTTACTACAGAAGTAATGACCCTTTACTACAGAAATAATGGTCTTTACTACCAAAATAATGAGCCTTACTACAGAAATAATGATCTTTTACTACAGAAATAATGGTCCTTAACTGCAGAAATACTGATCCTTTACTGCAGATATAATGATCGTTTACTACAGAAATAATGATCCTTTACTACAGAAATAATGACCCTTTACTACAGAAATACTGATCCTTTACTACAGAAATAATGATCGTTTATTACAGAGATAATGACCCTTTACTACAGAAATAATGATCCTTTACTACAGAAATAATGATCCTTTACTACAGAAATAATGACCCTTTACTACAGAAATACTGATCCTTTACTACAGAAATAATGATCGTTTATTACAGAGATAATGACCCTTTACTATAGAAATAATGATCCTTCACTACAGAAATAATGATCTTTTACTACAGAAATATTGATCTTTCACTACAGAAATAATGATCATTTACTACAGAAATAATGATCCTTCACTACAGAAATACTGATCCTTCACTACAGAAATAATGATCCTTCACTACAGAAATACTGATCCTTTACTACAGAAATACTGATCCTTTACTGCAGAAATAATGATCTTTTACGACAGAAATTATGGTCATTTACTACAAAAATAATGATTGTTTACTACAGAAATAATGATCCTTTATTACAGAGATAATGATCCTTTATTACAGAGATAATGATCCTTTACGACAGAAATAATGATCTTTTACTACAGAAATAATGATCCTTTATTACAGAAATAATGATCCTTTACGACAGAAATAATGATCTTTTACTACAGAAATAATAATCCTTTACTGCAGAAATAATGATCCTTTACGAAAAAAATGATGATCTTTTACTACAGAAATAATGATCCTTTACTACAGAAATTATGGTCATTTACTACAAAAATACTGATCCTTTACTACAGAAATTCTGATCCTTTACTACAGAAATAATGATCCTTTATTACAGAGATAATGATCCTTTACTACAGAAATAATGATCCTTTACGACAGAAATAATGATCTTTTACTACAGAAATAATGATCCTTTATTACAGAAATAATGATCCTTTACGACAGAAATAATGATCTTTTACTACAGAAATAATAATCCTTTACTGCAGAAATAATGATCCTTTACGAAAAAAATGATGATCTTTTACTACAGAAATAATGATCCTTCACTACAGAAAAACTGATCCTTTACTACAGAAATAATGATCCTTTACTACAGAAATAATGGTCCTTTACGACAGAAATACTGATCCTTTATGACAGAAATACTGATCCTTCACTACAGAAATAATGATCCTTTACTACAGAAATATTCATCCTTTACTGCAGAAATAATGACCATTTACTGCAGAAATAATGATCATTTACTACAGAAATACTGATTCTTTACTAAAGAAATACGGATTCTTCACTACAGAAATAATGATCCTTTACTAGAGAAATAATTACCGTTTAATACAGAAGTAATGACCCTTTACTACAGAAGTAATGACCCTTTGCTGCAGAAATAATGATCTTTTACTGCAGAAATAATAATCCTTTACTCCAGAAATAATGATCCTTTATTACAGAAATAATGATCCTTTACTACAGAAATAATGATCCTTTACTACAGAAATAATGATCCTTTATTACAGAAATAATGATCCTTTGCTACAGAAATAATGATCCTTTACTACAGAAATAATGATCTTTTACTACAGAAATAATGATCTTTACTACAGAAATAATGATCCTTTACTACAGAAATAATGGTTCTTTACTGCAGATATCATGGTCCTTTACTAAAGAAATAATGACCCTTTACTACAAAAATAATAATCCTTTACTCCAGAAATAATGATCCTTTATTACAGAAATAATGATCCTTTGCTACAGAAATAATGATCCTTTACTACAGAAATAATGATCTTTACTACAGAAATAATGATCCTTTACTACAGAAATAATGGTTCTTTACTGCAGATATCATGGTCCTTTACTAAAGAAATAATAACCCTTTACTGCAGAAATAATGATCCTTTACTGCAGAAATAAGGATCCTTTACTACAGAAATAATGACCCTTTACTGCAGAAATAATGGTTCTTTACTGCAGATATAATGGTCCTTTACTGCAGAAATAATGATCCTTTACTACAGAAATAATGGTCCTTTACTACAGAAATAATGACCCTTTGCTGCAGAAATAATGGCCCTTATTACAGAAATAATGGCCCTTACTACAGAAATAATGACCCTTTGCTGCAGAAATAATGACCCTTACTACAGAAATAATGACCCTTTACTACAGAAATAATGGCCCTTACTACAGAAATAATCATCCTTTACTGCAGAAGTAATGACCCTTTGCTGCAGAAATAATGACCATTTACTGCAGAAATAATGATCCTTTACTACAGAAATACTTATTCTTTACTAAAGAAATAATGACCCTTTACTACAGAAATAATGACCATTTACTGCAGAAATAATGGTTCTTTTCTGCAGATATAATGGTCCTTTACTGCAGAAATTGGTCCTTTCCTAAAGAAATAATGACCCTTTACTGCAGAAATAAGGATCCTTTACTAAAGAAAAAATGACCCTTTACTGCAGAAATAATTGTCCTTTACTGCAGAAATAATGATCCTTTACTGCAGAAATAATGATCCTTTACTACAGAAATAATGATTCTTTACCACAGAAATAATCACCCTTTCCTGCAGAAATAATGATCGTTTCTAAAGAAATAATGATCCTTTACTGCAGAAATACAGATCCTTTACTACAGAAATAATGTTCCTATACTACAGAAATAATGATCCTTTACTACAGAAATAATGATCGTATACTACAGAAATAATAATCCTTTACTGCAGAAATAATGATCCTTTACTACAGAAATAATGATCCTTTACTACAGAAATAATGATCCTTTACTACAGAAATAATGATCCTTTACTACAGAAATAATGATCCTTTACTACAGAAATAATGATCCTTTACTACAGAAATAATGATCTTGTACTACAGAAATATTGATCCTTTACTACATAAATAATGACCCTTTACTGCAGAAATATTCATCCTTTACTACAGAAATAATGATCCTTTACTACAGAAATAATGATCTTGTACTACAAAAATAATGATCCTATACTACAGAAATAGTGATCCTTTACTGCCGAAATAGTTATCCTTTTCTATAGAAATACTGATCCTTTACTACAGAAATAATGATCCTTTACTACAGAAATAATGATCTTGTACTACAAAAATAATGATCCTATACTAGAGAAATAGTGATCCTTTACTGCCGAAATAGTTATCCTTTTCTATAGAAATACTGATCCTTTACTACAGAAATAATGATCCTTTACTACAGAAATAATGATATTTTACTACAGAAATAACGACCCTTTACTACAGAAATAATGATCCTATACTACAGAAATAATGATCCTTTGCTGCAGAAATAATGATCATTTACTACAGAAATAATGATCCTTTACTACAGAAATAATGATCCTTTACTGCAGAAATAATGATCCTTTACAGCAGAAATTATGATCCTTTAATACAGAAATAATCACCCTTTCCTGCAGAAATAATCATCGTTTCTACAGAAATAATGATCCTTTACTGCAGAAATAATGATCCTTTACTACAGAAATAATGTTCCTATACTACAGAAATAATGATCGTATACTACAGAAATAATGATCCTTTACTACAGAAATAATGGTTCTTTACTGCAGATATCATGGTTCTTTACTAAAGAAATAATGACCCTTTACTACAGAAATAATAATCCTTTACTTAAGAAATAATGATCCTTTATTACAGAAATAATGATCCTTTGCTACAGAAATAATGATCCTTTACTACAGAAATAATGACCTTTTACTACAGAAATAATGATCTTTACTACAGAAATAATGATCCTTTACTACAGAAATAATGGTTCTTTACTGCAGATATCATGGTCCTTTACTAAAGAAATAATAACCCTTTACTGCAGAAATAATGATCCTTTACTGCAGAAATAAGGATCCTTTACTACAGAAATAATGACCCTTTACTGCAGAAATAATGGTTCTTTACTGCAGATATAATGGTCCTTTACTGCAGAAATAATGATCCTTTACTACAGAAATAATGGTCCTTTACTACAGAAATAATGACCCTTTGCTGCAGAAATAATGGCCCTTACTACAGAAATAATGGCCCTTACTACAGAAATAATGACCCTTTGCTGCAGAAATAATGACCCTTACTACAGAAATAATGACCCTTTACTACAGAAATAATGGCCCTTACTACAGAAATAATCATCCTTTACTGCAGAAGTAATGACCCTTTGCTGCAGAAATAATGACCATTTACTGCAGAAATAATGACCCTTTACTACAGAAATAATGACCCTTTACTGCAGAATTAATGGTTCTTTACTGCAGATATAATGGTCCTTTACTGCAGAAATTGGTCCTTTCCTAAAGAAATAATGACCCTTTACTGCAGAAATAAGGATCCTTTACTACAGAAATAATGACCCTTTACTGCAGAAATAATGGCCCTTTACTGCAGAAATAATGGTCCTTTACTAAAGAAATAATGACCCTTTACTGCAGAAATAATGGTCCTTTACTAAAGAAATAATGGTCCTTTACTAAAGAAATAATGACCCTTTACTGCAGAAATAATGATCATTCACTACAGAAATAATGACCCTTTACTGCAGAAATAATGATCTTTTTCTACAGAAATAATGACCATTTACTACAGAAATAATGACCCTTTACTGCAAAAATAATCATCCTTTACTGCAAAAATAATGACCCTTTACTACAGAAATAATGATCTTTTACTGCAGAAATAATGATCTTTTACTGCAGAAAAAATGACCATTTACTACAGAAATAATGACAATTTACTACAGAAATAATGACCCTTTACTGCAAAAATAATCATCCTTTACTGCAAAAATAATGACCCTTTACTACAGAAATAATGATCTTTTACTACAGAAATAATGATCTTTTACTACAGAAATAATGATCCTTTACTACAGAAATAATGATCCTTTACTACAGAAATAATGATCCTGTACTACAGAAATAATGATCTTTTACTACAGAAATAATGATCTTTTACTACAGAAATAATGATCTTTTACTACAGAAATAATGATCTTTTACTACAGAAATAATGATCCTTTACTACAGAAATAATGATCTTTTACTACAGAAATAATGATCTTTTACTACAGAAATAATGATCCTTTACTACAGAAATAACGATCCTTTACTACAGAAATAATGATCCTCTACTACAGATATACTGCAGAAATAATGATTCTTTACTATAGAAATAATGATCCCTTACTACAGAAATAATTATCTTTTACTACAGAAATAATGGTCCTTTACTACAGAAATAATGATCCTTTACTACAGAAATGATGATCCTTTACTACAGAAATAATGACCCTTTACTGCAGAAATAATGGTTCTTTACTACAGAAATAATGTCCTTGTACTACAGAAATAATGATCCTTTACTGCAGAAATAATGATCCTTTACTGCAGAAATAATGTCCTTGTACTACAGAAATAATGAGCCTATACTACAGAAATAATGATCTTTACTACAGAAATAATGATCTTTTACTACAGAAATAATGGTCCTCTACAACAGAAATAATGGTTCTTTACTACAGAATTAATGGTCCTTTACTACAGAAATAATGGTTCTTTACTACAGAAATAATGATCTTTTACTACAGAAATAATGGTTCTTTACTACAGAAATAATGATCTTTTACTACAGAAATAATGACCCTTTACCACAGAAATAATGATCCTTTACTGCAGAAATAACGATCCTTTACTTCAGAAATAATGATCTTTACTACAGAAATAATGATCTTTTACTACACAAAAAAATGATCCTTTACTACAGAAATAATGATCCTCTACTACAGATATACTGCAGAAATAATGATCTTTTACTACAGAAATGATGATCCCTTGCTAGAGAAATAATGATCTTTACTACAGAAATAACGATCTTTTACTGCAGAAATAACGATCCTTTACTTCAGAAATAACGATCTTTACTACAGAAATAATGATCTTTATTACAGAAATGATGATCCCTTGCTACAGAAATAATGATCCTTTACTTTAGAAATAATGATCATTTACTACAGAAATGATGATCCTTTACTACAGAAATGATGATCCTTTACTACAGAAATAATGATCCCTTACTACAGAAATGATGATCCTTTGCTATAGAAATAATGATCCTTTACTACAGAAATAATGATCTTTTACTGCAGAAATGATGATCCTTTGCTACAGAAATAATGGTCCTTTACTACAGAAATAATGATCCTTTACTACAGAAATGATGATCCTTTACTACAGAAATAATGACCCTTTACTGCAGAAATAATGGTTCTTTACTACAGAAATAATGTCCTTGTACTACAGAAATAATGATCCTTTACTGCAGAAATAATGATCCTTTACTGCAGAAATAATGTCCTTGTACTACAGAAATAATGAGCCTGTACTACAGAAATAATGATCTTTACTACAGAAATAATGATCTTTTACTACAGAAATAATGGTCCTCTACTACAGAAATAATGGTTCTTTACTACAGAATTAATGGTCCTTTACTACAGAAATAATGGTTCTTTACTACAGAAATAATGATCTTTTACTACAGAAATAATGGTCCTTTACTACAGAAATAATGGTTCTTTACTACAGAAATAATGATCTTTTACTACAGAAATATCGACCCTTTACCACAGAAATAATGATCCTTTACTGCAGAAATAACGATCCTTTACTTCAGAAATAATGATCTTTACTACAGAAATAATGGTCTTTTACTACAGAAATAATGATCCTTTACTACAGAAATAATGATCCTCTACTACAGATATACTGCAGAAATAATGATCTTTTACTACAGAAATGATGATCCCTTGCTACAGAAATAATGATCTTTACTACAGAAATAACGATCCTTTACTGCAGAAATAACGATCCTTTACTTCAGAAATAACGATCTTTACTACAGAAATAATGATGTTTATTACAGAAATGATGATCCCTTGCTACAGAAATAACGATCCTTTACTTTAGAAATAATGATCCTTTACTACAGAAATAATGACCCTTTACTACAGAAATAATGATCCCTTACTACAGAAATGATGATCCTTTGCTATAGAAATAATGATCCTTTACTACAGAAATAATGATCTTTTACTGCAGAAATGATGATCCTTTGCTACAGAAATAATGATCCTTTACTACAGAAATAATGATCCTTTACTGCAGAAATGATGATCCTTTACTACATAAATAATGACCCTTTACTACAGAAATGATGATACTTTACTACAGAAATGATGATTCTTTACTACATAAATAATGACCCTTTACTACAGAAACGATGATCCTTTACTACAGAAATGATGATCCTTTACTACAGAAATAATGACCCTTTACTACAGAAATAATGATCCTTTACTAGAGAAATAATGATCCTGTACTACAGAAATAATGATCCTGTACTACAGAAATAATGATCATATACTACAGAAATAATTATCCTTTACTACAGAAATAATGATCCTTTACTGCAGAAATAATGATCCTTTACTACAGAAATAATGACCCTCTACTACAGAATAGTGATCCTTTACTACAGAAATAATGATCCTTTACTACAGAAATAATGATCGTTTACTACAGAAATAATGATCCTCTACTACAGAAATACTGATCTTTACTACAGAAATAATGATCCTTTACTACAGAAATAATGAACCTTTACTACAGAAATAATGATTCTTTACTACAGAAATAATGATCCTTTACTACAGAAATAATGATCCTTTACTACAGAAATAATGATCCTTTACTACAGAAATAATGATCTTTTACTACAGAAATAATGATCCTTTACTACAGAAATAATGATCTTTTACTACAGAAATAATGATCCTGTACTACAGAAATAATGATCCTTTACTGCAGAAATAATGATCTTTTACTACAGAAATAATGATCCTTTACTACAGAAATAATGATCCTTTACTACAGAAATAATGATCCTTTACTACAGAAATAATGATCCTTTACTACAGAAATAATGATCTTTAACTACAGAAATAATGATCCTTTACTACAGAAATAATGATCTTTTACTACAGAAATAATGATCCTGTACTACAGAAATAATGATCCTTTACTGCAGAAATAATGATCCTTTACTACAGAAATAATGATCCTTTACTACAGAAATAATGATCCTTTACTACAGAAATAATGATCTTTTACTACAGAAATAATGATCCTTTACTACAGAAATAATGATCTTTTACTACAGAAATAATGATCCTTTACTACAGAAATAATGATCCTTTACTACAGAAATAATGGTCCTTTACTGCAGAAATAATGGTTCTTTACTACAGATATAATGATCGTTTACTTAAAGTGGCATGGGCTACCAACATTTACACATTTTTTTCATAATTTCTGTTCGTCACAACAGTAAGAGACTTTAAAGGTCATTGAAAAACTAAATGATTAGCGTTGGAATGACGAAAATCCATACAGTATGTGGTCTATACCACTACGAACCGGAATAGTTTTAGAAAAGTAAACAAAATTCAAATAACCAGGACGACCATTCATTCATTCTAAGCCAAAGTTAGTTCAAAACAATACTTTATCGTATATTCTCGAGACTAGAAACACTAAAAAGCTTCTGAATTATACGTCTTGAGAAAATTAACCGATAATTTCATCATTCTGCCTTTACGTCAAAATATCAACATTTTGGCAGCTCATGCCACTTTAAGCTGTTGGTTGACATATACGCCGAATAATTTGACAAAGAGAAGCTAAAATAAAGGTGAAAAATTTATTTGCATATAATGTATGTAATGTAACACTCGGAAAAAGTGCAGTGGGCATAGAATGCTGGATATAAGTGTGTGCTAATTCTTTTTACATATGTACATACTTAAATTAAAGTGTAACAATATTGCATCCGATCTGTTAAAATAGCTTGGAATTTCAACAAACAAAAAAGTAACAAACACTTTAAATTATACAATAAATTAATTGATAATGATCCCAACGCTCTAACTAATTGGTCATTTTCACACCAGAATTGTTCGTTCAAAGTCAATGAGAAATCAGCGAAATGGGAACGAATGGGATAGAAACATAATGCATCAAGTAGACACCAAATAGAATCTATGGATGAACTTTATTAATGGACAAAAACAAGGATGGCTGTAAGAGGATCCGCCATGTTTAAATTTCAAGCCCGATCTACCAGTGCTGTAGTTTGATCGAAAATACCGCAGTAAGAACGGTATATGCCTATAGCAAACGCGGGACATTTTCACCCGATCGCCGTATGTGGAAGAGTAGCCAGGTACTCGCCGAAGGTCGGGGGTTCCTCCGGGCAATGAGCCAGATTTCCTCCCCACTAAACCTGGCAAAGCCGCCATATAAGTGAAAAAATCTTGAGTGCGGCGTAAAACGTCAACCAATCAATCAATCAATCAATCAAACGCGGAACAAATCGTTCAAGAACCCGACGAACGCGGCGCAGGTGCGCATGATTTCGCAGCTCCAATACAATATTCCCGTTTCGCTTATTTTTCCTGAACGTTGTACGAACTAGTGCGATGGTGAGGGGTTACGCCCAGTTTAACTACCTGCCGTGCTCACAAAGGTTCATACAATCTGTAAAATGAAAAATCGTGCCTCAAACTAGTTCAGTGTAAAAAGTAATAACAAACTTAACATTCTTAGACAAAATACTCCAGGTATGTCATTCTAGGTTTACTCGCAGCTCACAACACCAGGGGCTCGTTTCACAAAGCAGTCGCATCGCAAACGAAGCCTAGTTGCCAATGGATACCATAGTGAAGAGATACGACGTCGTGGCAACTGCGATTGATCGCACTGTGCGACGGCTTCGTGAAACGGCCCCCAGGTCTTGGCAATACAACTATTGCACATTTACCTATATTTTTTTTTTTCCTTTTCTTCTGTATTTAAATAGTTCCAATTCACATCAAAATCAAGCAAATAAAATCAACCACACACATGGTGTTAGTTAAAAACACAAAAAAGTAAATTGTTTAATTTAGAATTAGCCCGGCCATTCTATGAGTGGTCTAGGCTGCTAAAATATTTTATATGAACTGAGGTAAAAGGAAAGACATTAGGCTTATAAAGCAAAAGTAAAACCTTAACTAAATTAAGACAATAAATGGACAATAAAATCAGGTCAAAGTAATCAACTTAAAGTGGCATGAGCTGCCAAAATTCACACTTTTGCATAATTTCTGATCGTCACGACAGTAAGAGGCTTTGAAGGCCATCGAAAAACTAAATGATTGGCTTTGGAATAAGGAAAATTCATACAGTATGTGGCCTGTACGAACCGAAAACGTGTTCGAAAAGTAAACAAAATTTAAATAACGGCGACGACCATTCATTCATTCTAAGCAAAAGTTAGTTCAAAACAATACTTTATCGTACATGTTCGAGACCAGAAGCACTAAAAAGTTTAGGAATTATACGTCTTGAGAAAAACAGCCAATAATTTCAACATTCTGTTTTAACGTCAAAATATCAACATTTTGGCAGCTCATGCCTCGTTAACTAAATAAAGAAAATAAATGGACAATAAAGCCAGGTCAAAGTAATCACCTTAAAATCAGGAACTGTTGTGATGCGTAGGTTAAAGATGTGCAATTACTAGAGTACTAAACCACAAGCTGTTCTGAACTTTGTGGCACGATGGTAAGTGAAAATTAAAATTTAAATTTAAATTTAAATTTAAATTGAAAATTAAAATTTAAACATTCAGTTTTTAAAGACCAATCAAAATTTAAAAACACCAAACGTGAGACATGGTCATACCCAAAGGGAAATTCGACAAAAGTCTTTTCATGGTTCGTTTACAACTCGCATGGCTAATATGAATAAAATACGTGAGGAAAAATGTTGAGATTTCAATTCTCTATAAACATATATATACAGTAATATTGCTAATTTGAAAACTATTAAGAAAATTTGGCAACCGTGCGGTGTCGTTGATGCAATGTATTTGAATAATAAGGCAAATGTGTGCGTGCTTTCTGAGGCACAAATGTCAATGTACAATAACTCTAATAAAAATCGTAAGATAAATTCATGTCTAAAATTCGGTGGAAATGTTTAAATCCCTGAATGTCTCCCGTCTTTAACAAGGACGTGATTCGTTTTTAGGTCCTCTTTGTGTTTGCAATGTTACTTTTTTTTCAACATTTTTGTTGACTTTTTTTTGTCAAATATCGTCCAGTATTGTTGTCCATTTCTAAGCATCACTTTTCGAACCATTGATGAATTTGTATCCTGGAATTTAGCCGTCAACTTTATAAAAAATGCATTCTCAAAACCACGTTGTTATTGATTTTCTTCTTGCTTGAAGAAGGTCATGTTTTTTGTGGCAAATTAATTTTTCTTAATCGGTCTGAAATTAATGCCGAAATGAAGTTCGTGAGATTCGAATCTTTTTAACTTCACAAGCATCATTTGATTAAAGCCACTTTCGTACAGAGATAAAATTTCCCAATTATAAATTTTCGGATTCTGGTCCCAATTCTTATGAAATTCCAATGCATTTCCAAATGAACAACCTTGACTCAAATCTTTGCAGACTTGCACAAAGTTTTCTAGTCCGTCTTATAAACATTTCTGGTATATACTCCTGCAAAGAGAGATTCAATATATTGTGTTCAAACATCACAGTTTTCTTAATCGCTCAAGGTAATAATTACTCACTAGTATGGCGAACATCATTCATACGGATGGACGCGCCAATAAGCTAAAACAACCAACCAACCAACAATTCTGGTAACAGTTCCAGGACTAGAGACCGATTTAAAGGCCTGGCACAAAGTTGTCCAGTCTGTTCTGTAAACATTTGTCGTTTCAATTCCATGGCTAGAGGCCAACATCGTTGAAATAAATGTGTCAAAGACCGTATGATTTATGTACATTACGACAAGGGTTAATCGAAGGCAAAACGTGGAATGCAAGAAGACTTTTCATTGGTCAACACATCCAGATGAGACCTGAATACGACAACACCCTTTCGAAATTGATTATTACCAAGTCCGTAATACTTTTACAATTAAACATTCTCACAATGAACCAATTAATTACAAGAGAACAGACGCCTATTTCCAACTTCTACATTCTATGGATTCTATGCCGTTTTTCTCTCTCCAATCCTTCCGAGTGATTAAAATGCAGCTGGAAGCTTTGTCACATAAAGTTTGCAAAATGTTCGTCGATAGTTTTTACAAAATGGCGGAATTTCCGGTCACGTGACACGATGATTCTTTATACGTGTTATGCAGAGATTGCGCAACCGTCCAGTCTGAAAATAAAGTTATATGGATTAGTAAAAGACAATAACGTTTAGTTATTTGAATGATATAGTTTTTAATGTTTCCATGCATCGTTTTATTTTTTAGATGAGATGCTTCTAATGTAAATGTGTTAAACATAAATTTCCACAATATTATACTGGCATGAGGTGAAAAGTATCGGAAAAAAATTGTTGGTAAATTTTATGAAAATTTACAAAACAAGAGGCTTCCGTTGATACTAATAATGCAGATGTACGTTTACAGTTAGGTTGATTGTTTGGTGTTTTACGCCGCGCTCAAGATTATTTCACTTATATGGCAGCGTTGCCAGTTTTATTGGGGGAGGAAACCGGGCTCTGTGCCCGGAGGAAACCCACGACCTTCCGCTGGTAACTGGCAACCATCCCACATAGGTCGTTCGAGTGAAAACCCAGTCAGAAAATTTTCCAATTTTTGGACTGAGTGGGATTCGAACCCGCGACCCATTGGTGGAAGGCTGTTCGGATTGGGCGTCCAACGCTTTACCTACTGAGCCACGGAGGCTCCAACACAACTCCAACACAAATGCCACACAGTACAGCTATTTGAGTTTGTGTATTATATGCACATATCAACGTTTTCCTTTAGTTTTTTAAGGTACTTCAAACGCTGGATTTCTCTTGGCAGTCAGAACTTATGAACAAATTCCTCAGGTCACTTAAACAAAAGCGCCTGCTTGAAGATGAGGCAGGTATGAGCCTTTTCACAGTCGCCAATTGGTTAGTTTAGTGTTTGGAAACATTATTTACATCATATGTGGTTCAATCTCAGTCTACCGATGTTCTTGTCATAGCTGAAGATGCGTCAGCAGTGTCAATGTATTAGGATGTATTCCAGAAAATTCTACTGACAAAGGCCAAGCTCCTGTCTGTCGTCGACCTGAAATTCGCACGATAGTTTTACTTCTTTTTATAAGATAATGTCCAAAAATAGTTTCAGTTACCGTACCTGTGTTATAACATCATGTCCCCGGAAGCTGACGAATCCATTGTATGGTCCGTACGATCATCAGCTGTGAAAGGAAGAAAAATAAATGCTCAGAAAATTGGCAAATTCTAAAAGAACAAGCGACCGAATATTCTCCCAGGCCAAGGAAGGGTAAAGGCTCGATAAAATCTAACAAAAATTAAGTAAAATAAAGCCCCTGTCCAATATTTATGTGTCTAATCTCCGTAAGGAAGTACCGTTAAAATGGCACCTGCAGTGTGAAAAGGTGCGTGTTGGAAATGTGTGGGAAAAGGGCATAACTTTCTACATAACTTTCATTTTCAAAGCACCGTAACTTTATGCTTTGATGCATGTGTTCTTATTCGAGGAGTCACGTAATTTATTTCAATTCAGATTCCAACAGGTTGAAAATCCAGTTACAGGACTGATAACAATTGAAGAGAATTTCTTCATCAAAACAATAGATATACAAAGAACATTTAAAGTAGGCAGAAACATCGAAATAAAAATCGGAAAAAATGTCGTTAAAACAAGATACAAGACAAGGACTGATAATGGTTTAGTTTAATATTATGATAAAGAAGACGAACCCAATAACGATATTCTGATGCTACTGTTCCTTGAGTGATTGATATCACCTGGCCATAGCATAATATAAAGAAATGCGTCTAAATAGTCCGAAAGCCAATTATGTGACTCGAAAAATTATGAGATGGAAGAGGGATCTTGTTTGAAGGGGCTGTTTTATTGTCTTTTTAAGCGATACGCATTACTTAAAACCTGTATGTCCTGTGCAGATGAATTTCCAGGAGCCATTTTATCCCTTTATGACGTCATTAAGCAACAGGTCTATTGCAATGTCCTGTGTCACATATTTATTTTAGGTTTTAAATTCATCTTGATACGATGGTACAGTTAAAATATTGCGCGTCATGATTTCTTGTATTGCCTGTTAGAACTACAGCATCAATGGAATTTGTTATTTTGTATTTTAGCCTCGGGCAAAGCTGCAAATGCCCCAACCCGACCAGCAAGTGAATCTGTAATTACATACCAGATAATTGCTGGGTAATTCTAGCAGTGGCCTAGATAACAGGAGTTAGAATAACTAGTCTAGCATCGTTAATCTAAACCGCCATTGACTAATGGAATCTAATGTATATAGCAATCAATCATTAGAGAGGTCTAATACACGCAGGTGCTCCGCCTCGAACTATAATTTACACAGTATACCATCTATAGTAAACAAGTTATAAACAACCAGCAGATAACATATCAATGAAACATAGTTCGTTTACTTGACAGGTTGCTGGTTACTCGCCGAATGTTGGGGTTTCCAAGAGGCAGAGAGTCTGGTTTCGTCACCCGCTAAACCTGGCAACATCGCCATATAAATGGAATAATCTTGAGTGTGGAGTCCAATCAAACAAGCAATCAATCAATCAATCAATCAATCGATCGTTAACTGCAGTGAAATAATGTTAAATTATTTCTCAGTTCGATGCTCAAGACGATGGTACAATGTCAAAACGGCAGCAATTTGAATTATCAAAGTTCGAATCGGCTAAAAAAACAAACGTATAGGGTTCATTAAGTTATTGATTGCGCGTGAACAAATAAACGAACAAGTTTGTTATCCATACCAACCCTATATCTGCGTGTGGAAAGTTTTATGCCATGCGCACTCAACAGTATTTTATTTACACGGTGGCTTTGTCGTGAATTTACTGTTTTATATATTAAAAAAAAAAAACAAAAAAAAAAAAACGTACGTCAGTTGTTAAAAGTTTTTTTACCTTGGAAATACATTCAGATGAAAACAAAATATTGGACTTACTTCGTGTGGGTTTTTCTTTATTCGTCCTGGCCAGAGCGACAATGAAGGCGGTGACGCTAACAATAATGATAAAACCTACGACCCCAATAACAACTGATGCTATTGTACCCTCTGTGATGGACATTCCTCGATGGGGGTAGACAATATCCGGGAGATCTAAAAATATATGACAAGTGAACAAATTAAAATGCAGCAAAAAGATGAGTTACCTGTTACAAATTATGCATAACTAATGTGGAAAGTGGTTGACCAGCGAATGTGGTTGACCAGTGAAGTGGTTGACCAGCGAAGTGGTTGGCCACCGCACTGGTTGACCAGCGAAGTGGTTGAACACCGCACTGGTTGACCAGCGAAGTGGTTGACCACCGCACTGGTTGACCAGCGAAGTGGTTGACCATCTAAGTGGTTGAACACCGCACTGGTTGACCAGCGAAGTGGTTGACCATCTAATTGGTTGAACACAGCACTGGTTGACCAGCGAAGTGGTTGAACATCTAAGTGGTTGACCAGCGAAGTGGTTGACCACCGCACTGGTTTACCAGCGAAGTGGTTGACCATCGCTGTGGTTGACCAGCGAATGTGGTTGACCAGTGAAGTGACTGACCAGCCAAATGGTTGACCAGTGAAGTGGTTGACCACCGCACTGGTTTACCAGCGAAGTGGTTGACCACCGCACTGGTTTACCAGCGAAGTGGTTGACCACCGCACTGGTTTACCAGCGAAGTGATTGACCATCTAAGTGGTTGAACACCGCACTGGTTGACCAGCGAAGTGGTTGACCAGACAAGCAACGCGTCGGCATTATCTTCAACATTTGGGCATTTGTACACCATACCGTAAACACAGAAATGCCATTAGGTCCGAGTGGATCTATTTCCGCGACCAAAAGTTTGAGTGAATATGCAAGACTGTAAAAGGGTACTGATGCTATGACGTCACGTTATGTTTCTAACAAAATCTGACAAATGATCTATTCACGGATAAAATACAGCAAGTTCGCGGATAAAATATAACAGCGTCAAAGATAATATAAAGGCGGGTTATCTGAAACCCTCAGCTCTCATACGTCCATCGATTAAGACCCCAGTTATGTTTAGTTCTAGGAAAAAAATACGACTCAACCAAATTTAAACGATGCTGATGAAGGCATTTTAAATAAAAGATGATCACTTTGCATTAAGAATTAATTTCGTTAAAATTTCGACAAAATTAAGAGGACGAGGAGAATTCGTATTGGATACAAAGAAAATGATGGATTTATGGAGTTCGTTTAAGTGTATTGCCTCTAATGACAAATTGTGTAATGACACCAAATGCCAAACATTGCCCTCATTTCGATCAATGAAATATCGTACTCGTAATAATCTCGTTATATTTATCGGCTCTGAAGGATTTACTGCTTGCTAGTTTGCTAACAGCTTACGGTCGGATTTTAGAGCGTTAATACTTGTCAGTTAGATCTCTAATGAGGGTAGGAACTGTCAAAACGGATACCACACCTGAGCGATTACCCACAATCCCCTCTCAGGTGAGCGAAATTATCTCACGGGATAACTCATAATTGATTGTTAATTATGGATTATGAGTGATTATATGGCAAGTATGATTATACATTATCTGGATTAAATTGTTTATGAGGCCTCATTATATGTTAGACTAGCGTCCATATTATGTCGGATTTTCGTAGTGAACGTTAAAGAATATCAGAGCTGATTGATTACTATCTAAACCTATAGCAAATCGGCGAGTTAACTTTACCAAAAATACTGATGATTTGTAGCCAAGTTCTACTGACTAAGGCCAAACTCCTGCCTGTCGTCAACCTAATGAAATATCATGGGTTGTGGTTGATTATAACAAACCTATGATTGGGTATAAACGTCTAAACGATAAACCTCTTGGCTCTTTTTAACACAATAAGAAACGTGTCTCCATGGTTAGTTTAGACAAGAAGATTTTCCATGTGCCCGTGTGTTTTAGTGTACAAAAATATTTAAAGATAGCAGAGAAGATTGAAAGTCTCACCATAAGTTGTAATTTCCAATATGATTCTGAAGGATGTGTCTTCTGTGGAATTTCGTGTCATTTTCAACCGGGTATATCTCTCCCATCTATCCGCTATAGGACCCACGAACGGTTTATAATTACAGTCATATATGGTTCTCTGTAAAAAAGAAAAGCAAAGACTAAAACTAACAATTTTACAATGGTATAGTTTTCTACTGCAGATATCAAGAATTTCAGAGACTGAAACTAACAATTTTACAATGGTATAATTTTTCTTGGGCACATATCAAGAATTTCAGAGACTAAAACTAACAATTTTACAATGGTACAATATTTCTAATGCAGATATCAAGAATTTCAGAGACTAACTATAACAGTTTTACAATGGTATAATTTTTGTTGGACAGATTTCAACAATTTCAGAGACTAAAACTAACAATTTTACAATGGTATAATTTTTCTTGGGCAGATATTACGAATTTCAGAGACTAAAACTAAAAAAAATACAATGGTAACATTATTCTTTGCCAAATATAAAAAATTTTAGAGACTAAAGCTAACGATTTTACAATAGTATAATTTTTCTTGGGCAGATATCAAGAATTTCAGAGACTGAAACTAACAATTTTTCAATGGTCTGAAATTCTTGATATTTCCCCAAATAAACAAATCCCGGGACCTTTTTTGTTTTCCCGGTGGACAAAACGTTTGTCTGAATTTCGCATCCAAATCTGGGTATAAATACACTTTATTGCTGCACAAGGGCGCAATCCGAGTTAGCATATATATGGATATTTTAAAGGATGGTATTTTTTCATGACGAGTTACGAATATTTGAACGGAGGACATTCTTTCATGACCCAGGTCCCGAGACCTATTTTTAGAATGAAACCCCTGTCCTTATCAAATAAGGTTTTTTTTATTTTTTTTTTATACGAAATTTATTGAAATGCACGTTAAGCTGCAACAGCTTATATTGTGCAATAATTAATTACAACATTACAATTGTTGAAATACATGTAGAGTAGAAGATGGTATTTACAGTGATGGCAACAGTAGTTGCTGATAACAGTACATATGATAAATCAAAACTAACTAAATGTGATGACGCAAATACATCCTTTCAGTAGTTTAGGAGGGAAAAGCATAGAACGCAATAGGGGAAAGCATGCATACAGGTAAGCATCAAAATAATTAAACATGAATTGGAATATACACAAATTATGTACATATAAGTAGAGTTCACACTAACAGTAAGTAACAAACAATGTGATAATGAAAGTAAACAAAAACAGCAAGTTATCACATTTGTCTTTGTTTTGTGGTTTTTGGCCGTCCAGACCGTGTCACTGAAATAAGGGTTTTGGTTTATTACAAAAACCTAGGACCCGGTATAAAGGTCTTTTAGCCAAGAATATTTTTTTCTGTCCGTGTGTTTTAGTGTCTAAAAATATAAAATGGGATTCGATTCGGTAGACGTATAAATACATGGCCACGATGATAGCACTAATCCCCCCAATCCAACCGAAATTAACAGTCTTAATCCATGGTAATTGCACCGATCAGTCTTTTTCCACAGTGTATTTTATATTGCGGATAGAATAATCCCTAAGTCAAAATGAATTTGTGATGGACTTCTGATATCAAACATTGCAAATGAAAACCAAACAAACTCTTACGAGGCAAAAAAATCAGGCAATGAAATCGTCAAAGGCTTCGTAACGCTATTTATATCGTCACTACTTTGGTAAGTAGCAGGGGGCGACTCTGTGATAACACCATTGGGCAGAAAATCCGATTGCTAGAGAAAGGCATTCATTTGCCATGGCGTGTCAAGTGTTAAATCAAAGTGGTATCTAAAAATTGCAAAATTGACCAACCCCTAACTATTCCAGTTTCATTGATATGATAACAATATTAAAAAATTGGCACGTTCTAGATCCATTACCTAGAAAGGGAAAATTATCTCACTCTCTCTACGGAAAAATGTCGCAGTATTTCTGGCACAAATGTTACGTTGAATGGATGAGAAATAAGTCAGAAAAAAACCTAAACAGCCATTGGCGTAGAGTGTTTCTTTACATCCTACACTAAACATTTAATTATAAAACTACAAATAAAACAGTTAAAATAATTGACCATAACACAACGAAAATATTAGTAAGTCGCTTTCTTTCGTAGTTTGTATTCCTGAACATTGCATTGAAAACGAGGCTCTCCCAGCGACACCACCAAATGTTCCTCCAATTTTAAGAGTTCCACTGATGAAAAATAGACCGTATTGAGAAAGCGTTAGGTTAAAAAATAAATTACACACCCCTTGTTTTTTCTGTCGTTGAAGCTGCCAAAATGTTGACATTTTGACGTAAAAACAGAAGGTTGAAGCTATCGGCTATTTTTCTCAAGACGTTTAATTCAGAAGCTTTTTAATGCTTCTAGTCTCGAGAATGTACGATAAAGTATTGTTTTGAACTAACTTTGGTTTAGAATGAATGAATGGTCATTATTAAAATTTATTTTTGTTTACTTTTCGAACACTATTCCGGTTCGTATAGGCCACATACTGTATGGATTTTCCTCATTCCAACGCTAATCATTTAATTTTTCGATGGCCTTTAAAGCCTTTTACTGTCGTGGCGATCAGAAATCATGAAAAGAGTGTGAATTTTGGCAGCTCATGTCTCTTTTAACAAAATGAAGCATACGGACTAAAAGTGATTTGTTATCTATTGTCTAATGCCTTTTTGCGACCCAAAAAATAGAAATCCCAGAGGGCTCTAATCAATGAACTATATGAGCGGAATGGAGGTCACGTGGTATTTGATTTGACTCGAATGCCGTCATGACTAGGAGATGGTGCAATATCGATCCAGATATTTTATGCACGCGCGCTTCAACTATCAATGGCGGCAGAGTTTACAAAGTCAGATTCAAACCAGCCAATGAGACGTGTCCATTCCACGCATATAGTTCCATGGCTCTAATGTTGGACACCATGTTAATTTTTGAAGCATAGATATATACTTATAAACTGTTCGTCTACATAGCTAAGAGCTTGGAATTCGTAGGTAAGTTTCTCCAGTGGATTGTAAAGTCATTTTTAAATTGACTTCAATTTCTTCTTGTTCATAGACCATGTGATCATGTGAAGACATATTTGAGCATAGCTCGGGTTTCTGACTCCAAAATTACTATTGTTTTTTTTATACAGATGACCATATTTTGGAATGCGACCGTCAGTATAAAAAATAAGGTGAAGAATTACTTATGCATAAGAACTTCTTGGTTTATTGGATGACGACGTTTCGATGTAGTTCTTACATCGTTATGAGAGTCAATGTATACAAAATGGTCATTTTGGAGTCAGAAATCCGGACTAACGTGAGCACTGTGGCTGACCACTCTGGCTTGGGTTTGGGAGAACCTGTATTAAAAAAAACAATAGAAATGCGCCAATCTTTGACCGATGGTTGGGTACATAGATATTCAGGGTAGTGCTAACAAACGTAAACCGAAGTCTGCTGTTCACGAATATAAGTCTGGCTGAGAGGGGTCAAGGCCGGGGCAGTGTGGTGAGTTGGCAGAGATCCAATAAGGATATCGTGTTTTGACTGACCAATCCACTTAATTAATTAATATCATAATGAATTAGATTTCTTTTACATGGCTGAGTCTGAGGCAAATGTATGGTACAGTTTGTTTTCATCGACGCCCACGTTTATTTCAGCCGTTTATTTAAAAGCACACTTGCCGCCGTAGCCTGTTTAAATTTGCTAAGAAAACCAATTTACACGAGCTTACTACGACTAATACCACTAAACTTAAACATAGGACACATAAAACAAGTCTAGTTAGCTTTAGAATGTAAAAATGGGGTGAAAAACAAACGAAGAATCGAAGCTTGATTACAACAACAACGATCAGTGTCGGTCAACTTTCGTGTTGGATTACCCTCCTTTTAGGCCTTTGTATCTGTGGTTTACATTCAAACAATTATCAGCAGGCTTTTCCAGTCGCTGTTAACCGATCGTCAGCCTGTATTTCTCAGATAAATAGGCCTACCTAAAATTACACTGTGTCGTTAGTTCACTCACTCGACTGAAACATAAAATCGCCAATAGGGGGCAGCTTGGTTTGTTTACGTTCCGGGTCCGTAACAATTCAAATTTTCAAATTCAAATTAAAAATACAAAGTGACGTCCAAACTTTTAAATTTTGGTAAAAATAGAAAGTTCCTAACTTATATTGTCTGGGAAAAATACAGAAAACGGTCTTTCTTTTTTAGTGTAAACAATATTCCTGATTTTCGCGGCAAGTGTGCCTTTAAATCACACCACGTGGGATATCTTTTATAGGACTAAATATATAAAGATATGCACGGACTCGTACTCCGAAGTTTACTTTTTTCGCCGTTGATACTTTTTAAAGCTTACGAAGTTTCTCTTTTGCCCTACAGAGAAAGGGGAAGATTTTTTTCCCCATTTGACGTTCCTGCAAGTGCGATTGAGTAAAAATCACACTCAGATTTTTCTAAGTTTATATTTGTTTCTGGCTGGTATTGAATGAAGGATCTGTCAGGGAAACACTATTAATATATTATCTTCCGAGTAGCTTTGACTCCTATTCTTTGATATTCATTGATACCGTTACGTTAATGGACGGGCTAACGAAAGTACTGGAGCGCTTGGTTTTACGGATGCGTGCAAATTGATTTGGCAAAGGTCACTGAGGGCAGATGGTGGCCGGGAAATCTACAGTCACAGTGATTGACATTTCCCGAATGGATACGGACATCAGAAAGAAACGGATCACCCATGTGGGAGAATAGATCGACGCATACATGTTATTGTATAGATTGTTACAGTACTGGCAGATGCTTTTGGGAGTTTCACGATAATTCTGTTCCGCTCTAGCCTGATTTAAGTATATCCCTACGGAGATGACCAAATGTCTCCACAGGGACCAGCTACATCCGTATTGAAAAATAGTGCCAATGTTTTATGTTTAGATTCCGACCCAAAGGTCGTTAACGAATCAGCATACCATCCCAATATTATGAAGCAAATAAGTTTACCGATGGAAAACGGCGCATGTTTATTTTCCAGTAACGGTTTGTAACATAGAAATGCTACTAGATTTGCATTGTCTCGTTGCAGTTCAAAATAATAATTTTATTTGTACCGTTGTAATTTGGCAATATACATATCATCCGTTTTGTTGCACTACCAGATTTCCGATTTGACAATCTCGTGATATACCGTATCTCTTATAGCAGCAAAAGGGCTTAACAGAATCCTAACCCATTAAGGGGCAATATCGTAACTCGGTTTAATACAACGGGCAATACAGTTAACATTTGTATACAAGGTGTAAAAGAATTAAGCATACATTTGGTTGGTTGATTGTTTGGTGTTTTACGCCGCGCTCAATATTATTTTTCTTATATGGCAGGGTTGCCAGTTTTAATGTGGGAGGAAACCGGGCTCTATGCCCGTAGGAAACCCACGAACTTCCGGTGGTACCTGGCAACCATCCCGCAAAGGTCCTTCCAGTGAAAACCCCAGTCAAAAAATTTTCCAATTATTTTGGATTGAGTGGGATTCGAACCCGCGACACATTGGTAGATGGCTGTTCGGATTGGGCGTCCAACGCTCTACCTACTGAGCCACAGAGGCCCCACATACATTTGGATCATATAAATACAACGATTAACGTTCTAAAGCTATTTGGACGTTACAATTTAATAGACTTCAATATATATCTTTCGAACAACATTAATCATGAGAAATGATTGAAGGCATCACCAGGAAGTAAGTTACACTTGGTACAGGTGTCGAAAGCTAGTGTTGTTCACAAACAACTTACTTCGTGGCGATGCCTTTAATTATTTCTTATAAGTAGAGTCTCAAACATTTTTTAACAGTGGCATGAGCTGCCAAAATTCACACTTTTTTTCATAATTTCTGATCGGCACGACAGTAAAAGGCTTTAAAGGCCATCTAAAAACTAAATGATTGGCGTTGGAATGAGGAAAACCTATACAGTATATGGCCTAATGAACCGAAATAGTGTTCGAAAAGTAAACAAAATTGATCATTCATTCATTCTAGGCCATAGTTAGTTCAAAACAATACTTTATCGTTCATTCTAGAGACTAGAAGCATAAAAAGCGTCTGAATTATACGTCTTGAGAAAAATAGCCAATAATTTCAACATTCTGTTTTAATGTCAAAATATCAACATTTTGGCAGCTCATGGTTGAATATTTAACTTTAAATTATAAGCAGATTTTAAAATTCGAAATCAGAATTAGCCAGAAATACAAAACGTTGGCTGCCTACTAGTCCGCAATATGTTGAGTGGATTGAAGGATAAATTCTGATACGCCCGCACGGGCTTCTTCAATACCACGTCAACATAGGGTACATTTGAAAAATCTAAGAGTTGCTCTCGGAATTTTAAAAAAATGATAACTCGCAATTTTTAAACATTACTCACCTAAAATTTTGTCAGAAAGCTTCTTTGATAATCCCTTCGTAGAGCTAAACCATCATTTGTGGTCATACACATCGCCAAACAACGAAATTCGCTAAGTTTAAATTCGCTTTGCGTTATCACCGACTTTCCCCGACAGCCGTTACCGGTTGTAGTGGCGAGTATGATTTGAAAGTTCGCGGTAGATGGCGGTGTGATCGCCCGAGAAAATTTTTACTTGTCAGACGGAATTCGAACTTAGCGAAATTGGCTGCTAACAGATTTTAATGTCACATATGATGGTTTAGCTCTACGAAGGGATTATCAAAGAAGCTTTCTGACAAAATTTTAGGTGAGTAATGTTTAAAAATTGCGAGTTATCATTTTTTTAAAATTCCGAGAGCAACTCTTAGATTTTTCAAATGTACCCTATGTTGACGTGGTATTGAAGAAGCCCGTGCGGGCGTATCAGAATTTATCCTTCAATCCACTCAACATATTGCGGACTAGCTGCCTACACCACATAACAAGCCGTAAAGCTCAATAGAGCCACTTACCTTTGTATAAAATATATATTTTGAGCGAGTGTCCACTTCGAGTGACACCGAATCACAGACATGGGAAAGATTGTACTCCCGAAACGTCAGATACAGATCCTCTTCGATTTCTGTAGCGGCGAAAATGATCGTGCACGAATTTCCCGCCGTCCATGTTTCACCGGAAATGACGAGGCGTATTGGATCGTCATCTGTAATACTGATCTCCTGCTCACACGAACCAAAATAATCCGCTGTGAAAAGACAGAAAAATAAAATACTTAAAATATCTCAGAAAAAAAACTTGCAATGCTTGTTTTTGTTCAGCGCAGCATGGCGTGTTTATTGCCATGTGTACGTTTCGCCAGAAAGTTAGAAGGTAGAAAAAAATAATCAGTTTAATGCAGCTCTTTTTCTGTTTAAATGTTGGGATTATGGCAACATAATGTATGAAATTAATGTTATTACCCGTTTTTATTTGTTTGTTTATTTCATGTAGGATTTCTGATTTTCCCATAGCACATTGGCTCAGAAATCAATGACGTCATTATCCAATCGGCCTATTAACAGTAATAAACTAGGTTCGATATATTTATTAACCTGATTGAGATTGACTTAATTGTCTCTGTGTGTACTTATGTCTCCCAACTGTTATACAATTAATGTTTAGAGGATTTCAAAAATAAGACGGATAAACCAAAACCGTTATACCTATATCAGTAAATTAAAGTGGCATGAGTTGCCAAAATTCACACTTTTTTCATAATTTCTGATCGTCAGGACAGTAAGAGGCTTTGAAGGCCATGGAAAAAACTAAACGATTAGCGTTGGAATGAGGGAAATCCATAAAGTCTACGGCCTATACAAACCGAAATAGTGTGCGAAAAGTAAACAAAATTTAAATAACCGGGACGACCATTCATTCATTCCAAGCAGAAGTTAGTTCAAAACAATACTTTATCGTACATTCTCGAGACTAGAATCACTAAAAGCCTCTGAAATATACGTCTGTAGAAAAATAGCCATTAATTTCAACATTCTGTTTTAACGTCAAAATATTAACATTTTGGCAGCTCATGCCACTTAAAACGGTTTAAGACGGGATTTCTTCTGAGAGAAAGGCTTGCTTTCTGGAATGATTTATCCTGCATGTACCTTATCTGTCGTATATTTAAGAACACTAAAACACAGGGCACAGGGAAAATCGTCTTGTCTAAAATAACCATGGAGACAAGTTTTTAATTGTGTTAAAAAGAGGTATATCATTTAGACCTTTATACCCCATAAATTGTTGTAATAAAGTAAACCTATGATATTTCATTAGGTTGACGATTGACAGGAGCTTGGCCTTAGTCAGATTTTTTCGGAACACTTTGTAATACATTGACAATGCTTACGCATCTTAAGCTATGGCAAGCGTATCGGCAGACTGAGATTAAGTCCCATAGGATTATGGGAAAAGGCAGTGAAAAGTTTGTGTCATATATTTTTAGTAGTGAAATCAAAGCAAATAAATGCTCTCTTTTTAGATGTCTGAATTCGGTATTGTAAATACTAGTACAGAAAAGGTAGAACAGAATAAACTACTTTGCGTATGTAAGCATTAAGTTACACGAATTTCAAACAATTAGTGCCATTCTTTCTATGTGTTTTATCGGTTTCTACATGTGGTTACATCTTCCAAGTCACATCCTTTGTAATAATGCTTTCAGTGTAAGCATACCATTTACCCAGCAACCCAAAAGCATAAGAAAAAAAGATCTAAATAAACAAAGCATTGCTGAACAATTAAGTTCTTTTCCCATAGACCATGGCAGTAAAATCGACCCCCTTACGTGCATTGGACAAAAATAACGGTCGTTACCTTTAAGGGTTTGAGAATTAGTCGATTTTTCTGCTTGCTTTTTTCTTGAAATAACTCTTTCTAAATGTCTGTTCCACTTAAGTGTTCAATAAAACAATACCACTAAAACAGTTGTTCTTTTATCTCAAAATGTTCTCAATCTTTTATGCGAATCCGTTTGCCCTTTTTTGTTGACAGAGCTTTGTAACAGCCCTATTGGAAATGTCAAGTTTTTCCTTCATCTGCTTGACCACAGACACACTCGGCAAGTGATGAAGCTGTAACGAAGATAATGGGCTTTGTATACAGTAAAAAGTTTATTTGTTGAAGGCCGCGTACGGATACCCAGGGCTCCATCCTGTTCAAGTAAACGTTTGTTTTTTTTATAATGCCGATTTGATTACATAAGCCCTTCAATAGGTATCTACAGTTACAGAAAGTATTTTTCTAAAGACGTATAATTCAGAAGCTTTTTAGTGCTTCTCGTCTCGCATGTACGATAAAGTATTGTTTTGTACTAACTTTGGCTTAGAATGAATGAATGGTCGTCCCGGTTATTTAAATTTTGTTTACTTTTCGAACACGTTTTCGGTTTGTACAGGCCACACAATGTATGGATTTTCCTCATTCCAACGCCAATCATTTAGTTATTCGACGGCCTTCAAAGCCTCTTACTGTCGTGATGATCAGACATTACGAAAAAGTGTGAATTTTGGCAGCTCATTAAAGTAAACGTTTGTTTTTTCTATAATGCCGATTTGATTACATAAGCCCTTCAATAGATATCTACAGTTACAGAAAGTCACACATTTTTTAAATTATTTTTCAATGTTAGTATTAAGCGAGACCCTGATTTGCTGTCATTGTTTTGGGAAAACGTACGTCGGCTAGTAGCTCGATGTGATGTAGAATTGAACACGAACAGAAAATCCCGAAGCTGCTCTCTCTTTGTTTTCAATAAAATTACAAAAAAATCATGTCGCATTGTTCGATATTACTCTCCTTCGTGCTAGTCGGCATCAAGTTCTTGACTCCACGTAAAATATAAAAATAACCCTAGGGTTCGGTTATGTATTCGGCGTTCGCCGAGGGTAATATCTGACGTAAGCAAATTAAGTGTGTTTGCTCTTCAGAGTCAAAATCGAACGTGTAGGCACTATCGAAAGTAAGATCACGTTTGCTAACTTGCTAAAACTACTTGTTTATCTGCATATGAATAACATTGGCGCCATCTTGAAAACCGAGCGCACCCATGAGTCGAGTTCGATTATGTGTTCGGCGTACGTTAAAATCGAACGTGCAGGCACTAACGGAAGTAAGAAAACGTCATGGTTGCCATGACTACTTGTTTATCTGCATATGAATAACATGGGCGCCATCTTGAAATCCGAGTGCACCCTGGCTACTTGGGGATTACGTGGCGCGTATAAATCGGTCACGGGATACACAAATTCCCCGCCGAAGAAAGTCGTTCGATTTACAGTTTCCCGTCTTCCGCGTACGCCGAATGCATAATCGAACTCGACCATGGGTTTTTACTTAGTTCAATGAGTTACCAACACCCTAGTCATATTTTTCTCTCCCTAAAAACTTAGAGACTTTGAACTAGCTTCTTGCGGCAAAGTTCCCGATTCACTCAGTGGGGAAACGTATTACTCTCAAATCAACACTTATTCCCCCAAACAGGTTAATGGGATGATAGTTGGCAAGCTTTAGTTATACGATTAGTCTCGGGCTTATCTGCCGCCGGACAATTTACCAAAAGTTAAAGGCCCACTTGCCGCCGTAGCCTGTTTAAATTTGCTAAGAAAACCAATTTGCATGAGCTTACTACGACTAATACAACTAAACTTAAACAAAGGACACATAAAACATGTCTAGTTAGCTTCAGAATGTAGAAATGGGGTGAAAAACAAACGAAGAATCGAAGCCTGATTACAACAACAACGATCAGTGTCGGTCAACTTTCGTGTTGGATTACCCTCATTTCAGGCCTTTTTATCTGTGGGTTACACTCAAACAATTATCAGCAGGCTTTTCCAGTCGCTGTTAACCGATCGTCAGTCTGTATTTCTTAGATAAATAGGCCTACGTAAAATTACACTGTGCCGTTAGTTCACTCACCCGACTAAAACATAAAATCGCCCCTGCGAGCAGTTTGGTTTGTTTACGTTACGGGCACCTAACAATTCAAATTTTCAAATTCAAATTAAAAATGCAAAGTGACGTCCAAACTTTTAAATTTTGGTAAAAATAGAATGTTTCTAACTTATATTGTCTGGGAAAAATACAGAAAACGGTCTTTCTTTTTTAATGTAAACAATATTCCTGATTTTCGCGGCAAGTGTGCTTTTAAAAACTTAGAGACTTTGAACTAGCTTCTTGCAGCAAAGTTCCCGATTCACTCAGTGGGGAAACGAACTACTCTCAAATCAACACTTATTCCCCCAAACAGGTTAATGGGGATGATATTTGGCAAGCTTTAGTTATACGATTAGTCTCGGGCTTATCTGCCGCCGGATAATTTACCAAAATATATAACTTCAATTGACCTATTACTTGATGACGTCACTTGGAAATTACGCGCACAACATTTTTGGAGATTGAGGGATATTCATATAATTTTACAAAATGGCGGAAGGAATAATACTTTATCGAGAAGAGGATGTAAAAAGGCGCCAGATCTTTTGACGGCGTTTATCTGTTGTGCTTCTGACTTGAAGACGTGTAGTTCGGTACACATGTTGTTTTCATAACTCTACCAGTATCAACTTTTATATACGTTATGTCATCAACGTTTTATAAGGAAGTGACGTCTTGCTATAACTTTATAAGTACTGTTTAACAAAATGGCGAACTGAGGTACATTTTACCCAGAAAGCTTTGTGAAATCTATGTGACGTCATCAGGCTCGGCGGTAATTCTATGTCTAACAAGTGCAACGTCCTATATGTTTCGGACTTACATGGTTCGAATAGAAAGCCAACAGTACAATGCAGTAAGGATGTGTTTCCTGTAGCCTTGGGCTACTCTATGATGCATTTTTCAATTTTATTAAAACTTTGTTTTACATTAACGTGTAGATGACGTACATCATTCATACGAATGGATTGATTGATTGTTTGATGTTTTACGCCGCCGCGCTCAAGATTATTTCACTTATATGGCGGCGTTGCCAGTTTTATTGTGGGAGGAAACCGGGCTCTTTGTCCGGAGGAAACCCACGACCTTCCGTTGGTAACTGGCAACCATCCCACATAGGTCGTTCGAGTCATACGAATGGACGCGCCAATAAGCTAAAACATCCAACCAACAACTAATGTGTCAGGAATTGTATCTTGCTTTCAGCATCGTGTAAAACACAACTAGTAAAACAGAAAAGTAGATAACAAGCGAATGACGCGATCAGATCGTACTAAACTATTGCATACGTCAACTTAATGACAATAAGATTAGATGTTTAAGGGTTTAATACCGCCGTAGCGGTGTTTGTTGCGTAACCCGATACCGCTGAACGTTGGTTCGTACCGAGTCAAACCACGAGAATGCGCAGCATTCGAGGGGTTTGACGAGGTGCGAACCAACGTTCAGCGGTATCGGGTTATGCAATAAACACCAAGACGAAGGTATTAAAGTCGATTCTACCCCGATAATTGAGAAAAATGAGGAAAAAGTGACCTGTTGTTGATTGCCGTTCCTTTTCCCTCCCTCGGGCAGAGTGGGAACTTTTAACCAATCAACGATAAGCTTTGGTCACGTGCAACGCTTGACCCAGATATTTTGAAGCAGAATGACATAATGTCACTATGGCTACCGCTTTGACAGGCTGGGCTGCTGACGACGCTAGCGGGGGAAATGTTGTGAAATCAACCCTTTGGTGACTGTATACGTTCATGACAACCCATTTTTCAATATATAAGGACAGAATATAACCACACTCACAACATTATCAGGTTAAATCCTTCATTTTGTATGATAACAAGCAAAAGCTCACTTCTTCCGGGGGAGGTAAACCTACCAGCCGATGGTGCACTACAGACTCGATGTTGTTTGAAAAGTCATCTCTACTTAACATGTATATTTGCACACGGCACGCACATGCAGGAGGGGTAGAATTCACGGTTCACACTAGAAAACTAGCATGTGTACACGTACCATCATGAAACGAATATGTTTGTTTTGACAGAAATAGAAAAGCTATAAAATATACAATAAAATGTTTGCATCTTATATCGATTGGATTAATCTATATGGCAGATCTATACCTGTAATACAATATTACTATTTGCGCCGTTGTTCGATGTCGAGAAATTCCGATATACTTCCCACGAGAAATGTTATCGGAGATATACGTGCTTGTGTTGTGGACAGTGATATAAATACGGAATCTTGATCAAAGAAAGATTGTGTATTAACGAAGATAGTGATGTCAAGACGAGACACATATAACTAGATACTGTTATGGACATCTATTTTCATACAAAAGACTAGGAATGTCATGAAATACTTAAGAACTATGTTACACGAGTTAAGTAGGCATATATATATGTCAATATATTACAAAGTATTCCAGCGAATCCTACTGACTGAGGCCAAACGCCTGTCTGTCTTCAAGCTAATGAAATATCATGGGCTTTCTCGCCATGGTTATTTTAGCCAAGAAGATTTTCCCTGTGCCCATGCGGTTTAGTGTTCGTAAATTTGCATACAGCGAAGTTCACAAAAAATGTTTAAATGGCCATAACTGCCAAATTTCGCAATTTTTCATAAATTCAGGTCGTTTGAAACTAAATTGTTAGAGTGGTGATACACATATCAGAGAAGTCAGTAAGCTGAACGAACCGCAGATGTGTGTTAATAACACACAGTACAAATAATCGGGACGTACATGTATGAGTTTATTTTATGGTCTTAGGCTACATATATCCACGATTTGTATAAGCGGAAAACTCTCATAATGTAAAAATGATTAACTATTAGCTAATTTTGTTAGATCGAATTTGTTGCTATACTTGACAGCTCATTTGTTGTAAGAAATGTTTGAAACTCTCTTTAAACGTGGGTTCCATACTAATGATAACAAATTAAAGACATCACCACGTCCTCAGTTGTTTTTAACAACACAAATATATCATCATATATGTTAAAACAACTGAGGACGTGGTGATGTCTTTAATTTGTTATCATTAGCTCATTTGTTGATTACAAAAATCTATTTTGATTTTTTTATATATTAGTTTTTTTGTGTGATTTGCACTATACTATTTAAGGCTCACTTCACTTAGCCGACATGGCAACGTTTGCAAGTTTATTTGGGAGAAAGTCGGGTTTTATATACAGATAAAATCTAACTTTTTGTTTCTATTCTTCAAAAGTGATACAAATGAATTGGACTCGAGATGTAAATTGAGATAAAAAAGGACTTATGTTTGAGACCAGTTAATGTATTTAGTTTCTTTAAGTCATTTTTCACATTATGATGTCATACTCAATCTTACATGTCTATGGGGCTTATTATCTGAAAAGGATTTTGACGTTTGTTTTCAGGCTGTTAACGATACGGAGTTTGAGTAAATTGTTTAACAGCATTTTGTCTCGTAGTTCTAAGATTTTCGATTTTCCAATAGTCGTCACTAGTACTGGCGCCGATTGAAATACCAAGTGAGTCAGATCGTTATCACGTGACTATTGATATTGGTTTGTATAGATTGCTTTCTTCAGTTTTGTTCCTACGTGACAAATCTTGAGAGTTCCCTCGAGATCGAACGAGAAAACGCGTGAAATGACTATCCAATTGTCTTCGGCACGACAGGTAAATATTTAACGACTGCTGAGCGATGAAGAGAACCGCCTGGAAATCGACCAATTTAAACCATTAAATCCAAAGGTTAAAAACTGTCCAAGAGCCTGATTGATTTCGCTCAAGATACGTATCGTCGTTACATTCCGTTGAGGCAAATGATAGAGCGTTCGACGAAAAAAATTGCATTAACCCTTAGCCCGCCAATTGGAAAGATGATTAAATTAACCCCTATGCTGTATGGTTTTAGACGACTCCATTTGCCATGGGAACCTTGGACTAAGTTTAAAACTGTCGAGATAGTATTAACTTTCCATAAGACACCAACGATATATGACAAGAAGATCTTCCCAGTGTTTTAGTATTCCTAAATATATATATAAGAACACAGGTGAGTGATTTTGTGGAATACCATGGCGCCTCAACCCCCAGTTCAAATATTTATGATCACTAAAACACACGGGCCCAGTTCAAATAAAGCGTTTACAGTTTAAATGCATACACCACATACACGAATTACTTAAAGTGGCATGAGCTGCCAAAATTCACACTTTTTTCATAATTTCTTATCGTCACGACGGTAAGAGGCTTTGAAGACCATCGAAATACTAAAAGATTGGCGTTGGAATGAGGAAAATTCACACAGTAGCCTATATTGGCCTGTACGAACCGAAAACGTGTTCGAAAAGTAAACAATATTTAAATAACCGGGACGACCATTCATTCATTCTAAGCCAAAGTTAGTTCAAAACAATATATAGAATCTCACTAGCATTGGGATATAAATTAAGATCTAGATTATCTATCAATCCCAAAAAGTGTCCGTTTAAACAGAATAATATACAAGGATCCTGTTCGTCTGAATTTATCGGCTCTCTGGGCTCCCGATTCTCCGAAGGTTGAATATAAAAATTAAATGATGCCCCGACGTAATCTTCAGTTTATTTCAAAATTATTTCACTTATGTAGGACGGCGTTGCCAGGTCTAGTTGGAGAGAAAGCCGTGCTCTTTGGTCGGAAGAAACCCCCTGACCGTTGGTATCTGGAAGCTTTTCCAGAAAGCTAAGGAATCGGGGGTGGGGGGGGGGGGGCACAAAGCCGTCGCACAGTGCGATCAATCGCAGTTGCCAAGACGCTGTATCTCTTCAAAATGGTATCCATTGGCAGCTAGGCTTCGTTTGCGATGTGACTGTTTTGTGAAACGAGTCTTAATAGTTTTCAATACACCTATCTGAGAGCTTAAGCAGCGAAAACTAAAAACAGCGAATCACGATTTGTTGTTGCTGGTGACCAAGAGGTATGGAATGCAAGATAAACCAGTAAGATCAATTGAATGTCTTTCTCGTAATCTAATTCATGTCCGGTTCGTTATCGTTGAATAAATATTTATATTTTAAGTTCAATGCATTGAAAGTGTTGACAAAAAAAACATTGGAATTTTAAACTCTTGTGCCTCAAAATCGTGCTAAGAATTCTGAAATTTGTTCGTTGAGCTACTTCTAATGCTGAGCCGGTCAGAGAGTATTAGTATTTTTTGTGCTTTACGCTTGACAAGTATTGTGTTTAATAGCTAAATTCTGTTTACTTACTTTTTTCTGACATCGCTAAAATTGATCTAATCAGAAGAAGGAGAATTAAGCTTGATATTCTGAGTAATCCATCATATCCCATACTCCGAGGGAATCCAAGAACGGTTTGTCCCATTCCGTAATAACGGATCCAAATATCCGCGGCGAACCTCTAACACCACCGACCTAAAATAAGAAAAATGTAGATTATAAGTTATGACGGAAAAACGTTTGAGAAAGTTATAGTTCCGAAGAGGTGTTACTCATTTTTACTCAATACCTCATAACCATTGATTCCTAATGATGGCGAAATTAAGTGCAGAAATATTGAGTAAAATGAATCTTACCCCGCATGGGTACGATGTCAAACGTACTGTTGCAACCATTGAATTCCAGAAATATTTATATCCATCTATGGCTTCCCTGGCTGATTTATAGTGTTTTCATTTGACAAATACGTATATTTTCTGTTTTATGGGCCTCGGTGGTAGAGTGGGTTAGACTGGTCGTCCGTCAGTCCCACACATACCTTCCATCAATGCGGCGCGGGTTCGAATCACACTCAGACCAAATAAAAATTGAAAACAAATCTGAGTGGATTTTTCACTCGGTCGCTGTATGTGGAAGGGTTGCTAGGTACTCACCGAAGGTCGGGGGTTTCCTCCGGGCAATGAAATCGGTTTCCTCTCCCACTAAACCTGGTAACGCCGCCATATTAGTGAAATAATCTTGCGTGCAGCGTAAAACATCAATCTATTTTTTTAGAAAGTACTTTTTCGAAGATTTTCCTCTGACTAAATTTTGAAGTGTGAATCGAACTTATAGGTTAATGTTTAAGGCTCCAGTATTTAAGACTAATATCGAAGGTCTGACACATTGAACTGGGATGAATTCATTCGCAATCAAAAAAAACATGTTTTGAAAAAGATGTAATATATATATTTATGAACAATAAAACACACGGGCACAGGGAAAATCTTCTTCTAAAATAACCATGGAGAGAAGTTTCTAATTGTTTTTAAAAAGAGGTATATCATTTAGACCTTATATACTTAGCGCCATTAAAAACGCACGGTTGAATTTTATGTTTCTATCCCAGTAAGGCTATAGGCCATTTACGTTTTGTTGTTTATTGTTAGTTCGAGTTGAGTTGCAATAACTGGATAACCTGTGGTGTTCCCGCCCTGGTCAGCCAAGATTCATTACAGCCCGCCAGGATCGGTACATCGGTTTGTTGCACACACGTGACCGATTTCGCAACGCGATACAGACTGCTCGTGAGACAGTGGGAATTGGAACCAACAGATACAGATGCATGTACGCATCCCCTACCGAGGGCCCATATTGACACCCGCCGCACACCAAAACCGTTTACGATGGGCTCGAAATCATCAGAGCCCACACAAGACTTCTTGCAACAGAATAATGTGAACATCATGGAATGGCCAGCTTACTCCCCCGATCTATCGCCCATAGAGCACTTGTGGGTTCAGCTTAAGAATACCGTTGCACAACGTCAACCCAGGCCACGCAACCGACGTGAATTGATCCAGGTAGTGCAGGAAGAGTGGGACCGGATCCCACAGCACAGAATAGCCACACTCATCAGGTCCTTGCGTCGCAGATGTACTGCTTGCGTTGATGCCCGAGGTGGACATACCCATTATTGAATGATGACACTTTCAATTTCTTTATCAACGATTTGTTTGCAAGGAATAAAAGTCACCAGGGTTTCACATATTGTCAATTCTTTGTCTCATTGTGACCAATGCCTTGTTCTTCAATTTAAGAGTACTTACAATATTTTACACTTTACATTTCTCAAAATATTTTACATTCTTTGGGTCGTGCGTTTTTAATGGCGCTAAGTGTATGTTGGTTTGATGGATACATCGGTGACTTATTTTTGTTAAGAAAACATTTAGGGCTGAAAAGATTTCAAATATATTTGCTAAGGTCTGATTACGACCAGCTTGGAATAAACTAAAATAAAAAAGGGAATATAAAAACTCCATTCGTATCGGAGAAACATAGCATAACACGCGTGATAAACGACAGGTGTCCATTTTGGTCAGTGATATACATTACATTTGGACATATGGGGAAACTTATCACTGCTGTGGATTATCTCAAAATATTCTGTTTTACTGATAACCAGTTTTTTCTGTGTGTCATATTAATACACGGGTGTGTATTATCAGATTATCATATCTTTTCTATAGTTTTTCTTACATCTTGCTTCAGCTATATGTGACTGTTGCAATCTGTGTATTCTTTACTCAACAAGCTGCGAAAATCAGTAAGCGATCAACACATTTCAGGTGATACCGAACTCGGATAGTTATGTTAAAGTGACTGCTAACATTCAAATTTCTCTCATGATTTCTGATCTTCACGACAGTAAGAGGCTTTGAAGGTCATCGAAAAAATAAATGATTGGCGTTGGAATGAGGAAAATCCATACAGTATGTGGCCTATACGAACCGGAATAGTGTTCGAAAAGTAAACAAAATTTTAATAACCATTCATTCATTCTAAGCCAAAGTTAGTCCAAAACAATACTTTATCGTAAATTCTCGAGACTAGAAGCACTTAAAAGCTTCTGAATTATACGTCTTGAGAAAAATAGCCAATAATTTCAACATTCTGTTTCAACGTCAAAATATCAACATTTTGGTAGCTCATGTCACTTTAATAAACAAGTTGTGAAAATCAGTTAGCGATCAACACACTTCAGGTGATACCGAACTCGGATAGTTATGTTAAAGCAGTTTCTGTAAGAAACAAAACCCCCAAAATGTGCTCTTGCTATTTGAAATCTGTCCGTTATTAACACATGTCTTCGCTTAGTACGAGCTATTGACATTACCAATGTTTTTTATCTCAAAGTTGACCCTTGCTTCAAACGTTCAGCTTCTCTTGACAATCGGATAATATTTAAAAAAAAGCCCAGAAAACTCCGAATTTTAGCAGCTCATCCCACTTTAAACTTCGTCCGTTCAGTCCGTAAAACCGTACGGTATTTAGAACCTGAAATCTTCTGTCAAACTATTCGCTTTTTCTTACAAATCTTTCAAACGACATGTCACGTTTGGTACACGTAGTATTCCAATAAATACGGTATTTTATATTTAATTTTCGAGTTGTTTCAGCCTTCAAGGCTACATCAAATAGCTTCATATTTATATATTAACTTAAATAGTATGTTAGTTTCAGCATGAATGGAGAACTAATTAACATTATATGAAAAATACATGTTAATGGCTGTTTTGAATTATTATAAATATCAGAATAAGTGACTTCGATGACTGAAAATATGTACAGTCCATTGGGTAATTTGGAGGTAGATTCTAAAGGCAACAAGCGGCCTCGATGGCTCAGTCGATTAGTGGTAGTCTCTCAGTCGGGCACAGACCTTCCATCGATGCGTCGCGGGATAGAATCTTTCTCAGACGAAATGAAATGCAAAAAATCCTGAGTTGATTTTTCACTCGATCGCTATATGTGAAAGTCAGGACTTTCCTCGGGTCAATGGTAGCGGTTAATTACTTCCCACTGAAAGCTGGCAACGCCGCCATTTAAGTGAAGTAATCTTGAGAGCGGCGTAAGAGATCAATCAATAAAACAAAGACAACAATACTAACCAGCTGCTCAACTTCTTTGCATGCTTCCCATGGAATGAAGATCGTTTGTCTATAACCTTTGTTTAAGTCATTTGTCGTTCTCATATATTAATTGGTTGATGTTTAATTCACGATTATTTCACTTACATGTATAAGCCGGCCTCACAGATGTCTTTTGTCAAGATTAACTCACCGACCTTCGGCTAGTACCTGGTAACTTTTTCCAATAAGGCGATCAAATGAAAGCCCCACTCAGAATTTGCTTAATTTTATATTGATATGTGTGGGATTCGAACCCGTGACCCATTGATAGAAGGCCCGTGTCGGACTGGGAGACAACCACTGCGCCGATTGAACCAGTCAGGCCCCCATCCCCAAAGAGGCAAAAGGGGTGAGAAAAAAATGTTTATCTCAAAGGGTGAGAACAAATAGTATTCTCGTTATTTTGGGATTACACTTTCTTGAAATTATGGTAGAAATTCTTCTACCGATTTGTGGGTGATGCCCGAAACGGGAATCGAACCCAGGTCCCAGGGTGTGGCACCTATCGCCAGCACTAAATGCCGGCTTTCAAGAAAGTGTAATCCCAAAATAACGAGAATACTGTTAGATCCACTTTCTAAAAGACACTAACTAATTAAACTCATTCATTCAGCAATGGGAGCTGTGTCAATTACGTTACCAGAGGGGTACTAAATGTCCGCTGTGGTATCTACCAGTCAACTACCTCCTTTTTTTTAGAGGAGGCCGGTTGGCTGAATGGATAAGGCAGCCGGCATTTAGTGCTGGCGATAGGTGCCATACTATGGGACCCGGGTTCGATTCCCGTTTCGGGCATCACCCAAAAATCGGTAGAAGAATTTCTACCATAATTTCAAGAAAGTGTAATCCCAAAATAACGAGAATACTGTTAGATCCACTTTCTAAAAGCCACTGACTAATTAAACACATTCATTCAGCAGTGAGAACATATGTTTATGTTTATCTTGTGTTTATCTTGGTTGACATCTGCACTTACGTCGGAAGGGCTTTGCTTTACGAGAGAATGTTTGGCACTTGAGTCGGAAGGGTAGGATAAGTCTTGCTGTACGAGATAATTTGGGAAGATTGCAATGGTAAGACGTCTGGGTTGTGTGATATGAATTGAATACACAAGATGACCGAAGCAAATACCATGACCAGTCAAGCAACGGGAACTCATGAAACAAACAAAAGGTTGGTTGAAGATCCTGGAATCCCTTATTGTTTTTTACGGATAATGACCCAGTGAGTTAGGCTCTTAAGTTTATCAATCTATCGAAATGATTAGTAGCAACTCTAGAGGCCTTGATCATTTATGAGGAATGGTCGAGTGTAGCAAGGATATAACAAAAAGCTCCATGGAACTTAGCTGGATGAATAATAACACATTTTTGGCTGGTCTAATGGCGTTAATGTTGCAATGTGAAGCCGAACACCTTGGTACAGTTACATTGCCTCGGCAAGGTTGGTAATCGCTAGGAAGACAGTCCAATTAATACGTGCCTTGAAACCATCAGACAGTAAGTACTATAGCTCGCTAGGAAAGATCGACAAAGCCCACGCAGTTACTTGACCAGGCGTGTTTTAGTCGATACAGAACTAAGTAAACAATGCGTCTAGAGAAGGCCAATAGTTGTCCTGGCGCTATATGTCCATCCTTAAGTGTTTCTGTTACAATGGGAGAACAATTCATATCACACAACCTTTAATTCAATGTTGACTTTTCTCCTCTGTTCAAGAGTAGAATTTCCACCAATGGACGCTTTAGAAAGTCGACAAACAGAACGACAGCTGAATCGTGGAAGCTTCGTTAATATGTACGGTCAGATTAGGGGTCAGTTTAGGGGGTAATGGAATCTTCTCAGCCTATGACCCTTACATCAAAGACACTTTGAATATTGAAATTGATTTATTTTCGTCAACAGACGCTATCGAAAGGAGAAATGTCTTCAGTTAATGCCTTGTTGCCAGGCACAGCCGAACTCCATGCGGCTCACTTCAGGCGTTTTAGTTATATCTTCGTTTAGCCCGGTGTTGACTTTTTACTCTAGTGAAAAGCAAGATGCCACTTGCTAAATCCTCAGTCTTAATTAATATACAGGACTGCAGAAGGGATCAGTTTAACGTCGTATTGGCCTAGAATTTGTACCCTAGAATTGAACATTCATTTTAATTTTTCACATGTGATAAACAGCGCTGTGTTTACCAACGAACAAAAGACAAGCGGGGCCTGGATGGTCCAGTGGGTTAGAGTCATCGTCCCTCAGCCCCACACAGGCCTTCCATCGATGCGGCGCGGGTTCGAATCACGCTCAGACTAAATAAAAACCGAGTGGATTTTTCACTCGGTCGTGTTGCAAGGTACTCACAGAAGGTCGGTGGTTTCCTCTGGGCAATGAGCACGGTTTCCTCCCCCACTAAGCCTGGTAACGTCCCCATATAAGTAAAATAATCTTGAGTGCGGCGTAAAACATCAATCGATCAATTAATCAATCAGAAGACAAGCAGTCATGCAAGCTAAATCTAGGTGTACCATTCATATCCAATATTGGGATAATAGTGAAAAGCAAGATACAACCAACTGAACGCATGGCTGCAGAGGGGATCAGTTTAGTTGCTTTCACGTCCCCTCGGTCTATGAAATCGTCTTGGCTTTTTACACGTGATGAACAGCAAACGGATGATAAACAGCCGTCAGCTAAATTCAAAGCAGCATCCATATGTATGAATGGAGGAGAGCGCAGTTAAGGCCTAGAATTCGAACTCCGAAGACGCCTTAAAATCATTATTGACTTTCCACATCTAAGAAGCAGTTAAATGTGTACATGCAAACACCAGCAGGCAACAAAATACCGTCCGCTGAACCCCAAAGCTTCATTAATATTCATGGTTGAAGAAGAGGGTTTACTTTAGGTGATTCAGCGTATCGCATTAAGACTATCTGTATATGACGACCAACAGTCTCTGATACAAAACATGGAATGCAAGAAATGGTAAATTGCCACTTTTCCTATAAACCTTTTTTAAACGAAGAACCTTGTATTTTTCAAAGAGATAGCTAAGTGCTATTTTTGTTTGAGCCAAGTTGTCTTTTCTTTAGTTTAAATTGGATTTATATAAGTTGTCTATAAGTACCTTGTCGCATACAGACCACCGAATACTTAGCATACTGGATATCAGAACGAAAATTAATGGAAACATATGCCTTTCCACCTTGGGTACACTGTGCTTGTCGGAAAGTTGTTCAAGTGGAAATGAAAATTTTCCGTTGCTGTATCGCAATTGCATTCACCAATCCGCGAAAGGCGGGAGGTTGATCGAAGAAAATAACATTTCTACAATTCTTCTATTAGTCTACAAGTCAGGTTGAACGGGGAGGATACAGTGCTCTTCGCGCAGAGGAAACGCTCGACCTTTGGCGAATACATAGTAACTCTTTCACATACGGTGATCCAGTTAAAATCCACTTTTTCAATTTTTATTTGGTTTGAGTTGGATTCGATCCTGCGTTACATCAATGGGAGGTCATTGTCGGACTGAGAGACTAGTTTTCATTAATCTACGTATACACGCAAAAATGCATTGTTTTGTCAAAACCACCGAAGAACTATTACCGAATTCCAACCCCGACTAAAAGCAATCATGATGAAAGGGAAATGTGCTTATGAGGTTGTAAAGTTAGCAAATAAAAACAGGGTTGAAAACTACCGTCGCACTGGACAACGGATATATTATAATCCTCTAAAACGAAACAGCGGTGCAACGTACATCAAGATGGTCGGAACATGCGTAACGTGGCATGAGCTGCCTAATCATGATTGCCAAGAGACGTTTCGCGTTTCAAGCTCGCTGTGAAAAGGAATCGAGGGTGAAACAGGGATCGAGCTTATAAAAACTAATTAAAGGTGGATTGATATCAACAGAAAGCTCTTATTTTGTACTTCTTGGTAGAAATGTCGAACAGTTACCTATTTTCCCCTTTATACGTCCATTTCACTGAATCCTACAAAGCTAATTGGGGCATCAAACCGTTTGCATTTTTTAAAGGTGAGGTTCAGACAATTCGCGATTTCTAAGAATTCCAAAGGTAACAGTTGTACACTTACCTCTGGCAGGTGCCAATCAGTACCGTCGAAGAATATATTTTGAAATGAACATTGGTTGTACCAGTCATAAATTTTTCTGACTCAACATCGTGCGTGATTGTAATTTAATCAATGTATTGTACTTTTGCAACCAAAGGTAATTAGTTGGTAACAATTAATAAAAGTGCCATTAGATTATAAAGATGAAACCGCGAGGATATCATTCGGAATTAGTCAGTCAGATCGCGTGACGAAAACTGAGCAATACAGAACTTTTTATCAGTCACACCGATGGAACCGAATTCGTTGTTACGGCTATGTTATTAGCTCAATTGGGTGCTTTTGCCATCGCGGTCATATTCGCGATAACATGCCCCTAGCTTTGCTACCGGATCACACGCAAGAAATACAATATCTAAAAACCTTCGAAACAGGAAAACATGTGTATAGGATAGACATCGGGTATGCCAATGGAGCTTTGAAATGGCCAACAGAGAAATGCATAACTGATTGACAGCACGCTATTAAAAACAAACAAAACAAATACCGCAATACGTCAGCCACCAGGATTAGAAACTAATTAATAAAAATTGGCGCATAAAACATTTAAATTTGCGAACAGATAAAATAACGACAGAAACATAAAACCTGCAATACAAGTTACCTTTTTCTCCAAGCGCACACATTACAGTGACACATTACAGTGACACATTACAATGGCGTGTCAAACTTTAGATCTTTTGTTCGTAAATTCCATTTACCAAAGGAAGTTGAGCGCTAGAAGTATCACGAAGAAATAACAGATTGACATTTAACGAAACTAGCATTGGTGACTGAAGATATATGCTAAAATGAACAAAGTTCAATTTGGTAGGGTGTCAAAGTACCTTTGAGTGTTTTTTGTTTGTAAAACTGCCTCAGATAGCATCCCCGAGATTGGTATTGGTGGAAAGCTCCTAGTTCGTAATTTTTTTATATAAAATGATGAACTATGTTTTATTCAAACTCTCTATGTTATGGCACTTAAAAGACACATTCGCTGTTAAGGTCTAAAAATACTCTTTATAACAAAAAAATAACCAACGGTTTTCTGTATTTTTTCCAGACAGAGGGAGCTTTTTATTGCTGCTTTAGTGTTTGCATCATTTTATATTTGTAATTTGAAAATATGGCTTGTCAGCTACCGGCAATGTAAGCTCCAAGCATCGAATAGTTTCAATGACTTAACAGCTAGCATAGTTTAGAGACTTTTTCTGAGAAATACAGAAGAAAGATTTATTTTGAAAGTCTGTGGATAAATATGCGATTGCAAACTACAAAGAAAAGCACCGGAAATGAGTGCAAGCCAACACCTAAGTTACCCATATGGGATCGATCTGTGGGTGTTCGGGTCACAGTATTAGGTGTGTTTTATATCATAATGCAACATTTTAAGATTAAGTAGGCAGACATAATGTGCCCCATGTTGAAATTTTGTGATTTTCCTCAAAGCGGACTCCTGTAAGTTCGCTATCTACACAAATATCAGGAAGACAAACATTATTAACGGAAAAAGGTTCGTCGTCTCACGAGAACAATTTTTCACTACTAAATACGGTAATAAATATGGATGATTTAAATTGACATTTGTGACACTTGGACGTGTGTAGGAAGGGGAACAAATGCGCGAGGATTGGAGTGTTGCCTGAGCTCATGATTAAAGCCTCTGTGATACGGGATCGTTTTTTGTTCAAAGCTGCCAGTGGGTTTATATAAACGTTCAACAATGCAAATACATGTAGTAGGTTAGTTGTTTTAGCTTATTGGCGCGTCCATTCGTACATGTATGAATGATGTACGCCATACTAGATAGTAATTATTACCTAGAGCGATTAAGAAAACTGTGATATCTTGGTACAATATATATAGAATATCTTTGTACAGCAGTATATGCTAGTACGTTTGAGAACTACTTAACTTCTTAAGATATCAAAACATACGATACATTTGAGCTTACACCCATACACCATTTACAGATGTGCAAATACACAGTGGTAAGAAAGGGGGACATATACAGATTGGTCAATATTGATTAGTCAGGTGCCACTCGAGCAGTATACATACACACATTTCTCCTATTTGACCCCATTTCTCAGTTGGCATGAGCTTCGAACCTCATTGAAATTTGACATATAAATCAATTTTCTAAGGGATGTTCAAGGAATGAGTCACTTGGATACTCAGCAACATAATTTATGACAAGTGGATATCTCTAGTATTCAATAAACAACGGGAGAAATAAGAACAATTGGTACATGTACGTCAATGTTATTGTTCGTTTCAGTGAACAGGATATGTACATGATTTCTAGCGTTCACGATATGAACAACCCCGGAAACAGCACAGGCAGATGGTTTATTGTTTATCCACTTGGGGGACGAGTAGGCATAACAACCAATAGCTATGTCTCCTCAACCAACAAGATCGATCACATTTTCGCGTGCTTAAAACACTGAAGCCAATTCTCAATACATTTCTGCAGATGTTGCAGTCAATATTATACAGATGTATTTATAATCCATACATTTGTCATAGAAAAATAGCACTGGAATGCATGTTTATTATTCTTCAGGGCAGGTGGATGGAAGTAAAATCCAGTAGCATACAATATTTTCTCGTTGTTAATTATGATTATTGCACGTGATTATGTTTATGTCTTTATGACTGATAGCCTTAGTTTCCCATTCCGCCTGAATTAATCTGTTTCTTTTATTATTCTATTATAATTTCTTCCATGATGAAATGCGTTCATATATCACCTTTATTGCCTTATAGTTACCTGTACATTCCAGCTAACGACCAAGACTCGGACACGCAAACTGGACATCGGTCAAACCAAGGTTTATGACTCTGTCATGTCAATCTGCTCGTTTAGTATTTATTAAACAAACATTTATTACATACTCTGAATCTCAAGTTCCATTCCCAATCCGTAGGTCACCACAAATCGTTGGTAGAATTTAAGTTTTTTTTTCATGAAGGATTTATACCAAAAGAAAGATATTGCTCAAAACACGGGTATGCACAAATTTTGCAATCTGAGAGACGAGAAAGAGACGTACGAAAGTCAGGTAAGGATTTTGAAGTGTCAAAATGGAGGTGTCTATTAAAGGATATATCATGTATTCACTGAACCGTTGTGAGAAAGCCTTACGAACTTTGACATATAAATCAATTTTGCGGCTTGCTGATGGACGTCCAGCTCAGGAATGTTCATTTATAACCAGAGCCAGTTGGATACTCAGCAACATAATTTATGACAAGTGGATATCTCTAGTATTCAATAAACAACGGGAGAAATAAGAACAATTGGTACATGTACGTCAATGTTATTGTTCGTTTCAATGAACAGGATATGTACATGTTTTCTAGCGTTCACGATATGAACAACCCCGGAAACAGCACAGGCAGATGGTTTATTGTTTATCCACTTAGTGAGACGAGTAGACATAACAAGCAATAGCTATGTCTCCTCAACCAACAGCATCGATCACATTTTCGCGTGCTTAAAACACTGAAGCCAAATCTAAATACATTTCTGCAGATGTTTCCTTCAATATTATACAGATGTATTTATAATTCATACATTTGTCATAGTAAAAATAGCACTGGAATGCATGTTTATTATTCTTCAAGGCAGGTGGATGGAAGTAAAATCCAGTAGCATACAATATTTTCTCGTTAATTATGATTAATGCACGCGTCTCTTATATCTTTATGATTGATAGCCTTCCGTCTGAATTCATCTGTTTCTTTTATTATTCTATTACAATTTCTTCCATGATGAAATACGTTCAAATATCATATTTATTGCCTTATAGTTACCTGTACATTCCAGCTAACGACCAAGTCTCGGACATGCCTACTGGACATCGGTCAAACGGAGGTTTATGACTCGGTCTTGTCAATCTGCTCTTTCAATATTTATTATGTTTCATTCTAAGCCTAGACGAATATATTAATAATTGATTTTTGGTGCATGTGTATTGAAGTGGCATGGACTTCCAAATATAGAGAAAAAATCGTTGAAACACATTTACCTAACTGTTTGTCGTTTATGTCAAAAGTACAAAATATTGTCTTTCAAATTAGACGAGACGTATTGCATCTAAATGATTAACTCAAAGTTTGCAAAAGTAAGAATGAAAGTAAGCCTTTTAAAGAGTTTAGTACAGAATTCTCGTTATTACAAAACTCTGCTACCGTTTATGGGCGATGTCTCAGCCGGGAATCGAACCAACGTCAAATGACACCTATCGACAGCATTAATGTCTATTGTCGGATCCATTTGACATCATTTTCAGAGGACGCGGTTGCCTAAATGGATAGGACACCTGACATTTAATGCCATACTCTGAATGTCAAGTTCAATTCCCAATTCGTAGGCCACCACAAATAGTGTTCCCAATAAACCAAGAAGTTGTAAATCCATACGCAAGAGTGTTCTTTCCTTCACAAATCCTTAGTAGAAATTAAGTTTATTTTCATGAAGGATTTATACCAAAAATCAGATATTGCTCAAACACGATTATGCAAAGATTTTGCGAGCTAAGAGACGAGAAAGAAACGTACGAAAGTTAGGTAAGGATTTTGAAGTGTCAAAATGGAGGTGTCTATTAAAGGATATATCATGCATTAGCTGAACCGCTGTGAGAAAGCCTTACAAACTTTGACATATAAATAAATTTTGCGGCTTGCTGATGGACGTCCAGCTCAGGAATGTTAATTTATAACCAGAGCCAGTTGGATACTCAGCAACATAATTTATGACAAGTGGATATCTCTAGTATTCAATAAACAACGGGAGAAATAAGAACAATTGGTACATGTACGTCAATGTTATTGTTCGTTTCAATGAACAGGATATGTACATGATTTCTAGCGTTCACGATATGAACAACCCCGGAAACAACACAGGCAGATGGTTTATTGTTTATCCACTTGGTGGGACGAGTAGACATAACAACCAATAGCTATGTCTCCTCAACCAACAAGATCGATCACATTTTCGCGTGCTTAAAACACTGAAGCCAATTCTCAATACATTTCTGCAGATGTTTAAGTTAATATTATACAGATGTATTTATACTTCATACGTGTCATGGAAAAATAGCAATGGAATACATGTTTATTATTCTTTAGGGCAGGTGGATGGAAGTAAAATCCAGTACATACAATATTTTCTCGTTGTTAATTATGACTAATGCACGTGTCTCTTACATCTTTATGATTGATAGCCGTAGTTTCCCATTCTGTCTTAATTAATCTGTTTCTTTTATTATTCTATTATAATTTCTTCCATGATGAAATACGTTCATATATCACCTTTATTGCCTTATAGTTACCTGTACATTCCAGCTAACGACCAAGTCTCGGACACGCAAACTGGACATCGGTCAAACGGAGGTTTATGACTCGGTCTTGCCAATCTGCTCTTTCAATATTTATTATGTTTCACCCTATGCCTAGACGAATATATTAATAATTGTTTTTTGGTGCATGTGTATTGAAGTGGCATGGACAAATATAGAAAAAAAAATCGTTGAAACACATTTAGCTCATTGTTCGTCGTTTATGTCAAAAGTACAAAATATTGTCTTTCAAATTAGACGAGACGTATTGTATCTAAATGATTAACTCTAACTACAAAAGTAAGAAACAAATTAAGCCTTTTAAAGAGTTTAGTACAGTATTCTCGTTATTACAAAAATCTGCTACCGTTTATGGGCGATGTCTGAGCCGGGAATCGCACCAGCGTCAAATGACACCTATCGATAGCACTATATGTCGATTGTCGGATCCATTTGTCATCTTTTTCTGAGGAGGCTGTTGCCTAAAAGGATAGGACACCTGACATTTAATGCCGTACTCTGAATTTCAAGTTCAATTCCCAATCCGTAGGTCACCACAAATCATTAGTAGAAATTAAGTTTATTTTCATGGAGGATTTTTTACCAAAAATAAGATATTGCTCAAAACACGGTTATGCAAAGATTTTGCAATCTAAGAGACAAGAAAGAGACGTACGCAAGTTAAAGTGGCATGAGCTGCCAAAATGTTGATATTTTGACGTCAAAACAGAATGTTGAAATTATTGGCTATTTTTCTCAAGACGTATAATTCAGAAGTTAGGTAAGGATTTTGAAGTGTCAAAATGGAGGTGTCTCTTAAAGAATAGATCATGCATTAACTGAACCGTTGTGAGAAAGCCTTACAAACTTTGACATATAAATCAATTTTGCGGCTTGCTGATGGACGTCCAGCTCATTCAGGAATGTTTATTTATAACCAGAGTCACCTGGATACTCACCAACATAATCGATGACAAAGGGATAACTCTAGTATTTAATAAACAAGGGAAGAAATAAGAACAATTGGGTACGCTGATGGTTTTGTTCGTTTCAGTGAACAGGATATGTACATGATTTCTAGCGTTCGCGATATGAACAACCCCGGAAACAGCACAGGCAGATGTTTTTTTGTTCATCCACTTGGTGGGACGAGTAGACATAACAAGCAATAGCTATGTCTCCTCAACCAACAAGATCGATCACATTTTCGCCTGCTTAAAACACTGAAGCCAATTCTCAATACATTTTGCAGATGTTATAGTCAGTATTATACAGATGTATTTATAATTCATACATGTGTCATAGAAAAATAGCAATGGAATACATGTTTATTATTCTTCAAGGCAGGTGGATGGAAGTAAAATCCAGTAGCATACAATATTTTCTCGTTGTTAATTATGATTAATGCACGTGTCTCTTACATCTTTATGATTGGTTGCCTTAGTTTCCCATTCTGTCTGAATTAATCTGTTTCTTATATTACTTTATTATGATTTCTTCCATGATGAAATACGTTCATATATCATATTTATTGCCTTATAGTTACCTGTACATTCCAGCTAACGACCAAGTCTCCGACATGCACACTGGACATCGGTCAAACGGAACTCAATGACTCGGTCTTGTCAATCTGCTCGTTTAGTATTTATTATGTTTCATTCTATGTCTAGACGCGTGATCTGTACTTCGATGTTACCCTAGTTAATTATTACAACAGGCACCCAGAAATATTTTTATTCACATTGCAGGTTCTTCTGTGAAATTATGCTGTCCGGTTTCTGGTCGATAACCTGCCTAGGCATACCGATTTGATAGCATATTAGTTTTTGCTCAATTCAAAAAAAGAACCAAAAGAACCAAACTATTAATTAAAACCAGAACGCTATTATCTTTAACAATTAGATGTGATATATTGTATCTGAATTATTCACTCTAAGTTTGCAAAAGTAGGGGGGACATTAGGCCTTTTAAAAAGTGTAGCACAGCATTCTCGTTATTACAAAAATCTGCTAGCTACACCGGTAATCAAACCAGCGTCCAATGAAGCCTATCGACAGCCCTAAATGCGGATTGTCATCTTTGTTTTCGTCTTTTTTAGAGGAGGCTGTTACCTAAATGAATGAGACGAGCGACATTTAGTGCTGGCGAAAAGTGCCATACTCTAAGACGCACTTTCTATTCCCGATCCGGAGTTCAACCCTAATCGTTCGTAAATCGTTCGAAAAAGAAGACCCAAAGCGCTATAATGCAAGATTTTGCCATCTAAGAGACGAGAACCTTATGATACATACTAAAGCTAGGTAAGGATTTGAAGTGTGAAAACCGCCATGCTATATGCAAACTAATTGGTTATCAAGGATATCTCATGTATTGACCTATTCAAAAATACATAATAACTTACTGAAGGCAGTTAATTATTTGGGTTAAATATTTCAACTACTGTATACTGGCAGTCCAAGACTGAACCGTTATAAGAAAGCCTTACGAAATTTGACATATAAATCAATTTTGCGACTTGCTGATGGGCGTCCAGCTCAGAAATGCTGATACTGAGCAGCATGATTGGTGACAAATGGATAGCTCTAGTATTTAGCCGACAGCGGAAGAAATAAGAACAATTGGTACGTCAATGGTATTGTTCGTTTCAGTGAACATGATATGTACATGATTTCTATCGTTCACGATATGAACAACCCCGGAAACAGCACAGGCAGATGGTTTATTGTTTATCAACTTGATGGGACGAGTAGACATAACAAGCAATAGCTATGTCTCTTCAACCAACAAGATCGATCATACTTTAGCGTGCTTAAAACACTGAAGCTAATTTTCAATACATTTCTGCAGATGTTTCAGTCAATATTATACAGATGTATTTATAATTCATACACGTGGCATAGAAAAATAGCACTGGAATGCATGTTTATTATTCTTCAGTGCAGGTGGATGGAAGTAAAATCCAGTAGCATACAATATTTTCTCGTTGTTAATTATGGTTAATGCACGTGTCTCTTACATCTTTATGATTGATAGCCTTAGTTTCCCATCCCGTCTGAATTCATCTGTTTCTTTTATTATTCTAATATGATTTCTTCCATGATGAAATACGTTCATATATCATATTTATTGCCTTATAGTTACCTGTACATTCCAGCTAACGACCAAGTCTCGGACACGCAAACTGGACATCGTTCAAACGGAACTTTATGACTCGGTCTTGTCAATCTGCTCGTTTAGTATTTATTATGTTTCATTCTATGCCTAGACGAATATATTAATACTTGATTTTTGGTGCATGTATATTGAAGTGGCATAGACAAATATACAAAAAAAATCGTTGATACACATTTTGCTAACTGTTCGTCGTTTGTGTCAAAAGTACAAAATATTTTCTTTCAAATTAGACGAAATGTATTGATCTAAATGATTAACTCTAAGTTTGCAAAAGTAAGAAAAAAATTAAGCCTTTTAAAGAATTTAGTACAGAATTCTCGTTAGTATTAAACTCTGCTACCGTTTATCGGCTATGTCTGAACCCGGGAATCTTGAAGTGTCAAAATAGAATGGAAAAGTCACGAAATTTAAGTTATAACTTACTAAAGGCTGTTGATTATTTGGGTTAAATATTCAACACTGATATATGCTGGCCGTCGAAGACTGGACCGTTATAAGAAACCCCTACGAAATTTGACATATTAATCAATTTTGCGGCTTGCTGATGGACGTCCAGCTCAGGAATGTTCATTTATAACCAGAGCCACTTGGATACTCAGCAACATAATTTATGACAAGTGGATATCTCTAGTATTCAATAAACAACGGGAGAAATAAGAACAATTGGTACATGTACGTCAATGTTATTGTTCGTTTCAGTGAACATGATATGTACATGATTTCTAGCGTTCACGATATGAACAACCCCGGAAACAGCACAAGCAGATGGTTTATTGTTTATCCACTTGATGGGACGAGTAGACATAACAAGCAATAGCTATGTCTCCTCAACCAACAAGATCGATCACATTTTCGCGTGCTTAAAACACTGAAGCCAATTTTCAATACATTTCTGCAGATGTTTCAGTCAATTTTATACAGATGTATTTATAATTCATACATGTGTCATAGAAAAATAGCAATGGAATACATGTTTATTATTCTTCAGGGCAGGTGGATGGAAGTAAAATCCAGTATTATATAATATTCGCTCGTTATTTATTATAATTGATTATGGTATCCCTTACATCTTTATGATACATTGCCTTAATTTTCCCATTCTATCCCATTTGTTCATTTTGCTTCATCACACTGTTATACTTCCCTGTAGTACGCCCGATTTCTAATCGGATTTTTTACTTAATCGCCATTTGGACGAGTTGCCAGTTACTCTGGGTTTCCTTTGGGCAAAGAGCCCGGTTTCCTTCTCCTTTAAACCTGGCAACGCCACCGTAAAATGAAAATAATTTTCACTGCGGCGTTAAACATCAATCAATCAATTCAGTAAATCCGATATTGATTGCGTGTCGCAAACTGGAGCCCCCTTTCCAACTTGATTGATGGCCAAGCCAGTCCTGCAATTTTATATATACATGTAGCTGTTCATTTATTTCTCTATTGTTTTTACTCTATGATTAGATTGATTTATAATGAATTTTGGCTTCAGGGTTGATAGTCGCAAACCACTGGCAAATATAGAATTTATAACGTGACGTAAACTGAACTGGCGTACGCATTTTTCTTTACTTAATTGTAAAAGATATGCAGTGTATTATCATTAAATGTTATTAAACACACGGTTGTTGATTACACACAACTCTGGCATTGGGTGCGTGTCAAAAATTGGCCGTTGTCCAAAGCACTAATTATAGTCCTTGCGGATATTTATTGTTTTTATCCAACTATAATTGTATCATTTTATCATCTCTCAATACAGAAAATTATCGACCATAAGTAATTACTACTTTCCTTGGGATTCATAATTCCGATAATTTGCAAGGATTCAAACGCATATTTTGGGTGCGTGACGAAACCTAGACCTCGGTCAGGTAGACCAGCTTTTGTTTATCTATTTCGTTTATTTTATTCATCGCCGTTCTTATCACACAATTCTGTTTGATTTAATTTTAATGATGTTACCACAAGGGTCTATTTTATTTTTTATTACAGTTTTCTTCAAGCGAAAGAAGTTTTTCTACATGATTTTTTTTCAAAGTATAAGATTGCACTATGAAAACCCATGATAAACAGTTTTTGTCATGTCAACATAAAAAACGATTATTCAAAGATTTTGCAATCTAGGAGACGAGAAAGAGACGTACGAAAGTCAGGTAAGGATTTTGAAGTGTCAAAATGGAGGTGTCTATTAAAGGATATATCATGTATTCACTGAACCGTTGTGAGAAAGCCTTCCAAACTTTGACATATAAATCAATTTTCGGCTTGCTGATGGACGTCCAGCTCAGGAATGTTCATTTATAACCACATCCAGTTGGATACTCAGCAACATAATTTATGACAAGTGGATGTCTCTAGTATTCAATAAACAACGGGAGAAATAAGAACAATTGGTACATGTACGTCAATGTTATTGTTCGTTTCAATGAACAGGATATGTATTTATGGACACTAAAACACACGGGCACAGGGAAAATCTTCTTGTCTAAAATAACCACGGAGACAAGTTTCTAATTGTGTTAAAAAGAGGTATATCATTTAGACCTTTATACCCCATCATAAATTGTTGTAATAAAGTAAACCTATGATGTTTCATTAGGTTGACGACTGACAGGAGCTTGGCCTTAGTCAGTAGAATTTTCTGGAACACTTTGTATTACATTGACAATGCTTACGCATTGTAAGCATAGTAGGAATATCGTCAGACTATATATTTTGTGGTCATGGGAAAAGACAGTGAAAATTTGCCCCCCCCCCCACATACCCCTTTCCCAGAAAACCTAGGTAGAAGGCAGACAGGGGAGTTTAGTCCTGACCAGTATGTCTTTCAAACTCTTGTTCTTTTTATAAGCAATGACTGGCCTTTGGGTCAGAGGTCGAGCAAGTTTACTTTGAAGTAGTTTGTATTCTTCTACTATAATCTTGGCCATAGCGATATTTATTATAATATGCACCCAGAAATATTTGTATTCACATTGCAGGTTGTTCTGTGAAATTATGCTGTCGGGTTTTTTGGTCGATAACCTGCCTAGGCGTACCGATTTTATAGCATATTATTTTTTGTTCTATTCTAAAAAAGAACCAAAAGAACCAAACTATTAATTAAAACCAGAACGCTATTGTCTTTAACAATTAGATGTGATATATTGTATCTGAATCATTCACTCTAAGTTTGCAAAAGTAGGGGGGACATTAGGCCTTTTAAAAAGTGTAGCACAACATTCTCGGTATTACAAAAAATCTGCTTGCTAGACCGGTAATCAAACCAGCGTCCAATGACCAAATCGACAGCCCTAAATGCTGAGTGTCATCTTTTTTCCCCGTCTTTTTTAGAGGAGGCTGTTACCTAAATGAATGAGACGAGCGACATTTAGTGCCTGCGAAAAGTGTCATACTCTAAGACGCACGTTCTATTCCCGATCCGGAGTTCAACCCTAATCGTTCGTAAAATTTAGGGTTTTTTTCCTCACGAAAATGAACACCCAAAGCGCTATAATGCGAGGGAACCTTATGATACATACAAAAGCTAGGTAAGGATTTTGAAGTGTCAAAACTGCCATGCTATATGCCAACTTATTGGTTATCAAGGATATCTCATGTATTGACCTATTCAAAAATACATAATATCTTACTGAAGGCTGTTAATTTTTTGGGTTAAATATTCCATATTTCAACTAATATATGCTGGCTGTCCAAGACTGAACCGTTATAAGAAAGCCTTACGAAATTTGACATATAAATCAATTTTGCGACTTGCTGATGGGCGTCCAGCTCAGAAATGCTAATACTGAGCAGCATGATTGGTGACAAATGGATAGCTCTAGTATTTAGCCGACAGCAGAAGAAATAAGAACAATTGGTACGTCAATGGTATTGTTCGTTTCAGTGAACAGGATATGTACATGATTTCTAGCGTTCACGATATGAACAACCCCGGAAACAACACTAGCAGATGGTTTATTGTTTATCCACTTGTTGGGACGAGTAGACATAACAACCAATAGCTATGTCTCCTCAACCAACAAGATCGATCACACTTTCGCGTGCTTAAAAACACTTTAGCTCATTTTCAATACATTTCTGCAGATGTTTCCTCCAATGTTATACAGGTGTATTCATAATTCATACATGTGTAATAAAAAATAGCACTGGAGTGCATGTTTATTATTCTTTAGGGCAGGTGGATGGAAGAAAATTCCAGTATTATATAATATTCGCTCGTTATTTATTATAATTAATTACGGTATCCCTTACATCTTTATGATAAATTACCTTATTTTCCCATTCTATCCCATTTGTTCATTTTTCTTCGTCACACAGTTATACTTTCCTGCAGTGCGCCTGATTTCTAATCGGATTTTTTTTACTTAATCGCCATTTGGACGAGATGCCAGTTACTTCGGGTTTCCATTGGGCAAAAAGCCCGGTTTCCTTCTCCTTTAAACCTGTCAACGCCACCGTAAAAGGGAAATAATTTTCACTGCGGCGTTAAACATCAATCAATCAATTCAGTAAATCCGATATTGATTGCGTGTCGCAAACTGGAGCCCCCTTTCCAACTTGATTGATGGCCAAGCCAGTCCTGCAATTTTATATATACATGTAGCTGTTCATTTATTACTATATTGTTTCTACTATATGATTAGATTGATTTATAATGAATTTTGGCTTCAGGGTTGATAGTCGCAAACCACTGGCAAATATAGAATTTATCACGTGACGTAAACTGAACTGAGGTACGTATTTTGCTTTACTTAATTGTAAAAGATATGCAGTGTATTATCATTAAATGTTATTAAACACAAGGTTGTCTATTTCACACAACTCCGGCATTGGGTGCGTGTCAAAAATTGGCCGTTGTCCAAAGCACTAATTATAGTCCTTGAGATATTTATTGTTTTTATCCAACTATAATTATATCATTTTATCATCTCTCAATACAGAAATTTATCGACCATAAGTAATTATTACTTTCCTTGGGATTCATAATTCCGATAATTTGCAAGGATTCAAAGGCATGCTTTGGTTGCGTGACGAAATCTAGACCTCGGTCAGGTAGACCAGCGTTTGTTTATCTTATTCTATATCGTTCATTTTATTCATCGCCGTATTTTGAATTCTCTAAGTAGCCGTTCTTAACACACAATTGTGCTTGATTTTATTTTAATGATGTTACTACAAGGGTCTATTTTTTTGTTTAAAATATAACATGTATTTTAAGGCCTAACTTTATTTGAACGTGTTCACATGGTCATATTCTATCAATGAATAAACGTAGATGTCTTTTAATTTATGTGACGGCCATTCCAGAATTTGGTAATTTGCTGAATTGACCGAGACCAGTACGATGTCGGCTACACCGATTACTCAAAATGTCCCGTCAGCTACCTGTTTTATTACAGTTTTCTTCAAACGAAGGCAGTTTTGTTATAATATTATTTTCTTCATAGTATAAAGATTGTGCTATGAAAACCCATGATAAACAGTTTTTGTCATGTCTACATACATAATCAAAGGGCACTCGGAACTCCCTTCGGCTATCTTCGCTCGCTACCGGTCGGCTTTGACACGCACGTAAATCCCCGAAGTTTCAGAGTGAATCCAAGGGGTCGCAGGAGCTAGAAGATGGACTAACATGAAGAGATTTTGTCTGTTGTGCCAGTTACAAAACTCTAGTTGACCCAATAATGCAAAACAACCAAGAAAGAAACTTAAAGAATCCTACATTTTTTTAACTGAACCGCCACATTGTGATTCGGCACTGCTATGGACAATTCCAACATAAAATTGATACTTTAAAGAGGCATGAGCTACCAAAATTCGGATTTTTTTCATAAATTCGGATAGTCAAAAGAAGTTCAACATATGAAGTACCTTAAAAAACTAAAGGATTGATGTTGAAATACAAAAAAATATTGCTACAGTCAGTACCCTGCACGAACCTAAGATATGTAATAACAGACAAAATTCCAATAGCCGAGATGTAGGAGTTCATTTGTGGGACTTTTGCTGCTTATAGAACCGCTCTAACGTACATCCTCTATATTGGTATCAACTGAAAGGTTAATTGTTATTTTGTAATTTCAGATAGAAATAACTCACAATTAGCTAATTCTGTTTCAACGAAATTTTCCTTACATTTGGCGGCTCATGCCACCTCTCTGCTTGTCGAGTATCTTAACGTAGACTTGCCCAAATGTTAACTCTTAACCAGGTGGGACTATTAAGATAATTAAACTGTATTCCAGTTTGTGTCATCACAACATCAAAACCCGAAGTCCATGGTTCATCTATGAACATTATCATAGCCAATTTAAGTCAGACTTTTAAACTTAAAGGCCAATTTGCCGCCGTAGCCTGTTTAAATTTGCTAAGAAAACCAATTTACCTGAGCTTACTACGACTAATACCACTAAACTTAAACATAGGACACATAAAACATGTCTAGTTAGCTTTAGAATATAGAAATGGGATGAAAAAATCGAAGCCTGATTACAACAACAACGATCAGTGTCGGTCAACTTTCGTGTTGGATTACCCTCATTTCAGGCCTTTTTATCTGTGGTTTACACTCAAACAATTATCAGCAGACTTTTCTAGTCGCTGTTCACCGATCGTCAGTCTGTATTTCTCAGATAAATAGGCCTACGTAAAATTACACTGTGCCGTTAGTTCACTCACTCGACTGAAACATAAAATCGCCCCTGCGAGCAGTTTGGTTTGTTTACGTTCCGGGCACCTAACAATTCAAATTTTCAAATTCAAATTAAAAATACAAAGTGACGTCCAAACTTTTAAATTTTGGTAAAAATAGAAAGTTCCTAACTTATATTGTCTGGGAAAAATACAGAAAACGGTCTTTCTTTTTTAATGTAAACAATATTCCTGATTTTCGCGGCAAGTGTGCCTTTAAGATATTACAAATTAGGCAATCCTTTGAATAGGGAAACTTCAAAGTTGCACGAGCTGCCAAATATAACGAAAATTTAGTTCAAAGCGAATTAGCTAATTCTTTTGTTAGTTTATTTAAAAATAATAGCTTTCCGCTCGTACCTATATTGAAGATGTACGCTAAGGTAGGTTTTTAAGAAGCAACTCCCGCCCCCTCCCGCCCCCAACCAAAAGAACTTATTCCGGCATTTCAACTTTGTCAGTTATGAACACACTTCGGCTCGATAGGTACTCCTTACCTGACTTTAACACATTTTAAAGAGGCATGAGCTGCCAAAATTCACACTGTAATCATAATTCCTGATCGTCACGACAGTAAAAGGTGTTCAAGGGCATCGAATAACTAAATGATTGGCGTTGGAATGAGGAAAATCCATACAGTATGTGGCCTGTACGATCCGAAAACGTGTTAGAAAAGTAAACAAAATTTATATAACCGGGACGACCATTCATTCAATCTAAGCCAAAGTTAGTTCAAAACAGTACTTCATCGTACATTTTCGAGACTAGAAGCACTAAAAAGCTTCTGAATTATACGTTTTGAGAAAAATAGGTACGAATTTCAACATTCTGTTTTGACGTCAAAATATCAACATTTTGGCAGCTCCTGCCACTTTAAGAAAGCTAGCTTCCTCAGTGTAGTATACTACCGCCAGAAATACTTTTTGACTTAAAGAGACATGTCCGGAACCAGCTACACGTAGAACGTTAAAATGTTATTCGACTGCTATTTATATAAAGATGAGGTTTCCAGATAGCCATTGTTAACTTTCCTAGCCCTCACTGACCGCTGGATAGGCAATTTTATTTGCGAATTCCGTTGTCCGCTTTGCTATTGTCAGGTGCGCGGTTAGACCCATTGTGGCTGCGCGTGTGGTGTGTCTTAGGCTGTTTTTTTCTGACTGTCAGCAGAAAACAACAGCAGCACAGACTTCTCTTAATAACTCTTCACATGTACATATTTGGTGGAAAGTCTTTCCACCTTGCAGCCTTTCTTCCGAGATTGACCACTTCTAATTTTTCTAATAATCTGAAGTTCAACGGAGAATGACAACAATCATGCGCCGTGTATCCTTTTAAAGTCTGGCTAAGATAAACGTTACGTAGAAAGCTTTTAACAACGTAACAGCCGAATGACTCGCGACAGTGTCTGGTTATGTAGTGGCATTTTAAACTAACCTCGCTAACTTCTGATGGTATTTTGTCTGGTAAGACAAGAGTGTTATAAACGGACCTCTCACCAGCGGCTTTAGAGATTTCCCATATGTGTTCATCAGAGACTAGGTTAAAGAATTTCCAGACAAGCAGGCTTATTTATTTGCCAAATGAGCTATAGCAAATTTATGAAAAGCATTCCAATTGGTAACCTTCCAAAATAGTAAAAAAATATATTTTTTGATGAATTGCGGGTGCCCAACCCTTGCGAAATTGTACCAAAAGTAGTGGCGGGTTTCTATGAAATTCTGAGAATTTTTGGCTAGACTGAATGCATCACGACCTATTTCGTTAACACGTAAGGTGTGCCGAAATAGCCACCACTAAAGACATGAATGAGTGAGTGATTTAGGTTTTACGTCCTGCTCAACAGTATTAAAGACACGAAAGGAGAATAGCTACGGACAAGTTTAACATATTTGCAGGAAAGTCTTGCCTGTGTACAGAATTTTTTTATTTTGAAATATCTTGCTCCGTATTACCTCAAAGCAATACAACAATATGCAGTGTTGAGGAGCAAAAAAATATAATCGACTTGGACAGTCATCGGAACTTTACAAAGGGGTTAATGTCCGGTCTGTAGAAGCAAGATAACCAAGTATCGATTTTACAGCTGTGGAGAACTTCACATTAGGTCCCGAGCGACAACGGCGAATCCCGCGAGAGTCTGTTTATTACACGCCAAGGTCAAGTTCACATCAGAGATCTGTCATGAAATATTAATGAAGAGGTGCGGAAATGAATAATTTCTCCCGTCCGCTTCAACTATCACTAGCTACCCGAAAAGTAGGAACAGAGTTTGTTATGGTATGCGGCTTCTGCTCTTTTCAATAAACCCAGCAAGCTGTTGCAGACAATAACAGACTTTGTTTCTGTTTAATTCTATCAACTGTTACATTGTGCACTAGAAGCCTATTCGAAAAGCGCTTCCCGAAAGAGACTGAACCCATTGGACATTGAAACATGTAGTTTCCGATCTATGTATATTACGTTATTTTATACAATATACTGCAAAATGCAACGCTCTTCATTTGTCAAAAGTGAGAATTTACCAATACGCTCAGGAGCCTGTTTCACAAAGCGGCGTAGATGTATTTTTTGCGTAACTTTCATACTAACGTATCCCTACAGTATGGATTGCTATGGCAGTTACGTAAAAACTTACGCTACGCCGCTTTGTGAAACAGGCTCCTGGTCTTTGAAAAGTAGAGTATATTCTTATGTGGAATTCGCTGCTGGCATCGACTCAAAACAACGGTCCTATTTCCAACCATGAAGGACGAGAACAATACATTCAGTAATGGATTAAGAATGATTTTTGTATTGTACGTACAATATCATCAGGAGTCTGGTTGTGTCTTAATTCAGCATTGGCTTTCCAAATAACATTCATTAAACAAAATAATATTATTGTATACTTCAGCAAATACTTTACTTCATCGGCCCTGATGTTGTTCTGCAAAATAGAACGGACATAAGTCTGAGTGTACAATAACAAACGTACAGTAACACTTGTTGAGCATACAATAACACCTTCAGCATGCACAAGACTCGTGACAATGGCGCTAACACGGAAGTAATATTTTATCGTATTCACTTGATTTCAAAGCTAACTATTTGATTACTTATCACGGAATTTTCATCTGAAAATTATGAAAAATAAGTATGAATGTTCTTAGTCCGTGCCACTTTACGTATAACATGCCATTGTAATTGTGCTGTTTATCCTTGTCGCTAATCAAGATATATTTGAGAACTATCAATTCTGCTGGTCAACGATTCTCATTTTATAAGCCGTTATAAATAAACAAAGTATAAAATAATTTTTATATATACATATGCCTATATATAGGTCATTATTAGGACGGGAGTTTGTGGCTTGCTTGAGTTGGTTTTTGTGGCGTGTGCAACTCGACGGGAGTTTGTATCTGTCGAATTTAAATTGGAATGCTTCAATGCGGGTTTGTATTTTCCAAATCGCTTGAACAGGCTGTTGAATGATTGGATACAAAAGCAGCGAATGAACTGAACAATTTGATTAAAGCTATCAACAAAAATGAAGATACGAGGCGCTACACGAGTGGTATTCAATACTTCTAATTCTCGTGACTAATTTGATAAAATATCACTTCATTACAGGAAAATATCGTGAACTAATTAAACACGTCATAGAGCAGCGTGATTTCCTCTTCTTAATAAGAATTGAATCTTTGTTTAAGGTATCATGAAATATCGTTACTCAATGAGCCTCTTTAACGAAAGGGCGTGATTTCCATAGAAACGTATCTCTGCAACATAGGTTACCATTGCAACTGCAGGTACGTAAACCTTATGCTAAACACGTTTCAACCTAGCTCCAGCATGTAGCGTTAATGTGAGCCCCGAAGGGCCGAACGCTACGGTGGGTAGCCATGTTTAAAATATGAAGATTCCTGAATGGCTGAGAATACAAAACATGGCCGCCGTGACCGCGGGAAAGTGTTCCAACCTGTACTAGATATGGATGTAATGCAATAACTCTGGCCCATAGTTCGACAAAAGGGAAATGGATATCAAGACAGAAAAGGTTGGTCATTCATTTTAAAGCATTTATTGCATCGGTAAAATATTTTTTTGAAAGAAAAAAGGGGTCGATGTATAAATGAATCGTACCATATATCGTTACAAAATGGCAAAAATTCTACAATATTTTAGCTCCTACATGTAGCTCATTAGAATATTGTTTTCTACAATTAGTTTCAATCTAAAATAGGAGTTGTCCTTCTTCTTTGAGTTTGGAGTCTCGGTGGTCCAGTGGGTTAGAGTGATCGTCCCACAGTCCCACACATAACATCAATCAATCATTCAATCAGTCAATCTTCTTTGAGTCGAGATAACAAACCTTAAATAACTGAATATCCCCTGTTGAACTGCAGATATTTTCCGAAAGACGCAACACGGATGGTGGTCTTACGCAGATGGTCACGTAGATTGAACATCCACGTGAAACCGGCTACAGATCGCACGATTAAGACATTAGATAAGATTTGAAATGTTCGCAGCTTTATATTATAAAAGAGACTATACCATCTCGGTAACAAAATAACAAATCGATTATGTGAGAGAAAGAATTTTCCATCGAAAAAAGTCTATCTGTTCTCGTTACGGACTGTTGGTGATAGTACGAATGGTGCTTGTCTGAATATTAAAACTACATGTTTGAGCTATACATGGACAGGAGATGACTATTATAGGTATACCGAACTCTTGTACGACACAGATTAAATCCACTCCCTTTCACATGGTATTGAATTTACAAATAAACTATATACGTGGAATAGAGGTCACCTGACGTTTGAGTTCCAGCCATTGTACAATATGCGTGGAATGGAGGCCAAGGGTATTTGATTTCCATCGAACACCGCCATTACAAAGTGATGGTGCAATTTCGACCCAGATCGGTCATGCGCTCGCGCATCAACTATCAATGGCGACACTCTTTACAGTCAGATCTAAACCAGCCAATGAGGCGTGTCCATTCCACGTATATAGTTCATTGGTTCCACCGAGCGCCGCCATTACAATGAGACGTGTCCATTTCACGTATATAATTCAATGGAATTTACTTCGTCTCCTGTTACTGCATAACTTAACAAACTATTACATAATAAATCATTTTCTATTGCTTGTGGTCAACCGATGTTTAACTTTTTACGTAAGCAAGTAATCGGCCATAACAGCTGTTACTAAAGCTTATGCTGATTGGTTCTTGAATTCGCCCAGTCGATACAGTGGCTGACGTCATGTTAACAACTTTTTGAATGACATTCAACACAGAAAGGGGATGGGCAGTAGGATAAGTACTGTTCCGTATTGCGGTACTTTGTATTGTCCTCTGTAAGAGTATTTCATTTATAATACATAGTGATGTTTATATAGGGAAGAAGCGGAGAGATACTTCTGATATTTATTCGGTTGGCCTATCTGGCAAAAATGTAAACATTTCACTGTGTGAAAAAGGGAAGGGGAGGGGGGGGGGGCGATATGGAAGCCGATAGAGGCCATCTCGAGATCTAGCTCTTCGTAGTCTAGGGCGAGATTGCAGGGCGAGATTACGAGTCTGCGAGATTGCGAGATGGCCTCTATCGGCTTCCATAGTGGGGCTATAACACTATTTCAGTTAGAGTTTAAGTGTTTTACGTTTATTTCTGGAGGAAGCGGGTGGAATATTTCTGCTATTACATTGTACTTTGGTATCGGACAAATGTATACCTCCTTTCGCTTTGGAAAGGATATGTTGGTGTGTTTGTGGAAGAAGGGGGGCGGGCAGGATAATTAATATACCATATTGCGCTACTTTAAATTGTTCTCTATGTCACCATTTTGTTTAATACATCGCAATGTCTGATAGGTTTATTTCGGAAAAAGCTTTGTACTGAGAAGACCCTCCCGACACTCTGTTTGTATCCAGTAACTATCGTACGGGGGTCGGCCCGTTCATGTGACGCCCATATGATTAGAGTAGTTGTATAATTACAGTTTTTACTTTGAGACAATGTCTGCTTCGCTAACCAGCAACCTCTACAAGAATGGATAGGCGTGCAAACCATTGGTTCATGTCTGGGGGATCACAGGGGGATTATCCTGGGGAAATTAATGAAGCTCCCAAGGCCTTTCTCTGATTGATGTCGCTTGACTTAATTGTCAGTGTTGTGTTCTACTTAAAGGCTCTGTATTCAATAATCTACCGGGAAAAGCAGACATACAGCAGCTGTAGGCGTAATTGTGTACGGTATGTAGCCTGTATTTAAAGGCACAGTCACAACAAATTGCCGAAATTCATTTTGCATTAAGAAAGGAAAGTTTATGATATTTGAGCCCAGAAAGTAAAATAAATTTTCAATTTTGCAGTATAAAATGTATATACTCCAATTATATAATAAAATACATGTAGTATGTCTGCTTTGCTATTCATACGACTTAATTGCTGCCTGAATACCAGCATAACGGAGATACATTCATGTTATATTATACAATTATTAACTCTCCTCCAAGTTAAAATGTTACACCCCTAAGTTTGTTGTCATTCTCCGTTGACCTTCAGGTTATTAGAAAAATAAGAAGGGGTCAATCTCGGACGAAAGGCTGTAATTCGACATTCAGCCAAAAATGTACATGTAAAGAGTTATTTCGGGAATTCACTGCTGCTATTGTTTTCTGTGTTACAGTCAAACAGCTTAAAATGCACCACACTCGCAGCCACAATGAGTCCATAATCACAACAAAGCGGGAAAAGGAATTCCCACATAAAACTGCCTATCCAGCGATCAGTGGGGGATAGAAAAGTTACCAATGGCCATCTGTAAACCTCATCCTTATACAAACGACAATCCAATATTTATCAATATATATATATATCAATATGCAAGGTAGACATTTCAGCTTATTTGCTCAAAACCGCCACAGCATTTTAGGCACAAGCTATATTTAAAGCATAAGGGATTTATTGCCCCATGTGGATTATGTTTTAACGCGCCGTCATTGTGAGAAAGCTACACAAGAGAATGTGACGTCAAATCAGTTAAAATGAAATCTTATATCTATAAGCAAGTGATGCACTATAACATAGTATTAACTGTCATGTGACCGTCTATTGACCAATGAAATTGCAACACCCACTCCAGGCATATAATAATAGCCATTAATGTATTTTGGGGTTGGCATGTTACAAACGTACTCCTATTTTCCAAAAACTGCTCTTTCGAATAAAAAGTAAAATGCAACGAAAAACAACAGCCTTGGATATTGCCTTCTTTTCATGCATTCATTTGATTAGCAGATAGATCTAACCTCGCCCACGTTAGCCCAACAGGTAATGAATTATTCCCCGGTGTTTCTCTAGCAGGCTACAGTGAATATGCTGTTTGTGGGAGCCAGGAACGTGATGTCATCATCATGTCTATAATTGCCATTTACCACACACTTCAGCGTTTCAGTGGTGTCTCATTTACCGCTTCATTTACACCAATTTCATGCATTTAGAGTTTACAAAAGGTTCATAACTAACGTAATTTTCACACAAGTCTTTAGATTTGGATTTGCCCAAAGCATGAGAAACCACTTAAAGTGGCATGCACTGACAAAACGCACACGTCTTTCGTAAATTCTGATTGTCACGATAGTAAGAGGGTTTAAAGTTATCTAAAAAGTAAATGATTGACGTTGGAGTGAGTAAAATTCATATTTTCTGTGACCTACACGAACCGAAATAGTGTAGAAAAGGTAAACACATTTAAATAACCGACACGAACGTTCATTTATTCTAAGTTCGTTCAAAACGCTACTTTAGAGTATATTCTCAACACTAGTATTGAAAAAAAGTTCAACATTCTGTCTTTGGCAGCTCATGCCTCTTTAACGGAGAAATATGAACATTTTGGCAGTTCATGACACTTTAAAATAAGTATGTGAAAACATGTGATCTTTATTCAGGAAAAGATGTTGGGATTCGCAACTGTTAATACGTTTTTTTACACGCTAGAAAAGCTTTTCCGATCGCTTAAAACTCTAGGGCCCTTTCTAAACAACGACGTAACTTTGCTCTTTATTCAGGAAAAGACGTTGGGATTTGCAGCTGTTAATACGTTTTTTTACAAGCTTCTTCCGATAGTTTAAATTTCTAGGCGTTGTTTCTAAGCAACGACGTAACTTTGCGCCTGGTCGTAACGTAATTTTGAAGGTATATGTTGCCATGAGAGTTAGGCCTTGGATTGGACTTACGTCGGGCGTAAATGTCTTGAGAAACAGCCCCCCTGAACTTCTTCGTCCCCTTCTACTTATTTTGGAAGCTGGGCTTAGTTTCACAAAGCGATCTTAGCTTTAGGTGATCTTAATTACCTTTAGCATTGGTTGCCATGGTAGTTAAGATCACACCTAGCTAAGATCGCTTTCTGAAACTAGGCGCTGATTTTTGAGGAGCTACTAAGCCATGCGCATGAGTTAATTTAGCGGAAGAACTTCAATATGACATGGTTGTCGGAATTTGTGTTGATCCCTTATTTATGAGCTAAGGGTTTTTTGTAGTATGTTATATATATTTATGAACACTGAAACACACGAGCACAGGGGACATCTTTTGCAGTAAATAACCATGGAAACAAGTTTCTAATTGTATCGGAAAGTGGTATACCATATGTCATTCACATCCCTATAACAGTGTTGCACTAAACTAAAACGCGTGATATTTCATCCAGTTGAAGACAAACAAGAGTTCGGCTGTAGTCAGCAGAAGCCTCCGGAACACTTTGTGATACATTAACAAAGTTGTGCGGATTTTAGTGGACATTCAACCGATTGGAGTGGAAGCTTTTGGCTCTCTTGCAATCTGCCGTACATCGGATCTGGTTTTGTTCGTTGACACAAAACACGTGTTACATCGGACAGTTCATTGATACCTTGTCGCAGTAACTACAGTAGACAAAACTTACACGGCTGTGCAGAATAAGTTCACGTGGGCCAATGTCATAAACATCCAATAGTAACATCTGGTTCACGTTATATGACAGTGCGAGAAGCCCAGATTTAACAAACTCCCGAAAGCATTATTAATAGAGAATATAAGGTACAATTAACGATAAGTAAATATTTACCTACCTCGGGTGTATCGAACCATTTCTGTTACATTGTTTGTTCCAGAGCTCGGTAAAATCCAATGGTTTGCTATTCCCACAATTAGCGAAAGAATCAGCCCAATAAATCATCGAGTATTAAAGAGCCGTAATATAGAAACAATCAGACGTTCAAATGTAATATACAGCTAACTCATCCCTTGTAAATATCCGTGAATAGATGTTGATTTCGTGTACAAATTACAAGCTACTGTATACAGATACTAAAGAATCAGGGGCTGTCACAGAAATCAATTCTATGTACATTTCTCTTAGGCCCTGCCAGCCAATGATATACTGAGGGTAATTGACAATGACTGGATAATAAGCGTAGAAGACTATCTGTGCTATACTGACAGTCTCCCGGTCAACCGACACGTTAACAGAGCTCTTTGGCGTTTAATGTGAGATAAACCAACCCTCATAATAGCACATCCCATAGAATAAGCTATAGTCATTTATCGACTGATTTCAGCGGACATTTCCCGCTCATCTAGCTGCACATGTCTGGCTTCAGCGGTAGAAATCAGCCTCCAAGCGTGGTAATTGTACAAGTCAGTGGTATGTCCATTTCTACGTTCTGGGATGCCAATCTACAATCCAACGACCTGCTTCTCTCAAGAGCACCACGTGACTCAGTGCTCCAGCTGTCCGATGAACCATGAGCGATTTTCCACAGAACACGCTACGCCTACATATCTGCCCATTCCAGTGGTAGTTATATACGACTTTGGTAATTGAAAAAATACAATGATTAGTTAATTAGCAAAAAATAATCTTTAAGTGGTTTCAAGTGCGCGTCCTCTTTCACAATGAATAGTTTAAATTTAAGGGAAATTTAGCGCACGTTGTCTCAATTAACCATGGAGACAAGTTTCTAATTGTGTTAAAAAGAGGTATATCATTTAGACCTTTATACCCCATAAATTGTTGTAACAAACCAAACCTATGATATTTCATTAGGTTGACGACTGACAGGAGCTTAGCCTTGATCAGTAGCTATAGCAAGAACATCGGTGGACTGAGATTGAACCCCATGAATTTTGCTTCCTCCACCTTCTTGGTCCTACAAATCTGGATAATTGTAAAAACACGCTGAAGTAGTGTTTTGAACTTGGACTTCGAATGAACCGACGTTCGTTCCGGGTATTTAAATTTTATTCAGTTTCGGACACGATTTAGGTCCGTACAGGCTCGTTCTCACTGTGCGATTTGTCGTACCGACTTGTAGCATGCGATTCAAATGGATGCATTTGATTGGTTGACAAATCATGCATTTTTATAGCATCCTACAAGTCGGCACGACAAATCGCACAGTGAGAACGGACCGTAAAGCACACAAATTGTATGAATTTTCCTCCTTCCAACGTCAAGCATTTGCTTTTAAAACATTTCCCTTCATTTGCCTTTTTCAATGGAGATATACGATGAAAAATGCTTTCTTTTAAAGCTTTAGTCGATATAAATCGAGTGTGCAAAAAAGTGGTCCCAGGTACATCTTAGTCAACGAGATGTTTACTCTGTCTCTGTGTTTTTACGTTCATAAATTTATAAATATATGGAAAAAAAAACAAGCTGAAAATCGCACTTTAGTACAATTTTGCACACGTCATCAACAACTAGTTTTGGGCAAATAAACATATTTTTGTCGACATACCTCCTTAAAACAAAAGAGCAATCAAAGGAAAATGCATGTCGACAGTTGCAGTGCCAGACATGAGTTTTCTTATTCTGCCAAGTGCTAACACAAAGCGGGATAAACTTCGTTTGTTGGCGTCTTCACAATTCAAAAGTCCCCCTTCGACCTATTGTTTCGTTTATTGGTTCACCGACATTTAATCTCGCCAAATATTTAGCTCAAGTGTTAAGACCCCTAGCAGGATCCTCTTTCTCTTATGTAAAAGACTCGACAAACTTTGTTAAGAAAATAAAATCCGTGGATGCACAACAAGAAGACATTTTGTAAGTTTTGATGTGAAATCACTCTTCACAAAAGTTCCAAAGAAAACAAAAAGCTACCGTTTTTGGATGTTTTAGTCGTAAGGGTTGGTGAAACACAATCAATTTATAAATGTCTTGCCTTTTGCAGTCAGTATTCCTAAACCTCTCGAATATACGATGAACTATATCTTATGGAAATCGTCAGAATGCATATTCGCTCGTCTAGGGTCCCCGAGCTTCTGGTCACTCCTCTGTTTGTTTGGGATAGTCAGCCTCAACCAGCCGAGAAATCTTGTCTGTGTGTTTTCCCTATTATTCTTATATTACAATGACTATGCCGCCGAAAAAAAATGGGGCGAATTTCTCATAAAGTAAGCAAAGAAAAGATTATTAAGCCAACCAGCCTCAATGTATGGGTTAAAAAGAAACTTTCTGCCAACCTTGACCGACCCTAATGTGCTTTGTGTCGCCGTGTGCAGTCGAAAACCAACGTAACATTTCCGAGATTTCCAGTTTGTCAGTTTCCGCCATAACCGATTGATTCACGCGCGTGACATTTCGCGGATCTTCGGCGCATCTTCGGACTCTCCGCTAAATGATGACACTATATTTGCACATCCTGTAAGGGTTTTTTATGGGTCAATCTTTAATTTTTATGACACAAACTCTGTCAACAGTGTTTATCTTGATCATTCGTGGGCAAATAGGCGTGGTCATGTTCTTTATATGGGAATGACGTAACCGCCAAAGTGCGTGTGTGTCTTCATAGCAAAACAAACCGTCTAATAACTTTTTATCAAATTCCGACAGAGGCGTGGTTCAGGCTTTGTGGTGCATACGCCATGCAGGGAGTGTGTTAGATTCTCAGCACCACAGAGGCTGATTATTCGGGCTAAGCCTCAACATGGTTACCTCCCCTTCGCTTCAGAACTAAAATTAACTTCTCTGTTTCGATTTCCCCAACACCCCACTTCTAAAACGTAATAGCAGGCTTGTAGTTAGTTTTAACACATATGTCTGATTGTTTATATAATGACCATGTTTGGAAATCTAGCGACAAGATGCAATGTAGAGGTTTACTTTATTACAACAATTTATGATGGGGATGATATACCTCTTTTTAACACAATTAGAAACTTGTCTCCATGGTTATTTTAGACAAGCAGATTTTCCCTGTGCCCGTGTGTTTTAGTGTTCATATATATACCTTTCATGTTACTTGTTTACGGGTACAATAATTTAAGTTATTCACCTATCAGGCTGAATGGACACAAATGGAAATAAACCACGTACACCTTTGGCGCCGGGAATGTACATCGCCCGTGAACTATGACACAGTTTAAATATTCATATTTTGTTTTGATATGTAAGCCGCTTGACCGATAATGTTTCCTTAGTGCGATTCAGTGGTTAGTTTATGCAACACTGGTCGCATCACTTATTCCATTTGATGGGGTTTCAGGTCGCGTGTACTAAAAGTTGACGTTGTGCCAGCCAATGGCTAATCCATCATTTAAAGGCATGTATGGCCTGAAAAATCCAGAGTAGGCCTACTGTTTAAACCAGAAAAAAAAACACAAAAAAAAAAAAACAGCGGACGGGTTTCTGTATCACTCACAGACAACAAAGTTAGAAACTTTCTATTTTTGCCCAAAATTGTATTTCTAATTTCAAATTAAAAATTTGATTTATTTCGTATCCGCAGTGTAAACAAACTTCGAGTCTGGGCATGCACTCAAGCGCCCTGGCGATTTAAAACGTGTTATCAACTTAATGGTACAGTATAATTTTACGAACTTTATTTTAGAAATTTAATACAGGCGGGGAGTCTGGTTTGAGAGATCGTTGTTGTTGTAATCGGGCTTCAGCTCTTCATATGCTTTACAACCTCGTTTACACATTTTAAACCCAACTGGACATGCTTAGTGCGTCCAATGTGTAATTTTAGTGTTTTTCTTGTCGTTAACTCGTGTGAGTTTGCTTTCTTAAAAAATGACAGAAAGGTTTCTGCGGCGAGTCCCTTAAAGGCCGAAAAATTTGCATTGTGTAAACGTAGATTACACCACGCAAACCAAAATTATATCAGTTTCTTTGACAAAAATTGCACAATTATTAATTCAGATTTAAAACATTTGGCATAATTTTTGGATTCATACAGACTATACGTAGTAGTGTTATTGGATAGACATGCGTATTCATTACACTACACTAAGACCCACTAATCCGTGAAACATCTTAGAAAGAAGAATTGAACGAAATTGTTGTGTTTTGCTCCGATGACATAGAGAAACAATTTATGCGTATCGGACGGACTCCTATGGTTCGTTTGTCTGGGATCGAAGCATCTTCGCAAGCCAAGTTAAAAATCTTCATGTCCCAATTCACACAAACAGAATGGGGACATGCAGATTTTAACTTGGCTAGAGGAGATGGGATTGGAGAAAACTGGAGGAGGGGTGGGGTGAAATTATCTTGAAGTCCTCCGTTCAGCAATGTACGTCACTTCAGATGCAATTTTTTAGTTTTGTATTTTAGGGAATTTATATTGAGGGAAATTTAGTGGGAGTGTCTTTAATTTTTCCAGACAGAAAAAAGTAGAAACTTTCTGTTTTTGCCCAAAATTGAAAAAATTTGACATCGCTTTGTATTTTTAATTTCAAATAAAAAAATTGATTCGTTTGGGTCAAAGTTTGCAATCAAAGTCAAAGTCTACGAGTTTAAGTCGGTTATTTTGATTAGAATTGTAGGCTTACATTGTCCTCCTTGAGCCTTTTTATTGTGGGTCTTGAAGCTAGAGTCTTCCTTCCGTTTTTATTTTCAGACTATTTGCACTTAATTTTGGATACTTTCGTTTAGGTAAGAAATAACCAGGGGGTATGAAAAGCATCCTTGGTGCTGCTTTCTGCTTTGTACATACTGTAAATGTTAAAGTCTTGTGTCTACGGTAATTAATATAGTTTATATGCTTATTCATTGAGTAATTAACTGCTATAGCTACAGCAGCAGATAGCATACACGTATTTGTGCTGAAACCCATCTGCTGCATTGTGATTGAGGAAGAGGAGGTAACTCTTGGGCGAGAACCAAGAAAGGGGTTGCCGTTTATTACCAGTAGGGGTTGTCTCCCCTTTTATATATTTGTTTCAATGGAGTTCAGTCCCCTGAAACAGCTCTTACAAGTATTCTCGGCAATCAGTCTGATAACTTCGGGGATTTACGTGCGTGAAATACCGTGTCAAGCCGACCGGTAGCGAGCGAAGATAGCCGAGGGGAGTTCCGGCTGCTCGTCAATGTGTCATGTTTTCACAAATATCCCTATTGATGTCCCCTTGGCGATCGCGGTCTTTATGCGTAGAAAATTGTGGATCCCTATAGTATACTGTTTGAGAATACTTACTATTTTCATAGAGGACACGAGAGCAAAACTTTTAATCCTAAATGAAAACTTGAAAAGTCTTCCAAGTATGCAAAAAAAAAAATAAAAATAGGCCGGTGGCTGAAGCTTCAATTCGTTCAGTCCGTAGCCGATCTCAAGAATATACGTTCCGATAGTTTCAAAACAGTAATGATTAACTAAAGAATATATAAAAAAAAGTTCGTCCATGCAAAACACCGGCGTTTATAAAATATCTTCAACTAAATATCGATTTATGTTTCTGACCTATCTTTAACCTTTGTGACCTATTTACCGTTTCTGGCGATATTATGAACAAGCCAATCAGATCGCTGAATTTTCTCCTTCCGATATAAGCAATAGTTTGTAAACATACAGAATGACAGCAAAGTGGTAGAGCGATCGGATGGAAAATCAGGTACTTATTCCTGTATAGTACACACGCAAGGCAGGGGAAATGAAATTGAATTGCCTTTTACTAGAACTAGATGGAGCAGTGTCAAAAGGTGTGCGATAGAATGGGCACATTCAGAGAGAAAAATGACACATTTAACAAAGAGTACGATGAAATCTCTGTCAACAAATAGTGGGTATCATACATCCTGATATAAGCATTTCACAAACAAAAAACGAATGTAGGCTGCCAAAAGTCTGAAGTTCCTATTAAAGCCCCAACACCGAAAAAGTTAAATTGGCATGAGCTGCCAAGATGTTGATATTTTGACGTTAAAACAGAATGTAGAAACTATTGGCTATTTTTATCAAGACGTATAATGCAAAAGCTTTTTAGTGCATCTCGTCTCGAGAATGGACCATAAAGTATTGTTTTGAACAAACTTTGGCTTAGAATGAATGAATGGTCGTCCCGGTTATTTCAATTTTGTTTACTTTTCGAACACGTTTTCGGTTCGTACAGGCCACATACTGTATGGATTTTCCTCATTCCATTTTCGATGGCCTGCAAAGCCTCTTACTGTCGTGACGATCAGAAATTATGACAAAAGTGTGAATTTTGGCAGCTCATGCCCCTTTAAGATCGAGGAAAAGCAGTCAAACTACTATACATAATACAGTGCTTCTTCGGCAGTGCTGCCGGGGCCTCGTAGGGCCAGTGGGTTAGAATGATCGTCCGTCAGTCCCGCACAAACCTTCCATCGATGCGACGCGGGCTCGGATCCTTCTCAGACCAAATAAAAATTGAAAAATTTCGAGTGGATCGAGTGGATTTTCACTCGATCGCCGTATGTGAAAGAGTTGCCAAGTACTCGGCGAAGGTCGGCAGGGGTTTCCTCTGGGCAATCACCCCGGTAGCCCCCCTCCCCCCGTCACTAAACCTGGCAACGCCGCCATATAAGTGAAATAGTCTTGAGGGCGGCGTAAAACATCAATCAATCAATCAATCGGTAGTGCTGCCAATGCAATGCATTATGTGCAAGTAAGGTGTAGAGAAAAAGATTACACTTCACCACAAACTAGTTAGAGATAAACTTCTTCAAGTCGAGACCAAAGACGGGGGTTTGTATTTTCTATTATAGCAATTTTCTGTGTAGTGTAGTATTATGTGCCCTAGTTTAAATTATAGAGTTAAACTTTGGAGGGGGGGGGGGTATTAAATATTTGTTAATACCCCCTATGTGTAATACAATAATTCGATTTAGTGTGACACTTCATGTGCGAGATAAACTCTCGATCACTCAGGGGCCTATGATCAGGGGGCCTATGATCAGGGGGCCTCTGATCAGGGGGCTATAAACGATGTAAGTGGGATGGTCCCCAGGAACCAGCCAAAGGTCAGGGTTTCCCGGGGGGGGGGGGTATAGATTAAGACTGGTTTCTCTGAGTGTCCCCCAATAATCCTGGCAACACCATCATACAAGCGAAAAAAATTTGTGTGAAGTGTAAAACGTCTATCCATCCAGTATAAGCCTCATTCAGAGGTCTATCTTTGAGGATGCAAATTGTATTCTCGGTTTTGACACCAAATTTGTTGACATTTACTTCTTGGTTGTCCTCAAGTGGAATGGTAGCCAGAAACCAACAGAAGTAACCTTGGGGTGTCATCTGACATTGAATTTCTCCTGGTAATAATATATAAACAAAATAAGCTTGAATATGGTGTTTAACAACCAATCAAAAAGTATATTCCTTACAGCGCAAATGGTTTCTATGGGTTACTGGGTGTGGGAGAAGATCTTAAAAAGATTTTATACCCCCCCCCCCTCCCATTCACTGCCGAAAACTCTTGCCGAAGCTTGCATTAAATTTTAAATACATTTATTGTATCTGTAACTTAAACTATATGTTATATGGCCCAGATGTCTGATTCTAAAATTACATTATTACTCTATATATTTTGCAGGTTTGTTACGTGTATCATCCGAAAAAATCGGATGATAACATAGTGTTAAAATGTATAGTGTTAATAGATTGCATAAACTTAATAAAAACGCTTCCACAGGCACACGGAGAGCTATACATATAATATGTATTAGATAGAGGGGTAAGGGGAGAGCACTCCGTGTGCCTATGGCCACAATGCACGTGGGAAAGTGTTCCTTTTACATGTTTTTTTTTGCGAAAACGCCGGGGTTTGGAATGGACGAACTTCTTTGGGGGGCTAAAGTATGTCCTAAGGAATATGAAAAAAAAAACATACAAAAAGTATATTCCAGAGATCGGCTACGGAACCCTATTTATAGCGACTTTTCAAGTTACAGCCATCGGCCTAAAATGCATGAAACATGAAATTGCAGTTCAAGTATACGACCAAAACTACAGTTAAAAACGTCCAAAAACCATACGGCAATATCCTATCTATAAAACATCTCACCCGTTGGTAGAGTTTACAAGATGGCGTCGTCTAATTAAAACTACTTTTGCTATTTTACTCTCTACGACGAAATACAGATGTACTGGTTGGCATGAGTGAATCAATATATATCGATCTATGATACAGTTCTTTAGTTCCGTTTTTTTGTATGGTGAATTAAATATACCTATAGATAAGTCCAGTTGAATCTGAATTTAGGCGCGGTATAGAGTAGTTATGTGACGCCAATTAAGTCAATGGCTTGGCTAAGAAATGACGCGCGGTTGCAGATCTGGGGGGTATTTCATAAACCACATATAGCCGACTACGGTCAGATATTCGACTAAGCAGTAATGTTAAAGCATTGCTATTCTAGTCGGCTAGGTCAGTTTAGCAGTCTAAACCTGTTTATGAAATACTCCCCTGATCTACATATTCCGAATCAATCTTCCCGCTTCAAGTTTGTCGCCATGTTTTTTGTACCTAAAACTACTATCATACACTAGAAAGCAGCACAAGTACGTCATTGATATAACAATAGCTACTGCAACATCACGTCATCTTAAAACGGAAAAAATGGCGACACAGACAAGCCACTGAAAGGACATACTTCTGTCTGTTTTTATAAGCGGTAATTAACGTGAAATGTTTTAAATACTTTGATAGTTGTTATCGACGTTAACCCCTTCAACAGATCCGACGTCTTACTGGAGGGGTGAGACGCAGGTTGGGAGCTAATGGAGGCTATACACGCTAATATTGACTTTCTGCTCTAGGGATGTGTTCTACACACTCAAAGTGACATTTTTACTTCAATAGGTTCGCCCTGTGAAATCAGATGGACTCTGACATTTAATACTTACAAGCATCTTTTCATTTTGTTAAAATACACTTTTGATTTGGTTAACGATATCCTGAATAAATTGTATAGCTTATTGCCATAAATGGTGATTTCTTATCGCCAGAATGTTGCCCTTTATGATCACAATCGTTTCTGCGACATCAGTTTGCCAACAATCTCCCTACACTAATGATTTTATTGGTCGGTGTAGACTTTCCAAGGGGGCGCTTAACTTTTTTCTTTGTGTATATTTCTAGAGATTTCCCATCCTTCAAAAAAGTTATTAGCTGTGACTGAGCTTGAACGCTTCTAGATTTAAATTTGCGACATCTGTCAAAATGTTGATATATTCACATTAAAAGTAAACTAGAAAATTGTCGGCTTCCTAAAGAAATGAAATGAGAAGATTCCAGGCAATATTAGTCTCAATACTATGGTTTGATAAATAGTTTCAGAGCACTTTTGTCCAACAATGAATGAACGTTCGTTACGGAAATTAAAATTTTTGTTTAATTTTCGAACTGTATTTAGGTTTTTAGAGGCCAAATATATTCCTAACGTTAACGTCGATGGCTGAGGTTTGCAATGAAGTTGTATTTGCGATCGGAATGTCTGAAAAATAAAACTTTTTACTTGTGGAATATGCTAGGAAAATATGTATTTTATACAATCAACGTAAGCTCAACTGATTTGGGTATAACTGGATTTCGCAAACACACACGTGCTTGGCGTTCTACTCACGTGTTTGACCTCTTTATATACAATGTATAACAAAATCACGTGGATTTTCACGAGACTTGAATCCGAAAAAAGCTCAGTAAATATTGTTGGATGCTCTGTAAATAATAAGAACTTTTCTGACACTAGTTAATACAACTAAAATATCCTTTCTTTTTATACTGATTTGGGTATAACTGGATTTCGCAAACACACACGTGCTTCGTGTTTACTCACGCGTTTGACCTTTTTATATATTACACAATCACGTGGATGTTTACGAGACTTGAGACCGATAAGAGCTTAGCAAATATTGTTGGCTGCTCCGTAAATAAAAATAATTTTTCTGACACTAGTTAATACACCCAAACATCCTTTCTCTTTATTCACTCTGATCAATATGAATAATGGATCTAATGAGCTATAGTGGGGACTCTAGCCAAAGGGAGATTCTTGTTTGCCATGATCTACAAAGTTTCTCTTCTGACTCATAACAATGGAGCGGCTAAAATAAACATTATGGGCTCAATGATCCCATACGATAATGATCGTCAAACATAACAATTATCGAAACTTTTGTTATTGGTATAAAGTTTTCCATGCCCAATCCGTGTAATAGTTAAAGCACTAAAACACTTACAAACGTATATATATATAACCTAGCTCCTAAAAATACTTAGATTTATTCGCAAACGTCCCCGAAGTAGGAAGACGACATTTGAGCTAATACATAATTTTGACGTTTATTTGACAGCTGTGGTTGACTCGAGATTTTTGCCCGCTGGCGGCAATTTTACCAATATAGCGGATTTGTAAGCGGGGTTTATTCAACTGTTATTGATATCTGACTACTAATACAGTATAACAGAAAGAGGGACTGGGAACTTCGAAGGACTGAAATTGCCAACAAACAGGACATACACCTGAGACGAACTGATCTTCGGGAACCAGATTGAGTGAATAGTTTAAGGGTCTTAGCTATAGGCTTTACTTTGCAAAGATCCAGCGACGTCATTGATTAAAAGCTATTGCTACAGAATTTCCACAATGTCAGCAAACAATACTACCTTTTCACCGGAGCTAATGGAATTTTCTCAGAAGCAGGTTTTCCGAATCGTATCAGGAGTGTGTGTAACACTTTTTGCTTGTTTGGGACTCCCAGCTAACATATTTCTAATTATAACAGTGTTAAGAGAGAAAACTATGAGACAATCGCCAACTTTTCTGGTACTCGTGAGTCTAGCCTCAGTCGATATACTTAATTTGACCCTTGCTTCTGGTCTCGAGCTTCTATTTGTATACACACTGCCATTGAATGACTTATATTGTCAGTTGTTCTTGTACGGAGTTCTTTTAATTTCTAGCATTAGCATTTATCACATTGTTTTGTTCTCTGTGATACGTTTTATAACTCTCCTCAAACCATTTCTGGCAATGAAATATCTAACAGCCAAAGTTATTCGGAATTCCTGTATTTGTATTTGGTGTTTCTTCTCCGCCTTGTCTTGGTTGACGTTCACTTTCTCAGAGAACGGAACCCTTGTAACCACGGACAACAAAACCATCAATTCCTGTGTTCTCGCCGAAGGGCAGTTAACCACGTGCCTGATAGTGTCCTTCTTGCAGTGTTACCTCCCTTTCATGCTCATCTGTGGATTTCATTTGGTCAAATTTATTAAGATGAAAGCGAGATATCTCAGCCAACTGCAGCATACATACAATAGATCTCGACAAATATCTGGTGCGGCCATTGTGACTGTTATCATTGTTTATATGATATGCTTCATCCCTCTAAATGTCCACTTGTCTATTACCGTCTTTTACAACCTACCATTTTCGTCGAACTACTATCAATACTCGCCGATATTCACTGCAATGAGTCAGTTTAACAGTGCCTGTAACCCTTATATATACTTTGTGGTGGGAAGAAAACGATTAAGAAGTCCATAATTAACTCTGGTAATAATACCAAAGAGAGTAGATTGACGAGAGTGGTCACTTCGTCCAATCAGCATTGCCGGCATGTTCTTCTGGCCCCCTAGCGGAAGGGTGTTCCGACTGTACACGATTCGACTGTAGGGCGCCCCCTATAGAAAGGAGGTTTCTAATAATCGAATCGGTGGGCGATTTTTTCTAACAACCATTTCCATGTCCCGTTCTTCGCATGCGTGGAGATGTTCTGACCTATATAGAAATTAATAGGTCATCGCTGCTCGATCTGAATGAATGTGTACAGTATTCTACATTGTTTTAACCGCAGTGGAAACGTGCTAATTCTGAAAATAAAAATGTTTATAGCCTCACCGGCCAATTCAACATATCTCAACTTCTCAAACTGACGAGTTCATCTAAGCAAAACCAGGAAATTAGCATCCTTATCCTCTTGATCTAGGCCTACAACTAATACCGTAATAATTATATATTTAGTACTAGTATTAGTAGTAGTAGGCCTACTACTAGTAGTTCTAGTAATAATACTACGGCTTGTACTTCTCAAGTACAGAATCGCAAATTGACCTTATTTATTCTTGAAGCAATGAACTGTTGAGAGGTAACTAACTAGTCCTAGAATCTATGCTACTCCCAGCTAGAATGGATGAGCGTACATTTAGCGCTTATTTGAATTTCATTCACATTTTTTTAAAATAAAAGGTTTTTGTGTTTTTGAAGCCCCCAGAGTATTTCGGTGTTTTTAATCAGATTCTGCGGACCCTGAAAACATAAACTTGTAAGCCTTACCCCAGAAATGCCTTTTTCAATTTTTCAACACCTGAATGTGTTCCCTGTTACCTATGTATCCCCATACCTATGTATCGCAGTACCTGTGTATCGCAGAACCTGTGTATCCTCATATATGTGTGTCCCCGTACCTATGTATCCCCGTACATATGTATCCCCATACCTATGTATCACAGTACCTGTGTATCGCAGTACCTGTGCATCCCCATACATGTGTGTCACCGTACCTACGTATCCCTGTACCTATGTATCCCCGTATCTATGTATCCCGTTACCTTTTTATCCCTGTAACTATGTATCCCCGTACCTATGTATCCCCATACCTACATATCCCCATACCCATATATCGCAGTACCTGTGTATCCCCATGCATATGTATCTCCGTACCTATGTATCCCAGTACCTATGTACATGTATCCCGATACCTATGTATATCGTCGTACCCATGTATCTCGATATTCATGTGTCCCGGTACTTATATGTAAAGGTCTAAATGATATGTACCTCTTTTGACACAATTAGAAACTTGTCTCCGTGGTTATTTTAGACAAGAAGATTTTTCCTGTGCCCGTGTGTTTCAGTGTTCAAAAATATATATAGCCTGGTACCTATGTTTCACTTTACCTATGTGTCCAGGTACATGAGCCTATGTTTCACTATACCTATGTGCCCAGGTACATGTACCTATGTTTTTCTATACCTATGTGTCCAGATACCTATGTTTGTCTATACCTAGGTGTCCGGGTACCTAGGTTACTCGATACTTATGCATCTTGGTATCTATGTTTCTCGGTACTTATGTTTCCCCGTACCTATGTATCCTGGTACTTTTGTTTCTCGATACTATGTATCTCGGTACCTATGTTTTTGATACCCATGTGTCTTGATACCTATGTTTCTTGATACCTATATTTCTCGATACCTACATTTCATGGTGGACATACCTGGAAACAGACTAAGTACCAGCAAACATAAGCAGGTTAGGTTTTGATTGATTAATATCACCGCTTGCAAAATTAATTTACTTCGACAACAAGTAAAATAGTTATCTGGTTATACCGTACCATATAAAATAGCCAAAACTTTGAGTTTGATTGAGTATGGTCAAAGTTTTGGCTACATATTAAATAGGCTAATTAATAGGCCCATATGTAGTATACCGGGTACCATACGGCGTATACAGTTATAATCTTATATATATTTATGAACACTAAAATACACGGGTACAGGGGAAATCTTCCAAGAGACAAGTTTCTTAGTAATATATAAATAATTAATATACCGGGTAGGCCCACATGTAAATTGTAATCTAATACTAGGATTTAACTTATATTATAAAAAGAAAAAGAAATTGCCTCCTTTATTCACCATCAGACAATTGTAACTTCAATTCATCGAACATAGCCTACAATCAAATTATATCTAATTGGAAATAAATTGGCACCGTACGAAAGACGTAAATAACATGTGTGTACAAATTACAATAGCCATGTGCCTTCGCCACTGTCTGTTTACTTCCTACTGGTTTAACGCGTGCGCAGAATGGAACATGGCAATGGTTGTTAGAAAAAATCGTTCACCAATCGAATCGTGTCAGTTCAAATTCAACATGGCGCGGACGAAGTGACCACTCTTGTTAATCTACTCTCTTTGATAATACTGCGAACCGAAGACACAGGGAAACAGTTCGTGTGAACCAAGTTCCTAATGTTAAGTACTTTACACCACTCAACAGGAGCTTACTATATAGCCTAAGGTCGAATACTTAAAGTGGCACGAGCTGCCAAAATTCACACTTTTTTCATAATTTCTGATCGTCACGACAATAAGAGGCTTTGAAGGCCATTGACAAACTAAATGATTAGCGTTGGAATGAGGAAAATCCATACATACTTTACACCACTCAACAGGAGTTTACTGTATAGCCTAAGGTCGAATACTTAAAGTAGCACGAGCTGCCAAAATTCACACTTTTTTCATAATTTCTGATCGTCACGACAGTAAGAGGCTTTGAAGGCCATTGACAAACTAAATGATTAGCGTTGGAATGAGGAAAATCCATACAGTGTGTGTGCTATACGAACCGATATAGTGTTAAGAAAGTAAACAAAATTTAAATAACCGGGACGACCATTCATTTATTCTAAGCCAAAGTTAGTTCAAAACAATACTTTATCGTGCATTATCGAGTTTAGAAGCACTAAAAAGCCTCTGAATTATACGTCATTATATCAACATTTTGGCAGCTCGTGCCACTTTAAGGAAGAAATAGTATGACCCTTGTTGCAACCTTTTCAGAAACCAGGAGATTATCTTTTACGGCAACTTTTCTTTATGTAAGAATATAATAAGATTTTAAATCGCAAAGTGTGTACACTGATCGCAGCTTATACCATACTAATTAAAAATTTGCCCCAGGTTAGTCGCCTTTTACGAGCAAGCTTGCCTGGGAACTGTGAGCCAATTCTTATCCCCCGGAACTCACACGGGGGCCCAAGGATTAGTCGCCTCTTACGATCAAGCACCTTGGGAAGGCTGAGGGTCTATTCTTATCTCCCCGGAACCCACACGGGGGTTCACAAAATGAAGGTTTAGGTTGAATGTAAAACTAAACTATCTGTCATAAAGTCACCTGACTAAATGTTTTCTTGGTTATGGCGGATTTCAAGTTTGCTGACAAAAGAGTTTAATAAGGAGATCAACCTACAACTGTACAATACGGAATTAATGATATTCGATTCTATTCCATGCTCACGTCATCTTTTGAGTACTTAAGACAATTTTTTAAACTTTAAGAGTCTTTATCTGAGTATTTATGTGCCTAAATCACCAAACTAAATAGTTGACATATAATGTTTGAGTGATTGGTTACATTTCAATTTCGACAATTATGGTTTGATATCAACAACGAAATGATGTCGGCCATTTTCGAAGATAGTACAACAATCGCTAATTTATCGCGACGACTAGTTTTTTAATAATAACAGTATGTTGACTATTGTCTTAAAGTGACATGAGCTGTCAAAATTCAGACTTGTTTTCATAATTTCTGATCGTCACGACAGTAAGAGGCTTTGAAGGCCATCGAAAAACTAAATGGTTAGCTTTGGAATGAGGAAAATCAATACAGTGTGTAGGCTATACGAACTATACGGAATAGTGTTCGAAAAGTAAACAAAATTTAAAAAACCGGGACGACCATTCATTCGTTCTAAGTTAGTTCAAAACAATACTTTATCATACATTATCGAGACTAGAAGCACTAAAAAGCTTCTGAATTATACGTCAAAATATCAACATATTGGCAGCTCATGCCACTTTAAGGAAGAAATAATATGACCCTTGTTGCAACCCTTTCATAAACCAGGAAATTTCCTCTCTAGCGAGACGCAATGTTCCTAGAATATAAATCAGAAGAGAAAACGCTAAGATTATCTTTTACGGCAACTTTTCTTTATGTAAGAATATAATAAGATTTTAAATCGAAAAGTGTGTACACTCAACGCAGCTTGTCTGGGTTTTTACTCTTCGTTTTTTTAAGGTTGATTTACTTATATGGTTCCATGACGGAAGAAATCAGTCTTTCTTATCCATTCCACACCTGACAATACTTTGAAGCGTAAATCTTACCATGTGATACAATTTGCATTTTACGAAATAAAGGTTTAGGTTGAAGGTAAAACTAAACTATCTGTCATAAAGTCACTTGACTATTATAATGTTTTGTTGGTTATGTTGGATTTCAAGTTTGCTGACAAAAGAGTTTAATTCGGAAATCAACGTCCAATACGGAATTAGTCATATTGGATTCTATTGTATACTCACGTCGTTTTTTGAGCAAGACAATTTGCTAAATTTTGAGTCTTTAAAAGAGTTATGTACATGTACGAGTATCAACACAACTGACTTTATCCATATAAGACTAAATAGTTGACGTATCATGTTTGAGAGATTGGTTACATTTCAATTTCGACAATTATGATTTTATATCAACAACGAAGAATTTTCGAAGATAGTACAACAATCGCTAATTGATCGCAACGACAGAATAATAGTTATACTATAAGTTTTTTTAATAAAACCAGTATGTTGACTATTGTCTTAAGTTCGTCAAACATTGACCGATTGCTTGATGACGTCACTTGGAAATTACGCGCAAGGCATTTCGGGAGATTGAGGGATATTCGCATAATTTTACAAAATGGCGGAAGAAAATATATTATTTTGAGAAGAGAACGTAAACGGTAAAAAGCGCCAGATCTTTCCAGTTTCGACGGCGCTGATCTGTCGTGCTTCTGACTTGAAGACGTGCAGTTCGGCCCACAACATGTTGTTTTCATAACTCTATCAGTATCAACTTTTAAATATGTTATGTCATCAATGTTTTCCCAGAAAGTTACGCCTTGCTGTAACTTAATAAGTACCGGTTAACAAGATGGCGAACTGAGGTACATTTTACCCAGAGAGCTTTGCGTAAATCCGTCTGACGTCACCAGGATGCGGTAATTATTGTAAAATAGTATGTGTCTTTCATTTTATCCGTATCGGTTCATTTAAGTCACTGTTTTAATAAAGTATTCAAAATGTCAATGTGTGAATGGCTTTATTTGCTTCAACACTTATATAGGAATTCTTTCGCATTTTACCAAGACAGCAGCTTATCTTGTTCATCCACTTTACATTAAAACAATAGCTAAAATTTAAGTACTGTTTGAAGCTCTTGTAAAACGTGGGTTCATTCAAATGAGAAAGAAACAAGGCATCATAACGAAGTAAGTTTTGTGAACAACGCAAATTCTATGCCCATGTCTTTATCAGTTGCCATTTTCCTACTTTTGTGAACAACACAAGCTCTCGACGCTTATGCCAATGTCCGTATAAAGTGCAGTTATCAAGTTCCCGACACCTAAAGTTTGTTTGATCGTAATATCAATTGCGTTTGATAAACACGTTGGCGAGAAATGGCAAAAATCTAACTTCGTGGTGATGCCTTAATAATTTCTGACAACTACTGAAAAGTATGATTTTCTTTTTTTTAGGGGGGGGGGGGGGGATTTCGTTAGCTTATGCCACTTCGGTATTTTGGCTTTTCGAAATAACCTGAAAAACAAAACTGATTTGGCACCTAAACTAATCTATGAATATGGTGTTAATTATATTGTGATGAACGATTGGGGGGTATTTTTCTAGCACAAAGAGTTTGGCACTAACATAATTAGAAATGTTCATTGTACCACTCATTGCTAATTGCTATGCTTTAACAGGTTGTGTATTTGTTTTCAGTCGCGAAAGAGTGAAATAAACCTTTGATACAATATTAATCCAGAGATCATTTAATATCATATGACAGAGGTGGTAAAAAAAACACATTGACACACTTCGGCGCTATATAGGGAGTATTTGTTCATTTTTATAGGTCTACAATAAGAAACTTATCTCCGTGTAATTTTAGACAAAAAGATTTTCCGTGTGTTTTCGTGTTCAAAATATATATATAGGTCGATCTGACATAACATAAATAAGAATGCAAAATATCAAGAAAAATATTAACATTTAACAAGAAGCCCGCTATATAATTTTTTTTTTACAAGTCGACCAGCCGACATTTGTCAACTAGTTCCTCAAATAATTTTGATAAATACGAAGCAAAACAACAGCTAATAAGAAATAGCAATTAGAGATTGGAAAGACTGACACATTTTCCCAAACGAGAATCTGACCAGCTAAGGTGCACATAAAAGCCAAAAATGCACATATGCCGTATATAAACTTCTTCTTTCAATTGTTACTCAACTTAACGGCATCTATTGCTTGCAGCAAATATACAAGATTCGTTTCTTCAGGAATATCCATTTTCTCGCAAAGAAGTACATAAATGGATCCATAGCGCTGTTGACATATAAAAGAGCATTTAGCCACGACCCTATTGTGTATATCTGTAACTGTTCTTTATCAAGATAAATAAAGATAAAATTGAAGATAATAGTGGGTGACCAACAGACACCGAATACCAAGAGAAACGAGAACACAACAGCAGGGGATACGGATTTACTATTTTGATTCCCATCCGAAGAAACTGAAGTTTTCCGTCGAAGTTTATAAACTTTGGCCACATGAAAAATAATCATCATCGCAAACGGCACAGCGCTTGCAACGAGAAGCATGATATACTGTGTCCCATCGCTTGCAAAAATTGCACAGAATGTTAATGGTTCTCCGTCCGTTTTGTTTATAACGACATTTCCTGAGATGTTGATTATACTGTATGATCCACCCAGGCTGCATACCCAGATTAAAACAACAACAGTATACACTCTAGTCTTCGTCAGGTTCGTTAGCGAGAACAAAGGATGAACTAATAATAGATAACGGAACGCGGAGAATACCATCAAATGGTAAAGCGTTGTAGCCGCGGATGTCACAATACAAAACATACGGATATGACAAAGTATACCTTCAGGCGTTGAGCCAAAACTGTTATAGTATATGTCAAATATTGGTGACGTCACAAGGAGTAACAGATCCGAAAATGACAAACTCGTTAGTAGGATGAAAGTTGGGGAACTTCTTAGAGACCGATCACGTAAAACTACAACACATAAAATTATATTGCCACAGGCCCCTGACAAGGCTAGTACTCCCAAAGAAACAAGAAAATATATATTTCTTTGAACACTTAATGAAACCATAAACATCGGTGTTGTATGATTGATTGTCATATTTGCAAACTCCATCTTGATTTTACTCCAGTCAACTGTTTTTAGTATTGGATAAACGTACTGTAGACGTCTTAACTACATCCTTCGTGCATGACGGATGAATTCAACAGGGAGTCTATGTTTGAGGCTTCTGCACTATCCTCGAATTGAAGTTAGATAATTTATCAAACACTGCCTCATATAGTAATCGACAAAGGTTTTTGTAAGGCATCGCTATCGATTTTCGATCAGCAAACACATTTTCTACTTCACTTTATAAACAAATTAGGTACACAATGGCCTGGGACTTAAGTTAATACAACAGCCTTAAGCAACCACGTATAGGTTTAACGTGCTAGCAGCATAGAGAGTAGATTGACAAGAGTGGTCACTTCGTCCAATCAGCGTTGCCGGCATGTTCTTCTGGCCCCCTAGCGGAAGGGTGTTCGGACTGTACGCGATTCGATTAGAGCGCCCCCTATAGGAAGGAGGTTCCTAATCGAACCGTGTCAGTTCAAATTCAACATAGCGTGAACGAAGCGACCACTCTTGTCAATCTACTCTCTTTGCTAACAGTGATTCTGTAAAATAAACTTCCTGTATGCAAACATGAAATATATTACATTGAGTTCGATCGCTGCCTTCTGATATTTGTGAAGAGCGGGAGTTTATACAAACTTTCTGCTGGTAAAATCACAAAATTAACCACTGAAGTTAAGAAATTTCGATTTTCGAATTAAAAATACAAAATTATCAATAAGGACATATTGTATTAAGGCAAAAAAGGAAAGTGTCTAACTTCTGCTAACATGGTAAACTACAATTTTTTTAAAACTGTGTTTTGGATTTATGCGGCAAGCGTTTAGTAAGGATTCAAAATGATTATATCTATATTTTGCCTAACATTTTTTAAGCTTCTGAAATATTGAGATTCACATTGTGTACAAAATTAACCAATCGCTTAGAGATTCTTTTTTTGCCATCATTAAATAACAAAATACGTTTCTGACATAGTCAATATTGCTTTTGATCAAAACGGTATGATATATCAATGCATTCAGTTTAGTGGTAGAAGACATCGTTTTGAATATCTCGGAAACACATTAATTTGTTTGTCCTGACTTGGAGGCTTTTACATAATCAAACAAATTATTTGACCGAAACGATGATCTGTAAATAAGATTGTTTACACATCTATCTGATAATGTTTATATCAAATAATAATCTATGTTAAAAGGTTTCACTACAATCCCATTTCAACTGATTTAGACGATATGTAAGCCAGTACCAGAATAGGAAAGTCTACTCTTTAAAGTGGCATGAGCTGCCAAAATGTTGATATTTTGACGTTTAAACAGAATGTTTAAATTATTGTCTGTTTTTCTCAAGACGCATAATTCAGATGCTTTTTAGTGCTTCTAGTCTCGAAAACGTAGGATAAAGTACTGTTTTGAATGAATGCTTAGAATGAATGAATGGTCGTCCCGGTTATTTAAATTTTGTTTACTTTTCGAACACATTTTCGTTTCGTACAGGCCCCATACTGTATGGGTTTCCTCATTCCAACGCCAATGATTTAGTTTTTCGATGGCCTTCAAAGGCTCCTACTGTCGTGACGATCAGAAATTATGAAAAAGTGTGAATTTTGGCAGCTCATGCCACTTTAACCAAGGCGAGAGAGACAATGTAGTGGTCAAGGGCCATTTTGAAATCATGCCTTTTAAAAAAATCCCTTTTCCCACTTCCGCTGCAGATACCAAGCACGAACGTTTGGAAAGGGAAAGTTTTTGGATTCAAACATTACAAACTATTTGTCCTTTGGGTTTGAACTTGGACCCGGGAAGATGTCGTGAAAGAACTGTAATACCATTTGTGTTTCAGTATAACAAGGCGAATATCGTTATGGCCAAGATTATAGTAGAAATACTACTTCAAAGTAAATTTGCTCGACGTCATTGCTTATAAAAAACAGGTGTTTGAAAGATATACTGGTCAATGCTAAACTCCCTTGTCTGTCTTCTACGTAGGGCTTCCTGGGGGCAACCACAATTTCGCTTTCTTTTCCCATAACCCTACTAATCATAAGGATGTGAGTTTCATTTAACTCTTTTTGGATTTTATTTAGCACTGGGTTTGATAAGCAGTAGTTAAAATCCAATTGTCGACGCATGATACACGGCATTTTGACTACCGATATGATAACCTTTATTATTTATATCCAAGTTTTTAAATATTAAATAAAATTGCGCTTGATAAAGACGCCTGCATAGGTGTTGAAAGTTCGTGTTGTCCACAAGCGACTCATTTCGTGGTATTGTCTTTGTCCATTCTCAATATATGAAATTATTTTTTATTTGGATGCTGGCTGCTTACGGTGAAAGCATTTACGGAACAGGCTCGACGTCGGACTTGATTAGTACACTATAGATAATATAGACGATTATTATTTTTTTTTTTTTCAAATTTTTTTAAATTATTTTTATTCATGATGGTTACAAACTACATTCAAACAAAGTGGGGAAAAATGTTTTGTATAAGTACGTGCTTTACATTCAAACATCAAACATACAACACTAAGTTATCATAAATCAATATTACATCACATTGTCCATAAACTGTTCAAGCAATTTCCATTTCTGTCTAAATTCACTAGGGTTAGGGCTAATTGAAGATAGATATTTCTCTTTTTGGTAATATTCGTGTACCAAGAATATAAATCCATGATAATGTAAAACTTTTCTTTTCTTATTTTCTTATTTTGTATTTGGTCTACTTGAAAACTTAACATCGTACGGTTGTAAGGACAATGCTTATATTAACATTACGAGTACATCATTCACTTCCCTGGAAACCTTTGTCCTTCTCCAGTTCATTTCGTACTTCTGAGAGGTCTTATTCGCTAACAATAGCGATCGATTTGTTCATCGGAAGTACCCCATTTTATTGGCGTAATCTAATTTGTCTGTGACTACAGAAACCTCAATGGCTGTGAATAAAAGTGTATTGCGCGGAAGATTGATAAACAACAGTCATCTTGTGACAATCAGATTAAGATAGCATGTTAACAGATTCGTATGGGGACTGGGGTCGTACATCCATTGAATTTATTTCTAATAATAGCGGACAGACACACAAAAGCTGGACCCACTCATTATACATGAGGTACCAATAGACATTCTTGATTTTGGATAGAATGGAGTGATCTGGATGAGTGGAAAATACGACAAAACCATTTGGTGCATTTTGAAAAATTTGCGTGGCGTTGACAAGAACCTTGAAAGGACAGTTGCCGAAATAAATAATCTCATATGATTTGGTTGCATCTTATACTCGCATTCTACAAATCGCATTGTGAGAACGACACTTTGCATGTATTACGTATACCTACGTGTACATTACTTACCATGGTGCAATCTATAAGTATTTTACTCCAGTTTCTCTGGGTTGATGATTCGTCTATATATTTTACAGGTAAGTACTGCGAAAGAAACAAAAGTAACAATAAACTATTATCAAACCAAACGCATGCAACATTGAAGGAGCAATTATTTTTAAAGCAATAACACATTCCCCTGTAAGCCGTAAGTGTAGACAATCCAGAGATGATAAATAAACATTCCAAATTAGTCTTATGTATGTATTTAAAGTTAAATTGTCAATAAATCAAAAAATTTTACCGGTAATCATCCAACTAAAATTTCTTCTCTTGAAACATCTTTTCTTCCTCCTCTTACTGAAGAGCGACCAAAAGTTACACAAGAATAATATTCAACTCGTCTCTACATACAAACAATAACAGAATCGGTCAGTACAAAGGAATGCAACAGCTGGCTGTTTTCAAGTCATTTCATCATCCTGGCGGATTAACCGAGGTTAATTTAAAACGACACTTGATTGTGTTCGTAATAAAGATGTTTTATTGCATTTGCCACTGAACAGTTTGGGGACTGAAACCATAGACATGATTTTAACTGGATGGCACTTACTAACAATGACAAACGTATAAACCTACCACTTCGATAAATTCAAATACGAAAATATTGTAAGGGTGTAAGAAAAGTGTCATCACGGCCACAATGGAGATATGACAGTCTGATTAGTCAGGAACCTTTCTAATGTTTTAATTGCAAAATGGAAGACCGGATTTGTCTGTATTGCCATGAACCATTAACCTAAACTAATCACAGAAATCAATCAAACAGCAAGATTATTAGTATAAGTTTCATCTTATTGTTTAAAGGTGGAATTAACCGATTGTTTGATGACGTCATTTGGAATTTACGCGCAAAGAATTTTGGGGGATTATGGGATGTTTACATAATTTTGCAAAATGGCAAGAGGAATAATACTGTTTCGAGAAGAAGACATAAAAGGTGCAAAGTCACCAGAAAAATGCGTGTATATAAACACGTTATGTCACCAATGGCACTTACTAACAATGACAAAAGTATAAACCTTTGAGTGAAAATTTAGATTTCGGAGTCGCGTGCGGGGTAAAGCTTTTGTAAGACCCAATGCATTTTCCGATCTACGGTTACTTGCATTGCCGATAGATATGATAGCCCAGTAAATGGAGAGTGAATTTACTTTCTGATTTGAAATTGCGCAACCATTGACATTTTCAAAATCTACCGCGCATAAACGTCACATAATATAGTATAAGCAAGCTAAAGGTGTCAGTGCTCTGAATATGGGATAATGTGACCTTTCCCACTTCCCCATTCATAGACTTCTGGTCAAACTTATTGCGATGTAAAAAAAACCCCACACCGTCCTGTTTATGTACCTACATAAGCGAAGTAAGTCGCATTTTTTAAAAGAGGGAATTAAAAATACCAGTCTCAGTTGACATAGAAATCATACAATTTGAGGTCAAGAAGGAGGAATAATTGATTTTAATTTGGTTAGGCTCTCTTGGGTATTAGCTTAGAATGACACTATGTATAGATGAGGTGCTATAAAATGGTGTTGCCAGCTATACTATATTGATTTTATTCTCAAAGGATTGATTGATAGACGTTTTACGTCGCATTCAAGATTTTTTCACTTATATGGCGGCGTTGCCAGGTTCCATACAGATATTTTTCAATATTTATTTGGTCTCAGTTGGATCCAAACACGCGTCGCATCGATGGAAGGTCTGTGTTGGGACTGAAGGACTTTCACTCTAACACCCCACCCCCTTCTCCCAAGAATTTAAACACTCTGTGGAATGACAAACCAGATTTCTTTCTAGGAGTTACAGGCTGATTTTTCTGAGAACACTTATATTGTATTTATCTTTAAATTTGCAATTTTCTTAATATTACCTGCAGGTGAAACATTGATCATTCATGTTTAACAACATTACGTGTTTAATGGGTTTGCTATTTACTGATAAACATTGACATTAATATCATTTCCTAAGTAAGATGCCTCACAATCTTGATCAACGTTGTTTGGTAAAATAAACCCTTGTTAGACAGTTAACACAAATTTGGTTCAGGTGGATGCACGCTGAAGAAAAAGTAAACAACGGTGTATTGAAAAGAGGCGCATTTCTTTTTCATCTTTTTAAAAACAAAAAGCAAGCCATTTGGACCTCTGCTATGATATGGTATATGACGCGCTTTTTTCTTGCAGTTGGGTATCGTGATGACTTCGTTTCTCCTTGATTAAATCAAACAGCCCAGCGAGACAATCGATGGACACTTAACCTTTGCTCCAACAAGATAAATTAATTGTAGGATTGCAATTCAAGTCATTCCCAATGCAATTATTCGGAATAGGTTCTTGTTTCATCGACTACACTGGCAGGACGAACGAGCATCGTTTTCATTCTCGATAGAACTTCCAACGAAGGAGGTATTCTTGAGAAGCGTAAACACAAAAGCAACCGTTAATCAGTCCAGTGCTTGTATAGATATATATATATTCCTTGTTGCCAGCACTTATATTTCAAACGTGAATTTTGTATAAGCGCCATTGTCGAAATATCTCTGGTTTATCCGCCAATGTTGTTAAACTCTTGCTGGTTAAAGTCAGTGCCAGTTGTAACTGACATGGAACTAAAGTGCTTTAAAACATATTTATGCTCAACTAGTTTACTCAGATATCGATATGTATATTTCAAAACTTGATTTCTTTTTGATGCCGTGCATAATGCTTGTAAGAATTGCAGCTTTCAGTTTTTCTGCGGTTTAATACACAACGAATAGATTGCAGAAACTATTACCATAGTTCTATTAAAATAGAAGTAAAACATGGCTTGACATCATGAACGTTGTTAATCTCCATCAGTCAACCAAGACTCTATACTTCGTGGTTTCAGTGACCCTATAGGCTTCGTTATGTGTAATCTTGCCCCTGGCGACATGAAACTCAATCGGACGCATCCCATCAAAACGTGGAATTAAAATTCTCCACTGGCGATCTAGAGGTAATAAACGGTTCTATTTCACCTGATGCTTCTGTCAATTAATCTTTTTCTCACATCATTGATTCAGCATTTTCTAAAAGTTGTCCAGAAATATGGTTTCTATAATAAGGAACACACGTCGCGTAAGTCTGGTCCTTAATATAGGAATGCATGGTGCTTGTCACGTCTTGTATTTTAAGCCAAGAATGCCAATAGGATCACTTTCTTTACCAAAATACAAATTTATTTTCAGCCTTATTGACCCGGCTATAAACGCATATCAGAACCGCGATAAAAATGCGATAGTCAAGCCATGGTAAATTATACCATCGCTTTATATAGGTATTTATGTACTTATATACTTACTTTGTTATAGTATGATGTTTTATACAGAGTAAAATCCATACTTGATTTTTAACGTTGTAGTCCTGGTTGGGTTGAATGTTCAATACCAACCATGGCCCAATATCCAAGTGTAAAATAAAAATATTTTGATGGGATAATCGTTGCGTTTAATTTACAAATTTGCATTTCCGGGCGGAGTAAATCAAACACGATGACAATTATTTCAAATCGTGTTCAGGAGTTGATTGAACATTAATTTGTTTGAACAGGAGTTGATTTGAACATTAAGTCTGAAGCGATGACAAGGCGATGAAATTTTCAAATGTGACGCTTTGGAATTTCCATATCTAACCACATGATAAAGCGATTAAAATTCTATTTAAGTATGTTTATTATTAACGGGATGAACAAAAGACGAACAAAATCTAACCTTGTTTTCGTACAATGATATCAACTTCTAATTCTAACAATAATACATACCAACTTCTAATTCTAACAATAACACGTATCAACTTCTAATTCTAACAATAATACATATCAACTTCTAATTCTAACTGTAATACATATCAACTTTTAATTCTAACAATAATACATATCAAGTTCTAATTCTAACAATAATACATATCAACGTCTAATTCTAACAATAATACATATCAACGTCTAATTCTAACAATAATACATATCAACTTCTAATTCTAACAATTATACATATCAACTTCTAATTCGAACGATAATACATATCAACTTGTAAATCTAACAATAATACATATCAACTTCTAATTCTAACAATAATACATATCAACTTCTAATTCTAACAATAATCCATATCAACTTTTAATTCTAACAATAATACATATCAACTTTTAATTCTAACAATAATGCATATCAACTTCTAATTCTACTAATAATACATATCAACTTTTAATTCTAACAATAATACATATCAATTTCTAATTCGGACAATAAAAATATGAACTTCTAATTCGGACAATGAAAATATAAACTTCTAATTCTAACAATAATACATATCAACTTCTAATTCGGACAATGAAAATATCAACTTCCAAGTCTAGCAATAATACATTTTAACTTCTAATTCTAACAATAATACATATCAACTTCTAATCCGGACAATGAGAATATCAACTTCTAATTCGGACCCCCTTTTACCACATTAGCCTACTCGGCGTGTTAGTGGAGATGTCTTTATTAGATTTGAATTCAGCCAGCCCATAATTGGACTTGGCCCTGCTACGTTATCAAGTGTTGACCATACCATCAAGTAGGCGGCAAAGGTTAAGGCCTGGAGTGGCTTGGTTCTGGAGTGACGGTTCTGGAGTGAGTTGTTCAGACTCCGCCTTCAAAATCATGTGTGCGGCGAAAAACATAGATAAATCTGGTTCTGACCTATTAGTGATGGCTTAAGACACCGTAGCTCAATAGAGCTAACCGAATTTCGTTATTAAGTTCGACGTACTGACTACTGATTATCAGGTTAGTTGACAATATTTCGCGAGTACACACTTAATGGTCCTGCACAAAGAGATAAGTTCGCAAGATTTGGACTTTCGCAAGATTTGAAAAGCGACTGTGGGGTTAAGAATCCAAAAAGTAATGTAAACTAACACATACTTGGATAGTTGTGTTTCTCGTTAAAAAAAATGGCTCACAGTTATTTTTCTATAAAATAAGGGAACGTTATAAGTTAGAGCTCCGCATAACGTAATGTGCTGACGCAGAGTTGCTGTATCGTCAGACAGAGACAGCCTTCAACACTCGGATAGAGATATAATACATCACTGTCAGTGTTTGGGGCTTAACTCCTTTGAGAATAGTATCAATGTCGTACAGTTAGTTGACTTCCCTGCTCATTAAGAAACTGGAAACCCGACACTCGTTACCTTGATTGATTGATTGAAATTATATGTTTTCACCTTATTGCGTTGCCAGGTTTAGTGGGAGAGGAACCCGAGCTATGTCTAGAGCAAAAGTTGACTACCTGGTGACTTTTCCACATTTTTCAAACTTTTCCACCAAGGCGATGGGGTGAAAATAATGTTTGCACTGATTGAGTTGCCAACTCGGGGATATGGAAGGTCTGTGTCGTACTTAGAACGTATTATGGAACTATCTTTGCAGACTGGGCCACTGCACCCTCATTACCTAGAAACCGTCTTAAATGACATTCGCTTTAGAGTTATAATATCAGAGGTCTGTGAAATTTTTATCATGTTCGTTCACATTTTATTTTTCAAATCGATTTTTGGGTGAAATTTCATTTATTTGATTTTCAGTAAAGTTTAATACTATAAAGCTCATTTTGTAACTCCTTGAAGTTTGTGCACTTTATGTCGATACAATATGCAACAGATTAGGCCTACAGTTCTTCTGCGGGAGATAGATAAGGTTGTACTAATAGTGGCTTTGGACAAACCATGATTTTTGATAATGGAAATCACATTGAGATTGAGACGAACAATTCTCAAACACTACATTTCTTTGGTCCAGAGAAGAATTTCTTGCTGCTCTTTGAGTAACCCTACATTACATAGAAACGAATTCAACGTCTGTAAGGGTTGCACTTAGGCGGGTTAACTCCATCCATGCCAGGTGGCCATTACAATAACATCGATCAAGTTGCTCGATGCATTTTGTTGTTTTCGTTAAAAACCTGCAAGAAAAATGACTAATCTGTTGATCTCCTTATACGTACAGTAAGCCATTCTAGTTATATATACAAGTAGAGCCCTGTTGCATGTGCCCAGGGCAGACAATACTCTTGAATCCAAAGACTATATAGATAATTTAATCTTTTGTTTATAGAAAAAAATAATGTTAAACATTATGTATTTGGAGTTCATTATCTGAGGCTCTAGAGGAACAATTCAGGAGATTATCACTGTTGGGCGTTTGCCCCGTTCATTGAGACCGAAGGATCATGATAGAAGTTGTTACTGTTCATTAACATACAATTTCACCAAACAATCTTTGTGTTCTGCATACACTGTTTATAAAATGAAAAGAATTCCATTTAATCAGGGGAAAGATATATGCACAGTAAAACTTTTGAGTATACACATTTAGTGACATATACGATGAACTACATGTATTAAGGAATAGAAATACTCCTTTTAAACATTGTTAGATTTCGTTTTAAAGTAAAAGAGCTAAGATATAATACAAAATACTAAATTATACATGAATATATTAGTTTTTATTCAGGTGGTGATAAATCAGGTTTCGAATAACATTTCAATTTTCTTACAAGAAATATAAATACTTACAGTTGATGTTTTCACATACATATAATATCCAGAAGAAATAGTCTATTTCTATGTACCACCAGAAGTCTATGAATGTGGAAGTGTGAAGCGTCCCATTACATCGTATTCAGGGCATTGGCGCCTTTTGACCCAGAGGTCACCATACACAGAGCCCTCTCTCGGTTAGTCAGAAAGCGTGGCTTTTCTTCACTTTCTCCTGTGAACTATTATGGGATGCATAAGAAAAAACATGGCGAACGTTTTAGATGTGACAACAGTACTTGATGGAGCAAAAGTTAAAGTTTCCGAAGAACTTCATAAAGTTGAAAATGAGACAAGAAGACTTGTTTGGAACGATTTGAGTCGAAATGGAGATATCAGAGTTGCATGTTCGGTAAAGCTTTTATAAAAACCAATGCATTCTCCGAACTGCGGTTACTGGAATTGCCGATAGATACAGTAAGTGGAGAATGAATTTATTTTCTGATTTGAAATTGCGCAACCGTTGACAATTTCAAAATCTACCGCGCATAAACGTCACATAGTGTAGTATAAGCAGGCTGAAAGAGCCAGTGCCCTGAACATGGGGTAATGCGACATTTCACACTTCCCTGTTCATAGACTTCTGGTACCACTTAATACCAGCCTCTGCAGCTTATAGAGGTCTGGACAGAAGGCGAGAAAGGTGCCGCATGTATCATAGAAAGCCTTTAAAATATTCCCACAATACGGATTTTTTTCTCTTTTATTTATCAATTTTTGTCAACATCTGTTCGCCAGAGAAGAAAACTAGGGAATGCTATCGATGCCGATGTGTAATTTGATCTCGGACCCAGCTTGTAACGCTTTTCACATACATATAGGTAACCAATGATCGCTTTATGGTTGCCACATCTGTCTTGCAGCAAAGAGAGTTGGGGCAACATAAATAAAGCAAAATTTCCACACATTCCAGGGCTCTTTGAATACTACCGAAAATAATTAATTTGATACTTGTAAGTAGCTACATGAACTTAAAACATCCCTAGAACATTGACATGCAGATTTTGCTACGTCGAAAATTATTTCTAGAATGTTTTTCGTAAAGTAAACTCGTATTAAAACATTTATAAACAAATAAAATAGTTTAATATGATGAAGTGATGGTTTTTCATTATACTTATTTTGGCTAGTTCTACAAGTGAGAACAACAGTCCAACACGAGATTAACACGTTGTACGTGAACATCCGTGCAAATAGTCAGCCATACCATCCCGTTAACAAGGGTGAACTGACGCCCAATTCGTCAATCCTTTACCATCACCAGGCTTCACGGGACTAATCTGAGCAACTGACGATGGACGATGTTGGAGAGGCTGTCAGCAAACTATAACCACTGTATTTGGACTAGATCAGAACATGGATCGATCGATAGAAGTGACTTGTGTTTGTCCCTCGACGGCTGTTTTCTGCTGCCAAAAGTAAGTCTCCGGATGAATGAATGTACATTTACAATTTCCCTCTCCAGTTGATTTTATTAGATATCTCATTTACAGGAATCCCTTTATCACCCTTTGGTAACCATTCGCTGAATAAAAAATATCACCGCTACTGAGATCAATGTTAGATGATAAAAAAAATATGAAGTAGCTTAATAAATTATTTAAAACTGTAGGAATGATCAATTGAATGATTTATTACTAGTTAAAGTGGCATGAGCTGCCAAAATTCACAATTTCTGATCTTCACGACAGTAAGTGGCTTTGAAGGCCATCGAAAAACTAAATGATTGGCGTTGGAATGAGGAAAATCCATACAGTATGTGGCCTGTACGAACCGAAAACATGTTCGAAAAGTAAACCAAATTTAAATAACCGGGACGACCATTCATTCATTCTAAGCCAAAGTTAGTTCAAAACAATACTTTAGCGTACATTTTCGAGACAAGAAGCACTAAAAAGCTTCTGAATTATACGTCTTGAGAAAAATAGCAGATAATTTCAACATTCTGTTTTAACGACAAAATATCAACATTTTGGCAGCTCATGCCCCTTTAAAGGCAATATTTGTTGACGCTATGTACGTTCAAACAGATGAAAATAAAACGACATCAAGTCTTAAGTGATATTTTTTATCCCTGAAACATGGGATTCCAGTACAGGCTATCACGCGTTTAAACATATTGTTTTTTTCGGGTTTGTAGAATACTTTATATTTTCAAAAGTAATATATTCTTGTGTGAACTTATATATCTGATATTTTATTTCACTCAAATATGCTTAGACAACCAAAGTTCTGGTTGCGAATATGTGTTAATCTACAGTTGTCTCTTTATATTGTGTTGCAGAGTTTCCGCGAGTTCGAGCAGAGCCTAGCAACACTCTATTAGTCTGCTCAGAGAGATAACCCAGCCAGGTTACACACATAATAAAACCGAGTTTACTATTGCCAGACGGCGATGGCTTTAATCCTTTGGGGATAAAGTTAATATCGGATAGTCCGCAGGCTTCATTCTATGTCATTGCTTCCATCCATAATGAAATCCCAAACTCATTACCCAGAAAAACTTATCAAAACGTGGAATTAAATATTCCTTTGCAGCCATATTTGAACGGATACTTGTATTAGTGGTTCCTTAGGGATTTTCCCTTTTTTTTAAACCAACTATATATCTGTATTACAAGACAGTCGTCAACCTACTGAAATATAATAAGTTTAGTTTATTACAACAGTTTATTATGGGTATAAAGGTCTAAATAATATACCTCTTTTTAACACAGTTAGGAACTTGTCTCCATGGTTGTTTTAGACAAGAAGATTTTCCCTGTGCCCGTGTGTTTTAGTGATCATAACTATTTTCCTTAATAGAAAAGGAAGGACTGAAGAATAAGCATATTATCCGAAACCCACTTGGTTGGACTTAGTAAAAGTGACGTCATGCTTAACCTCCTATATACATAAGATCGCTGACACACTCAAAGTGGTGACGTGATACACAGTAGAGGTAGTGTGTGCTCTTGTTGATTTTGGCCTAACAAAGGAATACGCTCTAAAATTATGGCAATGTAGGATATATTTAGTAAAGCTGTTCATAAATCTTTCAAGGATTTTACTTCTAAATATCTTTCTTTTTTATCGGTAATCTTTTGATTTTTAACACGCCCTGTTACCACCTTTGCAGTGATTTTGCACAGTTTTTAAGAGTGTTACTTTTGGTTTTATGGTGAAGAGTTGGAACTTTTTGTTTTCAGTATTTTATAGTGTATATATTTATGATCACTAAAACACACGGGCACAGGGAAAATCTTCTTGTCTAAAATAACCATGGAGACAAGTTTCTAATTGTATTAAAAAGAGGTATATCATTTAGACCTTTATACCCCATAAATTGTTGTAACAAATCTTGACGACTGACAGGAGCTTAGCCTTGTTTTAAACTTATTTTATTGCAGCAAAGCAAAGGGATCGGGGGACAAGTTCTTACAACTTAGATTACCCCTTTCCGTACTTTTAGATCATAATACAAAGAAAAGGAAGTACATAATACAATTCTTAATTACTGCATAAAATTTGCAAACAAAAGAAATAGAGCATTTGGATAAGTGCAAGAGCTTAGCCTTAGTCAGTAGAATTTTCTGGAATCCTTTTGTAACACATTGACAATGGTTACGTACTTGTACCTCAATCATACGAGACTAAGTTTTTGTGACTTTGAACAGAGCTTAGAAAAATCTTTCAAATTTCAAAAAAACCTTCTCATGGTAGGGGCGGATCCAGCTCGCCTAGGCCCCAGAAACTCCGTGGATAGTTTTCTTGGAAAAGTGGGAAGGGGGCAGACTACCGAAACCCAGTAGGCCTATATACAGGTGTGGGTCCAGGGGCCACCTAGGCTCTTAAATCGTCAAACAGAACACTGCCCATGACTTTCGTTATACTTTCTTGAAAGTTGCAGTACTGAAGACATTTTCTCAGAGAAATCTGGTATATAAATCATCGATGATCCGCCAAATTTGACGAAGCTCTAAGGCTCTTCATGGCCGAAGATGTGTCTAAACAAAGAACGGTGTATATAGTTTTGTTCTCTATTCTTGAGTGCCATATTCCTGTCAGATGAGGCCATCATCTCACTGTTTATAATCGAATATAGGTTTATAAGTTATGAAACTCGTTCGTGGGACGAGATGATCACTGAATTTTGTGTGATTCTTTACATCCAGAAATTGCATTTTTCAAATTTCAGCTTGTTCATTGCCATCTTCTCTAGCCAAGTTAAAATCTTCATGTAACCCATTCCGTGTTTAACACGGAATGGGGACATGAAGATTTTAACTTGGCTTGCGAAGATGGTTCATTGCTAGAACCATGAAACACGTTGCATCATGGGCTATAATGTGCAAATTATTCAAAAAGAAACATATCACCATAGTTACCGTGGTTAGTGGCTACCGTCAAACTAAAGATGACATGGAACTGGCAGACCTTGCATTAGATTGCATATATAATTGTACGTTTTGATCTGTGTTAATTCCTTCTCCTCTCCATACATTTTTTTCTCTCTTCTTCTTTTTTTTATCTTCTTGTTTTTTCTCTTCTTCTTTTTTTCTCTTCTTTTTTATTTGCTCAGAAAAAAAGGGCGGGGGGATAGGTTTAGTTTATGACAACAATGTTTGATGGGGTATAAAGGTCTAAATGATATACCTCTTTTTAACACAATTAGAAACTTGTCTCCGTGCTTATTTTAGACAAGAAGATTTTCCCTGTGCGCGTGTGTTTTAGTGTTCATAAATATATATCTATAGTGAACTGCAAACAGCAAAGGTTTCAGGCAAAATTCCAACGAATACAATGGTGTAGTAGCGATATCTACATAGGAGTAAAGGAACGCTGAAGACAAGGCTTAGGATTTTGATACTTATTAAATGAATGCAACATATAACATACATAAATTCATAAACACAAAATAAACATAATAAGCATTTAGGTCTATGGCGTTCATTCAAAGAAATAATGAATTGAATTGAGTCACTGATTTTACTTGATTGATAGATTGATTGATTGATATGGTATCGCAGGAATTTAACTGTGAGGCACAAATGAAGCACACAAACAGTAAAGTAGACGAAACTCCAATACTGGTATGAACGGAGAGATTGAGGAAGATATGCACTGATAGATTGAGTAAACACAATTGCTGGTATGCACTGATAGATTGAGTAAACACAATTGCTGGTATGCACTGATAGATTGAGTAAACACAATTACTGGTATAAACTGGTTCACTACTGGAATCTAAATAGCGGTGAGATACTGAGCTTGTAGGCTATTAACTTGCTGTTTGAAGAGATTGGAAGAATACTGGTTAGATACTGAGCTTGTATAAACTTGTTGTCTGAGGAGATTGGAAGAATACTGGTGAGTATAAACTTGCTGTCTAAGGAGATTGGAAGAATACTACTGAGTATAAACTTGCTGTCTGAGGAGATTGGAAGAATACTGGTGAGTATAAACTTGCTGTCTGAGGAGATTGGAAGATTACTGTTGACTGATCAGGACAAACACTGATTTGATACTGGATGGAGAACAGTTGACGTGATGTTGAATGCTTGAAAGTAATTGATTCGTGATATGGTTATGACAATATTAATGAATGAACTCACTGGGATATCGCCGACGAGGTAAGTGAAGATAATATCTGGCAGATTGTCGGCGAGAAGGCGTGCAGATCACTGGTGATTTTGAAATTTGAAGTCCGCTGATTATCCTCCAAAAGGTGAGTTGATTAAATGTTCATAATATCAATTGTCTGACGAAGAGGTGAAATTGGCGAGTGGAAAAGTCGATGTCCTCAGTTACTGGCTCCCTCAACAGAAGTGAAGAAATCATCCCTCTAGTTCGGTTGTCAGATCGAGGTTGACTCGTAATCATATCCGACATGTATATAGACACGGAAATCCACCATAAATTGTATGAGTTTGAACTGATTGGCAATTGGTGAGGTCAAAAGTACTGATGAGGCTTGTAATTCGCGAGTCAGTCGCGACACTCCCCCACCAAAATTATTTTAACTGTTTAGATATCATTTGTCGAGCTTTAATTGCTGCCTCACGCTTGGGTGACTTGTCTGTACATTATCAATTAAACCACCACGAGACGCAACATCCGCCGAGTTATTAGAAGTATGGATGTATCGAAATTCTATTTCAGGATTTGATTTGATTTCTTTAAGTCGATTCTGAATAAAGACTCCAACTGGTTTGTCTGTTTTGATCCAACCTAAGACACATCTTGAATCAGTGAAAACTATTTTAGGTATTTTGCCTAGTTTTAAATGTTTTTCCACGAATAAAATTGCTCGGACACCAATAAAGACAGCAAGTAACTCCAAGCGAGGAATTGTTATGGGCTTTGTAGGTGCTAATCTGGTTTTTGAAAAAATTAAATTTGTAGTGGTTTGTAAGCCCAATATCTGTAGATATACAACAGCAGCATATGCTTTTGTGGAGGTATCACAGAAACAAATTAACTGACATGTATCAAGTGTTGGGCTAACCGAAAGTCCCACATACCTAGGAATGTCAATATTTGGTATTTTCTCAATATCCTTGGTAATGGTTTTTCATTCTAGCTGTTTTTGGGTCGGAAGAATTTCGTCCCATGGGCGTTTTTCAACCCACAATGTCTGTAGAAAGAGTTTAGCTCTCAATATAATTGGGCTAAAGAACCCGAGAGGATCAAAAGCAGATGCCAAACATTTCAGAACTTCTCTCTTAGTGAGGTTATCTTCAGAGTGGATGTGCGATACGCATAAAGAAAGGGTATCAATGTCAGTTTTCCATCTAATTCCAAGAATACTAATTTCAGTTCTCTGATCCAGGTCAGATTCAGAAATGTGATTACGAAGTTCGGTCGAATTTGTAGACCATTCCCTTAAATTCATGGAAACTTCATCGAAGATTGCCTTACTCTCCTTATAAAAATTCATTGCTTGTGTTAAACTGTTGCATCCTGTTATCAAGTTATCAACATACATGTTCTCACTTATCTGTTTAGAGGTTTCAGTTCCTATCTGTTGCATATGAAAGTTGATAGTTGCGGCAAGAAGAAATGGGCTGGACACAACACCGAAAGGAACTCTACAAAAGCGATACGCCTGGACGTTGCCTTCTGCAGAGCATATGTTTGGATTCTTGAGCCATAGAAAACGTGTAACGTCTCGGTCTGGTTCTTGAATTCCTATCTGTAAGAAGGCCTTCTCAATATCCGCGGTAAAGGCTATCTGAAACAGTCTAAAACGAAAGATTATTCCACAAAGGTCATTGAGCAAAACAGGTCCTCTATGAAGACATTGATTTAGACTATTATTAGTTGGTGTCACCTTTGCAGATGCATCGTATACGACTCGCACCTTCGTCGTAGTTTTTGAGGGTGTAACAACAGCATGATGTGGTATGTAGTGTTTAACTGTCTCATTACTGTTCATTTGAACCTTTTCAATAATTCCTTTATTTTCTTGATCTTCGATGATGGATCCATATTGTTTAAACAGTTCTTTATTTTTACTAAGACGTTTTAGCAGAGATCGAAATCGACCTAGTGACAAACCGTAATTTTGTGGCAAATCAGGTTTGAGTTCACGCCATGGCCAAGAAACATAATAGCGTCCGCCTTGAAATTTTAAGGTATTGTTAAATGTTTCAATAGCATGATCGTCAGACAATTCATAGGGAGAGTCCTGAATACCAATGGTCTCTAGCTTCCAGAATTCATCTAGATGTGGTGTTGCGTTCAAACATTTATCGGGGGCAATAAACATGCAAGGATCTCCCTGTAGATAATGTGGCATGGTGAGGAGAAAACTTGAATTTGTACTGTCAGACTGTTGGGAATTAGTTCTACCTGAGAGAATCCACCCAAGACGGGAACCTAATAGATAGAGACCCACTGAGAGTTCGATTTTTTGAGGCAACAAGAGGTCCAAATAATAGTCATTGCCAATTAGTACATGTAACTCAGATGTTTCTAAAGTTTTGGGCAAATTATCTGCAAGTGATATTTCCTTCCAAAGATATTTCCAACTTTCACAATGTTCTAAACTGACAGGAGAACGGTGTAGTTTTCCAGTTATACGTTTTACAACATTAGCTTGAATACATAAGTAAGTTCCATCTCTAAGTTTTATTTCCAATGATGTTAGCTTTGTTTTGATTTTGTGTGCCTTGTCAGACCCGAAGCTAATTATATTTATTTCCTCCTCCTGTTTGCTTATTACTAGGTTTAATTTAGTTGCTAATTCTTCTGTAATATACGTGCGTTGACTTCCAGAATCAAGCAACATTCTTATTTCCAAGCCTACGTTGGTTTGTGGTCTTCGAACTTGAGAAGTTGCCGTTTGCATAAGTACACTTTCACCATAAGATAGCATGGATTGTTCATTTGTAGGAAATGCTGTTGCTGGCAATAAGTGGGTGGGTTCAGTTAGAGGTTTTGATGGTTCCCCAAAAGATGTAGAAGAAAATTTTTTAGGACAAAGGCTACGGTGATGCTTGTTTCTTTGTTTACAATGGAAGCATGGTTTGTCATTTTTGCATTGATCGAATCGATGTCCGGAGTTTAAACAATTGTAACAGTTACCTTTAATTGTTTGCTTTCTTTGTTCCAAAGTACCAAAAACTGTACACTCATCGGACCAGTGGGATTGTCCACAAAATCTACACCCAGTCCTTGGCTTAGTTGCCTCACGGTGACTAGTTACCAAGGCCTCTGTCGAAGAGCGTGGGTAATTCGAAAATCTGGAATAGGAAGAACTGGAGAAGGAATTAACCTTTGTATTCTCTTTGAATTTTTGATTGACTGGATATTGCACTTGAGTTTGTCGTTCTGCCGCTTCCCTAGCTTTAATGTAATTGTCAAAGAGAGTTCTTATTTTCTCAACTGTCCAACAATCAAGGTTACCCTTTTGCAACTCTAACTGTATTAACACGTCTTTAGGGATTTTGGAGATGATCATGGAGATAAATATAGCTTGATTAGTGTCTTCACCAAGAGCTTCAAGACTACGTATATGTTTTTCAAGTTCATCATGTAGTGTCCTTAACTTAATGAGGTTATTGTTCGCCATCGGAAGATCCATAAGTGATTTGTAATGGGCATTGATGATTAATTGACGATCCCCGTAACGGTCAAGTAATAGTTTAGTGGCTACATTATAGTTGTCGTGCGAAAGAGAAAGTCCATCAATTGTTTTTAAAGCATCTCCACGAAGTTTACTTTTTAAATAAGAGAATTTTTCAGCTGGTGATAATTTAGAGTTTTTGTGAACTGTTGATTCAAACATATCCCAAAAAGGTTTCCAGGTAAGAATATCCCCATCGAAGGGAGCCATTTCTAACTTGGGGAGTCTAACTGATGGGGAATCTCTTTCTGTCGAATGTCGAATTTGATGGACATTTGCTTGAGATTCTAAAATGGCTTGTGTTTGTTGTTGCATTTGAAACTGAATTTCCGCCATTTTGCTTAACGCGTCGTGAAGAAGTGGATTGCTCAGATTTTACCTTTTTGCTCAGTATTTCCTTTTCATATACGGTTAATTCAGAAATGCCGTCTAAGATTTGTTCACTGAAGGAAATATCCTGTGCTTCGGTTTCCTGTAGTTTAAGAAGCTCATCTTTAGAACCAGATTCCTCAATCAAGTTTACTAGTTTCTCACAAGCAGTATCATATTTACTTGAAAGTTCCTTTAACTTGTTATTTAGTATATTAACTTGATGCAATGTTTTATCAAAATTGTCTTCATTAATTTGTTGGCTTAATAATGCATGAATTTTACTGAGTTCACGAGTTAGAGAATTCCTATGCCTTGTTTTCAAACCCTTTTGATATGAGATTGACATTTTGAATTTTGGGAGAGCAAAGTTTAGATCTTACGAAAAAGGTCCCGGGTTTCGGCACCATCAATGTAGTAGCGATATCTACATAGGAGTAAAGGAACGCTGAAGACAAGGCTTAGGATTTTGATACTTATTAAATGAATGCAACATATAACATACATAAATTCATAAACACAAAATAAACATAATAAGCATTTAGGTCTATGGCGTTCATTCAAAGAAATAATGAATTGAATTGAGTCACTGATTTTACTTGATTGATAGATTGATTGATTGATATGGTATCGCAGGAATTTAACTGTGAGGCACAAATGAAGCACACAAACAGTAAAGTAGACGAAACTCCAATACTGGTATGAACGGAGAGATTGAGGAAGATATGCACTGATAGATTGAGTAAACACAATTGCTGGTATGCACTGATAGATTGGGTAAACACAATTGCTGGTATGCACTGATAGATTGAGTAAACACAATTGCTGGTATGCACTGATAGATTGAGTAAACACAATTGCTGGTATGCACTGATAGATTGAGTAAACACAATTGCTGGTATGCACTGATAGATTGAGTAAACACAATTGCTGGTATGCACTGATAGATTGAGTAAACACAATTACTGGTATAAACTGGTTCACTACTGGAATCTAAATAGCGGTGAGATACTGAGCTTGTAGGCTATTAACTTGCTGTTTGAAGAGATTGGAAGAATACTGGTTAGATACTGAGCTTGTATAAACTTGTTGTCTGAGGAGATTGGAAGAATACTGGTGAGTATAAACTTGCTGTCTAAGGAGATTGGAAGAATACTACTGAGTATAAACTTGCTGTCTGAGGAGATTGGAAGAATACTGGTGAGTATAAACTTGCTGTCTGAGGAGATTGGAAGATTACTGTTGACTGATCAGGACAAACACTGATTTGATACTGGATGGAGAACAGTTGACGTGATGTTGAATGCTTGAAAGTAATTGATTCGTGATATGGTTATGACAATATTAATGAATGAACTCACTGGGATATCGCCGACGAGGTAAGTGAAGATAATATCTGGCAGATTGTCGGCGAGAAGGCGTGCAGATCACTGGTGATTTTGAAATTTGAAGTCCGCTGATTATCCTCCAAAAGGTGAGTTGATTAAATGTTCATAATATCAATTGTCTGACGAAGAGGTGAAATTGGCGAGTGGAAAAGTCGATGTCCTCAGTTACTGGCTCCCTCAACAGAAGTGAAGAAATCATCCCTCTAGTTCGGTTGTCAGATCGAGGTTGACTCGTAATCATATCCGACATGTATATAGACACGGAAATCCACCATAAATTGTATGAGTTTGAACTGATTGGCAATTGGTGATGTCAAAAGTACTGATGAGGCTTGTAATTCGCGAGTCAGTCGCGACAAATGGTACTCGAATTTGTGGATTGAAATGAACTACATTGAATTAAGTAAAATTAATATCAAATTCTAAGAAAGGGAGGTTGTTAAATCTCAATCAGTTGTTATCAGAGTTGTTTATGCCATCAGGGCTTCTTCTGTCACCCATACAAACGTTCTTAACAAACTACTTCAACATTTAATCTTATTTAATCGTGTTAACTGGCTCACTTAATCAATTTAAATGTAAAATGTTTTGTCATGACTTTATGACCATACTTAAGAAATTTAACACCCCCCCCCCCCCGCTTAACAGTCCTTCCTCCGACAGTTTTGTCCTTTAGCATCTGATGGCTGGAAATTCATCTTACTGCAAGTGCACAACTTTTAAAATACCAATAAAACCTTTGCACAATTGCAATTGCACTCATTAACTGGTCATTCCTTTGATAAAATTGCAATTCTCTCTCTTAAAAATAAAACTGATCGAGTGTAACCGATGACATATTGTATTGACGTGTAACACAGTTTAATTGGTCTAATTTAACAATCGGATTCAATACTATTACGGGAAAATGTAGATCGCTCAAAAGAAGCAACAACTCGACGAATAACGTTTATTCACACGAGGAAAATGAGCCGAAAAGGCAGATTGAAATATGCTTTAACATTGATCTTGTAATCTAATGTGTCTGCCACCAACTAAATATTGATCAGAAAAAAACAAATGGCGTATTCCCAGCAAAGGGTATGCCATTGTTTAAGTCAGGTTAACATTTCTGTATCCTCGATTTAGCTGAAATTGTAATTCAAATTAATCTTGACACAGTAAGATATCTTATTTTTGTTAACTATATCTCAATGGAATACAGGTTGCCATTCTGTAGGCAATCATCGTTCACAACAAATAATATAGATAAATAGCAGTTCCTTGAGACATCGAATTCAATACGTCTCGATCGTCGACAAATTCTTAACAAAAGCGTCTGGAGCCAACATACATGTATACGTGTTGTGAAAAGAAATATATTAGGTTCCTGGCATAAAAAGTAATCTGACAATACACACACATGGAATCAGAAGCGATGTTGAATGTTTCGGTCAACAGAAAGAGTAGAAGCGAACGGTTTCGGCTACCAGAAAGAGTACACGTCCTGTAGAAGCGAACGGTTTCGGTTACCAGAAAGAGTACACGTCTTGTAGAAGCGAAAGTTTCGGTTATCAGAAAGAATACACGCCTTGATAAGCGAAAGGTTTCGGCTACCAGAAAGAGTGCACGTCTTGTAGAAGCGAAAGGTTTCGGTTGCCAGAAAGAGTACACGTCTTGTAGAGGCGAAAGGTTTCGGCTACCAGAAAGAGTACACGTCTTGTAGAAGTGAAAGGTTTCGGTTACCAGAAAGAGTACACGTCTTGTAGAAGCGAAAGGTTTCGGTTAATAGAAAGAGTACACGTCTTGTAGAAACGAAAGGTTTCGGTTACCAGAAAGAGTACACGTCTTGTAGAAACGAAAGGTTTCTTTTACCAGAAAGAGTACATGTCTTGTAGAAGTGAAAGGTTTCGGTTACCAGAAAGAGTACACGTCTTGTAGAAACGAAAAGTTTCGGTTACCAGAAAGAGTACACGTCTTGTAGAAACGAAAAGTTTCGGTTACCAGAAAGAGTATACGTCTTGTAGAAGCGAAAGTTTTCGGTTACCAGAAAGAATACACGTCTTGTAGAAGCGAAAGGTTTCGGCTACCAGAAAGTGTACACGTCTTGTAGAAGCGAAAGTTTTCGGTTACCAGAAAGAATACACGTCTTGTAGAAGCGAAAGGTTTCGGCTACCAGAAAGAGTACACGTCTTGTAGAAGCGAAAGTTTCGGTTATCAGAAAGAATACACGCCTTGATAAGCAAAAGGTTTCGGTTACCAGAAAGAGTACACGTCTTGTAGAAGCGAAAGGTTTCGGTTGCCAGAAAGAGTACACGTCTTGTAGAGGCGAAAGGTTTCGGCTACCAGAAAGAGTACACGTCTTGTAGAAGTGAAAGGTTTCGGTTACCAGAAAGAGTACACGTCTTGTAGAAGCGAAAGGTTTCGGTTAATAGAAAGAGTACACGTCTTGTAGAAAAGAAAGGTTTCGGTTACCAGAAAGAGTACACGTCTTGTAGAAACGAAAGGTTTCTTTTACCAGAAAGAGTACATGTCTTGTAGAAGTGAAAGGTTTCGGTTACCAGAAAGAGTACACGTCTTGTAGAAACGAAAAGTTTCGGTTACCAGAAAGAGTACACGTCTTGTAGAAACGAAAAGTTTCGGTTACCAGAAAGAGTATACGTCTTGTAGAAGCGAAAGTTTTCGGTTACCAGAAAGAATACACGTCTTGTAGAAGCGAAAGTTTTCGGCTACCAGAAAGTGTACACGTCTTGTAGAAGCGAAAGTTTTCGGTTACCAGAAAGAATACACGTCTTTTAGAAGCGAAAGTTTCGGTTATCAGAAAGAATACACGCCTTGAAAAAGCAAACGGTTTCGGTTACCAGAAAGAGTACACGTCTTGTAGAAGCAAAATGTTTCGGTTATCAGAAAGAATGCACGCCTTGAAAAAGCGAAAGGTTTCAGCTACCAGAAAGAGTGCACGTCTTGTAGAAGCGAAAGGTTTCGGTTGCCAGAAAGAGTACACGTCTTGTAGAAGTGAAAGGTTTCGGTTACCAGAAAGAGTACACGTCTTGTAGAAGCGAAAGGTTTCGGTTAGCAGAAAGAGTACACGTCTTGTAGAAGCGAAAGGTTTCGGTTAATAGAAAGAGTACACGTCTTGTAGAAGCGAAAGGTTTCGGTTACCAGAAAGAGTACACGTCTTGTAGAAACGAAAGGTTTCTTTTACCAGAAAGAGTACAAGTCTTGTAGAAACGAAAAGATTCGGTTACCAGAAAGAGTACACGTCTTGTAGAAGCAAAAGGTTTCGGCTACCAGAAAGAGTACACGTCTTGTAGAAGTGAAAGGCTTCGGTTACTAGAAAGAATACACGTCTTGTAGAAACGAAAGGTTTCGGTTACCAGAAAGAGTACACGTCTTGTATAAGCGAAAGGTTTCGGCTAATAGAAAGAGTACACGTCTTGTAGAAACGAAAGGTTTCGGTTACTAGAAAGAGTACACGTCTTGGAGAAGCGAAAGGTTTCGGTTACCAGAAAGAATACACGTCTTGTAGAAGCGAAAGGTTGCGGCTACCAGAAAGAGTACACGTCTTGTAGAAGCGAAAGGTTTCGGTTACCAGAAAGAGTACACGTCTTGTAGAAGCAAAAGGTTTCGGTTAATAGAAAGAGTACACGTCTTGTAGAAGCGAACGGTTTCGGCTACCAGAAATAGTACACGTCTTGTAGAAGCGAAAGGTTTCGGTTACCTGAAAGAGTACACGTCTTGTTTCGGTTAACAGAAAGTGTACACGTCTTGTAGAAACAAAATGTTTTGGGTAACAGAAAATGTACACGTCTTGTGGAAACGAAATGTTTCGGTTAACAGAAAGGGTGCACCTCTTGTAGAAGCGACAGGTTTCGGTTAGCAGAAAGTGTACACGTCTTGTACAAGCGAAAGGTTACGGTTACCAAAAAGAGCGCACGTCTTGAAGAAGAAAAAGGTTTCGATTACCAGAAAGAGCACATATCTTGTAAAAGCTATGTCAGTTCCGCTTCAATAACATAGCATCAAAAGTACATTAATTATGTATTTCTGATATCATCCAGTTTATGTGTTTAGTTATGAATAATTGATTAAGCCTTTTTCGGTATCTTGTACACACCAATAACAAAGGAAAACGAAGACGGAATTGTTGATGGCAGAAGTAGTTCTTCTTCAATCGAAGGTAACAAATGGAAGCTAGATTAATTCTCCGAGAATCGCATGTCTAATAAAATCAACTGGAGGGCGAAATTGGGATTTTACGCTCATTTATTTCAGAGGAGGTTTTGTTGACAGCATAAAACAGGCGTCGAGGGACAAACACAAGTCACTTCTATCAATCGATCCATGTTCTGGTCGACTTTAATCCAACTACAATGGCTATAGCTCTCAGAATCTCTCCAGCTTTGCACATCACCAGTTGATGAGTCGGTCTGCGAGTCGACGGACGGCAAGTGGGATGACAGCGATTTTGCACCAGATGGAATTTGTCTGTGTTTTCAAAAGAGACATACGATGGCCGTCTTGTTTTTCTGCTGTAAGTTTTTGCTTTGATATTGTGTCTATATCGAGGAGTCTTCGCTTAAGTTTTATTTTATGGTGTGCTTAAATTGATTCAGATGATCTAGTTGAGAAAACATGCTTCGAATACGTAGTGTATCCAAGTCACATAGCATCCTTTGTTTGCTTAGTAAGTATTTAGAGTTTACTCAAAAATACTTAAAACAGCTACGACAAAACAGTGAACATTTCGGAATTGTAGACACGTGGTCAAGAGGCGTCAACATATTGTTGGAGTTTGCATCGTTTAATGAATCTGATTGTCCTATGCAACAGTTCGAACACCGCTAACCGCGGAACTAATTTTGCTTACGTCCAAAACACTTATCATCTTATCGCGTGAAAAACCTAAATGACTTCTTGACAAAATCGTTTTAATTGTTCTTCTCCTCTTTCTAGCATTAATGATGCTGGCCAATGAGATAGTTGATTCTACCTACGTTTGTCCGGAGAATGTAGTGACCGCCGTGTTTGGTTGTTTAGCACCACTGAGAGGTCCCGACGCAAACCAACTGGTTACAGCGGGAGAAGACCTCGATGCCGTCAAAGCAAGATGTCGGTAAGAACATAGCATTTGCAACATTTTTGTATTATCTTTTATTATTAGATAGTTTACGTTAAAGCCGAATAATGAGCTGACAAAATTCGGAACTTTGTCATAAATCCTTATTGTATATAAAAGGTTGACGTACCTTGAAAAACTAATTGATAGTGAAATAAAAAAAATGTCGGTACAACCAGAAGTCCATGTGAACCGAAAATGTGCGCGAAGATGTGAACGGACAAATTTAAATAGCCGGGATGTATAACACATTTTGGAACATTTTGTAGCTTGTTAAATTACCTTAAGTAGAAGCCCAACATTGTTAAAGGTTGGTACATCTTGATAAAACACGACAGTTAACTAATTCCGTTTCATCGAAATTTTCCCAACATTAGGCAGCTCACACCGCTTTAAGCGACCCAGTGGTATAGCTTTTGTTACAGTTTAAATAGAACAAAACTTTACTTTTGTTTAACTTATAAAAAGCTTTTTAACGTATAACAAGCAATCGGTGTTTAATAATTAACACACTTTTCAAACACAGCTGAACGCGGCGTAAAACACCAAACAATCAATCAATCAATCAAACACAGCTGTGAATAAGTTGTTACGGACAAAACAAATTAGTCGTTAGTGTTTGCTATTCTGACTTTCTCCGTTTTATGCTTAGGTTTATCATGAAATACCTTTATAGAGTAGACCTTAATGGCCACCGTTTGACTTTTTGACTTCAGACAAGTAGATAAATCAGATTCCTATTGCATGATATTTCTACTATATTCGCAAAACAATTAACGCTTTGATTTTCTGATAACTTACAGGGACGGCAGTTTTCAGAGAGCCGTGAAATGTGTGGAAATTCTGCTTCATTTATGTCGTCATTCTCATCAGCTTCCTTTACTACAAGACCTGACGGATGTGATGAGGATGGAGCGATCATTTGGTTATCTTTGTGAAAATATTAACTGTAAGTAATTATCATCCTTAGGCAACAAAGTTTTGGCTCTAGAAAATTCATCCTAACTTATGAGAAAAATTGTACGATCCCATACCGATATTATTTGGCTTCCATTTATTTGAATATTTTTGGTGCGTGGTTGAAAGTTATGCTTAGATTTATGAATGGAAAGCTTTATATTCAATAATAAATTGCTTTTATTGTTCTTATAAACAGTGTATGCAGAACACAAAGCGTGTTTGGTAAAAGAAGATACCACAATACAGAATTGTATGTTAATGAACAGTAACAACTTCTATCATGATCCTTCGGTCTCAATGAACAGGGCAAACGAAGTGGAACAAATATGCACGTAAGTTCAAAGACTAAATAAACATATTGATAATACTGACATTTCAAATCATATACAGTATATAATCTTTTAGCAAACAAGAGAACTAAAACTTTATCCCACCTCCCACTGAATACATTCTGTTCATTGGTTCAAACCTGTCACGTGAAGACCCTGTATATTCCATATTACGTCGCCATGCTGATCCATACATAGCGACTACCATACATGGCTTGTGATGTCATGTCTAGACACTTGTCAGTCAAGTCTGGTCGTGCCATACATATGAGAAAATAGCTTTCGGAGTTCATTTTCTGCCTTGTATGAAAGTCAAGTTTGAGAAAGAGGGGTAGAATATCGTACTAGTTAGGTCCTCGGTGGGATAAATTCGTTACAGGGTTTGTTCGAGGGAGGATACGGAAATATATGGGGTCAGTAAACAGTAGGCCTATATTGAGCTCGACAAACGCCTCGCCCAATATACTGTTTACTGACCCCATATATTTCCGCACCCCCACCCCCCCCCCCCCCCCTCAAACAAACCCTGTAACTTATAATACAATACAGAATGACTTAACATTACCCTAACAGAAGAAAAAATAAACATGCAGGCTGCGATTAACACGGTCAACAGTTTTGCAGTCATACTGGTGTTTTAATTGTGAAAGGTTTGACGAGCTAACCATTGGTAAAGTTTTACAGCATTTTATCTTCAATTTGCTTATTTATTTTTATTGTAGGTTTTTAAGAGAGACTACAAGATGCATTGAACAACCTGTGCGATATTATTGCGATGGCCACCTGGCGGACGTTTTGGTCAAATTCATGGATGGAGTTACCCCGCCTAAGTGCAACCCTTACAGCGCGTCCAACAAAGTTACATTTTCTCTAACATTGATAACGATATCTGGATTTTACCTGGTGATGTACAGATAACAGCTGCTAACCCTTACCTGATGAAATGTGACATTTGATATCTATTGTCTGATTACAGATTCTCAGAATTTGCTCAAAGGTATTGTTTATGGTTGGGCTTAGAGAATCATTGTCTAGAGGGAATTCGGTTCCATAAAACCAGACCGTCCTTGACCTTGATGTGAAAATCTGACCTAATGGAATCTTTTCAACGTGAATACACATGTGGATTTTATTTGGTGGTTTTATGCACTTGGACATGCGAACTGACCGTATGATAAACTATGACACTGGATGTCACAGTGCAATTCCTTTCCACTCTTTTCATAAAGTCGTACATATCGTTACTGCGTAAATGTGACCTAAATGGGATTTATTTATTTTTATAACGATATGGTGATTTTACTTTATGAGTTATACAAAGAACTTGCTGTTTAACCGTCTTGGATATTTTGACATTTTAGTTGGATTGAAGATCTCTAGAACCAAGAGAATTTAAAAACACAAATGAGATCTTCTTTAAGTGTTGATTGTACTATTTATGGGCTATTCTTCTCGGTGACGTGTATATATACATAAACATACTGCGCCTCCTACTTGTTCTTAACGTACGTCCAAGATGTTGCTTTTAGTTTTATCGTTTAGGCCTATTTTTGATGGCACCCGAATCATCTCTTTGGAAGACTTTTGATGTCAATATATATGCTATAAACTGCCCACTATGTTTGCTCAATCTGGCATCTAATTGTCGTGTGTTTTTTGGTTGATTGTTTAGTGTTTTACGCCGCGCTCAAGATTATTTCACTTAAATAGCGGCGTTGCCAGTTTTATTGTAAGAGGAAACCGGGATCTATGCCTGGAGGAAACGCACAACCTTCCGGTGGTAACTGGCAACCATCCCACATAGGTCGTTTGAGTGAAAACCCAGTCAAACAAATTTCAATTTTTTTTCGACTGTGTGGAATTCGAACCAGCGGCCCATTGGTGGAAGGCTGTTCGGATTGAGCGTCCAACACACTACTTACTGAGCCACGGAGACCCACGTGTGTGTTAGAAACCTTGCTTCTAAAACCTACATTTTGTAAATGTTGGAATCATAATCCGGCACCTGCCTAGGGTTAGTCCGATTTATCCCCCCTTTAAACCTTGCATCGTCACCGTCTAAGAAAACGCCGGGCGTAAAACGGCGTATATCAAAAAATCTTCTAAAAATATTTGTATTTGTATATGTTCTATTCTATTATACAACTGACTTGACGAGAATGCATGATACAATGTGGCCATACATGAAACCCGGCTGTTTGCCATAGACAAAACAGTGCAATGGGAATTTGGTATTTGTAGATATCCTTGAAATGTGACTTTGAATTTCTAATTAAACATTTACTCTAAAAAAAAAAACGAACAATTAAAGGTCATCGAAGAACTTAGGTTGTGGACAGTTGAACTATGTGGTTAAGATCAGATACATACTGACAAGATTAATGCTATAATACATCCGTATATAGGCGTCTCTCTTGTGATTTACTATGTAAGCATTGTCTATAGTCCATTTTGAGTGCACTACTTTAAGGAAAAAGATACTTGAAATTTTGTTTACTAGCTCAATTATCAGTTATTTGTTTGTACTATGCGTATTGTTGCTGTCCTGGATATCAATTGGAGTTCCAAATATAGGTAAATTTGTGTTGAAACATTATTGGCTAATTTCGTCAAGAGGTTGATACCTATCTCGAGAATGTAAGCTTATATGGATTTTATAACCCACTAAAATTCTAAAATGTTATTTGAATTGTATCCGTTAATTCGATTGTACGTGTTACTGCATTTTTAAAATATTTATTTGTTATTTTAAACATCCATTTTTAATTCAGCTTACATATTTTTTCATATTGTTTTCTTCAAAGGCTTTAACTTCGGAAATAAAGCAGCAGTTCGAATCTTTGCAGCTACGGTAAATACTTTTTGGATCATCGCTATGTAACAGTATTAAAGGGGCATGAGCTGCCGAATTTCACACTTTTTTCATAATTTCTGATCGTCACGACAGTAAAAGGCTTTGAGGGCCATCGAAAAACTAAATGATTGGCTTTGGAATGAGGAAAATCCATACAGTATGTAGCCTGTACGAACCGAAAACGTGTTCGAAAAGTAAACAAAATTTAAATAACCGGGACGACCATTCATTCATTCTAAGCCAAAGTTAGTTCAAAACAATACTTTATCGTACGTTTTCGAGACCAGAAGCACCAAAGAGCTTATGAATTGTACGTCTTGAGAAAAATAGCCAATAATTTCAAGATTCTGTTTAAACCTCAAAATATCAACATTTTGACAGCTACTTTAAGTATTATCGGTCTACCATAAAATAGTTTATTTTAATATACTTTGAAAAGACAAAACTTTTTAGGCCTTGTTATCAAGTTATGCTTTATATTTTTTGCAGCTAATGTAACTCTAACCAATAAATTCGGTTGTGCTCTTTTGCCAGGGTCTCTCACTCTGTGGCATTTTTTCTATATGTAAAAACGAATTTTGAATGCAGTGGTCACACCATAGTAGAATCTATTCCCGTGAAACAGGTCCTATGAGATTATCGTTCTCAGTTTGCCAGCGTTTAATTCCCTGAGGAATAATCCGTGTATCGGATAACTAGCAGACTTCATTCTCTGTCATCCACTCCATCCATAGTGAAATCCCAAACTCATTACCCAGAAGCACCTGCTCTACAATTGAATATTGTTTCAAAGTCCACCTAGACGTATGCGTTCAGCTTTTATTCTACCGTAGGTGGGATAATTAATCTGCCTCAGATTGTAAAGACGAGATTTAAAGCTTCTTTGATGTAAAGAAATGTCTAGCCTTTATATTCAAGTGGATCTGTATTGAAAATATACTGTGCTTTAATCAGAATAAGTTTTACTGAGAACATTTTCTATCAACGAGATTTAGCGAGTAGCTATTTTCTAAAAAAAAAAACGCTTTTCGTGACGTATAGTAGGTATGTAGAATTATATTGAAATGATTGGAGCATTCCTGTGTAGTAGACTAACTTTTAAAGTGGCATGAGCTGCCAAAATGTTAATATTTTGACGTTAAAACAGAATGTTGAAATTATTGGTTATTTTTCTCAAGACGTATAATTCAGAAGCTTTTTAGTGCTTCTAGTCTCGAAAATGTACGATACAGTATTGTTGTGAACTAACTTTGGCTTAGAATGAATGAATGGTCGTCCCGGTTATTTAAATTTTGTTTACTTTTCGAACACTATTTCGGTTCGTATATGCCACATACTGTATGGGTTTTCCTCATTCCAACGCCAATCATTAAGTTTTCCGATGGCCTTCAAAGCCTCTTAATGTCGTGACGATCAGAAATTATGAAAAAAAGTGTGAATTTTGGCAGCTCATGCCACTTTAAACAAAGTGACCTAAATATTCAATTGATAAATATAGGGGAAAATAAATATTTTCTCAAGTGCTTCACTCGACTGTGAGAATATGTAGTCCCTCAATCCAAGGGAACATTGGTAAATCCACAACAGCGTTTAAACGTCTCATATCCGATTATCATATGCATTGTCAAGAAGCAAATGATACTCCCTTTTCCGGTTCATCAATAAATAATCTAATGATTTCTCTAGCTTCAAATAATTGATTAAGCGGATTTTACGTTTCTTTATTGGTGCCAGAAAGCTGCTATGAAAGGTTAAGAACATGGATGGAGATATTTTTCACTCGAAAGCAAACGGTTTTTCTGTGATAATACGTCTACTGACATATACTGAATCGCAAAATTGTACAGGCGAAAGTGACAACATAAAACAGAGAGGGTAGAATAAAACCCACGCCAGCTAACACAGCAAGCAACTCAAAGACCAATGCGTAATCATTTTTGGATTCCATCGCCCGCTTCAGGTTTGCTTAATGTTTGAGTATGATGTCAGGACATTTTCTGAGTAAGGCAGATATACTGAATGGAGATCTTTTCTACCCATAAATACATTGATCTATTAAAAAAATACCAGCTGACACAGAAGGTAGTTCAGAAGGTATTGGTCGCCTGTAAAATGATGTTCCATTCCACATTTAGGCAAGGGTCTCCGGATAATGGGCTGGGGATTTCATTATAAACTGAGGAGATGGAACATAATGAAGTCTACAAGCAATTCTTTATTAGTTTTATCCCCAAAGGACATTTTTCCCCCAACAATGGTAAACTAGAGCTCAACCTGAGTGATAGTCCTATGAACACAGTTGTTGCTAGGAGTTTCCCCTGCTCACTAACGTGGCAACACGGCAGTATAAGTGGTGCTAGGGGGTCCTCACTAACTTGGCAACACAGCAATGTAAGTAAAATAATGTTGAGTGAAGTGTAAAGCATCAATCAGTCAGTCAGTAAATCATAACCTTGTTGTGGCCTAGAGCCATATCCTAGATGAATGGATTGACTGATTGGTGTTTTCACTTATATGGCGGCGTTGCCAGGTTATGTTTACATGGAAACGATTAAAATTTTTTTTAAGAAGTTGAAAACCTCCAAAGGTACATCTGCATAAGATGATTGTTCCACACACCAAGTTTCATAGCGTTATATCTAATAGTTTTGGAGTTCTGCTCCGGAAACGGAATTTTCTAAGTTAAGTTTCCATGGAAACGGTTAAAAATAAAATAAAAAGCCTGAAAAGGCAGATCTATACTTGATGATTGTTCCACACACCACGTTTTTTGGAGTTTTTATTTGATCTGTTTCGTGAGGCGTCTTTATTTCTCATTTTTGGATTCCATTTTCTCTGACAAAAGCTGCCGACTATTGGTAAAGAACTATCTCCGTTCTATTGTCAAAGTTTGTACCGGGCTGTCAAAGAAAGCTGACCAAGGGTAATCAATAGCAGATTTTGCTAACACTCGGAGCACAAACTTGACTTGATCCGAATTAATCCCACTTTTTATGTCAACGGTTGTGCCCAGTTCTAGAGTTCTACACAAGCTGGTGTTTAAACTCGTGGTTCAATTTGTTCAGATAAAATTTAATTAATATCTATTAAGCTATAAACGACCAAGGTAAGTTGAGAAACATTTTTGTTAATTATATTCCGTTTCTTGAAATATAAAGCGATCTAATAATATTTGTTTCTACATTTCCATTCCTCATATAAGAGCATGAAAGAACAATACCACAAGCATATCTTTAGAACTCTTGTAAAATGAAATCTAATGATTTTTTGACACGGTTCTTCGGGTAATGAGTTCTGGGTTTCGTTATGGATGAAGTTGATGGCCGTGAATAGAGTATGTTGACTATCGGGTATTAGCGTTATTCCCAAAGGATTTCAGATCTCGCTGTCTGACAATGATTACTTGCATGAACAATCGGGCTATATGGTGCCTAGAATCTCACAATTACTCTTAGAGCACCTTAGAGCCCGAATCGAGTTTTGTTTTTAGAAAATTGGTAAGAGAAAAAAAGACCTTTCTTGGAAGACTGGTATACAATCTCTCCGTTAAAGTGGCACGAGCTGCCAAAATTCACACTTTTTTCATAATTTTTTATCGTCACGACAGTAAGAGGCTTTGAAGGACATCGAAAAACTAAATGATTGGCGTTGGAATGAGGAAAATCCATACAGTATGTGGCCTGTACGAACCGAAAACGTGTTCGAAAAGTAAACAACATTTAAATAACCGGGACGACAATTCATTCATTCTAAGCCAAAGTTAGTTCAAAACAATACTTTATCGTAAGTTTTCGAGACTAGAAGCACTAAAAAGCTTCTGAATTATACGTCGTCAGAAAAATAGCCAATAATTTTAACATTCTGTTTAAATAGCCAATAATTTTAACATTTTGGCAGCTCATGCCACTTTAAGTGTCAGAATATCTGTGTGTTAGCAATCCCATACAAGTATCCTGCTCCAGCTACGAATGGTTTAGACAAACATTGTTAATAAATAATTGCTAATAAAAACATCTTAGTAGTTGTGGAAATATAGTTCGGTCATCTAACGGACTGTTTACGATCTCTAATATAAAACGGCGAAATACAGAAGACTTCCGAAGACCGTCTTGCGAACGTCCAGTGATAAATCATCCATGTAAATTTACGATTCTTGGTGCAAACTTTCAAACACAAAGTATTGTTAAAGAAAACTAAATAAAAAAATCCTGACTCAGTCGTGATCTCTCGGCTGGATATAAGACTGAGTTCACTAGAAAAGTTCACTAGTAGTGCATGTAAGCTCGTGTAACTTTCTTTACAAATATCAGACCTAGCTGACACAAAATACACATAAAAAAGGGCTTGGTTGTTTATGGCAGAATATTTAATTCCAACTTTAAATCAGAGGCCTACGGGTAATGAGTTTTGGCTTTCACCATCAAGTGAAGAGATGGAACATAATGAGGTCTTCTAGCAATTCCTTATCAGTTTTGTCCCCAAAGGATTTAAGCGCTGGCTATGGTAAAATGCAGTCCAACCTGGATAATATTCCTTCTAAAGACTTCGGTGGGGCCTCCGTGGCTCAGTAGGTAGAGCGTTGGACGCTCAATCCGAACAGCCTTCCACCAATGGGTGGCGGGCTCGAATCCCACTCAGTCCAAAAAAATTGGAAAATTTTCTGACAGGGTTTTCACTCGAACGACCTATGTGGGATGGTTGACAGTTACCAACGGAAGGTCGTGGGTTTCCTCCGGTCATAGAGCCCGGTTTCCTCCCACACTAAAACTGGCAACGCCGCCATATAAGTGAAATAATCTTGAGCGCGGCGTAAAACACCAAACAATCAATCAATCTAAAGACTTTCTCAGCCATATAGACGCTGTTTGTCTGTTTTCTATAATTAGATCCATATTTGTGTACTGGTTAAAATATATTCTTAAAAATAATATCTTTTCCATTAATTCGAGCAATGTTGCCAGCCGTATGAAGTGTCTATTGTATGTATCATGTGGCTAGGCATGGACCGATTAAATACCTATTCTATTCTAATACATTAGCTATTTGCCATTAAAGTGTACAGTCTAACAAATCCAGTTTGATATAAGGTTCAAGTTTAGAATTGGTACCATTCACTAGAATAGTTTGACAGAGGTTCATTGACTTTGTATTTAAATCCAAGAGGTTAAAATTATTGGGACATCTCTCTGTATGCGTTCCCGCTACCACCACCACGTCGTTCATTCATTGGCCAAATATCGTTTACTAAAACCGATTCCTAATTTCCCCATCAAATGAAATTTAACCTCTCGAAAGCGAATTTATATTACGTCACTCGATATACTACCCATGTTGCTGGAAAACAACCCTTTTGGCAATTTACATTGGAAAACATAAAGGTTTTTTGTCAAATTATTTATATATATATATTAATGATATCAATTCAAAATTTGAAACACATGTCAATCTGGGCCTGCTACACCAGATAAAATAATAAAAAAAATATTTCGCTGAAATTTTCTTTTTTTCCAATTAGAAAAAAGTTAGGAACTTTCGTTTTGTGCCCAAATTCAAGAGTTTTGGCATCAGTTAGTGTTTTTAATTTGAAAATAAAAAAATGAAAATGAATCGATGGAGCGATGAGATAGAATGGCGCTTGTCAATTTTCCGATATTGACTTTATCCCCGAAAGATTTAAGCGATCGTCATCTGACAATGGTAAAATAGGATTGCTGCTGGAATCTAGTCTGCCTAATTCCCTTAGCAATACGCTTTTATGATGATCCTGAGCTCTGTTTAAAGTTGTAGAAACTCAGCCTTCAGAAAAAGTTGAAATTAAGAAGCCTGATTAATGTCGAGATATCATGAACAAGCAAATTTGCGCATGCAAATATCCTCAAAATTATTTGGAAGTAGGTGAACCTTGCAAAGATTGGACATGTGTATAACGTAGTATCTACAAACCACATATACGAATTTGTTAAAAGCCAGAAAAGTTTCAAAACAGAGAGACGTCTTTCTCAAAAGGTAAACGTATATGAACCGTTTTGAGATGTTGTCTTTTCTGGCATCTCTAGCTCTCAGTAATCAATTAACTTACCAGGTACTTTGTTTTTACTGGTAGGAGGAAATAAGCCATTCGTTGATTTCAATGACACCAAACAGGAAAGCATTTTATCACTGGGCGGTTACAAGGGGGATATAAAGGGATTTACAATGATTGGATGGTTAATAGAATCAATAAGAGAGGGAATGGTAAATTAGCACCCGTCCCCCCGGATACCTGCCTTCGATAACATAAAACAGGCACTGGGGGAGAAAGACTTCCCTTTTATCCATCTATCTATGCTCTGGTCCACTGGAACCTTACTACAATTGTTACAGCTTCCAAAGTCCCAACCCAGTTGAGGCCCGTTCTCACGATGCGATTTGTAGTACCCACTTGTAGCATTCGACTGAATCGCAATGTGAGAACATGTCGCATGAAATAGAGAAAGTCCTATTTACAAATCGCATGCACTGAGCAATCAAATCGCTTCAAAATGCAAAACACGCGTTACTAGCCGTTGCACCAATCTTTATCTTCGGCGCCATATTAAATCGATTCGAAAACGATACGAGATTGCATAATCTAGATCTAAAATACGAATCTGTTTAGCTCTCGACGAATATTTTAAATTTACTTTACCAGCGACATATAAATTAACTCTCTCAAATTATCTCTCTATAGCAACGAATTTACACGAGAAAACACGATGTCCGGGACTAGTCGTATGCTACAAATCGCATGAGTCAAGTCCGTACTACAAGTCGCGCCGTGAAACCGGACCTTTAGGCTTGATAAGACGGACGGTGGTTTAGGATTCCGCGCTACGAGGTGTAACAATTAATAATCCGCCAACGCTTGTCTCTGGAATGCAATTGCTTGAAATCTACACTCCTGAAGCCCATCGTATGCACCCCTAGTAATGTGTAGGGTTCTTCCTCAGTTTAATAATCTATTTTGTGTTACAAACTGATCGACTGTCGAAACTTAACTGGCAACATCTAGCTACCTCAAGGTGACAAATGATAACTGATCCGAGAACAATCTGAAAACGCCTGTCTTAAACGATATGGGATTTCGTTTTTTACAGAGTGATTTTCACCGCTAAAAGGATAGAGCTCTGCTACATGTTGAAAATACATTTTCTAATTATTGCATTTTATTTACAAGAAGTCCAAATGTGAAGGTTTTCGCCAATACAACAGTAAAGTTAATTCCCCAGACCGCTTTAATAGTAATAGTGAAAATTTGATTTTAAATTTAATTGTATTTGGCTTCATTGAAGGATTGATGTTTCAATAATATTGCGGTGTTAACAGGTTTATTTTTTTGTCCAAGGGAAACCCCAACCTTGATTCGATGAGAACGTGGCCTTTCTTCCACATGCAGCGATCGAATGAAAATCCATTCAGATTTTTTTAATTTGGTCTGAGTGGGAGCCATCGATGGAGGGCCAATGTCGGACCGAGGAACTATCATTCGACCGACTGGGCCATCTTTCTTACTTGGAAGACAATGACAAACTTGATGTGTAATTTTAGTCAATACTTCAATTACAGCAAGCATTGACCTACCGTGGAATTAACTAATTAACAAGAAAGATTAATTGCCGACATTAATCTGCTTCTTTCAGGGGATGACCTGTGGCTCAGCGTCATACGTTCTCATCAACACAAGCTTTTGGCTCTATTGGTCAAACGTTTGAATCACAGGAACAGAACTTGTATATAGAAGAAATGTATATCTGAAAAATACAAGTCGAAACGAAACAGCCTTCGCGTTGGCTCCTGATAGTAAAAATGGGAAAGGAGAAACAACGCATATTATCTGTGACGTCATACATGACCTTGGATATGCGCATGCTCATTTCAAAGAGTGGTGACTTCATACACAAAATGGGTCGTGTATCATGTGATGCAAATTCGTTCCCGTCGTAAAGTTGCAAATAAAACAATGAATTTTGCATCTTTTACGGCCGAAATCTTATGTCTTTTCTGTCTCGCTTATACAGTACATGTTCGAAAAGAAATTTAACGCAACGTAATATATATTACCTTTAGTTGTTCATAAACCTTTTTATTAAAAAACAAAACATTTCTTGATCCGACTATCTCCCGTTTTATATACACGGGGGTGAATGCACAGAGTAGCATAAACCATGATATCAATCAATCAAGCAATCAATCGATCAATCGACCCATCAACTATCCATCCATCAATCAACCAACCAATCAGCCTAGAAACATCAATCTATCTGGTTAAAAAAATTCAATTAAAAGATGTACATAATACATATAATGTAAATATTTTGACAAAGGAAGAAACGTACAATGATGATCTACATGAAGATCTATATATGCCTTTGCCTTCTCGTTATAAACCTCTTTGTAAATAAAGAACATTTACAGATTCTGTTCGTCATATAGTCAAGGAACTGTCACCATCCAGCACCATTCCAATCAAATTTAACAAATTATTTTCAGTTTCTTCGTTGGCTGGCGTCTCAAAATCTATGTATTCTAGAATGTTATTTTTGCTGCTGGAAAAGGCTGCAAGGCTGGCGTCTCAAAATCCATGTATTCTAGAATGTTATTTTTGCTGCTGGAAATGACTGCTACGATAGCATTTTGCACATGTTTTAGTATGAGGCTGCTTTATGTTTTTACGATACCTTATAGTCCATGGAAACGTGTTACTCTGACAATTGACCAGGTAAGACTTATATAACTCGGCTTTATCTGTGTTACACAGCTGGGGCTTTATACAGGTAGGGATTATATCAGAGAATCAATAGAATATAGTAGCTAGGCCTATGCACTATCATCTTCATCGGTAAAATAAATTCCCAAACTCATTACCCTAAAGCATCTCATCAAAACCAGGATTTCAGTTCTTACCTTAAGGTTAAATTGATATCTACCGCACCTTAAGCTTCGGTTAATTCATATTTCCATCTCGATCATTAGATTGTTTTTCTAAACAACAAAAACGTAGCCCTTAGCTCATTTCGAAATGAACTGACATCAAAGTTGTTGAGCATTGTAAACTTCCCATTGCTTATAAATGTTGGGGATCAGTCGAAAGAGAGCAATATTATTTCAGTCCAACAGAGGCCCTCCATGCGTAGGCTGTGGGTTAGAATCCCACACAATCTATGGGCACAAAATTATGAGCAGGCTCTTCACTTGATTTCTTCCACCAATGGGTCGCGGGTTCGATTCCCACTCAGTCCAAAAAAATTGGAAAATTGTCTGACTGGGTTTTCACTCGAACGACCTATGTGGGATGGTTGCCAGTTACCAACGGAAGGTCGTGGGTTTCCTCCGGGCATAGAGCCCGGTTTCCTCCCACACTAAAACTGGCAACGCCGCCATATAAGTGAAATCGTCTTGAGCGCGGCGTAAAACACCAAACAATCAATCAATCACTTGATTTCCTTATGTGAATAGGTTTGCTAGTACTCGACAAAGGTCTGTGTTTTCGCCGGTAAAAAGGTAACCTTGAGTGCGGGGTAATATACCAATCAACCAAACAATCAGACGTTCAAAAAGTAAGTTTGACTTTAAATCGTATGACGAATTGTATCGTGTTCGGATGTTATAGGAGGGGGGGGGGGTGGATATGAGCGCCTGCATGGTAAAGATTGATTGATTGTTTGTTGTTTTACACCGCGCTCAAGATTATTTCACTTATATGGCGGCGTTGCCAGTTTTATTGTGAGAGGAAACCGGGCTCCATGACTGGGGGAAACCCACGACCTTCCGTTAGTTACTGGCAACCATCCCACATAGGTCGTTCGAGTGAAAACCCAGTCAGAAAATTTTCCAATTTTCTTTTGGACTGAGTGGGATTCGAACCCGCGACCCATTGGTGGAAGGCTGTTCCCACGCTCTACCTACCGAGCCACGGAGGCCCCCTGTCTGATAAAGAGGAAGGCTGTGTGTTTATAAGTCTAAAGTCAGCTTCTTGTATGAAACAAAATATTAAAATCGACTGTTTAGCTAATTTACGAACCAGAAATGGGGACATGTAAAGATGCACCGATGTCCGTTAACAACGCGTTCCGCAGATAAATTACCGTAATATAATAGCCTTTTCGATCGATTTTATTTGGTGTCCAGACATCAGGAAGACCTCGATGCTTCAATAAAGAAAAAATACAGACTGACTGAGAAAAATATTTGACTTATTTTAAGATACAAGTGAAACTAAAACACGAGACTGCAAAATTGTCATAATAGAGATACAGATTAAACATTTTATGTGATCTTATCTTAGAGTCATTTTGTGAGAACGTAAACAATTTACAATCCACAATGAACGACCATTTAATTAAACGAAAGGCAAGTATAGTTTATTATTTTATTAAGCCTCAAAGGGTGCATAGGTATATTCTTAATTTTATTCAGTTTAAAGTATTTTTGGGAAAATACATGTAATTAATTCTTCTTCTATACTCGGTTTGTTAGGTAATTTTGCATCATTGAATTAGAATTCGATCAGCCACTTAATTGAACTGAAATTCTCAGTCATATTATCAAGTGTTGGCTATATCATTAAGTAGGTGGCAAATGTCAAGTGCCAATCAACAGAGTTGTGGCGTGACTTGATTTAATCTTTCAGTAATGAATATAAACATTGCGATTTACAGAAGCTCGTCGAAGTCCGTGATTGGGTTCAGCGTGGATGCCACAAGCGTATTGATGTTTCAGATGTATCGGTAAAATTCCAAGACTACGGAATTCTCTGGCTACAGTTGATACAGGCACTTACAGGAAATATTGTAAAGTAAAAACAATTAAGTTGTCGTTTACTCCCAAAGGAACATTTTTGTTCAGATCTAGATAATAAACTTTTGCTTGAACGTATTTTTTTTATAAAACATGTACTAAATGAGAGCTTAATGTGGCAAGTGCCGGAGTGTTATACTTTCTGGTTCACTTTCATATTTTGTGAGAGAGACAGATATGAAAGAAACATGTATTTGAACGTATTAATCGAATGCTACTTTAAAGAGGCATGAGCTGCCAAAATTCACACTTTTTTCATAATTTCTGATCGTCACGACAGTAAGAGACTTTGAAGTCCATCGAAAAACTAAATGATTGGCGTTGGAATGAGGGAAATCCATACAGTATGTGGCCTATACGAACCGGAATAGTGTTCGAAAAGTAAACAAATTTAAATAACCGGGACGACCATTCATTCATTCTAAGCCAAAGTTAGTTGAAAACAATACTTTATCGTACATTCTCGAGACTAGAAACACTAAAAAGCTTCCGAATTTTACTTCTTGAGAAAAATAGCCGATAATTTCAACATTCTGTTTTTACGTCAAAATATCAACATTTTGGCAGCTCATGCCACTTTAATGTAAATAAGCACATTCGCTCACGGTAACTTCGAACATCGGATTTGACAGCACGTATATAAGTGACTCCCAGAGCCATTTGTTTCGTCAGTGGAAGCAAAATCGTCCACGGCTTTCCTTTCTAGCCTATCAGAATGTACCTGTTAAAACCTTGCAGTCCAAAACACAGTGACTGACATGGAGGTTTGAGGAGTAGAGACCGCTCTGAAGTGTAGTTGAGTTGTGTTGTTTTGTGATAATGCGCCGATTATGGTGAACACAACACACCGTAAACGCTGACCTGTCCGAAATTCGTTTGGACCCCGATCCGAATTCGGTGTACTGTGTGAACGTACCTTAAACATGGCAACATAGTCATGTTCGTGAAATAATCTTGATTACGATTTAAAGCATCAATCGATCAGTCTATTCTTGCTGGGTAGGGCTTCTGTGACCAGCAACATCTAAAGGATGTAAACACCAACAAGGTTCGACTCTCGTTTACAATTGTCGAACAAGCAATGTTTAGATCCATTGGGGAGCAGACTTCATTATGTTCCATCTCCTCCCTTGATAATTAAATCCCAAACTCATTACCAGGAGGCCTCTTGTCGAAAGGTAGAATTAAATATTCCTCTACAGGCGACCGAGTAATTTTGAGTTGGTGCTGCTTTTAATTGACCTTAAACCAGTTTCGGATTATGTTCTCAACAACTTCTGAAAATAAAATTAAAGAGTTTGTCATTCGGTTTATTATTGAAAACGTATTATCATTACTCGAGACAATAAAATTCTAAAGAGTTTGTCATTCGGTTTATTATTCAAAACGTATTATCATTACTCGAGACATTATTTATATTTTGAACACTAAAACGCACGGGCACTGGGTATGTACGTTCTGACAGAATTGATAACTAACTTCATTATGTCTATGATGGAATTGAAAACTAGCCACCTCGGGGCCTCTTGTCACAAGGCGGACTTTTACTCAAACGACATTCTGGCATTATTTATGCACACAAAAGTAACATCAATCAGTTTATTATTTATTTATAGATATCGCTTGAGTTAATTATTGACGAGTCAGAAGCGGCAATATTTGTCGCCTCTGTACACTGCCGTTTTCCCTATATTTGGCAACGTATATCACTTTTAACATACCTTGAGGACATGTTTGTGCAATAAGCGAACCACCGGTGTTAATTACACTTTTATGGTTTTATATTTAAAAGAAATTACCTTATTGATAGAATTGATTGATTGATTATTTGGTGTTTTACGCCGCGTTCAAGATTAGTTCACATATATTGCGGCGTTGCCAGTTTTATTGTGGGAGAAAACCGAGCCCTATGCTCGAAAGAACCCACGACCTTCCGCTGGTAACTGGCAACCTTCCCACATAGGTCGTTCGAGATAGAATTGGATAATTGTATAAGACAATCATGTAAAAGCAGAATACAAATTCTTAATAAATAACATATATTGCTTATTGACTAAACTTAGTAACTTGTGTTCACAAAAATAAGTGAATTGTGAGAAACAAAAAACACATAATACTTTTTGGACGTACCAACACTGAAAAAAATTGTATAAAACAAAAGAAATACAACCCTGAAAACTGAAGCCATAGTTGAATGATATTCTATATTTCGGCTGATCTACGTAGCCATCATCAGGAATAACCTTAATCTGCCGGAATACAGAATATCATTAAACTACGGCTTCCGTTTTTGGAGTTGCATTTCTTTTGTTTTAATACTTTTTGTACGGCAATCCCTTTAATTATAGACATATCGATTACCCTTTTGACCCGGGCAGAATGGCAGAAAGGCCTCTCCCCAAGTCAAGCTCGTCTGCATTCTGACACTAAAATGTGTTTTGATTGCACTTGGCCAGCTTTCGTTGACAGAGGAGAAACTTTGAACGGCCGAAGTTTAATTATCGGAAAGTAAACACCCAAACTGTGAATTGAAATTGAAAAGAAAATGTCAAACGCAATACAATTTTCTTAGGCGAAAAAACTATTGAACACAAGATCGATGAGATTAGCTGTCATCTAGATACGATATGATCAGGGTCAGTTTTATTGTATGTTTTGGGGTGGAGAAATTCATTTATGGTGCGTAAGTTATTCATTTTAGTGATGTATTAATTTCCGTTTTATTTTATGTGTAACCTTTAAATGATATATCAAGATGGTCACCAGTCTATGTCCAGTTTCATCCTGTTTACTGTTAACTATCTTTACATAAATCTATGTGAAATATTTTTGGGGAATTTTTTTAGGAAAGCATGTTTTTGCCAATGCACAGCCCGATCCATCTCGGTTTTCTTTATATCCATGCACTCACATTGGAGGCGCCAATACGCTAAAACAACCAACAAACCACCCATGTACACACCGGAACAAACATTGGAATATGACCTGTTTTAGCAGGAAAACGCTATATAGCGAGTTTTCACTAGTTGAAAATGAATTACTTCTGAAAATTTCAGAAACGTCAGACATAAAACTTTGCAAACAAACGCAGAAAAAAATATGTCCATTTTATTGGACATGATCGATCACGTGGAGATCATACGTGAACAGCTCATTCACTTACGCCTGAATGGTCTACACAAACAACCACCATGTAAACAATATGTCGTCTGCTGCGGGTTCAGAAAAATGTCTGACAAACAAATTGATCGGACCAACAACGATCATTTAATGTGAGTTTATACCATATTACTGCGACACTTTTTCTTTAAGGCAAACAGAACGCTAAGGAATACTGACTGTAGAATAACAAATGAACTTATTCAATAATAGTATAAATTTATTACTCTGCCTATCGTTCTGGTAAAACCTTTCCCCCAAGGCCCTTAATAGGATAACCCAGTTTGTTGATGATCCAATACGGAAATATATGAAGTGAGTAAAACGCGTATTTGGCTCAGTTGACGCTGGATTTAATTCATTTGCTTAACGGTGGTCTCGGGCATTTCATGTTAGTTTATGTTGACATGAAGTGCAGTAAACAACCCAGAACTAAACAGGCAAACAGCTGGTCCCCTAAGCACTAAATGGCGTGGAGAGCTTCAAGTCAGAAATATATGTAACCAATCGCGTTGATAGAAAACAATTAGATTAAAAGTAATCCTGATTAAAAGCGGTATATTTCCAATACCCACGGATTTGAATGCATACGCTAGAACGTTTTACGATGAAAGAAGCTTTAAATTATGTCTTGAGAACCAGAGACAGATTAATTAATCCTCCATAAGTAAAATAAAGGCTGAAGGCATACGTCCAGGTCAACTGTAAAACCAAATTCAATTGGAGAGCATGTGCGTCCGGGTAATCAGTTTGGGATTTCACTATCGATGAAATTGGCGGCATAGAAAGAAGAGCGGTAGTTATCCGATGTAAGGATTATTCCCAAATGAATTGAACGCTGTCAGACTGACAATGACAATCTGGTTTATTCATCGGGAAAACCTTCCCAGTATGTTACCAGGTTGTCTCTACGGCACCAGATATTCTGTTTGGCATACAGGAAAAACCACCAGATTGTCAGGTGCTGCAAAAATAGCTCCTTGATACATAGGTTAAAGAAAAATGAGCTGCCAAAATGTTATAGTATAGCCTGATACAGATTGATTGATTGTGTTTTTACGTCGCTGCCAGGCTTACAATGTCAATCTGGTTTATTCATCGGGGGAAAATTCCCAGTATGTTACCAGGTTGTGTGCCTACAACACCAGATATTCTGTTTGGCATACAGGAAAACCACCAGATTGTCAGGTGCTGCAAAATAGCTCCTTGATACATTGGTTAAAAATTATAACGTATAGCCTGATACAGATAGACAGATTGGTGTTTTATGATTATTTCACTTGTATGCCAGCGTCGCCAGGTTTAGAAGGGGTGAGGGGAGGAAATCCCCGCCAGTACTTGTCAACTCCACATACGCTAAGCTGATACTAAAGGCTTAATTCAACAGACAATTTCTATTCAATGTGCATTCCAATAAAATAGTTTATGTCAGACAGACAAAACCGTTAATTAATTATATAGTATGAACATACATTTATTGTCTGATTGTCAAGAGAAGATGAGTGTTTGAATTAAATAAATTTAAAACCAGTAACTTTTAAAATCGGAAATGTGTACAATGTAGATATACCGGACAAAATCCAAATTACAGGGATTTATGAGTATATGTAAGGGTTCATTGACTTATAAAAGCTACGTAAGCGTACATTCCCGAGATTCCTATCTGCGAAAAGTTCATGCGTTGTACTTATTGATAAAATTAACTAGTACTTAGCTAATTCTGTTTGCGATATTTGGCAGCTCCTGGCGTTAGAAGGAACTCATTTTGATATCCAGGACAAACAAAATACAGATATTACCTACTGATAACTGATATATGTGATGTAAATCAAATGTTCAATTATTCTTTTCACAAAAATAGACCCAACATGCACTAAAGACAGTACGTTAAAATACGAAATCATCAGAGAGAAGTTATTATATGGAGGTATTATAGCATCAATTTTATCAGCTTCTATTTGCTTTTCACTATAAGAGACAGCTGCTCACAACAGTACTTCAACGAATATTTTTCATTACAAATTCAAATTTCAAACTACATCATATCTCTAAAAATCAAATTTCGGTTAGAATATTTTGCCAGCAAATGAGATGTATGTACATAGTAACTAATGTTCAATTTCTGCCTTCCACCAATGGGTCGCGGGTTCGAATCCCACTCAGTCCAAAAATTGGAAAATTTTCTGACTGGGTTTTCACTCGAACGACCTATGTGGGATGGTTGCCAGTTACCAGTGGAAGGTCGTGGGTTTCCTCCGGGCACAGAGCCCGGTTTCCTCCCACAATAAAACTGGCAACGCCGCCATATAAGTGAAATAATCTTGAGCGCGGCGTAAAACACCAAACAATCAATCAATCAATTTCTGCAATCAATGACGTAGAAATTGTCGGATCCCTTTCTCGTCAAGTTACTTTTATTTTAGATTAGAACATATGCAACATATAATATAACTTGCCGTCCGTCGCCCTGTAGTCCGAATCATCAACTGGTGATGTGCAAAGCTGGAGAGATTCTGAGAGCTATTACCATTGTAGTTGGAGTAAAGTCGACCAGAACATGGATCGATTGATAGAAGTAACTTGTGTTTGCCCCTCGACGCCTGTTTAATGCTGTCAACAAAACCTCTTCTGGAATAAATGACCATATGATCCCAATTTCGCCCTTCAGTTGATTTTATTAAGACATGCTAGTCTCGGGGAATTCCTCTAGCTTCTATTTGTTGCCTTCCATTGAAAAAGAAATGTACCTATCATCAAAAATTCAGTCGTTGTAGAGACGCATGTTTGATTCTATGAAATCGGTGTGTAAAATAAACTGTAATAGGTTTCATCAATTATTTATAACCAAACATGTTCTTTCTATGATATGATATTGATTGATTGATTGTATTGTGTTTTACGCCGCGCTCAAGATTATTTCACTTATATGGTGGCCAGTTTTATTGTGGGAGGAAACCAGGGCTCTATGCCAGGAGGAAATCCACGACATTCCGTCCCACATAGGATATGATATTGAAGCAGAATCGACAAAGCCTTTGGCTACCACAAGAGGTGTACTTTTTGTGCTACCCAGAATGCAATACAACGCTTATTATCTCTTCTAATCCCATGCTTGATCAGACCGCGTTCGTTAAAAATGTTATAGTACAAACTAGATTATTGGCTTCTAACCTTGTAAAAATAAGTATTATGGCTTTTAAAAAATGACATCTTTCAAGGTTATTTTCAAGCATAATGTGTGTTATTACATGTAGGGGTCATAGCGTATGGCAAAGCGTTTTTGTTTTTAATTGAAACAACTTAAACACGTGTTTTTGCAGATAGTTCATAGATAGGTAGAAAACACAGTTAATTTTTGCCATTCGTTCAATCAGTCCACGGACCCGTAAATCCTCCAAGAATGAATGGATAAATCCAGTGTCGGATAGATTCACTTCTCTGTCATTAATAAAATTCCAAACTCATTCTCTGGGTATCAGGTAAGAATTTAACAGTCTTTTTGCCAGTAACCAAGGAGTATTGAATTAGCTTCTATGTACCACAGGGCTGCCACTTGCTTTTTTACTGACGAAGATTTCCGCATGCTTACACAAATACAACCGTTATTTCATTTAGTAGAATAAAAAATCAACTGTATCCAGATGAATTTTAATTAAAGTGGCATGAGCTCACAAAATTCAGACTTTTTCATAATTTCTGATCGTCACGACTGTAAGTGGCTTTGAAGGTCATCGAAACGCTAAATGATTGGCGTTGGAATGAGGAAAATCCATACAGTATGTGGCCTGTACGAACCGAAAATGTGTTCGAAAGTAAACAAAATTTAAATAACCGGCACGACCTTTCATTCAATCTAAGCCAAAGTTAGTTCAAAACAATGCTTTATGGTACATTTTCGAGACTAGCAGCACTAAAAAGCTTCTGAATCATACGTCTTGAGAAAAATAGCCAATAATTTCAACATTCTGTTTTAACGTCAAAATATCAACATTTTGGCAGCTCGTGACACTTTAACCTTTTGGACAATCGAAAAGTATAAACTATATTTTACAGATGAAACGCGAAAGAGTTTAATGTAGTATAATGTTAGTTAACATATCATTATCTAACTTCTTTGAGTGGCATTTAGAAGTTGGTGGTATAAGGTCGCCAGAAATAAATTAAGAAGCTGTTATCCATAAGTAAATCGTTGATTTATTATATCGTTATCTGTAAACCATCAGCTCAATGGTTATTGTTCATTGGATGCTGTGATTCATCAACTGATTCTTGGATTGTTTGTTGCTTTATTGTTCTGTATTCATAACTACTGCAGCAATATAGCGATGTCAACTATCCTTGTAATAGAATATATAAGGGTATAAAAAGAGAAAAACTTCAAAAGCAGAAACTGGTGTTAACACCAGAATGGTTCAAATAAGTCTTGGTTGACTGCAAAAGAATATTTAATTCCGCGTTTTTCGGAGGTTTGTCTGAGTGCTGAGTTTAGGATTTCATTATGGATGGAGGCAATGACATAAAATGGAGTGTACGGACTATCTGATATTAACTTCATCCCCAAAGGATTTAAGCGATCGCTGTCTGACATGTTTTATTCTGTGTGTAACCTGGCTGGTTTATCTCTCAGCAGACTAATAGGGTGTTGCTAGGCTCTGCTCAAATTCGCAGAAACTGTTCAACCCAATATGGAATATAAAGAGACAAATGGGGACTAAAATCCATCCACAACCAAGGCTTCTGTTGTCTAAGGATGTGAGTGAAATAAAATATAAGTTGACACGCATTCGTTAAAAATGTTATAGTACAAACTGGATTGTTGACTCCTAATGCGTATTTTGGCTTTAAAACAATGCTATCTATAAAGATTTTTTTCAAGCATAATGTGTGTTATTACATGTAGGGGTCATAGCGTATGGAAACGTTTTTTTTTTTTGTATTTGTTTTAATTGAAACAACTGAAATATATTGCATTTGAAAATATAAGGTATAATAAAAACCCAAGAAGAGACACGTTTAGTAGTATTGTAACGCGGTAAATCGCGTTTTGGAGTAACACGTTGGCGGATAAAAATATCTCTTAGACTTATTGCCGTTTTATTGTCCCTGTTTAAGCGGTCAACAAATATTGCTAGTATTAAAAAATCCCCCTACTGATTCCTATAGTTTTAAATAATTTATTAAGTTGATACATGTTTCGTTGTCAGCACGTATTGATCTCAATAGCGGTGACATTTTTTATTCAGCGAATTTGTCATAATAGAGATACAGATTAACCATTGTTGGTTATCTTATCTTAGAGTCATTTTATGAGAACGTAAACAATTTACAATAAACAATGGACGACTATTTAATTAAACGAAAGGTAAGTATAGTTTATTGTTTTATTGCGCCTCAAAGGGTACATAGGTATATTCTTAGTTTTATTCCGTTTCAAGTATTTTTGGAGAAAGTTTTTTTTTTAGGAACGGTAGTTGATAGGATTCGATACCCATATCTCAGCTGGTGTCAGGAGACCGAAACAAGACCAGCTTTTATATCCCTATCTCCCTATATCATCTAATTTCCTTTCTTCGAAGGTATTTCAAGTGGGCAGGTAAATTGTAACAGAAATCTCAGACAATTTTGATTAAAATAACGTATGTTGCATAAAACCTGTTTTCTAAGATATACAAACAAGTCAAAGCAAAAACCCTGTCGCTTTAACAAATTTACTTGTGCAGTATTCATAAAACTCGCAACAAATACGATGAATTTTATCCTTAGGAAAACTCTCAGAGCGCATCCACGCCCATCTACGTCGCTTGGAGCTTCCTGGAGACTAAGACCGATCTAGGACTCTCGCCTGGTGTATACTTTAAAACAATTAGCGATAATATGTGCCCCCCCCCCCCCCGACACCCCCCTTCCCACACTAGAATGCGCACCATCATTCATCTCCTGGCTTAGCTGTAATACAAAATCAACTGACGGAATGGTGTGCCAACTTGACCTTCAAGCACTGTCTACAACTTCATTGTTGAGTGACGGACCGGTTTATATCTTCCCCAGTTCTGTCAAAGGGGCTGCATCATCACCCTCACAGTCAGGATGACTAGGTCCGGGACATTTCGGCCTGGGACTTTTCGGCCTGGGACATTTTGGTACGGTACATTTCGGCCTGGGACATTTCGGCTTGGGACATTTTGGCCCAAAGTGATAAAGGGGACATTTCGGCCCACCTTGGTTTTTATTCTATTTAATTGTATATTTTCTCATTTCTTTCTCCATATTCAGCAATTTTTCAGCTATAACAGTGAAACTATAGTGGGCCTCTTGACATGCAATCTTTTAAATTTAATGATACATATGTTACAGGTATCAGTCAGAGAAATAGTGAAATTTTGTCTGCTGTAGAAACTAGAGGCTTTCTGCGAAAATTAGAAATAATTCTAATGAATGAATTTTGTATATACTGTATTACCTCAACTAGTTATACAGTCTATCAGTAACTTAAGTTCTAAAATTGTTAAGCGTTTAAGTTATGGGTTCTCTCTGTAAACACCTGATGTTAGTTATTTATACACCAAGAAGTCGATTTCAGAACTTTATGTTAACCATTCTGATGTCAGCCCCACTGAAATTTAGGTTTTAAACAAATAGCAGACTGTCCAACTTGTTACAAGAAAATATAAATAAATTTGTCTATCCTTGGCAGTTTGGCTTTATCCACAAAAATAAACCTGTAACAATAAGATGAGCAATATTAAGCATGATAAGGGTACGTGAGCTTGTGTTGATTGGCCCAGTAATTAAAATCAAAGAGGGAAAGATTATTTCTGTTGTGACTTCCTGAACACTCAGTATGTGGCCAGCTTCAGAATGGTGCTGGTCACGTTATCAGATGGAAGCCTGTGATTGATCCCATGATGCTTGGCGTTATGCAGTGGCGGGCTATATATGTAACCTATTGTGGTTAGATACATTTATTAACTTGAGCTCAACTTAATGAGCACATATATATTCATATAGAATAAGAGAAAGAAATGAGAAAATATTTAATCAAATATGATTAAAACCAAGGTAGGCCGAAATGTCCTCTTTTTCACTTTGGACCGAAATGTCCCAGGCCGAACTGTCCCAGGCCGAAATGTACTGTACCGAAACGTCCCAGGCCGAAATGTCCCAGGCCGAAATGTCCCAGGCCGAAATGTCTGGATACCGGGAAATAAATATAACAAACGTGTTTTGTATGCCATAAGTATCTAGGTCAGCTGTTAATATTTAATTATTTTACTATACTGGTTTGTTAGGTAATTTCGCATCATTGAATTCGAATTCGATCAGCCACTTCATTGAACTGAAATTCTCAGTCAGATTATCAAGTGTTGGCTATATCATTAAGTAGATGGCAAATGTTAAGTGCCAATCAGCAGAATTCTGGTGTGACTTGATTTAACCTTTCAGTAATGAATATAAACATTGCGATTCTCGGAAGCTCGTCGAAGTCCGGGATTGGTCTCAGCGTGGATGCCACAAGCGTATTGGTGTTTCAGATGTATCGGTAAAATTCCAAGCCTACGGAATTCTCTGGCTATAGTTGATACAGGCACTTACAGGAAATATTGTTAAGTTAAAACAATTAAGTTGTCGTTTACTTTCAAAGGAATATTTTTTCAAAACAATAATTTCTTCAATTAACGTATTTGTATAATTGTTTGAACGTATAAGAAACATGTACTAAATTAGAGCTTTGTATTACAAGTACCGTAATGCTATGGATTCTGGTTAATTTTTATAGTTTGCGAGAGAACCAGAGACGAAAGAAACATGTGTTTGAACGTATTAACCAAATGCTACATAGACAGCAATCAATCGTTGTCTATCGGTGTCTAAACCCTTTGAGAACATTCCCAATATCAGATAGGCGACATACTGCTGAGTGTGTTAATGTATCCGTGGATAATATGAAATCAGAAACTAATTGCCAGAATAAACTGGCATTAGATATTCCTTTACGGGATCGAATTGGATTTAAACACGTGTGGGAGGTCTCAGATAATCTGCTTCTGGATTATTATACACTTTTTAGGTTGTCAGTTGAATATAAATGTGATCTTAAGATTCCTCGGAGCGAAAGGAAGAAAATAATATGCATATTAACGATTCAGGAATTCAGACTTTTAAAAGATTGACCGATTGATGTTTTACGCCGCATTCAAGATTATGTCTCTAATATGGCGGCATTGTCAGGTATAGTGGGGCAGGAAACCGGGTTTATTGTCCGAGGAAACCCGCGACCTTCGGCGAGTACATGGCAACTCTTCCACATCAGTGACCGCATGGGTGTGTTTCGAACCCGCGCCACATCGATGGAAGGTCTCTGTGAGACTGAGGGCGATCATTCCAACTCATTGGAGCACCGAGGTCCCTACATTTAAAAGAACGAACGACACAAAGAAGCATCTAAAATGAGTTTTGTCCATCTGTACTTTAACGCACATATGCGCGTTCTTGCAAGGAAATACGCGAATGATTCAAAGCGTTGTTTTCATCCGCGAGATTATTGACACACGGGCATCAAATATCAAACAATATAGACAAAAAACAGGCTTGTTTTCAGCAAGATATAAATTGAGGATTCTTACCACCTGATACCGTAAAACAACAAATTGCAGTATATTACTACACGATCCTGACTCTATGGCTCGCCGAAGTGGAAAGAAAATAAGCACTGCATTTGAAAAAAATATCTAACTGGTGTTTCCAAATTGTTTACGATTAACAAGCTAGTACATCTGAACTACTTGACTTTTTAAAGATTAAATGTAATGGGTTTATTGTTTTAAAAATGATTTATAGGGTTCCTGGTAATAACTTAGGAGCAAAAAAATGAAGTTTTACGCATAATTTAATTTTCTATTTAAATTTAAAAAACATGGTATTTTGGGCTTCGCTCAACCAATGTTAAAAGCCATACATATCTTCCCTGAAGTGGCGCTCTTTATCAAATCTTGGGTGACGTCAGTAGAGTTGTTTACATGCAAGTAGTCTATCGCTTTCCTGTTGGTGAAGTTTTTATTAAAGATTTTAACTCCGTAGAGGCCGAACATTGCTCTTCATCAACTGACGACGATTTTCCACGCCCGTATATGTATGAGCCAACTGCCAAAAACGCATCACGCGAAGAATCCTCGGACGAGAAACGAGGTGTCGGTATCCGAGGATCGGAACGATACGACAACAACAACTGGCAGTGGTACTATGTTCATTTTTCAATGCTATCAAATTCAAAAAGTTGTTCGATCGTAAAATGCTCCGAAGAACAGTGAAAATTTAAAGGGTCGCATTTTCTGCACAAACCGTTAGTCTCAATGGACTTTTAATGGGCTATCATACTTTGAAAAGTTTCAGTCGAGGTGTAACTTTATAATTATAAATTAATGCCATAATGCCATGGCTTCACACAGTTGAACGGCCACTGGTCTGGTTTGTGGACAGTGACTTTGTTTACGAAAAGTTTACAACAGTTAGTCAATCAATCAGAAAACTGGATTTGTTGTATCAAGGAGATTTTATAGAAGCGCTATCTTTCTTTTTTGCCGATTTTACCTAGCAGTAAGCACATTAATTAATATTCATTAGCCAAAGCTAAAGCCGTTGAAACTTGAAGTTGTGAATGCGAGACCATTCTGGACCGACCCGGTCAGACTGAGTTATCCAATACCGCGCAATATAGTTTTCTCTTTGGTATTAAGCAATAAAACTATAATCTGATAATAATTTGTGATTTAGTCAGCTATGCCATTTTTGTTCAACTGGATGTCTCCTGTAAAATTCTTTGTCTGCGAAATAAAATGGCTCTGATGAAAGTGACCAGGAAAGGTGGGAGTTAATTTCAGAATGTACGCTCAATCCGAACAGCCTTCCACCAATGGGTCACGGGTTCAAATTCCACTCGGTCCAAAAAAAAAAAATTGGAAAATTTTTCTGACTGGGTTTTCACTCAAACGACCTATGTGGGATAGTTGCCAGTTACCAGCGGAAGCTCGTGGGTTTCCTCCCACAATAAAACTGGCAACGCCGCCATACAAGTGAAATAATCTTGAGCGCGGCGTAAAACACAAAACAATCAATCAACCATTCATCTGTTGGTACTAACCCAGTAAATCATTAGACCACTCGATTTCTAGTTATAAATCTTATCTACAGTATAATCCATGGTTCTGTTTTACCTTTGTCTGAAATGCAGGTGCAAATGCCCAATGATGGGTTCTGAAATTGACAGTTTATGCTGTCAAGAGGTAGACCCAGTACTACACCGCCTGGAGGACAGTGAGGCCTTGTGTATAACCGAACTTGGCGGGTTCAAAGTTAACTGTTTAAATATTGATGTCCTGGAAACATGTTTTTATGAATTTTTAGCTCGTGGTCATGGGCCACTTGGAGAGGATGAAGAAATTCATAAGAACTTCAGTTTATGATTTATAGATTTGTTAGCAACTCACTCAAGTTTTTTTCTGTGACATTTTTATGTGAACAAAAGGAGGATTGATTGATTGTTCGGTGTTTTACGCTGCGCTCAATATTATTTCACTTATGTGGCGGCGTTGCCAGTTTTATTGTGGGGGGATACTGGGCTCTCTGCCCGGAGGAAACCTATGACCTTACGGTGGCAACTGGCAAACCCAGTGAAAACCGAGTCAGAAAATTTTCCCAATTTTTTTTTTTGGCACAGTGGGATGCATTGGTGCAAAAGGATGAAACGTTTATCCATATTATGGCTATCACCCATGTAACTAAAATAAAGCAGCGCGAAACACCAATCAATCCAAGTCAAACTGCTGTAGATGACTGATATAAAAATGCACATACTTTTCAATGCTCTCTTTATTTATACAATATACTCGACACCACCACTAAAGGATGAAACCTGCATTTATAACATTTCAGTACCACCTGAGTTTAACAGTTACATGTACATGTATGCCCATAGCACCATCCCAGTTCCTGTGAATTTAGTTTTACAATTACCTGCAACGACCAGTTCGGTCAAAGTCAACATTTTAACATCAGCTAAATAGGACAAAACCCAAAAGGTGTAACTGGGAAGCACCAGTTCAATATATAATCACTGCCATGACCCAGACTTATTTAAATTTTTGGGGTATTCTATAAAACTATCTTACTTTCCAGGATATACAGACATGTCGCTTACAGGCGTTTTACTAGATATATTTGTAAGCTCCTCGGCAAAATAACCCAGGAAAGTTATACCTGTTGTGCAGTAACATCTATAAGTGAACAATTTCCTTCAGAGACTTACACCAATTTTCAATATCCTAAGCCATACAGAAAAATACAAATGACTTTAATCAGTTAATTCACTGTATTTGTATTTTACGCACCACTCAAGGCTATTTGTCTTTTTCGCGTGTACTTAAAAGTTTTCTTTGCTGAAAGTTATTTTAACTAAAGCAAAAAACTATCATATGTTAAAAAACATTAGTCTCGTTGGTTCACTTTAACCCATTCAAAATTATTTCGGATTTTCACTTATATCAGGGCTTTGCTAAGTTTATTGTCATGAGGAAACTCATGACCTTCCTGTGTTAACTGGCAAATGAAACCCAGTCAGTTTTTATGCTCTTCGGGGGAGCATTTAGTCGCCGCTTTGTCCGTCCGGATTTCTTGTCCGGGGCATATTTCTGGTAATAATGTCAGGATTGGTTTGAAACTTTACTGGTATATCCTCATTACCAAGACCTTGTGCAGTGTTACGCTTTTCTCTCCGTGACGAGAATAATTTTAGAGTTATTGCCCTTGGTTTCTCCAATTTTGAAATGAAATTGGAGTTTTAACTTCTTTCAATACTGGCATTCCTCCATTTGATTTGCTATATGTGACACCATATTTTGGTATTCCAGCTTTAGTTGTCCCCTGCTTCCTTCCAGAATTTTCGTTAAAGTGTAAAGCAGCAATGTACAGCCTAAAATAAAAACATAAGAACCTGTTATGAATTTTGGCAGCTCATGCCACTTGAATAAGTTCAAAACAAATATACAACCGTATCAGGATAAATCTACTGCATCAAAACAAAAAAAGATGGGAAAAGAGCTTTCTAACAGAACCTTTTCTCATAATGATTAATAAATTGATTGATAAATGTTTGGTGTTTTAGGCCTACTCAAGATTATTTTACTAAAAGGCAGAGTTGCAAGGTTGGGGACGGTATTCATTACTGGAAACCAGGCTCTATGAGAAACGGATAAATCCCTCAAGTTGGCCCAATCTTCCAACCATCTCTTCATTGCTTCACAGGTCGATTTGATTAAAACCCATCCAGAAAATTTTCTCATGCTTATTCGATTATGGGATTCGAACCCACAACCCACTGGTGGAAGGCTTTTCGGATCCAATGCTCTACCAACTGAGACACAGAGGCCTCCAATAACAACAATAAAATATTAAAACTCTTAAAAAATGGAGGACCAGCAAGATGTCCCCTGAAAACATCGTATTACTATAGTATTCTTTGTTCAGATATTAACAAAAATTAGTATCACCAAAACATAACTTTTTACAGCAGATTCATTTTTATAGGCATTCACCTTATGCAACACGAAATCCCATTGCTTATCAAGTTACAGTGTATGTAACTGACATTTCTTATTTCAAGCAGGTGTTGTTGTTGAAATCAAACAGGCCATGCAGGCTGCAGTCTTTTTTTAGTTGAATTTTTAGGATAAAGAACAAAATACAAACAACTCACAACTACTTCAACTAGTTAAATCTACATCCTTATTTTCTGATATATATATATAAAAAAAAGGTTTTGCTGAATTACCTCACGGTACAAGTCACTTACCTCTATTTTACGTCGCTTAGCAAACGCTCCTCTCTCAGTCTCATGCCTTCTCTGTTTGCGGCCGATGACCTCAACGCCTTGGCGATATCATATTGAACAATTTTTGGGCACGCATCTGGCTTTAAACAGGCTTTCATTGCCCTCCCACGATTTTTAATAAGCCCAAAACGTCCCATTAGTTCATTCGCCGGTTCAAAGCAGCTTGCCTCAAAATGATCTGAGCAGACGGTGGAATATTGAGTTGGGATAAAATCTGCCCGCTTCATCTTCACTACCGGTAGCCATTTTTTCCTAAGTTCTTCATCTTTCCGGAAATGATGGAAGCTGAGTCCGATCCGATAAGTATTCCTGCAGTTTAGAGCAGTGCAGAAGGGTATCTCCGAACGAAAGTGTAAAGAGTCGTTGCTTTTAAAACTTGTTAGTACTCAAAGTCATACGTTACGACACGGAAGCGCGGCGGAAAGAAATCTCTAGTGACGTCAACGATCAAGGGAAGATAAGTCATGTATTCATTTCGATTCTCGGATTTCATAAATTTACAGGCTTGATTTATTTAATTAAATATATACAAAAATGGCCTAATACGAGACAAAAGCTTGTGCCTGGCTAATAGACACGTGCATAAAGGTACTGTAGGAGCAATTCGTTTCAGATTTCAATGAAATATTTACATTTAACCTTTAAGGTACCGGAATATGTGTTAGGTAGAAAAAAGATGGTAGAACATAGCATAGAGTGGACTGATTTAATCAGATATTTCAAATATGAGAATTCCATCCTCTAATTTTACTGGGGTCTCGTGGCTTGACAGAGAAATAGTCACTCAGTCCGATACAGATCTTCCATCAATAGGTTGTGTGTTCGAATCCAACTTAGTTCAAATAAAAACCCGAGTGAGGTTTCATTCGACGTTTGTGGAAGAGTTGCAAGTTAATTGCCGAAGGTAGCTGCTTTCCTTCGGGCAACACTACCCTATTAATTGTACGTACACACTATACACACTATGTATATGGCAAGAAGATTTTCCCTGTGCCCGTGTGTTTTAGCATAAATATATATTTATGATCACTAAAACACACGTTGACGACTGACAAGAGCTTAGCTTTGGTCAGTAGAATTTCTGGATTCCTTTTGTAACACATTGACAATGGTTACGCATCTTAACTATGGGACGAACATCGGTGGACTTAGATTGAACCCCATAAATTTAGCTTTCTCCACCTTTTTCTAGCAAACAAAAAGGTTATAAACTACATCTCATAACCTACAACCAGCACAAAAAACAAGGTTATAAACTCCATAACTCATAACCTTTTTCTAGCAAACAATAAGGTTATAAACTACATCTCATAACCTACAACCAGCACAAAAAACAAGGTTATAAACTCCATTTCATAACCTTTTTCTAGCAAACAAGGATATGAACCCCATCTGATATCCTACAACCAGCACAAAAAAACAAGGTTATATCTCATAACCTTTTTCTAGCAAACAACAAGGTTATACACTACATCTCATAACCTACAACCAGCACAAAAAACATGGTAATAAACTCCATCTCATAACCTTTTTCTAGCAAACAAGGCTATGAACTCCATCTCATATCCTACAACCAGCACAACAAACAAGGTTATATCTCATAACCTTTTTCTAGCAAACCTCAAGGTTATAAACTACATCTCATAACCTACAACCAGCACACAAAAACAAGGTTATAAACTCCATCTCATAACCTTTTTCTAGCAAACAAGGCTTTGAACTCCATCTCATATCCTACAACCAGCACAAAAAACAAGGTTATATCTCATAACCTTTTTCTAGCAAACAACAAGGTTATAAAGTACATCTCATAAACTACAACCAGCACAAAAAACAAGGTTATAAACTCCATCTCATAACCTTTTTCTAGCCAACAAGGATATGAACTCCATCTCATATCCTACAACCAGCACAAAAAACAAGGTTATATCTCATAACCTTTTTCTAGCAAACAACAAGGTTATAAACTACATCTCATAACCTACAACCAGCACAAAAAACATGGTAATAAACTCCATCTCATAACCTTTTTCTAGCAAACAAGGATATGAACTCCATCTCATATCTTACAACCAGCACAAAAACAAGGTTATATCTCATAACCTTTTTCTAGCAAACAACAAGGCTATATACTACATCTCATAACCTACAACCAGCATAAAAAACATAGTTATAAACTCCATCTCATAACCTTTTTCTAGCAAACAAGGCTATGAACTCCATCTCATATCCTACATGTACAACCAGCACAAAAAACAAGGTTATATCTCATAACCTTTTTCTAGCAAACAAGGTTATAAACTACATCTCATAACCTACAACCAGCACAAAAAACAAGGTTATAAACTCCATTTCATAACCTTTTTCTAGCAAACAAGGATATGAACTCCATCTCATATCCTACAACCAGCACAAAAAACAAGGTTATAAACTCCATTTCATAACCTTTTTCTAGCAAACAAGGATATGAACCCATCTCATATCCTACAACCAGCACAAAAAACAAGGTTATATCTCATAACCTTTTTCTAGCAAACAACAAGGTTATACACTACATCTCATAACCTACAACCAGCACAAAAAACATGGTAAGAAACTCCATCTCATAACCTTTTTCTAGCAAACAAGGCTATGAACTCCATATCATATCCTACAACCAGCACAACAAACAAGGTTATATCTCATAACCTTTTTCTAGCAAACATCAAGGTTATAAACTACATCTCATAACCTACATCCAGCACAAAAAAACAAGGTTATAAACTCCATCTCATAACCTTTTTCCAGAAAACAAGGCTTTGAACGCCATCTCATATCCTACAACCAGCACAAAAAACAAGGTTATATCTCATAACCTTTTTCTAGCAAACAACAAGGTTATAAAGTACATTTCATAAACTACAACCAGCACAAAAAACAAGGTTATAAACTCCATCTCATAACCTTTTTCTAGCCAACAAGGATATGAACTCCATCTCATATCCTACAACCAGCACAAAAACAAGGTTATATCTCATAACCTTTTTCTAGCAAACAACAAGGTTATAAACTACATCTCATAACCTACAACCAGCACAAAAAACATGGTAATAAACTCCATCTCATAACCTTTTTCTAGCAAACAAGGATATGAACTCCATCTCATATCTTACAACCAGCACAAAAACAAGGTTATATCTCATAACCTTTTTCTAGCAAACAACAAGGCTATACACTACATCTCATAACCTACAACCAGCACAAAAAACATGGTTATAAACTCCATCTCATAACCCTTTTCTAGCAAACAAGGCTATGAACTCCATCTCATATCCTACATGTACAACCAGCACAAAAAACAAGGTTATATCTCATAACCTTTTTCTAGCAAACAACAAGGTTATAAAGTACATCTCATAAACTACAACCAGCACAAAAAACAAGGTTATAAACTCCATCTCATAACCTTTTTCTAGCCAACAAGGATATGAACTCCATCTCATATCCTACAACCAGCACAAAAAACAAGGTTATATCTCATAACCTTTTTCTAGCAAACAACAAGGTTATAAACTACATCTCATAACCTACAACCAGCACAAAAAACATGGTAATAAACTCCATCTCATAACCTTTTTCTAGCAAACAAGGATATGAACTTCATCTCATATCTTACAACCAGCACAAAAACAAGGTTATATCTCATAACCTTTTTCTAGCAAACAACAAGGCTATACACTACATCTCATAACCTACAACCAGCACAAAAAACATGGTTATAAACTCCATCTCATAACCTTTTTCTAGCAAACAAGGCTATGAACTCCATCTCATATCCTACATGTACAACCAGCACAAAAAACAAGGTTATATCTCATAACCTTTTTCTAGCAAACAAGGTTATAAACTACATCTCATAACCTACAACCAGCACAAAAAACAAGGTTATAAACTCCATCTCATTACCTACAACCTACAAATAACAAGGCATAAACCCCATCTCATAACCTATGATTAACAAACAGCACGGTTATGACAAAACAGCTTAATACAAACAACATGGTTATAAACTAGGACAGTTACAACAAACAAAATGATTACAAGCTCCATACCACAGCCTACAATTAGTCAGAACAAACAACATGGTTATAAACCACATCCCATAACCTACAATTACCAAACATGGTTGTAAACGTCATCTCACAACCTACAATTAACAATCATCAAGGTTATAAACTCCATCTCACAACCTACAGTAAACAAACAACACGGCCACAGAGTCCATCTCACAACAATTAACAATCAACAAGGTCACAAACTCCATCCCACAACCTACAGTAAACAAACAACACGGCCACAGACTCCATCTCACAACCTACAACCAACAAACAACACGGCTACAAACTCCATCCCACAACCTACAATCAAGAGGACAAAAACTATCCATCTCATAACAATTAACAATCAACAAGGTCATAAACTCCATCCTACAACCTACAGTTAAGACAAAAAACAATAAAAACATATAAAAGAAAGTAAAATATATACAACGTTTTACAGTAAGTAAAGGATACATAGCATAAAACGGAACTGCACACGGTTGACTAGAGGCCTTTCGGGATAAATTTCCTTCATCAGTAGCCAAAGAAACAAGTCTAAAGTTATGTTGAATTTCTTGAGTTTATATAGGAGAAAGACAGGAATTAAAAAAGGGCTTGGGTAATTAAAGAGTAGTTTTTGTAAACAAGGGAAGATTAAGCTACATGTATCAAACGGACATATGGTTAGAGAGAGCTGAACATAAATATATACATGGGAAATGAAACTGTGACCTGTAACGTCTGGACCGCTGTGAATTGTAGCTGAGTTGTGTTGTTGTTGTTTGAGTATGAACTGGATTGATAGAATCGGCCGATCATTATGAACAACACACCATAAACGCTTTACCCGTCTGACATTCGTTTGGACTCCGATCCGAATTCGCTGAATAGCCTGAACGTACATTCAACATGGTAACACAGTCATGCTCGTGAAATAATCGTGATAACGGCTTAAAACATCAATCGATCAGTCTAATCTTGCTGGGCAGGGATTTTGTGACCAGCAACATCTAAAGGGGGTTTAATACCAACAAGGTTCGATTCTCGTTTACAATTGTCGAACAAGCAATGTTTAGATCCATTAGGGAGCAGACTTCATTATGTTCCATCTCCTCCCTTGATAATTAAATCCCAAACTCATTACCCGGAGGCCTCTTGTCGAAAGGTAGAATTAAATATTCCTCTACAGGCGACCGAGTAATTTTGAGTTGTTTCTTATAACAACTGGTGCTGCTTTTAATTTACCTTAAACCAGTTTCGGATTATGTTCTCAACAACTTCTGAAAATAAAATTCTAAAGAGTTTGTCATTCGGTTTATTATTGAAAACGTATTATCATTACTCCAGACATTATTTATATCTATGAACACTAAAACGCACGGGCACTGGGTATGTACGTTCTGACAGAATTGATAACTAACTTCATTATGTCTATGATGGAATTGAAAACTAGCCACCTCGGGGCCTCTTGTCACAAGGTGGAATTTTACTCAAACGGCATTCTGGCATTACTTATGCACACAAAAGTAACATCAATCAGTTTATTATTTATTTAGAGATATCGCTTGAGTTAATTATTGACGAGTCTGAAGCGGCAACATTTGTCGCCTCTGTACTCTGCCGTTTTCCCTACATTTGGCAAAGCATATCACTTTTAACAAACCTTGAGGATATGTTTGTGCAATAAGCGAACCCCCGGTGTTAATTACACTTGTATGGTTTTATGTTTAAATTGATTGATTGATTGATTGTTTGGTGTTTTACGCCGCGCTCAAGATTAATTCACTTATATGGCGGCGTTGCCAGTTTTATTGTGGGAGGAAACCGGGCTCTGTGCCCGGAGGAAACCCACGACCTTCCGCTGGTAACTGGCAATCATCCCACATAGGTCGTTCGAGATAGAATTGGATAATTGTATAAGACAATCATGTTAAAGCAGAATTTCAATTCTGAATAAATAACATATATTGCTTATTGACTAAACATACTAACTTGTGTTGAAAGAGATAAGCGAAAACACATAATACTTTTTGGACGTACCAACACTGAAAAAAATTGTATAAAACAAAATAAATGCAGCTACGAAAACTGAAGCCATAGTTGAATGATATTCTATATTTCGGCTGATCTACGTAGCCATCATCAGGAATAATCTTAATCTGCTGGAATATAGAATATCATTAAACTACGGCTTCCGTATTTGGAGTTGTATTTCTTTTGTTTTAATACTCTTTGTACGGCAATCCTTTTAATTATAGACCTATCGATTACCCTTTTGACCCGGGCAGAATGGCAGAAAGGCGGGACGTACCTCTCTCAAAGGCAACCTTGCCTGCATCCTGACAATAAAATGTGTTTTGATTACACTTGGCCAGCTTTCGTTGACAGAGGAGAAACTTTGAAAGGCCGAGGCTTAATTATCGGAAAGTGAACACCCAAACTGTGAATTGAAATTGAAAAGAAAATGTCAAACGCAATGAAAAAACTATGAACACAAGATCGATGAAGATTAGCTGTCAGCTAGATACGATATGGTCAGGGTTAGTTTTATTGTATGTTTTGGCGTGGACTAATTCATTTATGGCGCTTTAGATATTCTTTCTTGGCGATGTATTAATTTCCGATTTATTTTATGTGTAACCTTTAAATGATATACCAAGATGGTTGCCAGCTTATGCCCAGTTAACTATCTCTACATAAATCTATGTGAAATATTTTCGGGGAAATTATTGAATAGTGGGTAAAGCATGCTTTTGCCAATGCACAGACCGATCCATCTCAGCTTTCGTTATATAGAGGTTAACCGCTGCTTTGAGAAATCTGCGAGACGCCAGTTTGGGTAGATTGATTGATTGAAAGTTTTAATTATCCCGTGTTTAATTATTGATACAGAGAGTGTAAATACAGTCAGGAGTAAATACGGCTATGATATATTCGTATTCAATCATAATTTGTTAGAAAAACGGAAGTAAGCAGACGAAGTAGTTTGTTTTTGTCAAGAAGTATGTACGGTACATTCAAATGCTTTCCGTATATGGAAGTAGCTATGACGTGATCGTTTGAAAATCATACTATTTTGCATAAATGTAGTCCGCTGTATGTAAACCATAACATGGTTGTGAGTTATACTGCCAATTACGTGTAATCTAACAAGGATGTCTTCAAGTTATTACTTGGAAAAATTTCTGACTGGGTTTTCACTCGAACGACCTATGTGGGATGGTTGCCAGTTACCAACGGAAGGTCGTGGGTTTCCTCCGGGCATAGAGCCCGGTTTCCTCCCACAATAAAACTGGCAACGCCGCCATATAAGTGAAATAATCTTGAGCGCGGCGTAAAACACCAATCAATCAATCAAGTTATTACATAAAAGGAAAACGAACGTACATGTATTATCCCTACGCTGAGAATGCAAGCTTGTGTTTTGATTAGTTGAACTTGAAAATCATGTTTGTTAACCAATCAGCAGTAAGTTGGGCCATAATTTCACTTGTTGATTATGACAAAAATAACACACTGCCTGTGAGTGAAATTATTGGGGGGGGGGGGGGGGGGGTGTAGTGTGAGAAATCCATGTATACACAGTTGATTTGTTGATGATCCAATACGGAAATATATGGAGTGAGTAAAACGCGTATCCTGCTCGGTTAACGCTGGATTGAATTCATTTGTTTAACAGGGATCTCAGCCATTTGATGTAAGTTTATGTTGACATTAAGTGCAGTAAACAACCCAGAACTAAACAGGAAAACCGCTGGCCCCCTAAGCACTAAATGGCGTGGAGAGCTTCAAGCCTGAAATATCTCTAACCAATCACGTTGATAGAAAACAACTGGATTAAAAGTAATTCTGATTAAAAAACGGTCCTCGATCAAATGTCTTATACGATGTGTCTTAAACAAGATATAGATAGTATGTTCTTCAGATTAGAGGAGATTTGGGCCTTTAATTTTAGGAGATATTTCTTTATTTCTTTAGATCAAATGAGTTTTAAGTCATACCTTTAGAACCAGACAGATTAATTAATCCTCCGTAATTCTGATTAAAAGCGGTATATTTTCAATACCCACGGATTTTAATGCATATGTTAGAACTTTTTAAGATGAAAGAAGCTTTAAATCATGTCTTGAGAACCAGAGACAGATTAATTAATCCTCCATATATGGTAAAATAAAGACCGAAGGCATACGTCTAGGTCAACTGTGAAATGATATTCAATTGAAGAGCAGGTGCGTCCGGGTAATCAGTTTGGGATTTCACTATCGATGAAATTGGCGACATAGAAAGAAGAGCGCTAGTAATCCGATGTAAGGATTATTCCCAAATGAATTGAACGCTGTCAGACTGACAATGACAATCTGGTTTATTCATCGGGAAAACGTTCCCAGTATGTTACCAGGTTGTGTCTACAGCACCAGATATTCTGTTTGACACACAGAAAAACCACCAGATTGTCAGCTGCTGCAAAAATACCTCCTTGATACATTGGTTAAAAATTATAACGTATAGCCTGATACAGACAGACTGATTGGTGTGTTATGATTATTTCACTTATTTGCCAGCGTCGCCAGGTTTAGAGGGGGGGGGGGGAGGAAATCCCCGCCAGTACTTGTCAACGCCACATACGGTAAACTGATACAAAAGACTTAATTCAACAGGCAATTTCTATTCAATGTGCATTCCAATAAAATAGTTTATGTCAGACAGAAAAACAGTTAATTTATTATATAGCATGAACATACAAAATTCGAGCGTTTGTCTCATAATGTCTGATTGTCAAGAAAAGATGATTGTTTGAATTAAATAAATTTAAAACCAGTAACTTTTAAAATCGGAAATGTGTACAATGTAGATATACCGGACAAAATCCAAATTACAGGGATTTATGAGTATATGTAAGGGTTCATTGACTTATAAAAGCTACGTAAGCGTACATTCCCGAGATTCCTATCTGCGAAAAGTTCATGCGTTGTACTTATTGATAAAATTAACTAGTACTTAGCTAATTCTGTTTGCGATATTTGGCAGCTCCTGGCGTTAGAAGGAACTCATTTTGATATCCAGGACAAACAAAATACAGATATTACCTACTGATAACTGATACATGTGATGTAGATCAAATGTTCAAATATTCAATTATTTCACAAAAATAGTTCACTCAACATGGACTAAAGACAGTACGTTAAAATACGAAATCATCAGCGAGAAGTTATTATATGGAGGTATTATAGCATCAATTTTATCAGCTTCTATTTGCTTTTAACTATAAGAGACAGCTGTTCACAACAGTTCTTCAACGAATATTTTTCATTACAAATTCACATTTCAAACTACATCATATCTCTAAAAATCAAATTTCGGTTAGATTATTTTGCCAAAATGAACATGACTTACTATGTACGTACTATGTAAGTCATGTTTAATTTCTGCTATCAATGACGTAGAAAATGTCGCATCCCTTTCTCGTCAAGCTGCTTTTATTTTAGATTAGTACATATGCACAATATAACATAACTTGCCGTCCGTCGCCCTGTAGGCCGAATCATCAACTGGTGATGTGCAAAGCTGGAGAGATTCTGAAGGCTATAACCATTGTAGTTGGATTAAAGTCGACCAGAACATGGATCGATTGATAGAAATAACTTGTGTTTGTCCCTCGACGCCTGTTTTATGCTGTCAACAAAACCTCTTCGGGAATAAATGACCATATGATCCCAATTTCGCCCTCCAGTTGATTTTATTAAGACATGCTAGTCTCCGGGAATTCCTCTAGCTTCTATTTGTTGCATTCCACTAAAAAAGAAATGTACCTATCATCAAACATTCAGTCCTTGTAGAGACGCATGGGTGATTCTATGAAATCGGTGTGTAAAATAAACTGTAATAGGTTTCATCAATTATTTATAACCAAACGCGTTCTTTTCATGATATGATATTGATTGATTGATTGTATGGTGTTTTACGCCGCGCTCAAGATTATTTCACTTCTATGGTGGCGTTGCCAGTTTTATTGTGGGAGGAAACCGGGCTCTATGCCAAGAGGGAACCCAAGACCTTCCGTTGGTAAATGGCAACCATCCCACATAGGATATGATATTGAAGCAGAATCGACAAAGCCTTTGGCTACCACAAGAGGTGTACTTTTTGTGCTTCCCAGAATGCAATACAACGCTTATTATCTCTTCTGATCACATGCTTGATCAGATCGAGTTCGTTAAGAACATTATAGTACGAGCTAGATTGTTGGCTCCTAAGCTTGTAAAAAGAAATATTTTGGCTTTTTAAAAAATGCCGTTGTTCAAGGCTATTTTCAAGCATAATGTGTGTTATAAAAAGTGAGGTCATAGCGTATGGCAAAGCGTTTTTGTTTTTAATTAAAACAACTTAAAAACGTGTTTTTGCAGATATTTCAAACAGGTAGAAAACACAGTTAATTTTTGCCATTCGTTCAATCAGTCCACGGACCCGTAAATCCTCTGGGAATGAATGGATAAAGCCATTGTCCGATAGATTCCCTTCTCTGTCATTAATAAAATTCCAAACTCATTCTCCAGGTATCAGGTAAGAATTTAACAGTCTTTTTGCCAGTAACCAAGGGGTATTGAATTTGCTTCTATGTACCACAGGGCTGCCAGTTGCTCTTTTACTGACGATGATTTCCGCATGCTTACACAAATACAACCTTTATTTCATTTAGTAGAATAAAAAATCAACTGTATCCAGATGAATGTTAATTAAAGTGGCATGAGCTACCAAAATTCAAACTTTTTCATAATTTCTGATCGTCACGACAGTAAGAGGCTTTTGAGGTCATCGAAACATCATTGGAATGTGGAAAATCCATACAGTATGTGGCCTGTACGAACCGAAAATGTGTTCGATAGTAAACAAAATTTAAATAACCGGGACGACCATTCATTCAATCTAAGCCAAAGTTAGTTGAAAACAATACTTTATGGTACATTTTCGAGACTATACCACTAAAAAGCTTCTGAATCATACGTCTTGAGAAAAATAGCCACTAATTTCAACTTTCTGTTTTAACGTCAAAATATCAACATTTTGGCAGCTCATGACACTTTAAACTTTTGGACAATCGAGAAGTATAAACTGTATTTTACAGACGAAATGTGAAAGAGTTTAATGCAGTATAATTTTAGTTAACATATCGTTATCTAACTTCTTTGAGTGGCATTTAGAAGTTGGTGGTATAAGGTCGCCAGAAATAAATTAAGAAGTTGTTATCCATACGTAAGTCGTTGATTTATTATATCGTTATCTGTAAACCATCAGCTCAATGGTTATTGCTCATTGGATGCTATGATTCATCAACTGATTCTTGGATTGTTTGTTGCTTTATTGTTCTGTATTCATAACTACTGCAGCTATATAGTGATGCCAATTATCCTTGTAATAGAATATATAAGGGTTTAAAAAGAGAGAAAAAAAAACTTCAAAAGGAGCCACTAGTGTTAATACCAGAATGGTTCAAATATGTCTTGGTTGACTGCAAAAGAATATTTAATTCCGCGTTTTTCCGAGGTTCGTCTGAGTAATGAGTTTAGGATTTCATTATGGATGGAAGCAATGACATAGAATGGAGTCTACGGACTATCCGATATTAACTTCATCCCCAAAGGATTTAAGCGATTGCTGTCTGACATGTTTTATTCTGTGTGTAACCTGGCTGGTTTATCTCTCAGCAGACTAATAGAGTGTTGCTAGGCTCTGGTCAAATTCGCAGAAACTGTTCAACACAATATGGAATATAAAGAGACAAATGGAACTAAAATACATCCACAACCAAAACTTGTGTTGTTATAAGGATGCGAGGGAAATGAAATATAAGAAATATAAGTTGACAGAAGAATATATTGCATTTGAAAATATAAGGTATAATAAAACCCCAAGAAGACACGTGTATTCGAACTTTAACGCGTTAAATCCCGTATTGGAGTAGCATGTTTGGCAGATAAAAATATCTCTTTGACTTATTGTCGTTTTATTTTCCCTATTTAAGCGTATATATGGTCAACACATATTGCCTTTAACCAGTATTAAAAAATCACCCAATTGACTCATACAGTTTTAAATAATTTATTCAGCTACTTCATATTTTTTTATCAGCTAACATTGATCTCAATAGCGGTGACATTTTTTATTCAGCGAATGGATGCCAAAGGGTGATAAAGGGATTCCGGTCAATGAGATATCTAATAAAATCAACTGGAGAGGGAAATTGTAAATTTACATTCATTCATCCGGAGACTTGCTTTTGGCAGCAGAAAACAGTCGTCGAGGGACAAACACCTATCACTCCTATCAATCGATGGTCGACTTTAATCCAACTACAATGGTTATAGCTTCTCTTCAGCGTCTCTCCCGCCTCGTCCATCGACAGTTGCTCAGACAAGTCTCGTGAAGCCTGACGACGGTAAAGGATTCTCCATGACGAATTGGAAGTCAGTGATAATCAGTCCACGCGTGTCAACGGCATGTTATGGCTGACTATTTGCTAGGGTATACACCCATCCTGTTTATCTCCGGTAAGTTTTTGTAGGTTTCTCCACTTGTCAGTCTGTTGATTAATATGGCATTGATGGATACAGGTATGTAAGCTTTAGCCAGCTTTATCAATTTATTGCCACGGCTGCGGGACCTTTGACCGCGAACACCTCGCTTTTATGTGATGAATACTTGCAGGATGTGATCAAGCGATTAGTCCACACAAGTTTTTATATTTAACATTTTACATTGTCAATATACCGATGTTACTTAACTATGGGTGTCCCACAAAGACTGCCAATAGCTGGAAACATTAACGAAACGGATCAGTGCTATTTCCAACACCTTCCTAACGAATACTGTTAAATAAACTTCGAGGCTTTCGACTCGAGGTTTATTGTATGGTTTTTTGGCTATATACTTTAAATTGGTATGCGAATAACGGAGAATCGATAGTTCTTTGTCGAATGTTTAAATGACAAAATTGTCTAAAATTGTACACAATTTATTGTTTGTTGAAATGTTTATTTTTAATTCCTGTGTAAAAATAGAGATCCAGCTTAATCTCTATTACATATGTTAAATCCTTCAATTATTTTTCTCTTAGCATTTATGACATTAGTCATTGCGAAAATGGACCGTACGTACGTTTGTCCCGAGAACGTTGTGACTGCCGTGTTTGATTGTTTAGCACCACTGAGAGGTCCTGACGCAAATCAACTGGTTACGGCAGGAGAATACCTCGATGCCGTCAAGGCCAGATGTCGGCAAGTAGCCCCTTAATAATGTTAAAATAATGCGTTCCGCTTGCTATGTCCAAGACCCTGTCTTAAAAAGCTAGACGAGCATCATTCCAGTGGCCCAGTGGGGATTGGACCTTATACAAGAATATACTGCCCAGTTTATGTTATTGGCAAAAATTAGGCAACACATCGGCACTGGATACTAAGAATATGTATTTTCTCTTGTTAATACAATACAAATTTTAATTTCGGTAAAGTTTGGCGGCGTTCACTTTACGAAAAGCATTCTAAAACATTTCTAGACTTCCCGGTTCTAAAGATGTTTTTAGATTCATGTAGCAATCTATCTTATTAATTATTTCCATGTACAGGGACGGCAGTTTCCAAAGAGCCGTGAAATGTGTGGAAATTCTGCTTCATTTATGTCGCCATTCTCATCAGCTTCCTTTACTACATGACCTGACGGATGTGATGAGGATGGAGCGATCCTTTGGTTATCTTTGTGAAAATATTAACCGTAAGTTTTTCGATTTTTTTTACAATGTTATTCGAGAACTTGTTTCCAACAACTGAAGTAACAAAGTGAATATAGTTTATATTTGAGCTATTTTACTTTAAAACGGAGTCCAAAATAATGATAAAAAATTAAGACATCACCACGTAGTTAGTTCAAAAACAACTAACTACGTGGTGATGTCTTAATTTTGTATCATTAGTATGGAACCCACGTTTAAAGAGTTCCAAACATTTCTTGTAGTCCAACTTTTTTAAAATGAGTATTCCAATTTCTCAAAAGTAGGCCTATGTCACTTAATGTGTACAATGAAACAGTTCACATTTATTCGCATGTTTTTTCTTGGTAAAATGGTAGTCTTTTTATTTCGTTAACAGTGTATGCAGAACACAAAGATTGTTTGGTAAAAGAAGATACCACAATACAGAATTGTATGTTAATGAACAGTAACAACTTCTATCACGATCCTTCGGTCTCAATGAACAGGGCAAACGAAGTGGAACAAATATGCAGGTAGGATTTTATGATTAAGCGTAACACTGTAAAAACATGTAGTTGTAATGTTATAGCAAAGTTCGCGGGCAATCGTAGGACAAGTTAAATTTGCTGTAGGTTTACATCTGTGTGAATATGTAAATTTACAGTGTGGTGTTAGTAGATTTACAGTGAAACAGTATATTTACTGGACTTCGTGTTGTCTTCTGTCCTTAAATACAAGTATCTTCTCCGTTAATCTACCAAGGTTGTTTGTAAATTAACCAAAAAGAGTAAAATTACCGAAATGTGTTACAGAGTGACATGTAAAACAGGAATACTTAGGTATTCTTACAAATCTGTGTATATTTACAGTGTGTTTTCGTAAAGTTACATGAGAGCTAATATAATAACATCGCACTCAGGGGTAAAACGTTTACAGCACAGTCTCCTGTGATGAAATACACAAGTTTGTCTTGTAGTTCTACAAACATTTTTTACAGTGTACAGTTATAGTCTCCTGAATCATGCCTGGAAGTTTTAACGCCCTCTGCACTTGTATTGTTGTATGTAAATATATATTAATTAGTTAGTGTCTTTTAGAAAGTGAGTATAGCAGTATTCTCGTTATTTTGGGGGATTACACTTTCTTGGAAAATGGTAGAAATTCTTCTTCCGATTTTGGGTGAAACCCGAAACGGGAATTGAACCCGGGTCCCAGAGTATGGCACCTATCGCCAGCACTAAATGCCGGCTGCCTTATCCATTCAGCCAACCGACCTCCTCGGGATCCAAGATTATAGTTAATAATCAGTACATATAACAGGGGTATACTTTTTATTATCACTAGAATACATTACTTTATGATTATAGCCCACCATTAGTACATAAAACAGGGGCCTACTTTTTAATATTACTTTATGATTATAGTCTACCATTAAGTACATGCAACAGGGGCCTACTTTTAAATATCACTAGAATACATTCCTTTATGATTATTGTCTATCATTAGTACATGTAACAGGGGCCGACTTTTAAATATCACTAGAATACATTACTTTATGATTATTGTCTATCATTAGTACATGTAACAGGGGCCGACTTTTAAATATCGCTAGAATACATTACTTTATGATTATTGTCTATCCTTAGTACATGTAACATGGGCCTACTTTTAAATATCACTAGAATACATTACTTTATGATTATTGTCTATCATTAGTACATGTAACAGGGGCCGACTTTTAAATATCACTAGAATACATTACTTTATGATTATTGTCTATCATTAGTACATGTAACAGGGGCCGACTTTTAAATATCACTAGAATACATTACTTTATGATTATTGTCTATCATTAGTACATATAACCGGGGCCTACTATTAAATACCACTAGAATACATTACTTTATGAATAATGAGTTCAACAGACTTATCAATTTTGTTGCAGGTTTTTAACGGAAACGACAAAATGTATTGAACAGCCTGTTCGATATTATTGTGATGGCCACCTGGCGGACGTTTTGGTCAAATTCATGGATGGAGTTACCCCGCCTAAGTGCAACCCTTACAGCGCATCCAACAAAGTTACATTTTCTCTAACGTTGATAACAATATCTGGATTTTACCTGGTTGCGTACAGATAGCACTGGATATATTGTTTTTCTAACAAAAATTATCTGGAATTAACCTGGTATTTATTCTCCGATTGTGAGTCTTGTATATGGTTGTGTAAAAACGGAAACCATGGTAAACTGCAATGCTTCAATGCAATCATGGTGGAATCTGGTCGACGCTGAAGGCCATGTTTGGATGTAACCTGATGAATAGGTGATTTGCCAATTAATGACGTAAGTTAGCGACGTCACAATTGGGGCCCTAAGTGAAAGACCGGATAACTCAACATTTTCTGCATTTTAACACTATAGTTTAGACAAAGAAAACCCGATATTGTGACAGTTTATGTCTGAAATAATCAAATAATAAGAAACAATCTTACATGAAACGAAAGCTGGAAGTCTTATGGTGTGTTTCCACGGACCTGCGTTAACGCGTGCGTTGACGGATGCGATTGTTTAACGGATAGGATGAAGTGTTTCCACGGTGTTTCCATCGCACGGTGTTTCCATCGCATGCGATCGATAGTGCGATCTGTCATAAGGTTACGGTCAAAAGTCAAGATCATATCCTTGACAACAATTTTTTTTTCGGTTTGGGGAATGAACGTGAATAAGTGGCCATCTACATAGCTTTTTCATACAAAATACATCTACAACACAAAGTCAGTAAATTGATTAAACAAACTCACTCGGTGTTTTCTGTGGATTTCGATCTGACAGCAAAAGGTCATCAGGGTCGGAAAACCCCTTCAGTGACGTCATGATCAGCGAAATCCCTTGTCCGGTGCGTTAAAAATGGGACAAGTTCCATTCTCCGTCCGTTAACGCGTGCGTTAAAAACTATCGGACTGGCCATGGAAACACTAGTGTATTTCTGTAGTTCCCATTCTTAAGGGAAAATCGCATCCGTCAACGCACGCGTTAACGCAGGTCCGTGGAAACACACCATTAGCTGAATTGGCTGAAGTCTAATTGGAAGCTGGGCTTGTCCGGTCTAAGATTGGCACCCTGACGTCATGCCATTGTTGTGCGAAAAACTGGCAAATGGTGTATTGCGTGTAGTATTTGCTACTTCAACGACTGACATTGTTTAACGATAGAGATGTAGCCTCATGCTGTTTGCAAGTTTGATTTTGAATCTATTCAAAATGGTGTTTCGTGGCCAATGTAACAAATTCAAACATCCTTAAACATTCATAGCAGTGTGTTGGTTAAAGTTTGCATAATCAATTTACTGACCAGTTACATGTTTTCTGATCATTCTCCGCTTTATTGTTATTCTTGTGATGAAAACTTAAGAGTTGATGAAGGTGCCTCTTAAACAACACATGATACCCCCCCCCCCCGCCCCCACCCCCAGCATCGTAAAATTATGATTACAGAAACTGGACTACTGAATTTCACTGTAACCATTTAATTCGATGCTTAGGTGACATATTGAAGATAAAACACCCGAGATTAATCCAGATCTACGACACATTGAATTTTATTGTTATCTATAACATTACATTGACTTTACTCTGCAGCGTGCACAAACAATTTACTGATTGGTTACCCGTCTGCATTGTGCAAAATATTTGCCGATTGGTTATATTTTCGCCATGGGTGAATAACTCTACGTTCATCTTTGCTCTGAATTCCATCAAATCTAAATAAAGATGCTTTTGTAAGTTTTAACCACAAATAAATCGCGTAAACAACACAGGAATATCCATACCCCGTCTTAAATTTGGATTTCAAAATCTTGATTACAGAATTTCATTCTAACCATTTTAGTCGATACTTAGGCGACACATTTAAGATAAAATGGCTATGATGAATCCAGACACAGGCTACATGTTATTCCAACGTCATTTATTCTCAACATTTGCTCAGATCGGTGCTAAGGATTTTGTTGTGTAGATGACGTATGGTGTATTCAACACTGCGTGGCAGGTTTTGCACGCCAAGGCTTACGCTATATGGAATCTTGAGTGCGGCGTAAAACTCCAATCAATCAATCAATCTTACGTTATATGGCTCCTGACCTTATCATTTGAAGGTAATGGGGAACATACATGCAGCTTGGGTAATGTCCTTAAATTCCCTTTAAAACTTTAAATTCTGCATGAAATTTTAACTGTGTTGATATATGCTATAAATATATTCTATGTGAATTATGTAATCTTTTTCCAATGTGTTTTTTGTGTTCATAAATACACATATTCCCCGAATATTTGTAATTATTTTAAAACCTTATTGAAATAGTGTATAGATCTTTTCCGGTTCTCTTTGTGATTAGATATATTATCAAGGTAAACCATTCGTATTCCTAAAATTAAAAATACCGAAGCAATTAGAAACATGGACTGTACAATTTAAAATAAAATGCTATAAATGTTCAAGGATGGGGTATGATTCGCATTATCCATCGGAATGTCTGTTTATTTTACTTATGGTGAGTAGACGATAAACAATAACTTTCTGGCATCTTCTTTTAAAAACAATTAACATTATTCTGAAATCGATAGCACCTTCTGAATTTACTTATTTGTCTTGCCAACAGACACTCCGATGAAAGGCCATAAGTTATTTTTTATTTCACGAGTCAGGCTTGCCAATTTCTTAACGCGATTTTGTGGAAACATTTCCAGGACAACATTTTCCGAAACTACTTGAGCACTGAAAGTGAGGGGGGGGGGGGGTTGTGTAAATTAACACATGCATCAGGTTAAATATATAGAACTCGAATTTTTACTTGTATGTGGTTGAAGGAGAATTTTAATTCTACATTTTGATGGGATGCGTAGGCCTACAGGTAATGCATATTTGATTTTTCATTTCGCCAAAAGGATTATACAGATCGAAGCCAATTGACTCGGTGATACCAAGAGGCATATAAGCCCCGATTGACTAAAGAAAATAAAGAACGGGTTCCTTATGGCCTGTTTGTTGAACATTAGTGTTCACTGTTATATCCAATTGTCAGGATACGTTTATAAATGGGCAAGGAATCAATTCGTATTTTTAGCTGCACGCTCGATCAATCCATGTAGATTAAAGGTAAAATGTAGTGCTGAAAACAAATACGTAAACCACCACGGGCCTGTCTTACAAAGCTGGCGTAAATTGGCGCATAGGCCGACAACATTGAGCGGTTGCGTGCAAGGCGCAAGTTACAATTGTTTTAACACTGATTTACATCCGACGTAACTTGTGCCTGCTTCGTACGACATGGCCCATGCCACGCAACACCAGACGTCCTCGTAAACTGAAAACACGAAAAATCTATAAGCAATCAGGTTGATAGAAAATGCCCTCAATTAACTGTTTGATTAAATATCGGTATATTTTCAATTCCCATGGACTAGTTAGACATTTCTGTAGATCAAAGAATCTTTAACTCTTGTCTTCTGAACCAAAGGTAGATTAATTATGCCGTGTTATGGGGGAAAAGAGGCAGGATACATACGGCCAGACTAAAGTAAAATGATATTCAATTGTAGAGCAGCAGCTTCCGGGTAATCAGCTGGTGATTTCACTATCGATGGGGGGGGGGGGGGGGGGGGGCAGTTACCAACGGAAGGTCGTGGGTTTCCTCCGGGCATGGAGCCCGGTTTCCTCCCACAATAAAACTGGCAACGCCGCCATATAAGTGAAATAATCTTGAGCGCGGCGTAAAACACCAAACAATCAATCAATCAATCACTATCGATGGACTTGGCGACAGGAAGGGAAGAGCTAGTTATCCGATGTACGGTCATTTCCAGTGGAAGTAATCGCTCGCAGGCTGGGAAAGATAATGGTACTTCACCGGGAATACATGTTTCGGGTGCTAACAGATTCGGATTAATTGGTTCCTTGACTGATGTTTTCCGTCGCATTCAACATTATTTCACTTCAATGCTGCATTGTAACGGTCTTATTGCTTGGGTTGATTGATTGATTGATGTGTAACCCAAGATTATTTCACTTTCATGTACATACGTCTTTCATGGTATATTTTATTTCATTCCCACAAAACTCAGATGTAACTTAATCGATTATTTAGGGCTGCCGCAATAATTCGGGCTACTCACTGCTGAGTTGGAAAAGACAATGTTGGTTCTGGATTATACATGCGGTTGTCGCTTATGAGATCTTTAAACACTGTTACGCCATTAAGCAATGCTTTTTCTTCTCATCGAGTAACTATGAATTCCCACTATTCGATGGAGCCCTTGGGAAAATATTTGTTTATTTTCCGTTATATTTATCAAATAAAATTAAACGTAACTACTTGTTTGTTTAAAGGTAGTTCTCAAAACAACGATCTCCCGATCTGAAATATGGTTATACATTCTGAACATTAATCAAAAGAGGCGTTTTTTTTCTTCTGAAAACTCAACTCAACTACTCTTAAACTAAAACGGGGAAACTCATTGCCAGACATCGAGATTTTAGGTCATTCAGAGGATAACGTTCATATCAAATTCTCGACAAACCTATTCACACCCGATCGCCATATGGAAACTGAAGTCCCAAAGCTCATACAATAGAAACTAAACAGCGTTTTTTATTACCCTCAAATCAAATTTATTTGGCTGAAGGATGTTAAATCCTTTGAAAATGACGATTATACCAGATAGTCAACAAACTCAATTCGTAGCGCCTCCATCGATTTTAAAATCCTATTGTCATTACCTTCAAGAACATTTTCAAAAAGCGACATTGGAAATTCATTTACCAGCACTCTAAAGTTTTTCTAAAAATGTAAGTCATTTTATATCTAAAAAAAACAAATGATCTTTAATTTACGTTTACCGTTTATCCATTGATTTGCGTTGGACCTATATATGTCTTGAGATCAAAAGACGCTTTAAATTAATTTTCTTTAGAACCAAAGGCAGATTAATTAATCAAACCTAAGGTGAAAGAGAAAGTAAATACATACGTCTAGATCAACTGTGAAATAATATACAATTGTGGACCAGGTGCTTCTGGGTAATGAGTTTGGGATTTCACTATGGATGGAGTGGATGACAGAGAATGAAGTCGACTAGTTATCCGATACACGGATTATTCCTCAGGTAATTAAACACGGTCAGGCTTAGAGCGACAATCTGACCTGGTTCATTCGTCGAGAATGCTTTCCTGTTGTGTTACTAGGTTTTATAACTGTTTTACGCAACATTCAAGATTATTTCAATTAAAGTGGCATGAGCTGCCAAAATGTTGATAGTTTGAGGTTACAACAGAATGTTGAAATTATTGGCTATTTTTCTCAAGACGTATAATTTAGAAACTTTTTAGTGCTTCTAGTCTCGAGAATGTACGATAAAGTATTGCTTTGAGCTAACTTTTGCTTAAAATGAATTTATTTAAATTTTGTTTACTTTTCGAACACGTTTACTGTTCGTACAGGCCACATACTGTATGGATATTCCTCATTCCAACGCCAATCATTGAGTTTTGTAAACCCGCTGTTATCCTATCTCCGTTCCGTCGCCGGGAAGTCTTCTCCGTCGGCTTGCAGGCCGAGTCATCAACTGGTGATGTACAAAGCTGGACAGATTCGAGGAACTATAGCCAATGTAGTTGGATTAAAGTCGACCATCGACTGATAGAAGTGAGATCTGTTGCTCCCTCGACGCCTGTTTTAGGCTGTCAACAACAGCTCTCCCGAAATTAATGACCGTATAATCTCAATTTCGCCCTCCAGTTAATTGTATTATCCATGCGATTCTACGAGAATTGATCCAGCTTCCATTAGTTACATTCCATTTAAAAAAAATATGTATCTGTCATTGTTGTAGCCTGTCATCCTTGTAGAGACGCGTGTAAAGGTTTCTAAGAGTGTAAAAGATATGAAAAGAAGCTTAAAGGCACACTTGCCGCGAAAATCAGGAACATTGTTTACATTAAAAAAGAAAGACCGTATTCTGTATTTTTCCCAGACAATATCAGTTAGGAACTTTCTATTTTTACCAAAATTAAAAAGTTTGGACGTCACTTTGTATTTTTAATTTGAATTTGAAAATTTGAATTGTTACGTACCCGGAACGTAAACAAACCGATCTGCCCCCTATTGGCGATTTTATGTTTCAGTCGAGTGAGTGAACTAACGGCACAGTGTAATTTTACGTAGGCCTATTTATCTGAGAAATACAGACTGACGATCGGTTAACAGCGACTGGAAAAGCCTGCTGATAATTGTTTGAGTGTAAACCACAGATACAAAGGCCTGAAAGGAGGGTAATCCAACACGAAAGTTGACCGACACTGATCGTTGTTGTTGTAATCAGGCTTCGATTCTTCGTTTGTTTTTCCCCCCATTTTTACAGTCTAAAGCTAAATAGACATGTTTTATGTGTCCTATGTTTAAGTTTAGTGGTATTAGTCGTAGTAAGCTCATGTAAATTGGTTTTCTTAGCAAATTTAAACAGGCTACGGCGGCAAGTGTGCCTTTAATCAATTATTTATAGTCAGGAGTATCAATTGGATAATATTATGCTGAATCCGAATTGACACAGTCTTTGAGCATAACGGCCAGGCGTTCTGCTACTGGAAACGTTCAACAGCTTTACTACCACTCAAAGTGTTATCAGACAAATTTGAAAAAGAAGCAGCCCCCCCCCCCCCCAAAAAAAAAAAAAAAAAAAATTGCCATATAGCCTTTTTTGTAGAAAAAACAACCAACTATTGTTTTAAGAAGTTTACATTTTAACGCATATTGCTTTAGTTGTGGGCTGCTATTGAATCAGGCAAAGCTTTTCGATCCTCTGAGTAGAACCCATGAACATACAAAAGAGTAATTTCCTTAGTGAAATACACCAGATTAGACGCGGAGAACATCATTAAACACTGTCAATTGGTGAATCGGTTCAGGGACCGGTAAATCCCCTGAGGATCATTTGATAACGCATAATTTGTGATCGTCACAACAGTAAGAGGCTTTGAAGGCCATCGAAAAACTAAATGATTGGCGTTGGAATGAGGAAAACTCATACAGTATGAGCCCTGTACGAACCTAAAACGTGTTCGAAAAGTAAACAAAATTCTTTCTTAGCCTATGTTAGTTGAAAACAATGCTTTATCGTACATTCTCGAGACTATAAGTACTAACAAGCTTCAAAATTACAAGTTTTGAGAAAAATAGCCGATAATTTTAACATTCTGTTAAAATGGCCAAATATCTCAATTTTGGCAGCTCATACCTCTTTAAATAACAGTTTAACACTTGTTCTTTTACAATTTTCCAGCATATACCAGGGCACTTGCATCTGTGGCCTTTTCTAGCAGTTTGTATATCATATGATAGGTGTCCCCATTGACCTTCAATCAGGACCTTCACTCAGATGCGGGATGAGGTGAAAAGTAATGTACACTCTACATCCCTACTTAATACATAAAACAATATTTTACCAGTAGGCGCCCCCTAGGAGACCTGATGGCCTAATTTTGTATATTGTTGTTTGGCGGATAACCGCAACAGTTTCTCAGTAAAGGGGCTTTCACAAGCACGGTGGATATAAAATTTTTCGGGCCGCAGTAGAATCGGAAAAATTACCGCAAGAAAATAATCCATTTTACGATTGGCCGGGGCATCGTAAGGGCGTGGCAAGGTTCCCGCACGTTTTAATCCACGAATCTCTTGCGGCGAACCGCGCGAGTGACGCAAGCAACGCACGTCTAGCGCACGTGATCCGTGAGACAGTTGCGCGGAGGTGCTACGTGATTTGTTGGAACGTGCGGCGTGCCGCAAGATGCATCGTGCGTCATTGTTTTTCGCCGCGCAACAATGAGCGGGCGCCTTACGGCGTTTTGTCAAAACGTGCGGCGATTTTGGGCTCCGCAGACGTGATTGCAGTATAAAAAGGCGCATAGATAAAAAAAAAAACGTCAGAAAAAAAAATGTCATTCCATTGAGGAAGATCACCACGATGCCCGCCAAGAAGCAGACCAAGGCAAAAGCTTCAACTGTTGTGAGATAAAATGAAGCACCCCAAAATATATACCTGAAGCACACCTGAGAGTATTTTTCTCACGGTGAACGCAAGGCGGCGCAAGACCGAGACGGCGAATCGTTCAACGGTTTACGACTGCCGCAAGGTTGGCGGAACAAGAAATTTCACCGTACGGAGCATCTTACGACACAAAACAAATCGTGCAACAACCGCGTGTCAAGATACAACGGTTTACGGTGAACGTACTGGCGCCCGCACGGATCAGAGGTAATAAAAAAATTCGCACGGCCGAAAATTGGATTCCATGTGCACACCAAACTTTTCTGCGGCTCTTGCGGCACGAACATTCCGCGCGGTGAGGTGCGGTTGCCCGCAAGGAAGGCTGCGGTACATCGTACGGAAGGCCAAAATTCATGACCGCAAGAGCCGTAAACCCGCCGTATTTCAATTGTAAAAGGGGCTTAAGGGTTGCTCTAAAGTTAATAGCGCGGTATTTAAAGTTAATCCTATGCGCCTGAAATTATCTTTCACCCGAGACTTCAAAAAGGAATGTTCTCTATTGCACTTCAATGTAATATAAACTTATTTCCAATGATTTATACTTATTCGGTGGGATAAAATTAACGTTCACGGCGATTTTTAACTTTACCTAGATACACGGAATTAAATCCTATATGGATACAGGCCACACTTTGTAGTGCATGTTTTAATATCTTAAGAGGTTAAGTAGTTCTCAAACGTACTAACATATACTCCAGTGTAGAGACATTTAATATATTGTGTTAAAATATCACAGTTTTCTTAGTCGCTCAAGGTACCAATTACTCACTAGTATGGCGTACATCATTCATACGAATCGAAGCGCCAATAAGCTAAAAGAACCAGCCAACCAATTACAGGCCACATTTACCTACTTCCGGCAAGAAATTCCAGATATTCTAGCCCTCTACATTTTTTCTGGGCATTTTTGTAGGCTTGTGTATTTGCTCTTTTTTTTTGGGGGGGGGGGGGGGGGCAGGGGTTGAGTTTTTCTTCAAAAATGATTTTAAAAGTGGAATAAGATCATTTTAGGTGGATGGAGATCTGGTAGTTGGGTGTGCATTGTCTGTTTACATCCTGCGCACTATGATTTCTGATATTAGTGAAACATGTCAACCTTCAACATATGATTAAATTGTGTTTAATTCCAAAACACTATTCAAGCCACCGACCGAATTGTATGGCCCATGAAATGTAGGGAAGGAGTGGTGAAAACATTAACATTACCAAAAAATGGCAAATTAAATTGTGGCCTGCTGCCATACAGAAGTGACTTGTGTTTTTCCCTCCACATTTGTTTTATACTACGGAGATAAATGGCCGCATAGGTCAAAGTGGCATGAGCTGTCAAAATTCACTCTTTCTCTATAATTTCTGATCGTCACGACAGAAAGAGGCTTTGAAGATCATCCAAATTCTAAACGATTACGTGGGAATGAGGAAAATCCATACAGTATGTGGCCTGTACGAACCGAAATAGTGTCCGAAAAGTAAAAAAAAATGTAAATAACCGGGACGACCATTCATTCATTCTAAGCCAAAGTTGGTTCAAAGCAATATTTTATCGTTCATTCTCGAGACTAAAAGCACTAAAAAGCTTCTGAATTATACCTCTTGAGAAAAATGGACAATAATTTCAACATTCTGTTTTAATGTCAAAATATCAACATTTTGGCAGCTCATGCCACTTTAAAGCACTCATTTCTGTTTTTTTTCAACCAATTTGACAGCTTTGAAAACACCAGAAGAGAATCGTTATCCTCCAAACAGTTCAAATGTTAGGAAATTAGGCATTTTCGTTTTGACGGACGAGATGGGTTATTCCCCCTGGCTCTATCCTTGTGACAAGTCTATAACCCGGGAAGATACTCACAGTAAACTACAATCAACAACCAATCAATTCAAGCAAATTTAAAGGGTCTTTGGTGATTCAATTTTGTTTTGGAGGAATAACATCTCGAATTGGTCTCTAAAATAGATTTAAAATAAAGGCCTTGAAATGTGAAGGGGTAGGTGTATAAATGAACTCATAAATTCAAAACGACTGGCAGAAAACCTTGGAACTTTTGAAATTTAATTTGATATTGATAAAGAAAGGCAAATTGGCCAAATTTGACAAGTTTTGAGGAATGTTTACCTTGTTGCAGGTCAAAGCACCCACTCTGTTTTTTTTTTTCAGCCAATGGCAATTGATCTCGGTTATTCTAGTTAGGAAGTGGCTTACTTAACGATAGTTTAATATTACCGCAAATGGGAAATGAATCTGTACCTTGCAACTTAGAATCCCAGTTTCGCCCTCTAGTTTATTTTATTATCTATGCGATTCTCAGGGAATTGATCCAGCTTCCTTTGGTTATTTTCCTTCGCAAAAATATCTCAATCATTGTATTGCCAAAAGAAGTTGAATAGAACCAGTTCCCGTTTTTGAGGAAAGGATTGTATATTCACAATATTGGGGGGGAATAAGTTTATGCTGTAGTTTTGAAATTTATGCCAGTATATCATAATAGAATCGTGGGTCCTTCTGAAACCTTACAACACGGGCATATCAATGAATGTTAGCCAAATCAAAAGTGTATTTCAACAAAATATGCCCTTTATGATCACAATCGTTTCTGCAATATCAATTTTTGCGAACAACCTCCCTACACCAATGATTTTATCGGTCGGTGCAGACGTTGTGTATGGAAGAAAATTGAACAATGCGTTTTCAAGATATGCTCCGGAAGCGAAGAATGTACTCTTTTATGACCATTTAAACTCATACACTGTAAAAAATGTGGTTGTAATTTTACAGCTTAGTTCGCGGGCAATCGTAGGACAAGTAAAATTTGCTGTAGATTTACATCTGTGTGAATATGTCAATTTACAATGTGGTGTTAGTAGATTTACAGTGAAACAGTGGATTTACTGGACTTCGTGTTGTCTTCTGTCCTTAAATACAAGTATCTTCTCCGTTAATGTACCAAGATTGTTGTGTAGATTTGTAAATCAACCAAAAAGAGTAAAATTACCGAAATATGTTACAGAGTGACATTTAAAACAACAATACTTATAGGTACTTTTACAAACCTGTGTATATTTACAGTGTGTTTTAAAATTATGCTCGAGAAACGATTGTGTTTCAGACAGACGAACGGACAGAAAGAAGGACGGACGTATGGGCTGGCTGAAGCAAGTATACACCGACTTACATTTCGTGTACCAATAGCGTACTATTAAATATTCATATTGCAAGTATATTGCTTTTGTTTCTGTTTGTTTGTTTATTCACCATAGAATATGTATAACATTTAAATGATGGTTGTCATGAAATTTGAATGGCGGGAATAAAGTCCGAAGACTTGTTCTATCCCATTTTGTCTGCCATTAAAAAGGCTCCGTGTGTCTGAGGCAAATTGCACATATTGGGAAAGTGTTTGGGCGATCAATGGTAAACTTCTTTACCCCCACAGACTGTTAAATACTATTTTTTAACTATTTGCAGCTGGTTTTTTTGTTTCTAGTTTTTGCCAAACGCAATTTTCAAACTGAAGATCCAGAGCGGGCCTTTGAACGCTGATATTTCGTCGTTTTTCAATTGGAACGCTTACAGTTCCTCATTTCGTCGTCTTCTGACTTTTTGGAGGTTTTTGTTTTCATGCTTTAAAGTAGAACTAAACTAAAGAAAATCTCCACTTCACAGTTAATCAGATAGAGAAATATTGGTTACGCTTTCATAATTCACTACAGTAAGGTTCACGCTTGCATCCTCCCGTCAGACGATAAACAGTGTAGCACAGAATTTGTTCTAATTGCTAAAAAATTGTACATTTTTCGCTGAAAATCGACATATCACCACTCGTCCAATGTCAAATCATACTTATTTTTTCAAACATTATGAAAATGTAAACAATAAGAAACGATGAGTGCCTTTGCATTTATAGGGGGCTTTTCGATCTGCTGTAACGGCAAATCATGAGCATGCAGATATAGTCCTTTTACTATAAGTGCAGATTGATGTTGACTAATTGGGAATCCTCAAATCTATTATAAATAGAACACGTTCACTCACATACGTTCACTTACATATATACTGCAAACCAATGTATGCCTTTGAGGTCACAGCGATTCGTATTTTCTTTTTCGTTAACTTGCTTCACCAAAGAGAGTAGACTGACAAGAGTGGTCACTTCGTCCAATCAGCATCGCCGGCATGTTCTTCTGGCCCCCTAGCAGAAGGGTGTTCCGACTGTACACGATTCGACTAACGGGCGCCCCCTACAGAAAGGAGGTTCCTTATCATCGAATCGTGTCAGTTCAAATTCAACATGGCGCGGACGAAGTGACCACTCTTGTCAATCTACTCTCTTTGGTTTCACTAGATACATATAGACTACAACTAATCTATCACCGTTTAGTTATCTCCGATGCTTTCTGCTTCTTACCTCATCTCCAACTAGTTTGTTGTGCATAGACTTCGGATAAGTTCTGTGTTTTTAGAACATTTAGATTGATTGATTGATTGTTTGGTGTTTGAGGCCGCGCTCAAGATTATTTCACTTATATGGCGGCGTTGCCGGTTTTATTGTGGGAGGAAACCGGGCTCTATGCCCGTAGGAAACCCACGACCTTCCGTTGGTAACTGGCAACCATCCCACATAAGAACATTTAGAAGTGTGTTGTCCAAACATGTCTTCGCCAGGGATGCTTTAAAGGGGCATGAGCTGCCGAAATTCACACTTTTTTCATAATTTCTGATCGTCACGACAGTAAGAGGCTTTGAAGGCCATCGAAAAACTAAATGATTGGCGTTGGAATGAGGAAAATCCATACAGTATGTGCCCTGTACAAACCGAAAACGTGTTCGAAAAGTAGCAAAATTTAAATAACCGGGACGACCATTCATTCATTCTAAGTCAAAGTTAGTTCAAAACAATACTTTATCGTACATTTTTGAGACTAGAAGCACTAAAAAGCTTCTGAATTATACGTCTTGAGAAAAATAGCCGATAATTTCAACATTCTGTGTTTACGTCAAAATATCAACATTTTGGCAGCTCATGCCCCTTTAACATTGAATTATACATTATTTCAGATACAAAAAGCAGTGAAAAATCGAAGAAAATTTTTGAACTACTAACTATTGATTTAGTCCAACTGTTCAAATAGACAACCTTTCTATCACGAAACAAAATCAAAGCTTACATTAAAATGAAAATGGCACCATCAGATTTTATCCACACATCCATTTACAAGTAAAACAATAAACCATAATCTAGAAACTACTCAGATGGATGAAACAATCGTCATTTTTCATTCGTTATGCTGAGTGTTTGGTGTCAACTTCGCAAAACAAATCATTTACTTAAAGATTATAATGAAGAGAATGTCAGACTCTAACCAAATGAAAAACTGATTGATCCTAACAACAGTTTCAATGTAAGAAATGTTTGAAACTCGCTTTAAACGTGGGTTCCATACTAATGATAGAAAGTTAAGACATCATCACGTAGTTAGTGGTTTGTGAATTTTTTATCATTAAACGTTTCAATGTTTAGGGTCAAATAATAAAACGTTGAAACACAGATTTAATTTATGATAGAATACGTTTTACTCCATATGGCATTCCCTTTGCCAGTGTGTAATGGATCGGCAAATATGTCAAAATTCACGAACTTTTCCTTTTATCGGATCTCAGAATTTCCAGAAGGTTTGTGTCCTATTAGAAAGTAGACGAATGGATTTGTAGCACTACTGATCAAAGCTAAAGCTAAGAATATTGACGACAATTGGTAATAGCTGGACGAAATTGGCACCCGGAAAAACAGGATTACAGACAAGTTTGTGTTAAGCGGTATAAAACACAGAAAATATAAACCAATGATAGTTGCAATAGCTCTGCTAGAGATTGTTCTCGATCGCCCGCAATGGTTATCGGTTATAGGCACTCCAACCATTTTTAACTTAATATATTTTGCAAAATGAAATCCACAGATGAGAGCAAAGGGTAGATAGCATAGAAGGAAAGAGATAAGTAAGCATGGAATATTGTACCCCTGTCTGGCAACGCACGAATAAATAGTTACGTTGTCCGTTGTCAGAAAAAATCCAGATTCAGATAACACAAATGATGACCAGGATACGCAGAAAAAGAAAACCCAAACGAAAATTGTCGTTCTGCGAATATTTTTGACGCTGAGGTGTTTCTTCGCTAAGAACGGTTTCACGAGTGTTATAAAACGAATCACAGAGAACAAAACTATGTGATAAATGCTTATCCCTGAAGTGAGAATAACGGCGAATATCATAAAATGACAAAATAGGTCACCTTGAGGTATCCCCGAAAGAAAGAATATTTCGAGAACTGTCACCAGAAGAAGATGAAGAATATCGGCAAATGCTAAACTCACGAGTACTAGAAATGTCGGCGATTTTCTAAGCGTTTTCTGTCTAAGCACTGTTATGATGAGAAATATGTTAGCTGGTATTCCCAAAGACATGAGAACTGCTACAAACACCCCGGAAAGAACTGATACAACTTCACCATGCTGGAATATTGTCAACTCTTGCATAGAGGTGGAATTATTTGGCCACATTCTGGAATTTTCACGGAAATGTCCCTCCTCAAAACAGTCGTCACGTATGAACCATGTGCAGTGATGTGAGACAGAAGACTTAATTCATACGCAATATGTATAGTTATAGGAATGCGTTGTCGCCCCAATCCAAACGGTTGTGCCGAATTGTTACGGTTAAATGAAAGATGAAATCCATAGCTCTCATTACAATGACGCTGGTTGACGTGTTTACATTACCTTTTCTGGGTCATTTGACTCGAGAAGAACCCATTATTATATTGAAGCTAATGTAAATAGTATTCCTTTGCTTAATACATCGTGAAAATCAGGGCAAATAAGTTAATGGTTTTCTCCGGACACTCGAAATATTCTATTCAGAACAATGCATTAAAACGACACTTTGTCTAATTATTTAGAAAGCTATATGTACTGACGTATTATCATTCTGTTTCATCAGAATTTCCAGTGACCTCCACGTGCAATTCAAAGCACGTGACCATTTTTTTTCTCAAGAAATCTACTTTTGAATTAACAAATATATATATCTCCAGTTTTAGTGTGGTTGATATAAGAAGTATACATCAGAAAATGAAAGGATGTCCGTTGAAAAAAAAGGGTAAAAATAATTTTCTTTTAGTCTTAAGGGGCTTTCACAAATCTCTTGCGGCGAACCGCGCGGAGTAACGCAAGTAACGCACGTCTAACGCACGTGATCCGTGAGACAGTTGCGCGGAGGTGCTACGTGATTGGTTGAAACGTGCGGCGTGCCGCAAGATGCATAGTGCGTCATTGTTTTTCGCCGCGCACCAATGAGCGGGCGCCTTACGGCGTTTTGTCAAATCGTGCGGCGATTTTGGGCTCCGCAGAAGTGATTGCAGTATAAAAAGGCGCAGAGATAAAAAAAAAAACGTTAGAAAAAGAACGTCCATCCATTGAGGAAGAGAAAGATATAATGAAGCACCCCAAAATATATACCTGTAGCACACCTGAGGGTATTTTTCGCACGATGAACGAAAGGCGGTGCAAGACCGAAACGACGAATCGTTCAACGGTTTACGACTGTCGTAAGGTTGGCGGAACAAGAAATTTCGCCGTACGGAGCATCTTACGACACAAAAATTCGCACGGCCGAAAATTGGATTCCATGTGCACACCAAACTTTTCTGCGGTTCTTGCGGCACAAAAATTCCGCGCGGTAAGGTGCGGTTGTCCGCATGGAATTCTGCGGTCCATCGTACGGAAGGCCAAAATTCATGACGGCAAAAGCCGTAAACCCGCCGTATCTCAATCGTGAACTGCCCTTTAGACGAATAAAGATATGATTGGTCGAGTCCAATTACCCACGTGATGATACTAGATAATGCTGATTTAAAAAACCGACAGCATACTGATCGGGTTGAAATTTCAAGACCGACATTATTGACCTAAAATTATAAACGGTTATCGGGCAAGCAGCAAATTTTCCAATCAGAAAAAGCAGAGCGAAAAATTAAAATATGTAAAACAAAATGTATTACAGACACAATTATTTACCATAGGGAAACACAAATCAGCCTCAGTACCGTATATTCTAAAAAAATGGAATTATAACGCATAAGTTTAAGCATCAAGCACACGAAATCAAACGTCTTATTTACTATTCATTCTAATCCTATATAGGCTTTGCAAAAGCTGTTCGGCTTACAGAAGTTCATTTAATTTACTCACGGCAAAAACGCTTTCTAGAACAGCCAAATGATTTCAAACACAGTATTCAAATGTTGTAATGATATTGGGGTTGCAACATGAATCTGTAATTTATTTGATCCATGGAGTTTGATTTTTACGTCGACGGACTAAAATAAGTAGATCTTCTACTGACTTTTTACATGAGCTTTTCAATTGATTTTAAATCTACCCCCTCAAAAAGAACTTACTTTATAATCGAATTTCCGCACGACACGTGTTCATGCTCAAAGGCCTACATAGGAATCGTTGATTCAGGAAAACAAAAAGACATTCGAAAGACCATGACAGCCCCATCCTCGGATACCCAGGGTTAAATTCTCAACAAGCTCAAAGTGAGCGTGAGCGTAAGTTTTAATCGTGGGTTTCCACGATGTGACAACCTGTCAACCTGTCAACTATCCCGAAATTAGTTTGTGAGAACGGATATTGGCCAATGACTACCTCTGCCTCAAAACACGAGTTTGAGACATCTGTCTGTTTTTCTGTGTTAGACTCGATCATTTCGATAAAGATGTTAACTTTCCTTTTTTTGCAATAATACTAAAGCAATTATTGCACCAAGGAATACCAGTAGACGCGATAGGCCAGGGGCCTGCTTCACTAAACGGCGTAGCGTAAGTTTTTACGTAAATGCCTCAGCAACCCATACTGTAGAGATACATTAGTATGAAAGTTACGCAAAAAATACATCTACGTCGCTTTTGCTTAAACCAATATGGCGGACACTCATGCAAATAACATAGATTTAGATAGGGGCGATTGTTATAGTCTTTTTAGTATCGCCCCACAGCTTCAATATAAAGCAATCTGACCGATTATTGTGTCGTATGATTTTCATCTAACCTATATTCCTCACTGGAGATAATTGATATCTGTCAATCACCTATTGAAAAGTAAGTGCAAAGAACCGATGGTATTATTTACGGCACTAGCATTATAGTAAAAAAATAAACTGTCAAATATTTGCATAAACATGGTTTTCGCATCACCATCTGCCGGATACTGTTGACTTAGCTGTTTTGGAACGTCATATTCCTCTTCAGTTCCGTCATCAGTAGAAACCCTGTGTTTGCTTTCTAGAGATCGATACGAACGTCCGCAAACCCTATGTGTGTTTAAACGCCAGTTGGGCACTATTTGCAACTATTTAATCCCATGTACCAAGCAACCAAAAGTCGAAAACACTTCAGTTGTTACAAGCGCGTATGTGCTGTCCTCTCGCGACCTGTCGCTGATTTTCGTCTTCTGTTTGGTTGGTTCAGATTCTTGTTTAAATGTAGAAGTATAGGAGATTGAGCTGTGGACGTTTTATTCAAACCTGAGAGGCAGAAAGCAGTTGATTATTTCTGGAATACGTTTGTTTGAAAGCCTAGTGCTAACGATGGAATTTGAAAATATTTCCTCAAATGATACAAAACATGTGTTTAGGTTCATCGAGGTGGAATCGGATAAAATTTTTCTTTCAATATTAGGAATACTCGCCGTTGCCGGATGTCTGGGAAACATTACTCTATGTGTTGTGGTCATACGTAAACAGACTCTTAGAAGTTCTCCCACTTTCATTTTGCTAACTAGTTTGTCCCTTTCGGATCTGCTATTCCTGATGACGTCACCGGTGTTTGATTTATACTACAACAGTATTGGCGCGACTCCAGAAGGTATACTGTGTCTTATTCGCGTATTTTGTATCCTGTTGTCTGCTGCAACCACTCTTTACCATTTGATGGTATTCTCGGTATTTAGGTATTTATTTTTGATTCACCCGCTATTCTCATACACACATTTAACTAAAAGAAGAGTGTATATGGTCCTTCTCTTGATTTGGATGTGCAGTTTAGGTGGAGCCGGCAGTGCTTTGAATATATCGGGACATTACGTGTTGAATACAACAGACGGGAAGACTATGGCTTTCTGTGCCGTTAAACCGTATTCAAACGCACAATACATCATGCTATTAATTGCAATGGGTTTACCTTTCGCTATTATGGTAATTTTCCACCTTGCTAAAGTTTACAAGCTTCGCAACAAGAGACACGTTCCCTCAAGTGCGAACCGAAACAGAAAAACTGTATCCACTACAGTCGTCGTTTCGTTTCTTTTGATATTCGGCGTCTGTTGGTCTCCGTTGATAATTTACAACATCGTGCTTATTATCCTTGACGAAACGCAATCGTTTCGCATTTATGCTATAGCGCCTTGGCTCAATGTCCTGGTATATGCCAATAGCGCTTTAGATCCATTTATGTACTTCTTTGCCAAAAAATGTAATCTACCCAACTGCTGGTCGGACGGAACAGAAATAAATCAGGGAGTTAAAAATTATAGGATCGATGAAGGTGAAACCAATGAAAAGAGACCAGAGAAAAATAGATGTGTTGCTGATTGAAATCATCTATAAAAGATTTTGTCGCCGTAAAACACGGGTTTGTTTTAAGTTTGACATGGAGAACAGCCAAACAACTAATTGCCGTCGCGCTTTCTGAAGCTGTCATGTGAACATTGGTTATTCTGTGTTTCTTATCTATTTCATCTTACCAACCATCTCATTGTAACACAAATTTGAACAGAACAAACTCTTTTCTCTCTGAAGCTTTGAACTTAGAAATCTGGATTTAACACACAGTTTTATTTTGAATGTTTGCTATATTTCTTAAAAGGAAGGAACAAGCAACTATAGTATGTAAGGAATAACTGTGAATTACATTTACGAAGTTACTTTTTATTGATTTAGGAAACGAATCACGTTACGTTAATATAACTGGAAATTAAAAAAAAAATGATTTAATTCAAGTGATCGTTTTAAGGAATCTTAAAGGATTTATGAACAACTATTTTACCAGGGTTTGAACTTTTATTTGTAAATCGACAATGTATGTTTCAAAAATATAAGATGAAACATGACAAGTTTTCTGTAAGCTGCGTGTTAATCAAAGAAAGAATGACCAGAAAATATAAATGTTTCCATGCTTTTATTGAATACTCGGAAGAACTTGACACACGTGACCTCATACACGACCTCCGATTTGCACAAATTGACATGACAAAGATGGTGTATTACGTCACCATTCTGAGGGTACGTACACAAAGGAGGTCAGCTAAATCAACTTTAGTTCAAATCGTATAGCTATAAATAAAGCATCGGATAAAGATGTTTATTTACTATGTAGGTATAATGAAAAATGTGAGACCGTCAAATTAAGTCTATCATTAAAGCCGAGGCATTGACTTGCATGGAATTTAAAAATATAAACTTAATATTTTAGTTTGAAGGGTCTTCCACGCACACACGTAAGTCTGTGTGAAAGACGTAATTAACTCCGTCAATTTCGGGGCACATTCCTTGGCCCACTGCCCTCTGGTTTTGACATCTCACCCAGTGTTTATCTCCCTTGCCTCTCCAGGGGTTTCGGCCATTCGGCAGGCCACGGCACGAAGGAAAACGTACCTCACAGGGTATACACGAGGCCTTTAAGCAGGCATTCATCCCATAGTCACCTGGAACAAAATAAGAAGTATATTAAGGGTAAGCCTGGTAGGATAGTTTTTCCACTTTTGGTTTCCATTATTTAGGGTATCGATATTTTCGTTATTGTATTGTATATAATTTTTAAACTGTTCACGTTTTGGAACGTACTTGTTTTTAGCTTTTTTTTTGGCGTCCACCGTAAAACCAATACACTTATGACTGATAGACTGATTTATGTTTTACGTCACTCTAAAGGTTATTTCACTTTTTATATGGCCAGAGGGAAGCGGCTAATGCGATCTGACAAAAGACATGCCTACACAATCATATGTACATATGTAGGGTACATTGTATACAAAATGAAATAAAACCTGTTTGTCGATTAAAGCACACTTGCCGCGAAAATCCAGAATATTGTTTACATCAAAAAACAGTGGGCGGTTTTCTGTATTTTCCCCAGACAAACTTAGCTAAGAGCTTTCTTTTTTTACCAAAAATAGAAAGTTTTGGCATCATTTAGTATTTTTAATTTGAAATTGAAAATTGGATTTATCAAGTACCCGCAATGTAAACAAACACCGAACCTGAACATGCGCTTAAGCGTCCTAATGTTCGAGTCGTGTGAGTGATCTAAGTGCACAGTATAATTTTACGTACTTTATCTGAGAAATACAGACTGACGATCGGGTAAGAGTGACTCGAAAAGCCTGCCGATAATTTGTTGACTGTAAACCACAGATAAAAAGGCATGAAATGAGGGTAAACTAACCACTAAGTTAACCGACGCTGATCGTTGTTGTTGTAAACAGGCTTCGCTTCTTCGTTTGTTTTTCACCCTCATTTCTGCATTCCAAACCTAAACTGGACGTGTTTTATGTGTCCTACGTTTAATTTTAGCGGTTTTAGTCGTAGTAAGCTCGTGTAAATTGGTTTAGTGGGATAGTTGTGGGATAGTTGTGGGATAGTTGTTTAGATCTCGTAGGTCGAGGGTTTGGTTTGGGTATATATGGTATATGGGGGTCTGGGTGGTGTTCCTCTTTTTTGAGCAATTAGAAACTTGTCTCCATGGTTACTTTAGACAAGAAGATTTTCCCTGTGCCCGTGTGTTTCAGTGTTCCTAAACATATAAACTGTATCCTTCATCAGTTTAAGTGGGGTGTAGAACATTAAATCCTCAGGCAGTCAGCTATTAATAGAAATTATTAATAATATGAATCTATCTACGAACACTTACATGCGTCAATGGGCATTTCTTTCCCATTGCAATTAACGACTGTGTGTGATTCGCAAAGTCCATTGATGGGATTGAAATAAAGAGGATGGGGACATTCTCTTTCGGAAGGCTCGTCCATCTCCAGTAGTCTTCCGGGTTGAGAACAGTCGTAGTATCGGGCACAGTTCGTTGGATGAGACAGTCGACCAGTCATTCCTGGCTCACATTTCGGCGAGGTGGACACTTCTGAACCCGAAGTTGGTTGCTGGCCTTGGCCCGCTGTTTGACTACCTGTAACACAGAACGGAGGAAATGGTCCAAACTTAATTTAATAAAATTTAGGATCACGTTACTTATTATAAAACAATAAAATTTAGGATCACGATTCTTATCATAAAACAATAAAATTTAGGATCACGGTTCTTATTATAAAACAATAACATTTAGGATCACGATTCTTCTTATAAAACAATAAAATTTAGGATCACGATTCTTGTTATAAAACAATAAAATTTAGGATCACGGTTCTTATTATAAAACAATAAAATTTAGGATCACGCTTCTTATTATAAAACAAGAAAATTTAGCTGGTTCGTTCATCGGGTTATGAACGAAAGCAGATCAGCCAATCAAATTGCAGTATTCGTCGTAAACACACTGAAAATTAAATTATAAGAAAATGAGCTTAACGGCAGGTTAAATGATGTGACGCAACAAAGAAATTCCTTTGTGACGCGACGTCATCTAACCTGCCGTTAAGCTAACGGCGCTTTGAACAACCCATCCCAGGTCGTCCACATAGTTCCTACCAACCAATTTATGTGGGATGGTCCCCAATCAGCACTGGAGGACGAAGATTTCATCCAAAATAGTCTGGGATCCAGAAAAACATGGCGACACCGCCATGCAAAGTGAAATAAACTTGACCGTCGTGCAAAAAAAGCACTTCCATTCTCCCCTGTGCCCAGTCTTACAAAGCTGGCGTAAGTTACGTGGGACGTGAACCAGTGTTCAAACTATCGTAACGTACGCCCCAGTCGTAACTTGTGCATGTTGTAGACCAATGCGCATCTTTACGCCACCTTTGTAAGACGGGACCCAGTAAAGAAGTGATAAAGAAGATTTAGCTTACATGAATCCATTGGCGAGCCTCGAAGACAACATACTTTATATTCAGGCTGCCACACAGTATTGGGATCTTCACATAAAAGCCGAGTTGATTCAAAGAAAGCACACACGTAGTATCCCCGACAATCCAATGGGTCCGGTAACCACTCTACCGTCCAGAAACTAGGAAATGTACACGGGGATTGGCCCCTTATCAATGCAACCAAAGCAAGGGCGACTACAAGGCGCACTCCTGCCATCTCTACTATTTTAGAATAAAAAGTAAACTAAACGAAAGTTTCTTAGAAGAAACAAAATCAACACGTTCAAATAAGTTATGTTAACGAATGAAATGTGTTAGAACTACAAACCTCTGCATTATTATGGTGATTGTTTCTGGGGTTTTTTTTTATTGTGCATAGGCAAAGAATTTCTTTTCAGCTAGGTAAAAATATATGTAACATATTCAGGTATGTTACATATGTTTTTGTTGTGTTATTAACCTGTTCCAGTCATCTTCACTATTTACTGCAATATTATTTTGCGTAGTACAGTTAGCCTATTTTTAGCAAACGTGTTCTGGTGTTTGAATACTTAATTTAATTTAACAGGACACAAATGCGCCAAGTGAAATAGTTAAATTGTGTAGCGTAACAGAATCACCCATAGGCGAACAAATCATCTCAATTGTAGATATATTCTATTTTTTTTACTATTATGTTTTGCTCTGAAGCGAGAGTTGATGGGTTTATTGATTTATTAAGTTCGATCCACTATTCGATCATTATATCGAGAACAGTGTAGAATTTTATTTCAGTTTTTCGGATGGGGGACAAGGAAAAAATCTTGAAATGATATGTATGATAATTTTCTTAAGTAGTTGTTTATTCTTTTTTATTTTTGGTCGTCTTGACATTACTTATTTCTACATGTCTCTGCCTTTTTCGGAGAACAAACTCGCAACAAATATCAAATGGCAGAGAATCTTAATTGTGACTCCTCTAATATCGTGTATGTAATCACGTGCAAAAAATGTCGCAAGCAGTACGTCGGAGAAACTCAGAATTCTCTACGACAAAGAGCAGCCAACCATTTATCTAGCATAAGACTTAAACATGATGTACCCGTGGCACAACATTTCAATACTCAAGGTCATTCGGTCAAGGACCATTTTGAAATCATGCCTATTGAGAAAATCCCATTCCTCACTTCCGCTGCAGATACGAAGCACAAACGTTTGGAAAGGGAAAGTTTTTGGATTCAAACATTACAAACTATTTATCCTTTGGGTTTGAACTTGGACCCCGGAAGATGTCGTGAAAAAACTATAATACCATTTGTGTTTCAGTATAACAAAGCTAGCATCGCTATGGCCAAGATTATAGTAGAAGAATACAAACTACTTCAAAGTAAACTTGCTCGACCTCTGACCCAAAGGCCAGTCATTGCTTATAAAAAGAACAAGTGTTTGAAAGACATACTGGTCAGGGCTAAACTCCCCTGTCTGCCTTCTACCTAGGTTTTCTGGGAAAGGGTATGGGGGGGGGGGGGCATAATATATAGTCTGACGATATTCTTACTATAGCTTAAGATGCGTAAGCATTGTCAATGTAATACAAAGTGTTCCAGAAAATTCTACTGACTGAGGCCAAGCTCCTGTCAGTCGTCAACCTAATGAAACATCATAGGTTTACTTTATTACAACAATTTATGATGGGGTATAAAGGTCTAAATGATATACCTCTTTTTAACACAATTAGAAACTTGTCTCCGTGGTTATTTTAGACAAGAAGATTTTCCCTGTGCCCGTGTGTTTTAGTGTCCATAAATATAAGAAAGAGAAATGGTTGCCGGAGAGCAGATTTTTCCCCGCTGGCCAATTCGTTCAGTTAAAGATGGGTCCAACTCTTTTAAGGTTATGACACAGAGATCCATGATTAATCAGGCAGTAAAAAATGGTATACTTTCCCTGACGTATAAGTTGGATAGCCTGTCACTTAAAGGAACTTGGCCTGCCTCGGGTTCGGGGGGGGGGGGGGGGCGTTTCACGAAGCCGTCTCTAAGTGTGATTAATCGCAGTTGCCATGACGTCGTATCTCTTCACTATGGTATCCAGTGGCAACTACTCTTCGTTTACGATGCAACTGCTTTGTGAAACGAGCCCCAGGCTTTTTGTATAAATTCCGATTATTATGAGAGGTTGAGCCTTGGAAGTACCTTGGAAAACTACAGAACGGAAGCTGTTAATAACCTGTTGAAACTGAGGATGTGTACTAATAACGGACACACTTTAAATAGCCGGGATGTATGAGCACATTTAAACTTTTTTGTTTTAGTTTTTTTGTTTTGCTTAAAAATCCGACCGTAGCGTACATCTTCAAGATTATTATCTACGGAAAGCTCTTAATGTTGTACTTCTTAATGAGAATTAAGAACAATTAGCTAATCCTATATCAACAACATTTTCCCTATAATTGGCAACTCACGCGACTTGAAAGGAAGCGAGATTTGACGAACTTATCAAACTTGTGTTGATTTCTGAGGGAACTAATGTATGGGCAGCGGTTTTGTTATGCGAATACACCTGTACTCTTGTGAAAAGAAAATAAACAAGCAGTAGGTGGAATATCATTTCCTGATTCAGTTGAGTGATTTTCCTGGTCACAATAGCGGGACTTCTGCTTATTTGTATATGTTGACTTAATAATTATCGACACACCCTTAACTTGGACATTTCTGCAATTTCTCAATAATGTTGTAGCGGAAAACGTGCGATTCAGTACGAGACAACAGCAACTAGACGGGGCGCAACCGTTTAAAGGGACTATCTGTTAAGAATTGTTTGCATTTTTGCTAAAACCTCTGCTAAATAGATAACTAAGGAAGATGGACTTTGGATGAAAGGTGGTAGGTCGAATTTTTAGCGAAAAATGTACAATTAACGAGCAATTACTGCGAATTCTGTGGTACATTGTTTACTGTCTGACACACAGTTTTGGGTTAGTGTAAACAGAGGTCCTATATGGTCTACCCTACTGTAGTGAGCTGTGAAAGCGTTACTAATATTCATCAATCTGATAAACTGTAAAGAGCCGACGTTTGTTAGTTTATTTCTACATGAAAACAAAAAAAAAAAACCTACATGTCAGAATACAACGAAACGATCGGCTAGGCTGTAAGCGTGCAACGGCTCGCGTCTGTAAGAGACTCTTGCCTGGCTGAAAATAAAAGTAAACATATCAGCTGCACATGAATTCAAAAATCGTACAAAGGTCTGTCACGGTCTATCAGGGGAAAGAAGTTTACCAGTGATCATCCAAACACCTTCCCATTATGTGTACGACAGTAAAGTGTCGGAATTTTCGGATTTTTAATTTGCCTCATACCCAGGGCGCCCTTTTAAGCGTTTGATGAGGGCTGTCTACCTGAAAGGACACTTCAGAAGTGTAAACGTCACTCGAATTGAGTGAATTGCATTCTGGGATATAAATTGGGTCTTTATGACTGTCTAATAACAAGCTCTTGTAGCGATCCGCATGACTGCACACCTATACGTTTCTCTACAGAATACTTTCGAAAGGCGTTTTCAAAATGTTCACTCTTAAAGGAACCCCGATGACGTCATTAAATAATAAGTCTAATACTCTCATAGACTCATCCCAACTGCTAGAATTGGACCCCCAATGCCTCAAATGCTCCAGAATGATTTATGGTCAGAGATGCTTTTTGAGGGCTATACTGGAAATAAAACTCAACATACGGCTTTACTATTCTTGTTTGTATTTTTACTGCTCTCTTCGCATCCGACTCAGAGTTTAACACTTCTGGGTGAGGTTTTTACTTCATCGCTCTGGGAGGTCTAGATGTGATTTTGGTTACTCTGGATGTGGAGTCTAGGTATACAAACATTGCCATAGATTTGGGTCTTAAATCCATAAATTCCAAAGATATCCTGACCACCGTCGTCCGGATAAAAACATTTTAGAATTGCTGGAACTTAGCTTAAAAGGTAACGAGTTTGAATTCAATGGGGAGATCTTTCAGCAAATTAAAGGGTGTGCTATGGGGAAACGTTTTAGTTCTAACTTTGCCTCTATTTTTATGGCTGAGTGGGAGAGTGATATTCTTCACAAATGTCACAAACAATCTTTTATTTACCTTCGGTGTCTGGATGACATTTTTATCATTTGGCTGCATACGTTGGAAGACCTTCACATTTTCATTGATACTCTTAATTCTCACGACTCAAGCATTAAGTTACGGCCTACTATTGATCACACTTCTGTGGATTTTTTGGATGTAACTATTTACAAGGGTCATACATATCATACTACTGGGCATCTAGATTACGAAGTATTCTTTAAAGCTACTGACAGCTGCTACATGCTGGGTCATACCATTCTCCTCACACTTTCAAGGGAGTCATTAAGTCTCAGATTTTTAGATTCTATAGAAACTGTAGTTCTTTAGATTTCTTTAACCAGGCTTGTTCTGTTTTTTTTTAAAGCTCTCCTCCCTAGGAGGTATTCTATTCGATTACTCCGAAGGATCAAATCTAACACAGTAAGAAAAATCATGTTCCCCCCTTCAGCCCCCGATACGCTTACCTCCCCTTCACGAGTGTACCATTACCGCCCAACATTTCTCTCAGGTACATCAATGAAATGCCTGAAGACGCGATGCAAACTTGATATATACGTACCCGATCTTGGAACCTTTTTCGGTTACCACATGCAAAAAATGTCGCAAACAGTACGTCGGAGAAACTCAGAATTCTCTACGACAAAGAGCAGCCAACCATTTAGCTAGTGTTAGACTTAAACATGATGTACCCGTGGCACAACATTTCAATACTCTAGGTCATTCGGTCAAGGACCATTTTGAAATCATGCCTATTGAGAAAATCCCTTTTCTCACTTCCGCTGCAGATACCAAGCACAAACATTTGGAAAGGGAAAGTTTTTGGCTTCAAACATTACAAACTATTTATCCTTTGGGTTTGAACTTGGACCCAGGAAGATGTCGTGAAAAAACTATAATACCAATTGTCTTTCAGTATAACAAAGCTAGCATCGCTATGGCCAAGATTATAGTAGAAGAATACAAACTCCTTCAAAGTAAACTTGCTCGACCTCTGACCCAAAGGCCAGTCATTGCTTATTAAAAGAACAAGAGTTTGCAAGACATACTGGTCAGGGCTAAACTTCCCTGTCTGCGTTCTACCTAGGTTTTTCTGGGAAAGGGGTGGGGTGGTTGGGGGGGGGGGGGCAAATTTTCACTGTCTTTTCCCATGACCCTATAATATATAGTCTGACGATATCCTTACCATAGCTTAAGATACGTAAGCATAGTCAATGTAATACAAAGTGTTCCAGAAAATTCTACTGACTAAGGCCAAGCTCCTGCCAGTCGTCAACCTAATGAAATATCATAGGTTTACTTTATTACAACAATTTATGATGGGGTATAAAGGTCTAAATGCTATACCTCTTTTTAACACAATAAGAAACTTGTCTCCATGGTTATTTTAGACAAGAAGATTTTCCCTGTGCCCGTGTGTTTTAGTGTTCATAAATACATATGCGCGACAAACACCCTACTGTTATACAGTCTACAATGACATGTCAGCATTTCATTTAGGAAGGTATTTATTCATACACATCTGACTATGAACTTATACAAATACTATTATATCTCGAAAATACATATAAAAAATCCTATATTTCGCTGAATTGGCATGTATATACCCACAGCTGTAGTCAAACTGGTCGTGTGCTGATCGGATTGATTTTTCATTGTTTTTACCTATAGAATAAACCACCAAGACAATACTCCCTACCTTTAAGAACAAAGCACACACTGTTGGAACTATGTTTGCTTAATTAATGCGCTGCGAATCGCAGAAATTATCTACCACCAAGTAAAAATCGCCGTTAACCCTGCATCGTTAAACCTGCTTTAGAAAAAGGGACAACCTTTTTGCTCTAGCGATATGTATGCATTTTCGTAATGTTTAAGTTGATTTCACAGTTTTGTGACCCCCAATTTACACTCTGATAACTTCGGGGATTTACGTGCGTGTCAAAGCCGACCGGTAGCGAGCGAAGATAGCCGAAGGATGTTCCGAATGCCCCAATTTACAGACACATCTATGGCCTTTATGGGCGGATTGAAGCTTCTGTTACGTCTTCATTTATCACAGTTATTTAAATTTCACAGCGATTTTGACATATATGGTCATTGCCGTTTGAGCGGATAAAAGTAACAGCGACAGTTGACTTTGAATTTACTGGATTCAACATATTCTATTAGGAACTGCAGCTTGGTGACGACTAGTAAATCTAGAGAAATGAATGAAACCACTGATACGATCGTTTGTCGCAACCAGTCTACAAACAACACGGCTGGGTTTGCCGATATTCACCATTTGATTTTGGACTTACATCTATGTATTGTTACCGGAATCCTTGTACTTTTTGGATCGTGTGGTAATATTGTTTTATGTGTCGTAGTTCTTCGGCAACAAAGTTTACGACGTTCTCCTACTTTTATCCTTCTAACAAGTTTGTCCTGTTCGGATTTGTTACTCCTTCTGACGTCACCAGTGTTTGATATTTATTATGGGATTTTAGGCTTGTCTCCCGAAGGCATCATTTGTAAGCTTCGACTATTCTTCACGGTGCTATCAGGGGCAGCAACTCTTTATCACTTGATGGTATTCTCCGTGTTTCGGTACATTTTACTAATTCACCCTCTTTTTTCACGTATACATCTTACAACAAGGACATCGTGCTTTGTGGCAATTATGATATGGATGGGTAGCATTGGAGGGGCAGTAAGCATGGTGACTATATCGAGAAACTATCTCGTGGACAACCTAGAAGGTCAAACTTTCATCTTCTGCGCTCTAGACCCAAGTAACAGACCACGATACATTCTACTTCTTATTGCCATATGTACGCCGATTCTGTTGATGGTCAGCTTCCATCTTGCTAAGGTTTATAAACTTCGCACCAAGACGTCCTTGGCTTCAAATACGAGACAGAACAGAAAAACTGTATCGCCGTCATTAGTGGTTATGTTCCTTATTGTATTCGGAATATGTTGGGCGCCGACACTCTTTTACACCATAGCTCTGAATGACTTTGAAAACCGATCAGCTGTGCTGAACCTCATTCCATTGTTTAACGTTTTTCTCTATGCCAATAGTGCTTTAGATCCGTTTCTCTATTTCTTTTCTGTGAGAATTTGGACGTGTATCTCCACAAATAGCAGAACGAACAACTAAATCCAGACGGTGACCTGATATTCAAACGCCAAATTGTGTTTGGTCAGATCGGTCCTCCATACATCTGTTCTATTTGTGGTTTTACAAATGTACCAAAAGAAAGATAATTCAATATTCTAACGTGCTAACGATGACATGATACGGGCTCGTTTCACAAAGCAGTCGCATCGCAAACGAAGCCTAGTTGCCAATGTATACCATAGTGAAGAGATACGACGTCATGGCAACTGTGATTGATCGCACTGTGCGACGGCTTCGTGAAACGGCCCCCGAATGCAGTTTGGCACGTCAGTTTTATGACTTGGTAGGAGGCAGTCGACAGTTTCAATACTTCCATTTTTGGTTAGGAAGAAGTACCTATAGCATTTTTTATTGGATTGTTCCTGTTCTGTTGCCATTTATTGCTTTTATCTGTTTTGAATATATTTGCTGGGATGAAGCACGTGACTCTTTGGAACATTTGACGACGATATCGCCCCGATGACGTCATTTTCGAACGTTATGAGCCATGGAAATGACATCACACATCGCTGTCGCCCGGATAGAACTCAAATATACAACGCACCGATAGACTCATATTCCATTGACTTATGGTACAATCGTTAGCTTTCCATTGCTTAACCCGCTTTTTTGTTTAAGAAATGTAATTAATAAACACCCAGCGCTAAAACTAGCTTTGTGGTAGCATATAATTATTTTATTTCCAAATCTACATATAACAGATACCTGGTGTCATAAATTTGCTTTTCCATAAAACACATCTAGCCAGAACTCCTTGTAGAAAAATGACAGAAAATAACTTCTACGCCTTTTGGAAGTATTTTGTGTACACACATTGCATTCATTGCCTTCCTACCATATTTATACTGGCTAACATGCCGCAACAGTAGCCTGGCGTCAAAACTGTCACTGTTCATGGGTAAGCATTTAATTACAACTCCTTGTAAAAAGAAACGAGATATAATTACAACCTTTTTTAAACCTGTGGAATATCCTCAGCTAAATGATTGATTGATATTTTATGCCGCACTCAAAATTATTTCTCTTATATGGCGGCGTTGCCAGGTTTAGTGGGGGAGGAAACCGGGCTCATTGCCCGGAGAAACCCCCCGACCTTCGGTGAGTACCTGGCACCTCTTCCAGATACAACGACCGTATGAAAAATCCACTCAGATTTAATTTTTTTTTTATTTTGATCTGAGTGTGATTCGAACTCGCGCCGCATCGATGGGAAGTCTGTGTGGGACTAAGGGACGATCATATGAACCCGCTGGACCACTCTGCAGAATGATGTACGGTAGATGTTATTCAAATTGAGTTCGTGGGGTATTTACATCCGTTTGTAAATGCCTCATGTATGTCGTAATTTACCTCCAGGCCACGTCGTCGCCACGCGATGCGTGTTTTTCTTAACAGAGATTTTGTTTGAAGATAGCAAATTAAGGCTTAAAGGCTTGCCGACAAAAGCTTGGGACGTGATGTGCATCAATACAAGTATTAAGTGGACGATTGGTTCTGCGCAATAGCTATATGGTCTGAACAATAAACAAGTTTTAAATGTACTTTAGAAATCTTTAAATAGGGGAAGTACTTAAACCAAACATTTACAGATTTACAGATCTTGTGAACGTATAATTCTCAAGAATTTTTTATTTTTTTTAAAATGTATTTAGCCCCATAGCGTGTAAACTTAAGAGTAATAAACTTCAGAAATGTTGCTATTTTGTAAATAACACAAAATTGTAAAACATGAATTGAATTGAACTTATTTTATTGACAGAAGACAGTCAAAAGGATTGGGAACAAGTTGAAACAATAGCCTGGCGTCAAAACTGTCACCGTCCATGGGTAAGCCTTGAATTACAACTCCTTGTAAAAAAGAAACGAGATATAATTACAACCTGTTTGATTGATTGATTGATTGATTGTTTGGTGTTTTACGCCGCGCTCAAGATTATTTCACTTATATGGCGGCGTTGCCAGTTTTATAGTGGGGGGGGGGGGGGGGGGGAACCGGGCTCTATGCCCGGAGGAAACCCTCGACCCATTGTAAAACATGTTGGCTATTTTTATACAGAAATGAAAAATTAGAAGATGTTGGTATATCAAGCTCGATAATGTGAAATTTAGACCTGGAATGAAAAAACTACATCAAGGATATTTAAATATTTCTCACATTTAGTGCTTTGAATAGAAAAACGAGTTTTTTAAAGCAAATGACATTATGTCAAGTAACATGGCAGCACACAAAATATCAATCAAATTATTATTATTAAGGATTATAATTATATTATTATTATTATTAGGGATATAACTCAGAGTATGAAGAAATGAATGAAAATGAGACTTATTGTATTAATTGCCAGTCATTGAGTCAAAGGGTATATTTCATCTGCTCGTATTGGTTTCCTTGAAGTGCCAGGACATGTAAAAATTCGCAATTTTTTTCATAAATACCCTTTATCACAACAGTAACAGGGTTTGAAGTTCACCAAAAACAAAACGATTTACGTTGGTATTAGGAAAAATCACGGCCTGTACGAAACGAAATTGTCTCCAATGAGTGAACAAAAATCTAAATAACCGGGACGGCCTTTCATTTATTCTAAGCGCAAGTAAGTTCAAGACACTACTTTAGCGTATATTGTCGAGACTATAGGCCTTAACGCTAAAAAGCTTCTGAATTGTACGTCCTTTAGAAAAATAGCCGATATTTGAACATTCTGATTTCGCAGAAAATTATCCACATTTGGACAGCTCGTGTCACTGAAAGTACAAATGAAATACCCTTCAGAATAAGCGGACGTTGAGGGCCCGTCTTAAACAGTTGACGTTAGTTACGTCCTTCGTTAATTTAAACTATAGAAACCCACGGCGTTTAATCTGAAAATACAAGAATGTGAAACGAAAGGTCGTATTCGTGCGATGTCGACATTATCAAAATCGGAAGTTTGATTGCGACCCAATCAGCAACTCATTCATATTTCCGTACAGCTTTATCGTCTTGCCATCAGTAAATTACTAAGTTTTCGAGAATATTTTTCTAAAACCAAACTCATGTCTGTCTTAAACCTAATTGACATATCATTGGTTTTGGTTTACTACAAAAACCTAAGATTAGATATAAAGGTGTAAATGACACACCCCCTTTTTAAAACAATTGACCGATTGCTTGATGATGTCACGTGGAATTTACGCGCAAACCATCTCGGGGGATTGAGGGATGTTCACATAATTTTACAATATGGCGGAAGGAATAATACGGTATCGAGAAGAAAACCTAAAAGGCGAAAAGTCACCAGAACAATGTGTGGATAAAAACACGTTATGTCACCAATGTTTTCCCCAAAAATGACATCTTGCTAAGTACCAATAAACAAAATGGAGACTGGGGTGCATAGTTTACCCAGAATGCTTTGCGTAAATTTATGTGACGTTATCCGACTCGGCGGTAATTACAAACTTGTATCCATGGTTATTTTAGTCAAGAAGATTTTCCTCGTGCACAAGTGTTTTAGTGTTAATATTTATGAACACTAAAACACACGGGCACAGGGAACATCTTCTTGTCTAAAATAACCACGGAGACAAGTTTAGTGTTTATAGATATTGATAATGTATCTGATTCTACAGATCACTGTTGTCTACATCCTGTTTTCCAAGAGGTTTTTAAACTGAATCAGTAGCTATTGCAAACTTGTTTTATCCCAACATAATACCGCTGACGCTCCGAGAATAGTTCTCTAAACTGGATCTCAGTAGAAAACATTTGAACATACTTTAATCAACGTTTACCATCTTACCCATTGCGTACCATAAACTCAATTTACTCAATTCCTTTTTCCTCAAAAACCTTTTGCTCAGTTCAAAATCATCAAAATATCACAAACACATAATATAAAATATAAATATCATTTTGGATTTATTTTTGTTGACCAGCAACAATCCACAAAAATATGCATAAAACGTTTTTGACATTCCTCTCAAGAAATCACAGTTAGATTTGGTTAAAATAGATTATGTAGTAAAATCTCGTTTGTACAAATACAGATTAATACAAGAACCAGCAAGAAAAAAAATAAAAGATTATTGCAAAAGTATCTCTCCATTTCAAAAATTATTGAAATACTTTTTCTTTCTCATTAAATTAAACAATTTTATCTCAATTTATCCGTTAAAGTGTTTTTTTTCCTTGATTATTTACCATGGCTCATTGCTTAAAGTGGCATGAGCTGCCAAAATTCACACTTTTTTTTCATAATTTCGGATCGTCACGACAGTAAGAGGCTTTGAAGGTCATCGAAAAACTAAATGATTGGCGTTGGAATGAGGAAAATCCATAAAGTCTACGGCATATACGAACCGAAATAGTGTACGAAAAGTAAATAAAATTTAAATAACCGGGACGACCATTCATTCATTCTAAGCTAAGTTAGTTCAAAACAATACTTTATCGTTCATTCTCGAGACTAGAAGCACTAAAAAGCTTCTGAATTATACGTCTGGAGAAAAATAGCCAATAATTACGACATTCTGTTTTAAAGTCAAAATGTCAACATTTTGGCAGCTCATGCCACTTTAAGTGCCACTTTGTCGTTTCCTAACCGCCTACCATGGTTATAAGACTTTAATAGCGAGAGCCATTCTTCTTAAATATCTTTCAAATGTTTCAATCACCTCGTGTATTTGTATGACTCAGTTGACTAGGAAATACTGCTCGAACCACCGGGCATTGGCAAGGGATTATAAAAAAATGACTTTATCTTCTGGACATGGTTTTAGCATCGACACATTTTCTGAGCTCTGGGTGGAACAACTGCCCTCCTCGGCATCGCCCGTGTTTCATAACCCTCTCGTTTTTACACTCGGCGAAAAACGGCGAGTTCTTCCTCCCCATCCACATTTGTTGTCCGTCTTTCAAACCTTTACATGAAGGGAATCGTACGGAGCACGGGATACAGTGTGACCTGTGGCATTGGTTCATAACATAGTCACCTGTTGAAAGAAAAAAAGAGATGACCATGTAGTTCAGACAGTAAATGACCATGTAGTTCAGACAGTAAATGACCATGTAGTTCAGACAGTAAAAGACCATGTAGTTCAGACAGTAAAAGACCATGTAGTTCAGACAGTAAAAGACCATGTAGTTCAGACAGTAAAAGACCATGTAGTTCAGACAGTAAAAGACCATGTAGTTCAGACAGTAAAAGACCATGTAGTTCAGACAGTAAAAGACCATGTAGTTCAGACAGTAAAAGACCATGTAGCTCAGACAGTAAAAGACAAATGTATGAAGAATTCGCACCACTTTATCAAAATCGTGAAATATTACCAACATTGTGGCTCGAGGCCTCAAGCGATAGACGAGAAGCAATACATAAATGCATGTTAGACATAGAACTTGAAAGTTTCAGGGGGCAGGTGTTGATGTAGTCCGGGTTTCTGATTCCAAAATTACTATTTTTATATAACTGACGGCCGTATCCAAAATACGACCGTAAGTATAAAAAATAGTGATTTTGGAGACAGAAGCCCGGACTAGAGTGTTAATGTGACTTTTCTACAAACTTCCATATTCTTACATGAATTATTTTTCATATTTTGTATCACATTACACACGAATGAGTGGTTATTGTATTGCTTATACGTATTTAAGCATGCAAGTCAGAAAATTTACTGCCGCCGACGATCGAGGGTCGTAGGAAAAAAAAACCCAATTAACACACGCTAACTAATAGATCTGGAGCCTGTTTCACAAAGCGGCGTAGATGTATTTTTTGCGTAACTTTCATACTAACGTATCTCTACAGTATGGGTTGCTATGACAGTTACGTAAAAACTTACGCTACGCCGCTTTGTGAAACAGGGCCCTGGACAGCATTTTTTATTTGTTCAAAAAACATCTGATACTTACAGGCATCTTTAGGTGCTGTTTTGATTTCACAATTAACATTTTCGTATTCGTCACAGTCTCCGGTCTCCGTATTAAAGAATTGTGGGTACGGACATTCTCTTTCTTGTTCTTCCATCATTCCAAGCATTTTTCCTTTCGTGGAACAATCCATGTAACGGGCACAATGGTTAGGGTGGGGTAATTTCTTTGTCATTCCCGGCTGACAGGTCTCTGGTTCCTTAGGCAATCCAGATAAAGCCTTTGGCTGTGGGGCTTCTAATTTAGTAGAACCTAAAAATAAATGATGTGGTTGGTTGGTTGTTTTAGCTTATTGGCGCGTCCATTCGTATGAATGATGTACGCCATTAAAGGATGTGGTTGGTTGGTTGGTTGTTTTAGCTTATTGGCGCGTCCATTCGTATGAATGATGTACGCCATTAAAGGATGTGGTTGGTTGGTTGGTTGTTTTAGCTTATTGGCGCGTCCATTCGTATGAATGATGTACGCCATTAAAGGACGTGGGATATTGTTAAGTTAATATATTTATGAAACTTAAACATTCATAAAGTCTATTCCAGACACATATCAAATTTTTAACAGTAACCAAACGCTGGTTTTGGTAAAATAGCAACTCATTTGTATTACAAAAAAAACAGACTACCGTTTACTCAATTATCAATATCCAAATAACCAGAATACACCGAAATATAATTATGCATTTTGGTAAATAGGTATTGAAAATATAAACCGAAACCAAAATTAAAATTTTCAAACTTACATGTATCGAGGGCAGAATTTTTCAAACAGCACACTTTCTTCTCAGCTTGCCATACCAAGCCTTTTCCACAGTGTAACGGGATGGGCCTGCCAAAGGCGCATATATAGAAGGCGTTACAATCCTGCTGGTTTGGCACCCAGTCAAGTCCAGCTTTCGCCCCCGAGCAAGGTGACTGAGCATTTAACTGGCTCAGCAAGACTGATACCAACACAACTACTATTCTGAACACGGAGGTACAGCTATATTGCATGATTATGATTCTTGTCGAAATAATCAAACGAATTAAAGCCAATAAATTCCTTGATTGTCTATGGATTTAAGAATCGTTGTTGTCGAAGACTCAGTCAAATCGCTGTTACAGAGACGAGTTGTTGGGAATGAAACAGCAAAAGCTCTACGAACGAGGTCTCGTAGTGAGTATGATATTTGTGACTCGATAACTTGTATTTATAGTAAAATCTTCAATGGACTGAGTTTCATTCATATTCCCATCATGTGGTTTCGCCCACTTACTCGAGGATACACCCTTCTTCAAATTGACGTAAATGCCCTTAATAATACGCTGCTATTTCCTTTGTGGAGCGCCTTAAGTAAAGCAGTAGCTTCTTTGCAGGGCACCGTGAACTACTTTTAAAAGTAACAAGTTTGACGCAGCCGGATGTAAACCTCTTCTCCATATATAGACGAAAATTGTTTAAAAAGTGAAGTTTAATCCACGCAATGCACACAGCGTCTTTTGTGAACTCCCAATGCATTTCTTGTTAAACATTTCCCGTGGAGAGCGCACAATGCATCAATTGCGAAAAACAAACACTCACTCCCAAATAATGTAGACAGGTTTGAAAGAGGTACAGACACAATGATATTATTACGTACGCTGACGAAAGGGGATTAACCAGCATTACTGAATAAGGAGACAGTTAGTGGAAACCATACAACCAAATACAATTGTGGGGGAAGACGTTTGGTAAAAAGAAACATTAATTTTCCATGAGTTATTTCGTTTCAATTAAAAAAGCACACAACACAGCACTAGCAGACAGGAAATTTGTGATCGAAAAGCTTTGCTTTTTTAGTGTGATAAAAAGCATAATTTTCTTAGTGCCAATGATAGCCGTCCGTATAGTTTGTTTATTTTTTTACGCCGTATTAAATTTAATTCTATCGATCAAGTTACGATGGCATAGTAATTAATTATTAAACAAAGTCGAGTTTTTGGTCCAAATCAATCCAAATCTCCCTAAAAGTTTGTAGCCAATATATATTTTATTTTTACTACGAAAGACCCTGGCTGTGACGGAAACCAGCGCCATATATTGGTGGATGTTTCAAGTTAACGAAGCTAAGCCCTCTAGTCAATTGAACCTAATACAGGTCCCTCGGGATAATTTGTAAAATACGTTTTAGTCCTTTTGAGGCTGGAAACTAGTTTGAGTGACATTGTTCTAAACTTAAAGTGGCATGAGCTGCCAAAATTCACACTTTATTCTTAATTTCTGATTGCCACGACAGTAAAAGGCTTTGAAGGCCATCGAAAAACTAAATGATTTGCGTTGAAATGAGGAAAATCCGTACAGTATGTGGCCTGTACGAACCGAAAACGTGTTCGAAAAGTATATAAAATTTAAATAACCGGGACGATCATTCATTCATTCTAAGCCAAAGTTAGTTCAAAACAATACTTTATCGTACAATTTCGAGCCTAGAAGCACTAAAAAACTTCTGAATTATATGTCTTGAGAAAAATAGCCAATAATTTCAACATTCTGTTTTAACGTTAAAATATCCACATTTTGGCAGCTCATGCCCCTTTAAAGTTTATAAACAATATATACTTCTGATTGATTGATGTTTTACGCCGCACTCAAGATTATTTCACCTATATGACGCATTGCCAGTGTAAGGGGCGGAGGAAACCGGACTTTTTGCCCGGAGGAGACTCTCGACCGTCGGTGAGTAACTGGCAACTTTTCCACAGGCGGAAAATCCACCTAAAAACGTGTCCATTTTTTATTTGGTCTGAGTGTAATTCCAAGCCTCGTCGGATCGTTGGAAGGTCTGTGTCGGCTATTTCTGATTGACCAACAACTTCTCCGATTTCAAATATTTTAGTCAAGCATAGAAAAGCGAACATAATGAAGAAGTTGTTGGTTGGTTGTTTTAGCTTATCGGCGCGTCCATTCGAAATGAAGAAGTTGTAATTTATATAATTTGCTTTTGCTTATAGCCAGGTTAACATATGCTCTATAGGCATACCATTCAATTGCATTGTCAAATAATGACGTTGAAATAAGAACATTGTTAAAACCAGTAATCCGTACGAAAAAACTGCTTGTGCAAATAACGGATAAAAAACCAAAATTGCCGGGACGTATGAATACATTTTGGGTAGCAGTACATTAAATTAAAATAACCAAGACGATTGCTGATTCATAATAGGTTCTTTGCCCGGAGAAAGTCCCCGACCTTCGGCGATAGACCGTTTGAAGTTCCTTGGAAACCAAACGATTTATTTTAAAAGAAAAGGATTTCAGGAGACCAGTACGAAATCTTCTTAAAGTGGCATGAGCTGCCAAAATGTTGATATTTTGACGTTAAAACAGAATGTTGAAATTATTTTCAATTTTTCTCAAGACATATAATTCAGAAGCTTTTTAATGCTTCTAGTCTCGAGAATGTACGATAAAGTATTGGTTTGAACTAACTATGGCTTAGAATGAATCCCGGTTATTTAAATTTTGTTTACTTTTCGGACACTATTTCGGTTAGTATAGGCCACATACTGTATGGATTTTCCTCATTCCAACGCCAATCATTTAGTTTTTCGATGGCCTTCAAAGCCTCCTACTGTCGTGACGATCAGAAATTATGAAAAAAGTGTAAATTTTGGCAGCTCATGCCACTTTAAAATAATAAACCCAATAATTGGATATAATTTACTTTTTTTTTCATTTAACACATGTGTGACTGAACGTACATTATTGTGACTGGACGTACATTATTAGTGCTGATGTTCTTAAAATATTGTCGACTTTTTATTACTTTTTGTGACCATCGGAATTTAGTGATAAAGCACTATTGCCCTATTAAGTTTTACTCGCTCTCTATTGCTCGCATAAAAATTAACACTCGTCATATAGTAAGCTCATTACCTGCTTATGTCGATATTGTTTAAATGAAAAGCTTGTGTTTTTCTCAACCCTGTAGAGATTATACCCGTTCTCTATATAAACACTTTCTGAAAGGTGTGTTTATTTCACGACAAACGGGTTGAAAAGCTGTGCTCTTTCAATTTCCTATGTAGAGGAATTCTGTGTTTGGAGAGAGTGAATGGATATACCGTCAAGTTTTATTATAGAAACACCATGTGTTCTGGGCGCGATCTAAACGAGAAATCGTAGCATGGTTCCTTTGTGAGCCCGTCTTTTTAACCGAATTCTACTGCCTTGGAGGGTTAAATATATACATTGCGGTTTTATAATGTGACTAAAATTAGAAAATGTTTCGCTAGCATTGTGTGCACAGTTTTGTGAATAAACGCATAGCGTAACTCGAATTCCTCAGGACATGTTTGTTAAAGATAAATAAAGCATACATATATATTCATAATGGGTCATTCTGCGCACAGCTGGCCACGAGGTTTTACACGGTTCAGTAGCTATTGTATTGCAAAGCTTGTTGAAATATTTCCTCGGGTGGGCATGACTCGCTATGTTGATTGACAACATTTTGAATACGACTACAGAGTGATAGTGCATTTTTTTTAATCAAACCGGCTACTAAAGCGAATGTTCTCGAAAATGATACACAACCTACTAATCATTTGCTTTAAAACTTTAAAACGGTGAAAGACTTACACGACTATGGTCGATTACGGCTGATTACTGTTGTTGTTGTTGTTTTTATTGAGCTGTTAACCATTGTAAAGCATCCCTGACATTATTTCCAAATAAATATTATAAAGCCATAAAAAGTGAACATATTACACATACCTGCTGACTAAATGATTGGCCCTCTCAATGGTTGACTGATCGATTGATTGTTTATTCGATTTATAGATTAAGTGATTCACGTTTGGTTAATTTGTTGATTCATTGATCCGTTGGTCGGTGGATCCATTGATTTACCAAACGACCGTTGCGGATACTTAACAAATCAAATTTTCAAAGTCAAATTGAAAATACAAAACGAAGCCAAACTTTCAATTTCGTCTGTCTGAGAAAATAATTAAGTAAACATTATTCTAGATTTTAGTGACGAATGAGCCTTTAACGTACACAATACGATCTGTCCTTTGATACCAATATTGTAGGTTAACATTTAGGTCGTTTTATGAGCAACAAAAACAAAAAATGAATTTATATATCCGGGCAATTTAGATTTTATTATCTGAACATATCTTTGTCTCGTACCGTTTACTGATAGTTTTTTTTTATTTCAGAGTCAATCATTTAGTTTTGCAAGGTATTTTAACGCTCAAATTGTTCTGACAATCAGAAGTTAAAAAAATAGATCTTAATTTTGGCAACTCATGTCACTTTAGGAGGATTATCTGCATAACTGATTTGCAAAACACACTATCATTATGATGGCCGTCTAACGTCCCTTTTGATTCTGTGCTTTGATTGGACATCATTTTGGCAGATATTATTTCTTGATATTTTTGCAGCATGTATGTTTATGAATCTCCTTGAGAGTCACAAACTAAGGTGTATTGGAAACTGAAGGATCGTTAACCATTCATACGCCGAAGGTCTTAAATTAATTGCGAATTTATTATGGTTAAGCTCGAAATAGCCAGCCTTGAATTATTTATCTATTTTCTTCAACTCTTTCATCACTGGCAATTAGTTTAGTTCATATTTTATATTCGCCTTACACTATATCTTATAACGGAATTTTTGCTATTTAGGGTATATTAACGAAATGATGGAATTATAAAACTCATTTTACAAAAACCCGCTGGTATAATAGTTTGTTGTGGGCCATTATTAAAGTGGCATGAGCTGCCAAAATGTTGATATTTTGACGTAAAAACAGAATGTTGAAATTATCGGCTATTTTTTTCAAGAGGTATAATTCAGAAGCTTTTTAGTGCTTCCAGTCTCGAGAATGTACGATAAAGTATTGTTTTGAACTAACTTTGACTTAGAACGAATGAATGGTCGTCCCGGTTATTTAAATTTTGTTTACTTTTAGAACACTATTCCGGTTTGTACAGGCCACATACTGTATAGATTTTCCTCATTCCAACGCTAACCATTTAGTTTTTCGATTGCCTTAGAAGCCTCTTACTGTCGTGACGATCAGAAATTATGAACAAAATGTTATTTTTGGCAGCTCATGCCACTTTAATGGGAAAAATGATCGTCGACAACCAGAGTTATATCCCTTGTATGAATATCGATGTCACCCACAGTCTGAAACTTCGGAGATTTACGTACGTGTAAATACCCTCCATTTTAAATGTGTCGACCAAAAGAGGTACCTGCGAAGCGAACTTTTTGCCATATTCTCTTGGGGCTCAACAAAAGTGTCCCCGTACCGATTCACTTTGTTTATTAACTTTCAATCTCGATCAGTTGAGAAATCCTGAGATTACCGAAACTGAGTCTGTCTTCTTAGTGCTACACGACCATTGACCAATCATCGTGACAATAGTAAATATTTCATAAATATCAGAAAATGTTTTCATTTGTTTTAGACTGAGGGGATTCGGACGAGCAGATAGCTGAAGGAAGCAAACATTGATAATACTAATAATAGTATAAGAAAAATCAAAATACATACGACAATGCTAGCAGTAGTAGTCTTTTCTATTCCCATGAAGTTTTAAGACATTTAACATCTCTTGCCTTCAATGATTGAATTAAATTGATGTCCGTTGCAATAGTCAAGACATTTTGAGCTTATAAGTTCGTGGGAAAACACACATTGGTTGTATTCTAAGGCCGAGGCCACACCACGGGCTGCGCTGAGCTGCGCTTTGGAGAAGCTTTGACCAAAGCTGTAGCCGAGCTACGAGCGACAAGCTTTGGGTGGCCACACCCCGAGCTGTAACAATAAGCTGTCAGCCAGCGGCCAGCTAGCTAAAAGCTCATAAAAGCTGGTATGGTCACATTCTAAGCGGTTATAGCTTGATAGGCTGCTAGCGTGCAGCTAGCTCGAACAAGTATCCCATATCCTATTCATACAGAGAAGTTTAAATAAGATGTAAAACTAAGGCCGAGGCCACACTATGAGCTTTGAGCCGCGCTGTAGCCGCGCTGCAGCTGCGATGTGATAAACATACATGTGTTTCAGATTGAACCGGCCACACTATAAGCAGTGACCTAGCAGTGGGTGCTAGCCGCAAGCGAGCATTGAGCGGCGCTTTACTTCTCCATGTTTACCGCCGCTCAAAGCTCGAGCCGTACTTTTAAAGGTTATTTTTAGAAATCTGGCGGAAAGCAACGATAATTCACGAATATTTGCGAACAAACCAAGGTGCCTTTCTTTAATCAGAAAGACCATAGGTGGGTGGGGGGTTTGGATTGCTACGGTCGGCTTCAAGAAATGTTTTAATTATCATATTTTGGAGTGAAGTGTTTACTCATTAATCAAATGACTTTATGATACAATAATTTTCTTGCTCCTGTAAATTGCATGTGAAGAAAAAAAAGAAGCGTTTTATGGCTACGTTTTGTGTCAAATCACATACCTAGATAGTATACAATTTCATTTTACAATTACATTAATATTTTGATTTAGTTCACTTTTGCAAGTTTTCGTTGAGCCAAACAATTTGACAGGCGCCTTCCACGGCCATTGTGGGGGTCTCGAGCAGAATTTGATCACTGGACAAATTTTGACCCCCCCCCCAGACAAAATAATCTTACATATCGGTCTTTTGTCAACAGACCGAATCATATAATCAACCTAACCTTGTCTTATTACACTTCCTAAATACAATTCAGTCTTAAATTCAACCAATTTCCATTAAGAAAAAGTATAAAGCCCTTGGGATGAATAACAAGGGTTCTAAGAAAAAAATATAAAACTACACTAAAATGGAAATTTCGTACGGATCCCTGTACATAATATCTTCAGCCTACCTGTCACCTGCCTCACGCGGGGGTCGAAGTACAACATCAAGTAAACCGTCAGCTTCACATTACTATCCATTTCACCGAGTTAAAAGGGACATTCCTTTGTGTGTCAAAGGCGAAACAATGATTCCAAATATACAATTTTACTATGAAGAAAAACATATTTTACGTGAAACGAGATGCCAAATATAGAGAAAATGTCGCAGAAACAGATTTGTTCGTTATTTTTATCAAAAAAATACAAAATAGAGGCAATCTGTCGATACCAATCTTGCAGGTGTATGTTTATGTAGGAATAAAAAATTACCAAAATGTACTTATACTTCCCGGCTGTTTTCATGTTGTCAGTCATTTGCACTCTTTATCTGTTCGTACGCTTTGCTGACTTTACCAAAACTTTTCATTTCAACGTAAATCCTTTAGATTTTCAAGGCTCTTCAAAAGTTTGAATTCTCTTGGAAATCGGAATTTATGACAAAAAGTCCGAATTTTGACAGTTGAAGTTATTTTTTTATAAGGCGCAAAACTCCCAAAAATCGTACTCTGACATTTCGACTATTTGAATATTGTCCGCTACTATCACACGTCTTCGGTTCACACAGGCTTCTGACTTAACCACTATTTTTTTTGTTTCAATGTCAATCTTAATTAGTTTTGCTACAAGTTGAAATAGAACCGAAATAGGCAAAAAATGGCAGCGCTTGGACCATTCTTCCATGCAAACGTGTTGATCAGAAGCATTTGTTGGTTAACAATATCATTAAACACAAAAATTAAGCAATCTGTAAACTATCTGTAACTATCATATCGTCATGTAATTAGTTTTACATCTTATTTAAACTTTTCTCTATGAATAGAATATGAGCGACATGTTCGAGCTAGCTGTACGCTAGCAGCCTATTAAGCTATGACCGCTCGCAGTGTGGCCATGCCAGCTTTTAGAAGCTTTTAGCTAGCTGGCCGCTAGCTGACAGCTTATTGTTACAGCTCGTGGTGTGGCCACCCAAAGCTTGTCGCTCGTAGCTCGGCTACAGCTTGGTCAAAGCTTCTCTAAAGCGCAGCTCGTAGTGTGGCTTCGGCCTAATTACATGACGATATAATAGTTACTTGAACTGGTGTCACATTATAGTTTACAGGTTGTTAAATTTTTGGCGTTTAATGATGTTGTAAACCAACAAATACTTCTGATCAACACGTTTGCATGGACAAATGGTATAGCGGTGGTATTTTTTGCCCATTTTGGTGCTCCTATTTCAACTTCTAGGAAAACTAATTAAGATTGACATTGATTTAAAAAAAATAGTGGCAAAGTCAGTAGCCTGTGCGAACCGAAGGCGTGTGATGATAGCGTACAAAATTCAAACAGTCGGGATAATTTAAAGTCGTATGAGCTGCCCAAATTCGGACTTTTTGTCATAAATTCCGATTGCCAAGAGAATTCCAACGTTTGTTGAAACTTGAAAATTAAAGGATTGACGTTGGTATGAACAATATTGGTAAAGTCAGTAACACGAACGAACCGATGAAGAGTGCAAATGACTGACAAAATTAAAACAGCCGGGGTGTATGAGTACATTTTGGTATTTGTCTTTCGTTATAAAACTACCTGAACATACATCTGCAAGATTGGCATCAACGAATTGCCTCCATTTTGCACTTTTTGATAAAAATAACGAAATAACAAATAAATCTGTTTCTACGAAATTTTCTCCATAGCTCATGCCTCTATAAATGTATTTTTCTTCATAGTAAAATTGTATATTTGGAATAATCCAAAGGATTGTCCCTTCTTTTTATTCAATCCCAGGGCTTTATACTTTTTCTTAATGGAGACTGGTTGAATTTAAAACTGCATGAATACTATTTAGGAAGTATAATAAGGCAAGGTTAGGTGCAGGTGGAGATCTAAAAAAATATATGGGATTCGGTCTGTTGACAAAAGACCGATACATGTAAGATGTTTTTGTCTGGGGGACAATATTTGTCCAGTGATCAAATTATGTTCGACACCCCCACAACGGCAGCGGAGAGCATGAGTTGATTGATGTTTTAGGTACCCCCGATCTTCCGATGGCAACGATTTCATGAAGGGCTAGCAAATGAAAATCGAGTCAGAATTTATTTATTGGATTGTACGACATTTGAACCCATTTAGCGATCGATGTAAGGCATCATAAAATGTCACCTCAAACAACTAAATGCAGGAAGCCACGAAATATAACTGAAGACAATAGAATAATGCAATGTCGATCCGAACTTGTACCTGTCTACATATATAACATATATACAAGCTGCAATTTGCAGGAATAAGAAAGTTATTGTATCATGAATAATTCTAGTGCTTTGATTAATAAATTAATAACATTTCACCCCAAAATACGATGATTAAAACATTTCTTGAAGCCGATCGTAGCAATCCAAACCCCCCACCCACCTATGGTCTTTCTGATTAAAGAAAGGCTCCTGCTACAATGTACTTTTCGAGCCTAGGGCCACTACCAAAGTAATAGGGTTTACCGATTTTGTTTTAATGAAAATGTCCACAGCTGAATCAATACAAACACAATCAATTAGTCAATGAAATAGCAACCAAATCATAAATTGTTTAATCAATTGACTAATTGATTTCTACTTTTAATCACTTGCATATTTATACCTTAAGCTATTGTTCTCGTGTGTCATTTTCCCCCCACGAACACAGCTAAAATGCTGCATTTCCCTGAAACAGAAGGGTTTAGAGTATAAACGAGCCGTCCGAGTTTCGTGTGGCTCAACATGAAGAATAATTCAAATTAAGACTTCTGCGTCGAACTTGACAACGAATCAATAAACAGAAGGGGAATGACGCTAGGGCTAAAGTTTATAAATTTCGTGTCAGAATTGTTTTGACTCAGTGCTTCTCATATTTCGCCTTTACTTCTATTCTTCTTCTGTTACGTTTTCCGTTGCCATTCTCGCATCTCTGTGTATATTTATGTACCTTGATTAAATGGGGTTTCTGTTGATGAAGTATTGAAAACCATCCTAAATCGAAAAAGGTAAGTTTGCATTTGGGATCATTTTAAGTGTTTAAACGGGGATGTAAAACATACGATGAATCGAAGCTCTGCTACAACAACGATCTCAGATCCATAAGCGTCATTCTTGGGTTATCCTCATTTCAGGCCTTTTAAAATTTATCGGCATTCTTTGTCTCTAAAACTACCCCCCCCCTCCCCCTCCCCTCCTTTGCATTTCTTGCATAAAATTTGTAAAATTATGCTGTACCGCTCACGTTTCAAATCAACGAGGCACTTGTGTGCATGTCCAGGCTCGGAGTGTGTTTACATTGCGGATTTGAAACCAATATAATTGCTCAATTTCAAAGTGAGTACAAAATAATGCCAACATGTTCACTTTTGCCGGCACAAATATAAAGTCCCTAACTTCTCTCTGGGAGCAATATTGTCTTGTTTTTAATGTAAAAAGTAATCTGCATTTTCGGGGCAAGTGTGCTTTTAAGGATAATTCCAACCAAATTCCTTGTGCTCTACGCCACTTGCCGCCCTATATTTTTAAATGATCTTGAGTGCGACGTAAAATGATCAATCTAAACCACCTTGATATTGGGTATGGAATTTTCACACATTTAATCTTTTTGACAAAATCCTGATACAATAGCAAACTCTTTTTACTTTGTTTAAATAGGTGAGAAGATGACTGGCAAAGTTTCCATATTTCTTTGCATCTTAACGGTAAGTTGTAAACAGGTACCCCAGATTACACTTACGATTTATACTTTTGAGGCATGCTGGATATTTTTATTAGCATTGATGCGGATCGAAAGATTTCATTCATTAATTGGCAGTAAAATGTGTTACTTGGCAAAATAAAAACCCGGATGAAACTACCCCAGCCTATGTTAATGAATTTATGTTGTATAAAACGCATAATGACGTCACTAGAAAAATGTGATGGAAGAGGGATTTCGTTTGAAGTGACCACTTTGATAAATCCTTTGTAGCGACACGCATGACCGCACATTTCCATGCACCATGTTATCCCCCAGGACCCCATAAGGCAGTATATTCATTAGCGGGGGCCTCTGTGACTGAGTCGTTTATAATGATAATCCCTCAGCCAGACACAGGATTTCCATCCAAGTGGTGCAGGATCGAATCCAACTCGACCAAAGATTTTAAAATTTCAAAGATTTTTCACTCGATCGCCTGTGTGGAAGAGTTGCAAGGTACTGGCAGATGGTCTGGTTTCCTCCGGACAAAGAACCCGGTTTCCTTCCCCCACTTAACCAGACACCGTCGCCATGTATAACCTTGAGTGTCACGCAGATCCTCCATCTATGCATCCTACTTCGCCTTACATTTGTCTCTCCATTCAAGTCTTCTAGTTTGAACTTCAGAAAATAGCTTACAATCTCCAAATAAATTGGGGGGGGGGGGATTTGACATTTCTACAGTTTATTACCCTTATTGTTCTACTTTGCAGTATTCACTGGCCGCAGATCCCGAATTCACGCGTGAGTATAATCTTATAACATCAGCAATTAAAATTAAATGCTATATTACAAAAATCTGCTGATTTCTATAGAAATATACTCTCACAAGACCCCCGTGAAACTAAGTGTTAGCTTTTTTGCCAACTAACCTGTTTCAATTAGCTGATATTTACTCCTCCCCTGCATCCACTCAGTTAAAATTAAATTAACTTTTATTGATTAAATCAAATTCAATTTTTCGCTTTTTTCCAGACGATATAACCTGTTCTCCCGACGCTAATGGTATTCTACCAATAAGCCTTGTGAATAACCATGGAACCGAAGTGAATGTTACCTTGGAATGCTCCAACGCGGCCTTTAACTACCTTATGGCACCGGGTCAACTGGAAATGCTACCAGCGTTCTTTTACGATTGGACAAATTCAGAAAAGGTTTACCCTGACAGTGCTTGTGTTTTAATGGTAAGTCATGTAAATGCTCCCCTCCGTATCCAAAAGTGCCCATCCCCGGCCCTTTCCCCGTCTTCAAATGCGATGTCGCATATTTATAAGATTCTATTCATCAAGCCTTCGGCTGGAGCATTGTGGTTCTGCTTTAGACATGTTTGTTGGCCTAGCAAGGGGGGACATTAATTACGCCAAATACATTAGCCTTCCTGACCTAAGGTATCTGGAGGGGTTTTTGGGTGGGTGTAGAGGGTTTTTTGTTTTTTTGGTTGGTTGGTACTTTTGTTGCCATATAGCAGCTGAGGGCCACTGCAAGCCCCAAATGAAATTTCTCACTAGTAAATGTAAAACCAGAAGTCTATGAATGTGGAAGTGTGAAGCGTCCCATTACATCATATTCAGGGCATTGGCACCTTTTTGACCCAAAGGTCACCATAAACAGCGTCCTCTCTCGGTTAGTCAGAAAGTGTGGCTTTTAGTCACTTCCTCCTATGAACTTTTATGGGATGCATAAGAAAAAACATGGCGAACGTTTTAGATACAACAATACTTGATGGAGCAAAAGTTAGTTTCCGAAGAACTTCATATAGTTGAAAATGAGACAAGAAGCCTTGTTTGGAACGATTTGAGTCGAAATGGAGATATCAAAGCCGCGTGTTCGGTAAAGCTTTTATAAGAGCCAATGCATTCTCCGAACTGCGGTTACTGGAATTGCCGATAGATACAGTAAGTGGAGAATGAATTTTTTTTTATTTGAAATTGCGCAACCGTTGACAATTTCAAAATCTACCGCGCATAAACGTCAGATGGTGTAGTATAAGCAGGCTGAAAGCGCCAGTGCCCTGAACATGGGGTAATGCGACATTTCACACTTCCCTGTTCCTAGACTTCTGGTTAAAAGTGGTATACAAATGTATCTACAATCCGCAACGGTCCGTCGCAAGCTGAGCCCACCACAAACCTACCTCCTCGCGTTCATTTAGACTCATTTGGATATCAAAGTCCATGACCATTTCATGACCTAAATTGTGCTGTAATTTCTCTAGTTTATATAACTGGGATAACCTGGTAATCGACTAAGTTTGTTGGCAAATGCAATTACCTCCCTTGATATCAAACTTGCGTTGTTGGAATGTGTTCGTATGACTTATTCCATTTATCTTAATTCGTTAGAATCGTTAAACTAACGGTCTAACATAAGTGTAAATTTTCTTTCATTTCAGTTCTTCGATACACACTTGCAAGGATACGAGATCCATGTAATGGATGGAAACGTAAGCGTCCTAAATGGATTCCAGTCTTGCAACTACAGGTTGGTCTGTCTTCCCCAAAACTAAACCGGCTAAGATCAAGTAAATGATTCTGGCTAAATGTTTTAGCAAGACGAAATTCGTTTAACTGCTTAAATGATCGGCGGGTGGGGGATCTCGGTGGCTCAGTCGGTAGGGCTATGGACTATTAAGTCAAATCCCATAAGTGAAAAGTTTTTCCTAAAGGTCGGGGGTTCGGTAATGGACAAATATAGGGGCCATAAACTGCATAAAGTTCAAAGAGTGCTTGGTTAAAATGGGCGCTGGTTTACTTTCCATAAACCGGACAACGCTATCATTAAAGTGAAATATTCTTACGGCTTAGTAAAAAGCTAATAGATCAATCAATCCATGACTGAGCGAGTTTAGGGATTGCTCGTTGATTGGTCTGTCCGTTCGATAGAATTCTCTCCTCGATTAGCCGGGAGTTGTAATCCCAGTGCTATGTTGGAAGAGTTGCCAGGTACTCGACGAAGGTCGGGGGTTTCCTCCGGGCAATGAACCCGGCTTCCTATCCCACTAAAGCCATATATGCGGCGTAAAACATCATTCACAAAAGACCATTTCTGCACTTAGCTTGATAAACCGAGGAATTCTGCGGAGCTCGAAGGGAACAAACTTCCAGCAACGTTGTTTCAAATCCGAATCGTTCAAATTCTTGACTACTGTTTCACGCATATGAATGGCAGTTATCCCGCAAGTAAAATAATCATCTAGTGCGATCATCAAACTTCTATGTTATTGTTTTTTATTTTCAGTGTTGGGTCCTCCACACCAAGCGTCAATCGTGAGTACTTGGTCGACGCTGATCTTAATGTTTTTAACAGTAATACATGACTAAGTTGGGCTTCGTGGCTCAGTAGGTAGAGCGTTGGACGCTCAATCCGAACAGCCTTCCACCAATGGGTCGCGGGTTCGAATCCCACTCAGTCCCAAAAAAAAATTGGAAAATTTTCAGACTGGCTTTTCACTCGAACGACCTACGTGGGATGGTTGCCAGTCACCAACGGAAGGTCGTGGGTTTCCTCCGGGCATAGAGCCCGGTTTCCTCCCACAAAACTGGCAACGCCGCCATATAAGTGAAAAAATCTTGAGCGCGGTGTAAAACACCAAACAATCGATCAATCGATAGTATAATTGTGTTCAAAAAAAAACAAGAAAATGTAAATAACCAAATACAGCGTAAAATCCCAAATCTTCTGTTTGCAGATTATGCCGATTGTCCCGAGGATTTTGAAGACTCTTTCCTGTTACACTTGGAGAATACTGGTGATATTTGGTTATATTTTGTTGTTGGTTGCTTGAATAATTGGTTCAATTTCCATGTGCCTCCAAATTCAAGTATTTCCCTACCATCTGCGTTATATGAATGGACCAACTACAACAAAACTTACCCAGACGATGTGTGCGTTTTCGAGGTAAGCTGTAGCGCTTAATTGTCCTAAAACCATAAGCGCGATTGAATCAATTTAGCATATGGAGAAATTGTCCCTTGACTCGGTTAGGTGCTCTGTGTGAGCATCTCGTCCATTACTCCCCTAATCGGGTGGTGGATATAAAGTAACACCTATGACCTAGAAGTTGTCAAATAACGATTTAGATGTTTACACCCATAAAATATAAAGGATTATTTAAGTGTCTAATTCCTGTGTTTTACTGAGGTTTCCTGGTATTAACTTAAAGTGGCATGAGCTGCCGAAATTCACACTTTTTTCATAATTTCTAATCGTCACGATAGTAAGAGGCGTTGAAGGCCATCGAAAAACTAAATGATTGGCGTTGGAATGAGGAAAGTCCATACAGTATGTGCCCTGTACGAACCGAAAACGTGTTCGAAAAGCAGCAAAATTTAAATAACCGGGACGACCATTCATTCATTCTAAGTCAAAGTTAGTTCAAAACAATACTTTATCGTACATTTTTGAGACCAGAAGCACTAAAAAGCTTCTAAATTATCCGTCTTGAGAAAAATAGCCGATAATTTCAACATTCTGTGTTGACGTCAAAATATCGGCATTTTGGCAGCTCATGCCCCTTTAACTAGTTCCAATAGCCGGCTTGCATTTTTACTTTTATTAGATTGTTTCCAAATAAACCTGTTATGTGAAGCGCTATAGGTATTTTCCGGTCTCCTTGGCCATGGCAAATTATGATTTAATTGTAAACCCAACAGCGCCTTCTGGTGGGAATGCAAGATGTCTTTCCTACCCTTCAGTAGTCTTGGCCAATCAGCACTCGTAGGTCAAAAGCTCAAGGTGTGTAGACCTGCATTGACAGCCGCCGTTTCGTAATTTTTGAACAAGTGGAAGAATGCAAGTGCTGTGCGTTTTACTCCACCCTGTCAAAAATCGCTATGATCTACGGGTTAAGCTAGAATACTCCGCCAAGGTAAAACATGGAATAGGTATGGTGATTTTACCTTGGCTCCAGGAGATTCAGTATGGGTTGAATTTATGCCACTATTGAGCGTCTTCCCTTGAATGATTACATACTTATCGGAAGATGAAAGAAAAACGTATTGCTATATCTCTACAGTAATTGTCGCGCCGCTCACCAGATTCGCTTTAAACCACGCGGGCTATACTCTTAAGTGTTACTTGTACCTGTCCGAAAATGTCTTCAACCCATTATCCTGAAGTAGCTCCGAGTAAATCGATTGAGCATCCAGAATTTGAATAAAAAAAGGATAAATGGTGTTTGCAATGATCACAATTTGAAATCACAAAGTAGCATCAGGGTTTCCTCCTCGCCGTTTCCCTGTTCCCACCCATACAGTTTACAATGCGGCCTTGCGTAAACACTGAGACCTCACGTACACGCAGGCCTACTATCTTGCACATTGTATATTTGAGCTTTCGAGATTAGCTACTCTCCTCATCAGATATTACATTTGTACAACACATGAGAACCAATAATATCTAAGAGAAGCTACTCTCGAAAGTTCATAAATATACACCATGTACAGTATAGTATTATCATGTGTTTTGACTGTAGTAAAACTACCCCCATAGTAGAATTTCTTGAGACCTCCATCTATTTCATCTAAAGGACATTAAACATTAGCTGTCGCTTCAGCCTTCCAGGGAAGCAGCTCTGTGACATGTAATCCGTCGAGCTATTCACCCCCAAAAGTTAAACTAATCCATAATTCTGATTTTGTGCTATTAATGCATTTGGCTAGATCATCACTTCCCATGCATCACGACCATATTAGTGGGGCAACTGTGACGGAAACCCAAAAAGAGGTTTACCACGATGTAAAATAATGTTTTTCAGAACTGGAGTCCACATCGCCAAGACGCAATTGTGTACAGTGTGCAGTCCGATGGTGATTACACGGTGAATACGCCTGGCTGTGATGTTAGGTACAGTTATTTGTATTGTATCTTAAAATTAGGACAACCGTAGTAGTAAATCTAAAGGTCGATCCAGTCATTTGTCCTGGTCGTCATATTGTTATTTCAAAATGATAAAAAATCCACCTTGGTAAAATTATTATAAACCGATCTCCAGGGGGGCTGGGGGGAGGGGGGGGGGGGTGGTGGATGTAAGTATCAATTACAAAAAAAAATCATCTAAATACTTCAGACGTCAGCAAGTTCAGGTTTATTGTACATGTACATTCGTCTAGAGACCTTGTAAAGAATTGGACCGGGGCCTCCGTGGCTCCGTACATGTAGGTAGAGCGGCCTTCCACCAATGGGTCGCGGGTTCGAATCTAAAAAAAAATGGCGTGGCGTAAAACACCAAACAATCCATCAATGTAAAGAATTAGACAAGTGGGTTAAACTGTCTGAAAGAACTACTCGCCAATAGTTTGAAGTATAATTGAACAACCAATTTACAAGATGTCTACAATCGAAAAGCATTAAACCACATAAAGAGGGGAAGCTAACACCCAATTGAGGGTTAATCTGAATATTGGGCTTGGTTTCTCCTCTGGCACCCATTTTGTTTCTGAAGTAAGAACTTGGTGGTTTAAAAAACTCAAACTTGTAACAATCCCGTTAAACGGACTTATGCTCGAATGAACTTATTATTCATGGTCAAGAGAATAATAAATTTTCAATTTTCTGTTCAAACCCAAAATCTAACCTATATTGTGTTAAAATTATACAGAGAACCCCTTAACCAAATATATATTTTACCAAATATATAGTCTTCAAAATATACAATCGATTATACCCTAACTCCTTTACTTATATTGTTTCAGCCATGGGGCCGACATTCCTGTTGTACAAAGTAAGGCTATAATTTACAAATATGTCTAATGTAAAATCTATAACAATTTTATCCCTTTCTATTTGTTTTGTATATCTTAACTGTTGAACCATTGAAATACACGCTTTTGGTCTCCCTTTTCTGTGTGCTTTGTTGTCCTAAATGTAACTTAAAGACACATAATATATTTGTTTTTAATTCGTCTTTGTTCTTTTGCAGATCGGGCCGAGTGTCCACAAAACGCCTCCGAAGAATTTAGCATTGTCCTGGAAAACCAGGGTGACGTGTGGTTATATTTCGAGGTCTGGTGCTCGGTCAATACTTTCTGGGTTTATCTGGCTCCCAATACTTCGAACGTCATTCCTGCAGCTCTACAAAACCCACACGACCCTAATCAGATATTTCCCAATGACACCTGTGTGTTTTATGTAAGTCAACCCAAAGAAAAATGTCCGTTCAAAGACAAATTTCTGAAATGGATTTTTCACTCATCGCCCTATATGAAAGAGTTGTCTAATGACGTACTCGACGAAAATGTGGGCTAACCGAACATATGGTAACTCAAGCCATCTTTAGTATGGCCTAAACCACCCACCGTCAGTCGTCTATAAAACCAAGCGAAAAACTGGGCTGTAGTTAAATCCGGTTTTTGACGGTTTATCAAATGTTTTGTTCTTGAACTTTCTCCCAAAATAAAACACCAAATTTTATTCGGTTCCTGCTATTGTCAAGCTGTACAGGAACGATCGTTGCATTTGTGAATTTTCTCGTCTTTTGAACCCTGGGATTTATTTCTATCCGTCTATCCGTCTGATCGAGCTGAACGAAATAGGTAGTAAATGGGGTATTTATAGTTTTTAAAAAATCAGTACTTTTTGTATCGCATAAAGCGGTAATCTTCGCGTTATGTGGAACCAGAAGTTTATGAATTATTCATAGACTTCTGATGGAACTGAATAGACCGTAATTTACCTTTATTGTAAGATCTCAATGTAAGTTGGCACTCGAACGACCTATGTGGGATGGTTGCCAGTTACCAGCGGAAGGTCGTGGGTTTCCTCCGGGCATAGAGCCCGGTTTCCTCCCACAATAAAACTGGCAACGCCGCCATATAAGTGAAATAATCTTGAGCGCGGCGTAAAACACCAAACAATCAATCAATCAATGTAAGTTGGGTCGCGGGTTCGAATCCCACTCAGTCCAAAAAAAATTGGAAAATTTTATGACTGGGTTTTCACTCGAACGACCTATGTGGGATGGTTGTCAGTTACCAACGAAAGGTCGTGGGTTTCCTCCGGGCATAGAGCCCGGTTTCCTCCCACTATAAAACTGGCAATGATGCCATATAAGTGAAATAATCTTGAGCGCGGCGTAAAACACCACTCAATCCATTTTAAGTTTATGCTGTTGAATATCTACTATTGGCCTACCAGCGAATCGGTTCAAGGCATGCCGTGTATGAAAATGAATTAGCTATTAGATTTAGGTTCTGTGTTTAAAGTGGCATGAGCTGCCAAAATTCACCATTTATTCATAATTTCTGATCGTCACGATAGTAAGAGGCTTTGGAGGCCATCGAAAAACTAAATGATTGGCGTTGGAATGAGGAAAATCCATACAGTATGTGGCCTGTACGAACCGAAAACGTGATTAAAAAGTAAACAAAATTTAAATAACCTGGACGACCGTTCATTCATTCTAAGCCAAAGTTAGTTCAAAACAATACTTTATTGTACATTTTCGAGACTACAAGCACTAAATAGCTTCTAAATTATACGTTTTGAGAAAAATAGCCAATAATTTCAACATTCTGTTTTAACGTCAAAATATCAACATTTTGGCAGCTCATGCCACTTTAATCGAAATTTTTGTTGCAGACTTGGGATCCTGGTTTCCAGGAGGCTATGGTTTATGCTGAAGAATCTGACAATGATTACCATTACGAATACTTAAGCTGTGCCTTCAGGTAAAAAGCGCTTGGAAAAATATCTTTACAAAATAGAAAGGTAGATGCAACTATCATTTCCGTTCTATGAACCCTTTATTAAAACCGGCACCATTCGTTATTTGGTGCACACACTAATCAATGAATGAACATAATTTTTCTCTTCACTTACAGCGTGGGCGCAGATAAGCCGCAGTTCCGATGTGAGTAGAAATAATTGGTTTAAATAGATTTATTACTGAAAGAGGAGCGCAGTAAGCCAGAGCTTGTTTGTGCGTCTCCTTCTAGAAATATTTGATTCCATATGCCTAGAGAAATGTATGGATGGTTGCTAATTTTGCATCATTGTTTGCGTATATCCAGTGTTTTTAATGAAGAAAACTTGGTCTGAGCGTTTAAATGACAACTTAAACATGTTTATAATTTACCGAGATATACTTTCAGTTGATTTTGGTGGACAATATTGGAATAGCTAAAAGGTTTTAGGTGCCTAATTTTACCTTGATTAAAAAGCACTTTTTCACTAATCAAATTTTCGTATTGATTTGTAGATACCACATCACCAGTCTCCGCCGATGTTATAAATATATTTGTGGAAAACAATGGATCTGTGCCATTGTATACGGAGATATCGTGTTGGAACGGATTCTATAGCTATTTATTGCAGCCCAATGGAAATATTTCCATAAACGCGGTATACCGGGAGTGGACGAACCCAGAACGAGTGTACCCTGAAAATACATGTATAATGTGGGTAGGTGAAAAACTGAACAAATACTAGGATGATTAGATAGTAATTTCTGTTTTTACATATCGATGGTCCGGTGTACAGGAGTTCTCAGTTATTCGCTGAATGTCGAAATTTTCTTGATTCTTGATGTAAGTTTTTTACAAAGCCATAACAGACTAAAATTATGTAGGGTAAATAAGCTATACTTAAAAAGTGTAATCGTTGTCCACAGTATGCTATAGCACCATGCTACAGCCGCATGGATGGATATGGTGTTTGGAAAAGCAATCCATTGGTTATTGCGTATAGGTCACGTGACTAATTATATAGAATCACTAAATCGACTGATTAAACCTTTCGACCATTATAGGGGCCTCGGTGGTCCAGTCCCACTGAGTCATAACAAAATAAATGTTCTGACTGGGTTTTCACTCGAACAACCTAGGTGCCAGTTACCACCGGAAGCTCGTGGGTTTCTTCCGGGTTTCTCCGGGCATAGAACCCGGTTTCCCTACCACCATAAAACTGGCAACGCCGCCATACAGGTGAAATCTTGAGCGCGGCGTGAAACCAATCAAGAACCGGTCCATTGGGTTAGTGATCGTCCCTCAGTCCCACAGACCTTCCATCGATGCGGCGCGGGTTGGAATCGCACTCGGACCAAATAAACATTTGAGTGGATTTTTCACTCGGTCGCCGTATGTGGAAGAGTTGCCAGGTACTCACCGTAGGTAGGGATTCTTCCGGGCGTAGAACCCGGTTTCCTCCCACCATAAAACTGGCAACGCCGCCATATATGCGAAAAATCTTGTTCGGGGTAGAACCTCAATCAATCGATAATTATATACAATTAGGCTTGAATATGCTATAGTATTGACCAATGGCGATGGCTAATGTGTTTTCCAACAGGATTTTGAACCCCAACGTCAGGCAGTTGGACTATACATCGAGGAAGCAGACTTGGATTATGTTATCGAATACATTATTTCGGACTGGAGGTAAGTTAAAGAAAGTTACCATCTTATGGACTTGGGAACGGCGCTTGAATATTGCGTTTGTTATATGTCCATAACCTTTCATTTGGGATGTTATAAGTTTACGAATTCTGGCCTAAAAATATTGCAAGTTTGTTTTCTTGCATCAAGCAGTACACAGGAGGCCCATGGTAGTATTAGGCTTATGTCCGGCTTTAAGTTGCAGGACCTGTCAAAAACGATTTCATTCAAACAGAATATCATTATGCTTATTATCGGTCATGTTTATTATAAAGTGCAAAGAGCTTTCAACAATCCAGTCGGAACTCCCTTCGGCTATCTTCGCTCGCTACCGGTCGGCTTGGTGTTTCACGCACGTAAATGCCCGAAGTTAGACTGTCCACAATTGTGCCCACATGCTTATCTCCCTTGGCTTCAGCACAAAGTCTCGCATGCGAAGATTAAAGTGGCATGAGCTGCCGAAATTCACACTACTTTCATAATTTCTGATCGTCAAGACAGTAAGAGGCTTTGAAGGCCATCGAAAAACTAAATGATTGGCGTTGGAATGATAAAAATTCATACAGTATGTGGCTTGTACGAACCGAAAACGCGTTCCAAAAGTAAAAATTTAAATAACCGGGACATTCATTCATTCTAAGGCAAAGTTAGTTCAAAACAACACTTTATCGCATATTTTTTTAGACTAGAAGCAATAAAAAGCTTCTGAATTATGTCTTAAGAAAAATAGCCAATAATTTCAACGTTCTGTTTTTAACACATATGAACATTTTGGCAGCTCATGCCACTTTAACTTCTGTTTAGCTTGGATCTTTCCGTTGATACCGATCTGGTAGATGTACGCAGATAGTTTTATAAGCCACCGAGATGGTTGCCAGTTAACAACGGAAGGTCGTGGGTTTCCTCCGGGCACAGAGCCCGGTTTCCTCCCACAATAAAACTGGCAACGCCGCCATATAAGTGAAATGATATTGAGCGCGACGTAAAACACCAAACAACCGATATAAGCCACTGAAGCGTATAAATGCACTTTTACATCCCGGTTATTTAAATCGTCTGTTGTATTGATATCTGCGTTTCGTCTGTCTGAAGCCTGATACACCTTGTGCAGACAGTCCCAAAATGCAGCGTCATAAATATATTTTTTGTTTGTAGTGTGGGCGAAAACTACCCGATTGTCAATCGTAAGTAATTGTTTTGTATAGTTGACTAGATAGTTTCCTCAACGAAACATTGTACGAATTGCAGTTTCAATTGACATGGTTTAAGTTTCATAATCTGGTGATCATCTCAAATTGGTTTAACACATGAACAAATCGTTGGTCTGCTCTTATTTTTATATACCCAAAGAACCAAATAGATGCTATTAGATTGTTATTTGTCTTCGCCAGTCAATAGATTAACAAATCCCTTTAAGGTATCAACCCCCCGGGCCCCCCCCCCCCCCCCCCCCGCAAAAAAAAAAAAAATGCCGAATTAAATTGCGACAAAATGCAAATCTATTTTCTTCTGCACAGATACATCCGATTGTGCTGTAGACGAATCTGGTCTCTTCTCTGTGACCTTAAGAAATACTGGCTCAACCTGGCTTTTTGTTGAACTTCTCTGCTGGAATGACAACTTCGGCTACTTTCTACCTCCGGGCGCTACTGAAATCGTACCAGCTGTTTTTCTGGATTGGGCAAATATTGCCAAGGTTTACCCTAACAACACCTGTATTTTCGAGGTAAAGGACTTAAGGAGCTAGAAACTAGTCAATTGACCGATTGCTTGATGACGTCACTTGAAAATTACGGGCAAAGCATTTCGGGGGATTGAGGGATGTTAAAATAATTTTAAAATATGGCGGAAGAAATAATACTGTATCGAACAGAAGACGTAAAAGGCGTAGTCATCAAAAAAATGTGTGGATAAAAACAGGTTGTCATCAATGTTTTTTCCATAAAAGTGACCTGTTAAGTACCAATAAACAAAATGGCGAACTGATGTACATTTTACCCAGAAAGCTTTGCGTAATTCTATGTGATGTCATCAGGCTCGGCGGTAATATGTTTAGATTATCTTAAAATCTTAACCTGGTTTTCACCTAGTATGTGTTATTGCTACTAATCAGTATGGTTAAATCCTATTTTTCAGCTGTACGGGGAAAACTATCAGGAAATACCGGTATACAGTGAAGAGGCAGATTGGGACTATACCTATGACTATATAGGCTGTGACTACAGGTAGAATGGACTCTTAACCCCTCTAATTTTATTAACACCGAATATTGATTGTTTATTACTTTGAGCAGCTGCTCATCAGATTCAGGTTACAAAACATCTCAGGAGTAGATCTATATAAATCATATAGAGTTACGCTAGTACATCAGTATGCTGAAGACTCCTGAATTCAGCCTTTTTCAAGTAGTTAACTAACTTAATTCTTTTACATTTGAAGAGGATAATAATTGAACAAGTTTAAAACAGGTTTCCTCCAATAATAAGGTTTGATATAGCGTTTACGTAAATCATTGTGGAAGTGGCAAACAAATAAAAAATGGTATTCATCTAACGTATCATTACATAACAAGCAAATTCTTTCGGATCTGACGACCCCTTGATATCGTCCCTGTTGAATTGATAAGTTGTGGGTTGACGATCTATATTTTGTAATGATATATTTAATTTCAGTTTTTATGGGTTTTCGTGAATATGCCTGAAGACAATGGATGTCCACTAAGTGCCTGTACAAAAAACAAAACATTTCATACATTAAGCCCCTAACATGTTGTACATAATTGTCGATTACTCTGTTTATACAACCGAAGAAACAGAGGTACAATGTTAACATTTTGAGCAGCCCAAAAATCAGCCATACCTCTACTATTCGACTAGGAATAAAATCCCAATTGATATGTGTGGGTAGGTGTAATAATTAGTGATACGCCGGATCGCTGAGGTAAAACTTGGTTTGATGGTTTGCAGGCTACAATACAGTGCGTAGTGTGGGTTAAACGTAAATCTACCAATTGGTCGATGACCTCTGTTCATTGAATATACTGTAATAATTAGTGATACGCCACATCTCCGAAGTAAAGCGTGGTTTGATGGTTTGCAGGCTCAATACTGTGCGTAGTGTGGGTTAAACGTAAATCTACTAATTGGTCGATAACCTCTGTTCATTGGATATGCGATGGATAAAAACTTCCTAGTCACTAGCATAATCTAAGTTGAATCTAAAGAACAGCCAATGTTGAATAAGTTTGCACGGCCTACTATTGATCAATCCTATCTCTGAAAAAGATCCCTTTTTGTTGCAGTGTTGGTGCGGATTCTCCACAAATTGAATGTAAGTTGGAAATATTGAAATGGGAAGAATCACAACTCTCAGTGGGCCTATAACGCGATGCATGAATAAAACTAGACGGTTAATTTACATTTTTTTACTTACCTTGCGCTTGGAGACCATAATTTGGAAAGTTATGGAATGTAGGATAGTTTTCGAAAAAAAGGTACCCTATAAGGGTAAATTATCTCTAGTTTATCTCTTACGTTACGTAATATGTCTGAAATGCCGTCCAAATGTAGTAGAGATTGAGTAATAAGTCTGCTCAAAACATGTGACCCGGTTGAATGCTAATCATTTCGGTGCAAAACCTCCATTGACCAGCCATTCTGTTGATCCAGTGGTGCCAAGCCCTTCCATTGTCTGTATGCTATTAAATGGCCAAAGTGCCGTCGTGACCATTAGAATTTATGAAAGTCAGAATTTTGATAGCTCGTGCTATTTTAAGGTTCGGGCAAATCTCTGCCCTTACCATTCAAATAGAATTGTTTAATATCCTGAACATTTCTATTGTAGACATAATGAAATGCCCGAGTGAGGGAGATACTTTCCAGATTGGCGTTGAAAACACGGGAGACACATGGGTATATGCCGAGCTGGATTGTTTAGACGGATACCAAAGTCTGTATTTGTCCCCACAGTCCACAACATATGTCAACGCTTCCTATGGTCAGTGGACGGATCCAAGTTTGGCTAGCCTAGAAACAGTCTGTCGTTTAACGGTACTTAATTTACATTTTATGATGAACGAAAATGTCTGAAGCCAGTAATAGAACTAATTGCTGAGCAGGGTCGGGACTTCGAATACCCCTATGTAACAAGAGAAATTGGAAAATTACAAATTTCTGATAGGGGTGATGCAGTGATAAAACCTATGTAAAAAGAATTGCAAAATAGCCTACTCTAGAGCTGCAGGTTTCTTTCCTAGCTTTTGAAATCTGGTATGGTCCCCATATAAGTGAAATCTTCTTGAAAGCAGTAGAAAGCATAAAACAATTTATGGCTAGAATTCCAGAAGTCTGGTAAAATTGTCCCTCAGTCCGACACAGGCCTTCCATTGATTCGGCACAGGTTCGAATCCCACTCCGACAAAAGAAAAATTGAAAATTTTCTGAGGAGTTTCGGTCGATCGTCGTACGGGGAAGATTTACCAGGCACACCGAAGGCTAGAGGTTGGCTCCTGGCAAAGCGTCCGGTTTCCTCTCCCACTAAGCCTGGCAACGTCGCCATTTAATTGAAACTATGTTTAGTGCGGAATTACACCTCAATTAGTCATTCAACCCTTGTACATAAATCAACTGCACGACAATATCGGCATGGTATGTTTAAATCGAAGAAATCGCCAGTAGCTTATCCGGAAATAAGAAATCTAAGATTTTAAATAATTGGAATGGTGTAAACACAGGGTTTTCTTATTGACATTGGTAAGCAAATACGCCTTGCTTATATTCTATATTTCAACACAATCGTATTTTCCTCCCATGTTTATCAACTTCAAAAACTTTTGTTTTCCAGCCGACAGATTGGCATTACCAAGATATCTACATTTCCACTTGGGAGTCTGACTGGGATAATGACCATCATTTACTATCATGCAACTACAGGTAAAACTTGCGCTACCGTATTTCTTCTAAAGATTCAGCCACTTTCTTCATAAGGATTCGAGCATTAGAAAAGAAATATGCTAAATAAGGCCAGACAAATTTGCCCATTAGAGGGAATTTAAGGCAATATGACCCGCCGAGCAGTGTGTGAAAATGGTTATCCTTAAACACAACTCCTCGTCTCCATTTTTGTCCGACGCAATGGAAAATTTAGGCCATTAGAATGGCTGAATATTTAGAGGTAATCAAAGCATTAACAAAACAGGTTCCTTTTCAGAGGACCCTGAAAGGTAGTTTGATTTAATGTACATGCACTTCCTTTAGTCTAAATCACTGTTTTTGTAGAAGTTTAAAGAAAATTCAAATACGGGCGTTAAAGGATGTGAAATTAATCTAGGTTTAAATGCGACTTGAAACAAATGTGGATGTTTGGGCTTATGGATTATGTGTACTCATTGTGCGCTATTTCATAAACTTTATCTTTGTAAAGCATGGCTAAATCGTCAATTGTGTAAATTAAAGAGGAGATAGCTCATTGTAAAAGGAAATGTAACATGCTTTTTAAACCTCTGGCAAAAATTGCCTGAAGGTTATTGTTGCCTCCGTCGTCCGTCTGTCCGTCCGTCCTGTCTGACCATTGTAGCTTGTAAACCTATCTCAAAGTTTTACTCCACACAGTTGCTTAACACTGCCTACTGGAGCATATTGAAAACTGTCTTTATCAGAAGGGGTTCAGGAGAGTTGTGCCCCATTACACTAACATCAACCAAAAATGTCTCTTTAAACACTTTTTTTTACCTCACAACTTTGAAACTTCATACAATTGCTTAATACAGCTTATGGAAAATCTGCGTGATCCGATGTTCTTTACTGGAGTAATGTCCCTTTTTATATTGTCGCCAGGGAAAAACACCAAATACAAGAAGCCTATAGAAAATTGGCCTAATCGAATGAGTTATGCCCTCACATAACCGTCAGCCAAAACGTCCTTGTAAATATGTTATCTGGAGAAGTGTTTCATTCACAACATTGTTTGCAAAAGACACATTTAGTTTTTTTTGGTCCAGATGCCAGGGGTCCTGATGACGACAGTCTACATTTTCTGAAATTTTTGTTCATAGTCTTACATATGGCGTTCCAACAAACTGACTCGTGACGACATACAAATGTTTAATCCATTACCAGCTTCCGCTGTCAAGTTTAAATATTCTTTTTTAGCGTTGGTGGAGACAAGCCTATAATTAAACGTAAGTATCCTTTCATTTAACCAATTAAAAAATTGGAAAAACGACTGAGTTTCATTTCATTGGATGTAGAAGAATTGCCAGGTACTTGCCGAAAGTCTGCAAATTGTCCGGTTTCCTCGCCACTAAACCTGGCAACGGCGCCCTGTACGTGAAATAATCTTGGGCAGCGTAAAACCTCCACCACTCCTTTTATTTGCAGGATTCTTTTTATTAGTCTTTCAAAACTGTTAAAGTTTAAATCACAGCAACACCATATAAATTAAAAACTCCGGGATCTGACAGAAAGCATAAAACATTTTACGATGGCCAAATAGTTCTATGTTCTCATCGATACCGTAAGGTAACATGCCTGTCTTGTTTTATTTCCAATAAATGTTATTTATTAATCCGTATTTTTCAATATAGATTATACAGATTGCATGGAGAACGAAGACGGAACCTTTAATGTTAATTTGGTTAACCCAGCGGACTTTTGGCTTTATGTAGAAGTACAGTGCCTTCTGGACTACAAAGTCTTCTACATGGCCCCATATACCAACAAGACCTTGACAGCTATGTACTTTGACTGGGTTGACCAGGAAAAAGAATACCCGGAGTGGGCATGCGTGTTTGAGGTATGTGCTTTTATAGCTCTAAGGATATATCAAAAATGGCGGACACAAGAAGGCACATCACTCTGGTTTTGTTTTCGAGAACATGCAGAGGACTAAAAACTATAGAGCCAATCACAGAACAATGATACTGTTTAATGCAGACTTGCAAGGCAGGTTATTGGACCCCTGGAAAACGCCCAGACAGTGCACCTCAATAACGCTTTGCATCACAATAACCCTTTGCATCACAATAACCCTGGGACATTTAAGTGTCGGTCGTGATAAAAATTTCAACTGGGGACATCACCGGTTAAATATTCTTCGGCTATAAACTCAATCCTTTACTGAATTATTAATAGGTGGATAAGATTAGTGTTTAGTGACCATCATAGTGGATGCATTATTATATGTATTATAACTTCTAAATTAATGTAAATCAACCAATCCACTCATATGGACCTATGTGTCTGAAATAAAATTATCTATCTAAAATTATCTATTATATCCATAGGGCTTAAGCATTGTCTGAAATTTATCATTTAATTCCTCTAGGATTGGGGTCATTATCAGGAGATACAGGTGTACACAGAAGAGCCGGACTTTGATTATTCCGTAGACTACCTTAAGTGTGATTACAGGTAAGACGATCAAACAACATTGGAGATCAATTAGGCAGGCAATTTTTTTCACGGTTCATGGTTTTTCTGTGTGGATAAGTTGCCAAGTACTGGGCGAAAATTGGTTTAATTCAAAGACCCAGTTTTCACCTCCCCATAGCCGGTCAACGCTGCCATTATAAGAGTGCAGCATAAAACATTCATCAACATCCTAGTTTAGTTTGCATTTTTGCATGTATCACGCAGGTGAGGTTCGATTTGCGTCAATCTTGTCTTAAGATTGGCCGAGAAGATTTTGATGACCAGAGGACTTCCGATCCACTATGCTAGAACACTGGACTCGATGGTCGTGGGATTCAGGAATCTATTTCTATGGACATAGATTTTTTTTAGGCTGATGGTTTATAGTTGGGACACCATTTAATTATAGAGCCTGAATTAAGCAATACAAGTCTATAAATCTGTGTAGTCTGCTAAATATTACTATGTGACTATCATTTTCAGGGTTGGTGCGGATGTACCTGTTGAAAATCGTAAGTTAATTCAGCTTTTTGGAGTAAAGACATGGTTATTCTAAAACTTAATATGCATGTGTGGCCATATAAACTGCCATCAGCTGCCTATGATTACTATTGAAAGTATGGAGTAGAGAAATCAAGTGAAGCTGATAATATACAATTTCCAGACCTCTCTTTAGCAGCATATCTTTGAATTTTCTGTTGAGGTACCAGTGTTGTCATACCTTTTTAATCTTTTATTCCACCAACTTTTTAAATGGGACACTATGCACCCCTGAATGTGCTTTTGTTTGAAACAGACCAGCCCTCGGTCTAGAACATGGCAGCTCTGCTTAGCCATGTTTGCTGACCTATCACTGGAGAATGTCAAGTATGCCAAATACGTTAGTCTCTGGACGTGCTCTTGGTCTTTGGAGCCTTGTGGCCAAATTTACAGGCGTTTCGGTGGGTGTGGAGGGTGATCTTTTGTCGCCATATAACCTTAAGCCCAAGCAATCAAACGGCCAACACCATCAAACCATCTTTTCTTGTTGCAGCCCCGATTATGATAGCAAATATTTGTATAATTTACTTGTTTCAGACCATACGGATTGTCGAAGCCACTATTCTGGTATATTTTCTATTACGTTGGATAACCCGGGTTCAGTGTGGCTGTATGTTGACTTAGACTGTCAAAATAACTGGTACCATTATTATCTGCCTCCAAACTCAACTGTGACAATCCCAGCCACAATCAACCCTTACCAAGAGCTCCCAGAAAATACATGCGTATTCTATGTGAGTATTCATACACGAACATTAAAGCCCTCAGGCACAGGGAAAATCTTTACCAAAATAGTGTCCATGTGTAAGTTTTTGTTGCCACTTGTACCAGTCAGCTTAGAAACCATAGGTCAAATGGCTTCATCTGAAACCCTTTCAGATCAAATTTCACAAGTGTGTTACGCGTAATGCAAGTCTTAATGATATCCGGTAACAAAGAAACCCAAATACATTACCGAGTTAAACTGGTATTTAGACGGATTTGGGTATTTTTAAAGTGGCATGAGCTGCCAAAATTGACGTTGAAACAGAATGTTGAAATTATCAGCTATTTTTCCCAAGAGGTATAATTCAGAAGCATTTTAGTGCTTCTAGTCTCGAGAATGTACGATAAAGTATTGTTTTGAACTAACTTTGGCTTAGAATGAATGAATGGTTATTTAAATTTTGTTTACATTTCGAACACTTTCGGTTCGTACAGGCCACATACTGTATGGATTTTCCTCTTTCCAACGCCAATCATTTAGCTTTTCGATGGCCTTCAAAGCCTCTTACTGTTGTGACGATCAGAAATTATGAAAAAAGTGAATTTCGGCAGCTCATGCCACTTTAAGGAACTACCCCAAAAGCTTAATCTTATATTTTCGGAGACTTTTTCCCAAGTGGCAGCAAGTGGCAGCAAGTGGAAGAATCAGATTGAAAAATATTTCAACAAAGCGATATACTATGGTTAACCATACAGTGCTGTATTTATCCGGAGTTTTAGATGCCATGGTATAGTGTATAGTAAATTGTTTTCTGTTTCTGAAGACCATATTCTGTTCTCCTTTTCTGTTAGGCATACGGGGCCTCCGTGGCTCAGTAGGTAGAGCGTTGGAGGCCCAATCCGAACAGCCTTCCACCAATGGGTCGCGAAGTCGAATCCCACTCGGTCCAAAAAAAAATTGGAAAATTTTCTGACTGGGTTTCCACTCGAACGACCTATTTGGGAGGGTTGTCAATTATCAGCGGAAAGACGTGGGTTTCCTCTGGGCACAGAGCCCAGTTTCCTCCCACAATAAAACTGGCAACGCCGCCATATAAGTGAGATAATCTTGAGCGCGGCGTAAAACAAATCCAATCTATCTATCCACTGAATTGTATAATTTTCAAATGCTATCCCCTTAATTCATCCCTGATTTCTTGCGGTTTCCCTTTCAGGACTCTGATGTACCGTATGTGGACATCTACAGTGAAGAATCCGATTGGGACTACGTAGAGCGGAGGTTGTTATGCAGGTCCGTGTCGATCATTTTCATTCTAGTTTTTTATTAGTTTTCCAGCATTCCAGGGCGTGGGTTCGAATACCACTTTAGTATAAAATTGAAAAATGCCTTTTTTTTTTTTCACTCTATCTCGGTTTGTGCAAGAGTTGCCGGGCAGATCGAGGTTTCCTCCGAACAAAAATCCAGATTTCTTCCCCGCTAACACCACCATATCAGTGAAGTACATGTGATCCACGCTCAATCCGAACAGCCTTCCACCAATGGGTCGCGGGTTCGAATCCCACTCAGTCCCAAAAAAAAAATGGAAAATTTTCTGACTGGGTTTTCACTCGAACGATTTATGTGGGATGGTTGCCAGTTACCAGCGGAAGGTCGTGGGTTTCCTCTGGGCCCAGAGCCCGGTTTCCTCCCACAATAAAACTGGCAACGCCGCCATATAAGTGAAATAATCTTGAGCGCGGCGTAAAACACCAAACAATCAATCAACATGTGATCCAGTCTGGCAAAAAACGTCTATCCATACTAAAACCATGAACTGCAGCATATATACACAAAGAAAAGTTAAGCACCCCCTGGGAAGTCTGCACTGACCGATAAAATCATTGGTGTAGGGAGATTGTTGGCAAATTGATGTTGCAGAAACTATTGTGAGCATAGAGGGCAACATTCTGGCGATAAGAAATCACCATTAATGACAAGCTATACAATTTATTCAGGATATTGTTAGCCAAATCAAAAGTTTATTTTAACAAAATAAAAAGATTCTTGTAAGTATGAAACTTCAGTCCATCTGGCTTCACAGGGCGAACATATTGAAGTAAACGTCACTTTGAGTGCGTAGAACACATCCTTAGAGCAGAAGTTCAATACCGGCTATAGCCTCTATTGGCTTCCAACCTGCGTCTCACCCCTCCAGTGAGATGTCGGATCTGTTGAAGGGGTAACTGCGCGGATTTGAATCAAGCCCTAGAGCCTAGTCTAAAATCTGCAGGAATTGGAAGCAGCATTACATCGTTATCGGCGGCAGTTACCCCTTCACCAGATCCGTAATGTTTTATAATGCAAAAAATAATTTACACTTTTTGTTTTGGCAGCTTTTACTATAGCGCGTTTCTGTCAGTTTTGTTATGGTGGAATGTCTGATTCATACCTTTTTATATATCTTTATAGTGCCTTTATTTAAAGAGGCATGAGCTGCCAAAATGTTGATATTTTGACGTAAAAACATAATGTTGAAATTATCGGCTTTTTCACAAGACGTATAATTCAGAAGCTTTTTAGTGTTTATAGTCTCGAGAATGTACGATAAAGTATTGTTTTGAACTAACTTTGGCTTAGAATGAATGAATGGTCGTCCCGTTATTTAAATTTTGTTACTTTTCGAACACTATTCCGGTTCGTATAGTCCACATACCGTATGGATTTTCCTCATTCCAACGCCAATCATTTAGTTTTTCGATGGCCTTTAAAGCCTCTTACTGTCGTGACGATCAGAAATTATGAAAAAGTGAATTTCTGCAGCTCATGCCACTTTAAGGGAGATAATCTTGCTGGTGTTACTCTTCACTCCCTTGATTAACTCAAATGCTATTATTTTTTTAGGAGAAACCAGGAAGTTCGTAGCAGAGATTGGGTTGAAAAGTCTTTCCAAATGCTGAAGTCCCGCTCAAAGTATGTATTTTATTTACGTAAGGATAGACTTTAGTTAACACATTCAAACAGGTTAAATGTGACCGCATTTTAGATAGCCAGCTGCCTACATATTTAATATCTAACGAATTTTGTTTGGGACGGCCTCGGTTATCCAAGTATTGTAGTCCACTCACGGGGTCGGATTCCTTTTTTACATTCCTCGATCGACCAGGAATAAGTAGTTGTGATCAAGTTGGTCCTGTGATGTCACTCCGCCATTGGCTTGGCTAAGAAACGGCGCTCAGTTGAAACATCACTGATTTAATTAGTATAAATGTTTTTTTCTCCAAATTATGTAGCTATCTTTATACAGTGTAATTGATTAATGTCTTTTAGAAAGTGGGTATAACAGTATTCTCGTTATTTTGGGATTACACTTTCTTGAAAATATGGTAGAAATTCCTCTACCGATTTTTGGGTGACGCCCGAAACGGGAATCGAAGGAGGCCGGTTGGCTGAATGGATAAGGCAGCCGGCATTTAGGGCTGGCGAAAGGTGCCCTACTCTGGGACCTGGGTTCGATTCCCAGGCATATTTTCAAGAAAGTGTAATCCCAAAATAACGAATACAATCTTTATACACCTAAATCTACCTCAATGCATTAGAAAAGGGCAGGTCATGAAATTGTTGAACCACTATCCAAGTCCAACATTTTCTCGCTGGGTTTTGACTCGAACTACCTAATGTGGGATGGTTGCCAGTTACCACCGAAAGGTCGTGGGTTTCCTCCGGGCCTAGAGCCCGTTTTCCTCCCACAATAAAACTGGCAACGCCGCCATTATAAGTGAATAATAAGCGAAACACCAAGCAATCAATCGCATGCCCAACAAACCGCGCATCCTAAACACATTTTTTTTAAGCCATCGAAGGGTGTTTCGTACATTAAAAAAGTTTGGTATTTTTCAATCCTGTGCTAAATTTTAACTGCTATATATAAGCATTTGGTAGTTAATTTCAATGTGTAAAAACAATTTTCTAAATGTTTATGAAATAATTATGAATTTTCTTTTCAGATTTCCGTTAAGGACATGATGTCCAAATCTCTTACCACAGTCTTTCATTTATTTTGTAAACTTGTTTCATGTTACATTGTTTTGTTTAAATTTTGTTATTTTCGTTTTTTGTACACACTTCTGGTTTAAAATAAACCGTCTCGTAAACAAATGAATCCAAATGCATTTGTATTATGTTCAGAAAGTAAAAAAACAATTGTATCCATCGGTTGGAGACTGTACCATTTTGAGCCAACTGTTCTCAAACCACTAAAGAGGTACTGAACGAAGGTCAGAGGTCTGGTTTCCTCCGGGCAAGGAGCCCGGTTTCCTCCCCTACTAAACCTGACAACGCCGTCACATTATTGAAATATTTGAGTGCCGCGTAAAACCTCCATCAATCCACTATCCCTATTCCTGCAGCCTCTAAGGTTTGGATTTCTTGGGAACAAAATAGGTCAGTTTCCTCCCAACTTATCCTGTATGGCACGGTCGGATATGTTAGTGCGACGTAAAACATCAACGTAAATATATGGAATGATGTAAAAATGTATTTCATCCAGATGCCAAATGTCATTGGGCGTTAGAAATTAAGGATCAGTCAGTAAACGATATTTGGCCAATGGCTGTCGGCCATGATGTAGTAAGGAGACGTTCGACAAAGATGTCTCTCCGATTCCACGCAACAATCACTGGCATTTAGAATTTTCGTGGAAACTTAGTTGCTTTCCGCGAATATAAATCCTGAACTGTGTTAAGGTAGTTTTTAGGAGAGACGAAAATCCTAAAACCTACTAGTCATCCCGGATATTGTGGTCTTTGTAATAAACCTCCGCGCCTCACAAGGTCTACTGGTTTTTCTCATTTCAGAAAACCAAACCAAAGATTAGAAGGTTAGAGGCTCAGGCCTTCCATCGATGCGGGACTAGTTCCCAATCGGACCAAATAAAAATTATAAAATTTCTGATTGGGGGCAATGCGCCTGGTTTCCTCCCCATTCAACGCCGCTATATCTGTCTTGAGAGCGGCGCTAAACCTCAGTCAACCTTTTAAAAAAGGTAGAATATGACCAAAAAATAAATTACACTTGTGCAGTGAAAATAGAATAAAAATACACTAAGTCACGAGCACTTCTTTCGTCCCCACCAACAAGCGGGAGTGGTGAAACTGTACTGATTCTTATCAAAGACGGAATATTATATCCCATTCAAAATTTAACATTGGGCTTGAAGATATTTGGTTGATTGTTTGGTGTTTTACGCCGCGCTCAAGGTCATTTCACTTAGATGACGTGAAGATATTTGGAAAACGTGCTCGAAAAGTAAACAAAATTTAAATAACCGGGACGACCATTCATTCATTTTAAGCCAAAGTTAGTTCAAAACAATACTTTATCGTACATTTTCGAGACTGGAAGCACTTAAAAGCATCTGAATTATGCCTTGAGAAAAATAGTAATACAATGGAGGCTATATGGATTACAACTTCTGGTTTTAATCCATATAGCCTCCATTGTATTACTGTATTCTTCAGCTTATAAATGCCACTCAAACAAATTGAGAAAAATAGCCAATAATTTTAACATTCTGTTTTAACGTCAAAATATCAACATTTTGGCAGCTCATGCCACTTTAAATGGTCGTGGGAGCCTCGTTGGCTCAGTCGGTTAGAGTGATAGTCCCTCAGTCCGGCACATACCTTCCACTAAGACCAAATAAAATTACAAATTCTTATTGGATTTTTTTTACTTGTGGAGTTATGTGGAGTTCCTCATCCCATAAAGCGGGGCCTCTGTGGCTCAGTAGGTAGAGCGTTGGACACTCAATCCGAACAGCATTCCACCAATGGGTCGCGGGTTCGATCCCCACGCAGTCCCCAAAAAATTGGAGAATCTTCTGACTTGGTTTCCTCCGGGCATAGAGCCCAATATAACTGGCAACGCCGCAAGATAAGTGAAATAATCTTAAGCGCGGCGAAGAACACCAATAAATTAATCCCCTAAACCTGGTAATGCCGCCATAAGCGAAATAATCTGGGGTGCGGCGTTAAACATCAATTAGAAGATAATATCTCGGCTCTGAGAAAACCTATTTGAATTCTGTAAACTGTTTTCATGTCCACAAAAGGTGTTCTGTAGTAAAATGCTATTTTAGAGGATAGGTATATATATTGTGGCCTCGACAATAGCATATTGTGTTTGGTGAAATTTTAGATATATTTGCTGAAAACGACATAAATGAAACATTAACAGCTGGTGAAAACAGAACTGCCACGCTATTAAAGTCTTTTAATGTGTCCTAAAACAGTGCTGTAGTTTTAAAGTGGTCTATTTCAGAATATATTGGTTTCGTGGTTGCATTTCAAACATACACACATCCGACCTATGTGGGATGGTTGCTAGTTACCACCGAAAGGTCGAGGGTTTCCTCTGAGCATATACCGTTTTCCTCCCACAATAAAACTGGCAACGCCGCCATATAAGTGAAATAATCTTGAACGTGGCGTAAAACACCACACAATCAATCAATCAATCAAACATACATCAAATAGTTTCAATTGATTCATGCCTCTCTCCGCCCGAGTTGATAATGTGTGATGTGCAACAATACTTGGGCCGTTACTCTTATGTATATGAAATATATACTTTCCTTCTAAACAGACGTTAAGTTCAATCTTTTTGCCAATCTTTTGTATCTCACAACCAGTCGGAAACCTTTGATATGATATATGTGCCCCTGTGTTTTAGTGTTCATAAATATATATGTGAAATAAACAAAATTTCGACATGGCTAGACGTAAGCCGTTTATCATTGAATGGCAACTGTCAGATAAACATTTTTAACAAACACGATTAATTGATTGTTTTACGCCGCACTCAAGATTATTTCATTTATATAGAGGCGTTACCGGTTCTAGTGGGGGAGGAAACCGGGATCATTTCCCGGAGAAAACCCCCGACCTTCGGCGCGTACCTAGCAACTCTTCGACATACGGCGACCGAGTGAAAAATCCACTCAGAAATGTTTCAATTTTTATTTGGTGAGTGTGATTTGAACCCGCACCGCAACGGCAAAAGGTCTGTGTGGGACTGAAGGACGATCACTCTAACAAACTGGACCACCGAGGCCCCACTATCAAACAAGAGCACAGGATCCTAATTTACACAAGCCCATATATAACACCAATCTGTCTCTTTCACTTGGTACAGATATGCATATTGAGAAAAGTAACTTTACTAAGGGGTAATCGGTTGTTTCTTTTCTCGGAGCACGTGAACAAAGAATCGCCCTTCTTATTACTGATTTGATTAATTACTCATTAATAAATATAGTTGTATAACAAAGCGAGCATCGCTATGGCTAGGTTTATAGTAGAAGAATACGAACTACTTCAAAGACCAGTCATTGCTTAGAAAAATAACACGTGTTTGAAAGACATACTGGTCAGGGCTAAACTCCCCTGTCTTCTATTTAGGTTTTTCTGGGAAAGGGGTGGAAGGGGGGGGGGGGCCAAAATGTTCACTGTCTTTTCCCATGACCCTATGGGATTCAATCTCAGTGTGACGATATTCTTGCCATAGCTTAAGATGCGTAAGCATTGTCAATGTATTACAAAGTGTTAAAGAAAATTCTACTGACTAAGGTCAAACTCCTGCCAGTCGTCAACCTAATGAAATATCATAGGTTTACTTTATTACAACAATTTATGATGGCGTATAAACGTCTAAATGATATACCTCTTTTTAACACAATTAGAAACTTGTCTCCGTGGTTATTTTAGACAAAAAGATTTTCCCTGTGCCCGTGTGCTTGCGTGTTCATAAATACATACAGTTGGGTAATAATAGAGTACATTACTAAGCATTAAGTTTAATCATGAACCTTTTTTTCAACTGGTGCCATATGGGAAAACAAGTTGGAATTACATTATAATTAAGTCTCGAAACTCAATCGGGTTTGATTGGCAAATCGTGTTTAACTATACTGTTTCCATTGAGGTCATTTTAAATTCATTGTATTCGTATAATGCAATCAAATGTCAGCCTTTTGTTACGTTGTCAAATTTGCTGAATGTACCCAATTTGGTCTGTGCGATATAGATCGACATTATGTTCAATATAATAGGCAATTAGTGCATTCTCTATAAAAACCAAATAGTCCATGTCTGGCTATCATCCTCGGTCGGTGTCTGTTGTCATAATGGCTTCGTTCATATCGGTCAGCTTTGCAGTCGTCTGCCTCTTCCAATTGGCACAATGTTGTAAGTAATTATTGAATCCGTTGTAAAAAAAATAACCTAGTCTATGTCTAACCACCACACATGGAGTCTGGTCTCAAAATGGTATCACCGAAACTGGCTTGTTTGGCTATTGTCTGTCTCTTCATATGGTAGAATATTGTGCGTAATTGTTGCATTAGCGTACATGTATGTCACTGTCGTGCAGAGTTAATTGACTAAATGGCTTTGTAGACCTTGGCCTAACAGTCGTCTGCTTCTTACAATTGTTAGTGGAAGGTAGTCCCCATTTGGTCAATTTGGACAGTTCTCCCTGCACTTGCAGAAACACGATTAAAACCTTTATTTATGCTGACATTTACCTCCGGATTTTGACCCGCCCCCAAATGTATATAACAATCTTGTGTGTGGTTTTATAAAAAATGAGCAAAACTGGATAAAAAACGTTTCTAATTTGGTTTGCATCTTAACTTTGTCTACTTCCAACTTTATTGTGACTGAAACTATTTTTCTATTGCATTGAAGAAGTTCTAAAACAGTAAACAATTCTCTGAAGCCTTAGGCACCTACCTTATCGAGCAAGCTCTTGGAGCTGTTTGTTATTGAAGAGTTTTTGTTGACTGATAAGTTTATGTTATCACCAAAATATTGTAAAGTGTGCACATTTTTGGACTGGATGTTCGGCCAAGCATATGTGGGGTGGTTGACGCACAACATTGCACACAACCTTGATAAACCTGATAACCATTTTTTGCACTTTTTACAGACTGCAATTTTTATTCAACAATAGAGCAGGAACGTTTGGCAGTTTCGCTGGCAGCATGCATGAAAATCATCTTCTGGCCATAAACATCTCTCCCCAGCGAATTGCTCATTAATTTCCCATAGCCGCGTCTTTTATTTAATGTTTAACTTATTTAAGATTATAACTGGGTACTATCAGAAGATCCAGGTTAATATTAGCATAGATAAAGTTACTTTCATTCCAACAATATAAATGTAATGTGTACAACGTATAGTAAACAAACAAACTTTGGCGAAGGTCTGTACAAAGGGCTTTTAGATTCACAGGCGTTAGGCTTATAATGGAAATCCCTCCCAAACGCTCTGGGTATTTGTACTTATTCCACATGGGGTAATCAAATTAAAATCTATTATAAAAAGTTTCTTTCTTCTTCTTTTTAATTTTACTGTGTGCGCTCGATCATCCATCATTTTAAAACATATTTTGATGAGGGTAAAATACTAATCTTTGCTTAACATATGTTTTTGCAGGCTCTTTCCCGAACATATGTGACGGCGTCACTGGGCTAGTTCCTCATCCGACTTATTGTGCCATGTATTATGACTGTGACAACATGACACCATTTGATACAAACTGGGAACCAGGTGTGAGGGAATGTCCATACCCTGAAAACTTTAACCCCGACACCCTTAAATGTGAAAGCTACTTGGATGTAAGATGTGGAAGACGAGCTAACTACGTCAACGCATGTAAGGCATTTTTCAATATATTTATCAAAACCTTTACTTTAAGTCTGTCCGACGCATTAAACGTGTAATGTACATTCAAGTTCATTTTACCTTAGAAACCAAACTTATAAAGAATTAAAAAAGGGGCGGGGGTTATTTTCAAAAACACTATGGTCAATCATAATGCTAAAAAATAATTATTGCACCAAAGCATATCGAGTGTAAACCAACTTAATATCACCCTGTCGCATGTAACAGCGAAGCCAGTGAGCCTTTTACGGCATATTGGTACCCGTTTCCTGCAATATGGATTTTATTCAATGCATCAATTCATATTCCTGTTTCTGAAATTGCTTTCATTCTTCACTCCATCCAAACAAGTGGAAGAGTTGTTGGATAATCACCGAAGATCGGGGTTACCTACAGACAAAGATTGCCCCCCCCCCCCCCAACACCTCCACCCCTTTCACACACAACTGTCAACGTCGCCAAATACTTGAAATACTCTTGAATGAGTGAGGAAAAACACCAATCAATATGAATGTGCTTTCCACCATTGGTTTACTCAGTCGGCAAAGCAATAGTCTTTCCTGCAGGCACATGCCTTCCTTCCATTGTTAAGTCACGGGTTCGAATCCAAAGAAGAAGTTTCACTAGATCGCTGTGACGCGAAAGCGTTGGCAGGTACCAGTCATGTGTTTCGTCCAAAATCAAAATAAAAATTCCCTCCCCTCTAAACCTGACAACGCTGCCATCTAATTGAAATAAACTTCAATGCGCAATATCAATTGATAAATTAACCTTTTTAAGTTTAGGATTTTATAGTTGGCGTTCTTGTATTGCACCAACCAGCTAAGATTTTTCACTACTATACCCGTACCGTTGGCTAAACTCCTATTGTAGACTGGAATGAAGTCGACTAGCAAAACTAATTTTTTTTTACTTTCAATACAGGTGACTATTACGCAAATCAGTGCAGAGGGCCCCATTGTAGAGAATGTAGCAGTCGATATCCATCCTGCGAACTTTTGCGAGACGGTTCCCAACCCTGGATTGGACGGGAGTATACGCCCCAATACGTTCTCTGTGACAAACTGAGGGTTGTAGGTCGAATGGCATGCGAAGGTATTCCAGGAGGTTATCAACCTATTTTTGATCCAAGCGTAAACAAATGCGTTTAGAAGAAACACATCGAAGCGTTCAAGAACAATATGTTGTTTTCCTAAATAAAATTAAAACTCTAAACTTCTATTAAAACTCGTAACTCACCTTACAAAAAACATTGGATTCTCAAAACAAAGATTTACCACAATTGATCGCGGGTTTGAACCTTACCCAGCCTGATTAAATGGTTTAAAAAAATCGACCTGCATGTAGATGTATGTGGGTCGGCTGTATCGTATTTGAGGAAGTTCTACGATTTGGTCACTGTGTCATTTCACCATTCCTGTCGAGATAAGTTTGCAAATTTTCGGATGAATCCTCCAAAAAAAGGACAATAGCTTTCCCTCCCTTAATGCGGAACTGTGTACTCCAAATGATAAAGGGTATCCCTGATCGAATACAGGTCAATATTTAAAGGGGCATGAGCTGCCAGAATGTTGATATTTTGACGTTAAAACAGAATGTTGAAATTATTGACTATTTTTCTCAAAAAGTATAATTCAGAAGCTTTTTAGTGCTTCTAGTCTCGAAAATGTACGATAAAGTATTGTTTTGAACTAACTTTGACTTAGAATGAATGAATGGTCGTCCCGGTTATTTAAATTTTGTTTACGTTTTCTGTTCGTACGGGCCACATACTGTATGGATTTTCCTCATTCCAACGCCAATCATTTAGTTTTTCGATGGCCCCCAAAGCCTCTTAATGTCGTGACGATCAGAAGTTATGAAAAAAGCGTGAATTTCGGCAGCTCATGCCACTTTAATAATGGCTAATTTTTAAGTTATGCATCTTTGTTCTTCACTTTGCCACCCCTTCAAACGATTGTTCTAAATAAAATCAATAAAATCTGAAACACGTCATAATTCTTTGTGTGCTCTCTTTCTATTCGTAAAAAAATTGGTATTGTTTATAGATTTCAGCATCTGCTATATTTCAAGAATCGGTGCATTCAGTTTCATTGATCCATGTACAGGATGATAGTCCGGGTTTCTGATTCCAAAATTACTATTTTTATATACTGACGGCCGTATTTTGGGGTTAGGGCTCATTGCAATCAAAAAGTCGGAGTAACGTCAAAATATCAACATTTTAGCAGCTTATTGCCACTTTAACGTAGAGCTTTGGACTAACTCAGGCTTAGAATAAATGAACGCTCGTCTCGATTATTTATCTTAACATTTGAGCTACCCGGTTCTGCTGGGAACGGTTCGTCAGTCAGATTCGCTTATACACACCCAATAGAACATGAATATTTAAATTTTCAAACTTATTATTTTCAATATTAAACCTTTAAGAATGCCACAGCACTTATATGCGATAGTTTTAAAGTGACCACCGTGGCTCAATCGGTAGAGCGTTGGACGTTCATTCCGAACAGCCTTCCACCAATGGATCGCAAGATTCGAATCCCACTCAATTAAAAAAATTAGAAAATTCCGGAGTGGATTTTTTACTCGGTCGCCGTGGGTGGAAGAGTTACTCCGGACAATGAGCTCGGTTTCCTCCCCCACTAAACCTGGCAATGCCGCCTTATAAGTGAAATAATCTTGAGTGCGGCGTAAAACATCAATCAATCAATCAATCAATCAATCCATTAATGCGACGCGAGATCGAATCCCTGTCAGACCAAATTGAAAATTTCTGAGTGGATTTTTCACTAGATGGTCATTTGTGGAAGAGTCGCCAGGTGTTCACGGAAGATCGGGGTTTCCTCCGGACAAAGAGCACAGTTTCATCTATTGCTTCCGCCGTATAAGTGAAATAATGTTGAGTGCGGCGTAAAACATCAATCAGTCAATTTGAATTCACCCAGACCTTTCTCCCTTAGTACGTATAGGTTGAGTAAAGAAAGGTGTAAGTTGGACGAAGTTTACTGAGCGAAGCGTGTACTTGGTCGGTAGATATAGCACAAAGTAAACATTTGTCGTCTGCTTCAACCAGTCAGTATCTTTAATTGGATCTGAATCTTATACTTCCCATTCTTTTCGTCAGCTGTCGAGTTTACGTCATCTATGCGTTGGTTTTGTACAGGAATGATTGGGCGTACTTTTTTCTCCAACCACAAGATGTTGGTCAATGTGGGAGGTAGATATTGTATCACTCCACCATAAATATCAACCACACACTGTCTAATTTTACTTCTGTCTCGAACCGCGAGCTCAGTTTGTCTTCGCCTCACACCTCGATCAGCCGGCTCTGATCCGTTTTCGGAAATCTTCACTGTTGCAAAATGGCGCTATCTGTTTCCCTCTGCCTGGCTATCGTCTGCTTCTTCGAATCTGCGAAATTTACAAATGGCGTTCCTTCGCGACCTTGTGGAAATACTATAGAGTGGATTTCGGATATAGACGATTGCAGTGTGTACTATATTTGTGCAGGAGGCCAGTTTCAAAAAATGAATTGTGGAAAAGAATTTTCTTTCGACGTAACAAACAGAGTCTGTGTTCCTAAGGGAAGTGTCTACGACAGCTGTGAGTTAAAACTTTCATTTTTCGTGCCTATGTGGGATGGTTGCCAGTTACCACCGGAAGGTCGTGGGTTTCCTCTGGGCATAGAGCCTGGTTTCCTCCCACAATAGAGAAAAATCTAATAACTCAATTCTGTTTTGATTTAAATTTTATCGTCTATTTCGTGTAAACGTTTATAAATAGACATATGAGCTCTTGTCGAATTTTTTTTATTTCTACTGCTGTTGATTCAAATTCAGTAGTCATTCGTTTTAGAGAGTATATAAGAGTACACTTGAAGGCAACATTTGTGTAATGTTGCAGTTTTTCCCCTGTCTAGTCACTATAGTGAGTACTTAGCTTAACATGTTAACCGTTCTGCCCAGGGCCCAGTTTCACAAAGCGATCTTAGCTTAAGTTGATCTTAATGGCAACATATACCTTTAGCATTGGTTGCAATGGTAGTTAAGATCACACTTGCTAAGATCGCGTTGTGAAACTAGGCCCTGGGGTCTAATTGGACTAAATGTTTCAAGAGCAATGTAAAAACCATGGCAGTCAAATACAAAGTAGAAAATAAGATTGTTTGTCCTCCGATAATTCTGCAGAACGGATTGATTTTGTATGCAACACTAGTAAAACATTTCCCCTATACGGCGGCGTTGCCACATTTAATGGGAAGGAAACTCCCGATATTCGGCGAGTACGTGGTAAATCTTCCACGGCTTCAGAAAAGAAAACCCCTAATATCATTAAGCTACTTGCGGAAGACTTTCCATCAAATAATGTATTCTTTGTCCGGAAGAACGAAGGTTTACTATTATCTGTGTAATAAAAAATACCAGAATTTTGAAATCATGGAAATCGTTTAATTAGTTGGTGTCTTTTAGAAAGTGAGTATAACAGTATTCTCGTTATTTTTGTTGAATCACACTTTCTTGAAAAATGGCAGAAATTCTTCTACCGAATTTGGGTGGAACCCGAAACGAAAATCGAACCCGGAGGCCGGTTGGCTCAATGGATAAGGCAGCCGGCATTTAGTGCTGGCGATAAGTGCCAAACTCTGGGACCCGGATTCTATTCCCGTTTCGGGTTTCACCCAAAATCGATAGAAGAATTTCTGCCATTTTTCAAGAAAGTGTAATCCCAAAAAATAACGAGAATACTATCATGAAAATCATTTAATAAGTTCGTTTTTTTCCCTCTGTTTTAGGCGCACCCAGTCCGTGTCTCGGGAAGACTGGGCGAATTCCGCACTCTGGAAGTTGTGCTTTGTTTTATAACTGTGACGACCCATCTAGGAAAGACGAGACTTGGGAACCACGATTACGAGAATGTCCGCATCCACATTTGTTTAACGCGGAGAGTAGCAGGTGCGAACCGTACAAACGTGTCGATTGTGGCGACAGGCCCGAACCAAAAAGTCCATGTAAGCATACCATTTTATTTTGCGCAACCCTGTTTTTAAGTTGGCAATTTCTTGAACCCATCCCGAAATATAACGGGACCTTTCTTCTAATGGTAAACTAATTGAATCTATAGCCTATATACACACATTCATTTTACAAGCTTTTAATCTGAAAATATCCACATGACGACAGTTTTGGTCGGATATCTCGCGTATACTGCTGAAGACTGTCATTATACAGTTTTTGTTAAAATTTAAAGTAGATCTGGGTCCTGTTTCACAAAGCGGCGTAGAAGTATTTTTTGCGTAACTTTCATACTAACATATCTCTACAGTATGGGTTGCTATGACAGTTACGTGAAAACTTACGCTGCGTCGCTTTGTGAAACAGGGTCCAGGTGACGTCTCGTGACGTCAATAGCTTGCAGCCCAAGTGGCATCTGTAACTGCCCGCACATGGTATGCCAAGCAGGCAAGTAAAAAGCTGAAATAGTATCAATGAATTCTGAAACACGGGTCAATTCTTATTCTTACCCATGTTGGTTTATTGGTGATTGACTGAGCGTCGCTTTCAACGTTATTTCAGTAAAATAGTGACCAAAAGTGGGTTTACAAGAAATAAACTAATTAAATCAAGCAATAACAACCACATAACAGTAAAGCGCACACGGCATACAAGCCCTATTCCAAGTTTGAAAAAATATCGTCATTTGGAAAACAGCAGAGCTTATCGGGAAATTATGCAAAGCATGCTTTGTTATAAGAAATTTAAATCAACCAAAATTAGGATCCGTTAGCGAAATCGGATCGTGTCCCAATTTTCGCCTACCACACAAATTGATTAATATGGCATGAGGTGTTAATGAAAACAAAATTTCACAGCTATTGACTATTTTAGTGCTACTAGTCCACATAATATACAGTAACGTAGTGTACTGAACTAACTTAGGCCTAAATAAACATTCGTTCCGGTTGTTTAAATTTAATTTTCGGACACTATTTCGGCTCACACAGGCCTCGGGCTGTATGGATTTTCCTCTCACCAACGTCAGTCGTTCAGCTTTCTCATGACCTTAAAGCCCTGGGTCCTGTTTCACAAAGCGGCGTAGATGTATTTTTTGCGTAAGTTTCATACTAACGTATCTCTACAGTATGAGTTGCTAAGGAGGCATTTACGTAAAAACTTACGCTACGCCGCTTTGTGAAACAGGGTCCTGTTATTGATGTGCAAATCAAAAATTAAAAAGATTTGAATTTTTGCTCCTCATGTCACTATCCACAAGGACATCGTACACTGTCCTTACTCCTTACTCAGAGGAAAAAACAATATTGTCTGGGCAAAAGTGGTTGGAGAAAAGTACATAACAGTGACCACTGAAAATGGATATTTTGTGTTTGTGGACAGGCGTGAATTCGCTGTTAAACACATTTATCTGTTTGTATTTGATTTTTTTATTTGGATTCAAACGTTGAAAAATTACCACAACAGCATTTTATGGTGAAGTTTGTATTACATTGTCATGTTTTGTGGCCGCTATCATTTCCGGTGGCTGATTCGAGATTGTCTAAATATTTGTGGAAAGAAAGAAACATGAAATAGTAATAAAACATTTTCGCGGTAGCATCCATTTGAGTATTGGGTTGAATTTACTGTAGGTATGCGTTTTACTTTTAGGTGTTTTACGCTCATTTGTAACCAAAATAAAAGCATAAAGGTCCGTTCTCACTGTGCCATTTGTCGTATCGACCTGTAGCATGCGATTCAAATGAATGCATTTGTTTGGTTGAAATCGTATCGACCAATTAAAAGCGTGCATTTTAATCGCATCCTACAAGTCGGTACGACTAATCGCACAGTGAGAACGGCTCTTTCCATAATAAATACATGGCGAATGGTCTTTTAATTTTTTTATTCCTCCTTGGAATTCGTAATGAAAGTAGCAAAATATTTTTCGATTTCCAGGTAGTTATTATGCAAATCAGTGTCGGAAAGCGCATTGTGTTCCGTGCAATGTCCGATATGCCTCCTGTGAGGGCAAGAAGAATGGTTTGCACCCGTGGACAGGCCGTGAATGGTCTCCATTTTACGTGGGATGTCGACAGGAAAGAGTCCTTTTTCAAAAGGAATGTCCGCGATCTGGGGAATCAGTACAATTGTTTGACCCGAAAAAGAAAATATGTGTTACAACTGAAAACAATTTTGTCTGATATTAGTGCCATGTCATACGTTGTATTTTTGTAAGTAAACTTCAATTCAACAGCCCGGTGAAATTGGGATTGTTTAACACTTGGCTATTCAATTCTATTCTTGATATTATTTTAACGAATTTCTAGCCGATGGATTTTCTTGGGGATTATTTGACATCATATCTTCGATGTTATACCCACCCATAGGTTCTCATCTCTTTTAACTTGGATGTACGTATAATATCAAGTTAATTATGTAAGTTAATTATAGATATACCATGTGATACACGTTAAAATTGTCGATGGATTTCGGTGGTAAAATATTTTCAATCGTTGGCTTTTAAAAAATAAGTGTAAGTCTCTTCTCATTGGATGTCGTTCGTACTATTTGCCATTTAAATGGATAGATCAAAAAGACCAACGAATGGATGTTCATGTTATTTAACTCTGATAACTTCGGGGATTTGCGTGCGTGAAATACCCTCTGATAGACTGCAGGTCATTTTGAATGTGGCGTCTTCTTCAGGGCCCATCGAAAGTGTCCTCGTGGTAATGTAAGGGACCGAAATACTCTGTTTGTTAACTTTCAGGCGCGATCAGTTTTGTAATTGAAGTAATGGAGGATTCCTGGGATGTACCGAAACTGCATCTCTTCTTTGCGTTACACAACCTGTGGTTTACCGGGCTAAATCTAATATATAAACAAATATCTTTCTAAATGATATTAGCATTTAATAAATTTATTATTATTTTTATTTTCTTTTTTCGTCTCTAGTAAAACATTTTAATATTTTTATTTAGCCCAAAAATACGGTGATTTGCCGTATAAAAAGCGCAGACGGTCCGAGGCGTGTCAAAGCCGACCGGTAGCGAGCGAAGATAGATGAAGGATGTTCCGAGTGAGGGTTATTTCTGACCAGTCGGAACACACTTCGGCTATCTGCGCTCACTATCGGTCGGCTATTTCACACACGTAAATCCCCGAAGTTATCAGACTGATTTCTGACAAGGCGAAACCATTAATATCGACAGAATGACAATCTCTCAGTTCCACACAGGCCGTCCATCAAGGCGTCCCGGGTTCAAGTCCCGCTTGACAACGCCAACAAATAAGAGAAGTGATCTTGAGAGCGGCAAAACATCAATTCATTAGTAATTGTCTCTTTTTTAAGTTAAAGACCTTTTAAAACCCCGTCTTGATACTAGACAAATATACAGTACTTCCACATAAAATGTAAATTGTACATAAAATGTGTTTATAAAACTGTTCGCTAGTTATGCCTTATAGTTATGTTATTCCTTTATATTCTATGTGTTTCTTTTTCAATTTATAAATTGTGTTTGTAAAGTCAGCGTATTTTTACAAATCCCTTTTATCAACAAAATTGCTGTTTTTATTTTTTGAAATTGTTATGTCTAGATTATTTGCATTCAGCTATATGTCAACTACCGTAAAGCTGTCTAGATTTCCGTCTGTACATTTCTATATATTGTAACGTGTTTTGTTGTGTCTATTTCTTCCGTTTTCTGTACAAAGGTGAATTTCAAGCGGTGTTCGTTTCACTTTGCTTCGTGCGTGCCAAATCCCAGTGACATTTTCTTCTTTTTGTTGACATTCACTTCGAAGTCACGTGTGAATAAACATTTTTGAGATGTCAGAGAAGATGTTGATTTCACCTTATTCACTGACACGTTGTAGCTTTTTTCTTCAGAAAGCTATTTTGTATTTTGCCCACTGTTTGTAAATATATGTATGGCGCACCACGAGTAAGCACAACAGATGTTTTGACGATTTTTACAACAAACTCTAAATATACAAAATTTATTCAAATAAATTTCTTAACAAATTACTCGTTATTTTGTAATTAAAGTAATTGATGATTGGTGAGAAACACTCTCTATTGGCCCAAAATGTATAATTTAGCGACGTTCGCTGCGACAATGTGGACATGTTGTCGCTTTGTCCTGTCATCAAAAAAACGTACATTTGGTAAACGTTATAGAGAAGATTTTGATGTGTTCATTAGAATTGAAATTGAAAACGTTAAACTTGAGGAACCAACATGATGTTGATATTTGTCTTTAAAAGAGAATGTAGAAATTATCAGATATTTTTCTCAAGAGGTACAATACAGAAGCTTTTTAGTACTTCAAATCACGAAAATGGGTGATAAAATAATGTTTTGGACTATAACTTAGGCCAAGAATGAATGAACTTTCTTTGCGGTAATTTAAATTCTGTTTACTTTTCGAACACTATTTTGGTTCGTATGAGCCACAGACAGTATGGATTTTCTTTATTCCAACGTTAACCATTTAGTTTTTCGATGACCTCTAAAGCTTCATACTGTCGTGACGATCAGAGTCTATGAAAAATTTGCGAAATTTGGCAGCCCATGCCACTTAAACTATCCCAATCCCACCCAAATCATTTGAATTAGAAGACCTCCAAGTTAAATATAGATTTTAAGACCAGGGGTCGGTTGTTCAAACGAAAATTACCTTAAAGACAGATTAAATGATGCTGGCTAACAAAGAAATTCCTTTGTGGCGCGACGTCATCTAACCTGTCATCAAAGTGGCACGAGCTGCCAAAATTCACATTTTTTTCATAATTTCTGATAGTCACGACGGTAAGAGGCTTTGAAGGCCATCGGAAAATTAAACGATTAGAGTTGGAATGAGGAAAATGCATACAGTATATGGCCTATACGAAAACGTGTTCGAAAACAAAATTGAAGTAACCGGGACGACCATTCATTCATTCTAAGCCAAAGTTAGTTCAAAACAATACTTTATCGTACTATTTCGAGACTAGAAGCACTAAAAAGATTCTGAATTATACGTCTTGAGAAAAATAGCCAATAATTTCAACATTTTGTTTTAACGTCAAAATATCAACATTTTGGCAGCTCATGCCACTTGCGTAACAAATAAATTGCTTTGTGGTGCGACTTCATCTTACCTGCCATTAAGCTAATTTTCTTTTGAAAAATTGACCCCTACTTGCTTAATAGGCATTTAGAAGTTGAGTAATACAACATAAATCATATTTTGTATGGTGAAACAACTTCTTATTATATATATACAGATACATATATTTATGATCACTAAAACACACGGGCACAGGGAAAATCTTCTTGCCTAAAATACGTTTCAGTCCCGTTTCTAAGGTCGTTCTCAAGCCTTAGAAACTGGGTTGAAATGTCGCGACTATATGTATTTGTATATATATGATAAAAAGTTGTTTCACCATACAAAAGATGATTTATGACCTCTAGTTTTGATCTGATTGGCCTGTCAGACGATAACATTGTAACCTGGCGGTTCAGTCATATAATCTGAAACATATATAATCTTGGGTGAAAGTGGGCATTTAAAAATATTGGAAACTATATTTGTCAGATGGGAATAGAAACCAATTCTCAAGATTAAACGCTTGATATAAAGCTACTTAGAGACTTCCATTTGCACTTCAAGAGAAAAAAATCGCAATACAAATCCGGCCAAACACAGGCCATCTATTGAAGGGTTGGAATACCAAGCAGCCATAACAGTTAAAAAAATGTTTGATCATCCTTTGTGACAACGCTGCCATCTTAGTAAAATAATCAATCAATCAATCAATCTGCTGCTCATTAATGATGCTAAATATATTGGTCCAGGCAATTTGTTTAATGCGGCATAGTCCGCAATATGTTAAGTGAATTGCAGTTATTCAGATACGCTCACATGGGCTTATTCAATACGGTGTCGAGGAAGTCCACGTGGGCGTATCAAAATAACATCAATCCACTCAACTTATTTCGAACTATCGCCTTATATCAATTGAATCTCAGTAAGTCAAAACCAATATAAAAAGGAATTTTCAATTGGTTTTTGGGCTTGGTAGAAGGTCGTTCGTCGGCCTTGCGTTTTTAAATGACAAGTCTTCGATTTCTATGCTATGCGTTTAGATCCTACTAAACTCTTTGTGGGTAAAAATATCACCTTTTAACTGCTATTGAACTAAAGTGCTTTACCGCATATGTATGGTCAACTTCAATTACTCTGTAAGTTCTCTTTTCATTTAGGCATAAACAGCAAGACTGTGGTTCTTGGTGATTTCTTTAAAATCTTTACGGTAAGCGTAAATACCATCCACAAGTTTTTGTTGATAATTGAGTTAGCTAGGTGTTAAAAGGGCGTTAATAGTTTAAAACTCGTACCATAGAGTAACACGACACGGACTTAAGGATTGTCTGTCCTCTTCGTCCAGGGTACACGATTATGTATTCATACGATTGGTGTGGTCTTGTACGATTAAGCGCCAACAATTATCTGTTTACCGTTACTTTCTTTTGGCCCACTTCACTAATCTGGACTTAGTACCTGACACAATGGCGCGAGTTGATACTTGTGACCGCCTATTGAAACATTAGTTTAAGAAATATAAACTTATTGAATAAATGAATGAATGAAATTCCTTTTAACTTATACTAATATTTACCATCCACTTCTGATCTAACGATGTTAAACAATTTGAAAAAAAATGTATACTTAAGAATTTTTGTATAGTTTACATTGCATTTTTTTTAATCAAATCATTCCATACGCTTAAAGTGGCATAAGCTGCCAAAATTCACACTTTTTTCATGATTTCTGATCGTCACAATAGTAAGAGGCTTTAAAGGCCATCGAAAAACTAAATGATTGGCGTTGGAATGAGGAAAATCCATACAGTATGTGGCCTGTACGAAGCGAAAACGTGGTCTAAAAGTAAACACCATTTAAATAACCGGGACGACCATTCATTCATTCTAAGCCAAAGTTAGTTCACAACAATACTTTATCGTACATTTTCGAGACTAGAAGCACTAAAAAGCCTCTGAATTATATGTCTTGAGAAAAACAACCAATAATTTCAACATTCTGTTGTAACGTCAAAATATCAACATTTGGCAGCTCATGCCACTTTAAGTACAAACCTAATAATTTGTGCGTGATCTATTTTGGGTCGAATTTTAAAGGCCGACAAATGTAAGAGAAATTATACTTCCGTTTACGCCGACGCCTTTTTTATTGAGAAATTGTCCTGTTACAGTGATATTTCGGGTTGGGTAGTTGTCATTCCTCGGACATATGATGAGGGGGCACTAAAGTGTAATATAACGGAATGTAATATAATATTTTGTTTCTTTATTTATGATAAGGCTACCCTGGAAAGGCTACAAAGAGATCTCCTCACAATTAAAACGAAACACGTTTTGACTCTTTTAGGAAGTGATGAGAAGGTTAAAAAATATCAGTGTGAACCAAAAATCAAAATATGACATAAATATTTAACACAACTAGAGGAAAGAGTAGCACTCGGAACATCATTCGGCTATCTTCGCTCGCTACCGGTCGGCTTTGACATGCACGTAAATCCCCGAAGTTATCAGAGAGGAAAGAGTAGTAAACAGTAAGTGCAATTTCCTGGAAAAAAGTATGTGATGCTTTCTCTCAGCGGCACATTAAGCAGGAAATTTCAAATTTTTCAATCATTGTGGCACTTTCTGAATGTATCTGAGTATACCTTGACAATGTAGTAGGATTGGCTTTGCCAGGTTTAGTGGGAGAGGAAACCGTCCGGAGGAAACCGTCCGGAGGAAACGCCAAACCTTCGGTTAGTACCTGTCAAATCTTGTACATAAGACAATCGAGGGGAAAGTTTATGTTAAAGTAACTCCATGGTAACCTACGTTTACGCTTGTCATGTAAATATATTATGTTTCAGCAAAAGATACCGGTAAATTAAATAGAAAAATAACGGTGAATGATACTCCTGTAACCATGGAGGTGTCCTCAATATCTCTTCGCTCTTTTGGTTCATATTTGAGTGTGGCATACCTCCAATACATTAGCAGAAGATGTGCCTGAAATTTACAATTTAGCCAGGCATTGCAATTTATTATTGAAAAAGGTAACAGAAATTGGAATGAGTTAAAAATAAAAAATAAAAAATTTACAATTAAAACTATTTGAAATGTCATCCTGATTTTCATTTTTTTCAGTTTTTGATTCCCGGAAACGCATATGTTATTATATTCAATTTACCAATTATTCTTGAAACACTCTAATTTTTAAATCACTCGGTTTTGTTTACCATGTTTACACAGTTGATGTACCCTTTGTCTTAAGGATACATGTTTAATGCTTATTTTTTTAAATCTGAGTGAAATGTTAAGGTATTTAGTGCACAGGTGTTCATAAATGCCGTGCTTACCTCTCACGTCTGCCGGATGGAGTGATTTCCCCTTCATGGGAACTGACTTAACCTCTCACGTCTGCCGGATGGAGTGATTTCCCCTTCATGGGAACTGACTTAACCTCTCACGTCTGCCGGATGGAGTGATTTCCCCTTCATGGGAACTGACTTAACCTCTCACGTCTGCCGGATGGAGTGATTTCCCCTTCATGGGAACTGACTTAACCTCTCACGTCTGCCGGATGGAGTGATTTCCCCTTCATGGGAACTGACTTAACCTCTCACGTCTACCGGATGGAGTGATTTCCCCTTCATGGGAACTGACTTAACCTCTCTCGTCTACCGGATGGAGTGATTTCCCCTTCATGGGAACTGACTTAACCTCTCACGTCTACCGGATGGAGTGATTTCCCCTTCATGGGAACTGACTTAACCTCTCACGTCTACCGGATGGAGTGATTTCCCCTTCATGGGAACTGACTTAACCTCTCACGTCTACCGGATGGAGTGATTTCCCCTTCATGGGAACTGACTTAACCTCTCACGTCTACCGGATGGAGTGATTTCCCCTTCATGGGAACTGACTTAACCTCTCACGTCTACCGGATGGAGTGATTTCCCCTTCATGGGAACTGACTTAACCTCTCACGTCTACCGGATGGAGTGATTTCCCCTTCATGGGAACGGACTTAACCTCTCACGTCTACCGGATGGAGTGATTTCCCCTTCATGGGAACTGACTTAACCTCTCACGTCTGCCGGATGGAGTGATTTCCCCTTCATGGGAACTGACTTAACCTCTCACGTCTACCGGATGGAGTGATTTCCCCTTCATGGGAACGGACTTAACCTCTCACGTCTACCGGATGGAGTGATTTCCCCTTCATGGGAACTGACTTAACCTCTCACGTCTACCGGATGGAGTGATTTCCCCTTCATGGGAACGGACTTAACCTCTCACGTCTACCGGATGGAGTGATTTCCCCTTCATGGGAACGGACTTAACCTCTCACGTCTACCGGATGGAGTGATTTCCCCTTCATGGGAACTGACTTAACCTCTCACGTCTACCGGATGGAGTGATTTCCCCTTCATGGGAACTGACTTAACCTCTCACGTCTACCGGATGGAGTGATTTCCCCTTCATGGGAACTGACTTAACCTCTCACGTCTACCGGATGGAGTGATTTCCCCTTCATGGGAACTGACTTAACCTCTCACGTCTACCGGATGGAGTGATTTCCCCTTCATGGGAACTGACTTTACCTCTCACGTCTACCGGATGGAGTGATTTCCCCTTTATGGGAACTGACTTTACCTCTCACGTCTACCGGATGGAGTGATTTCCCCTTTATGGGAACTGACTTAACCTCTCACGTCTACCGGATGGAGTGATTTCCCCTTTATGGGAACTGACTTTACCTCTCACGTCTACCGGATGGAGTGATTTCCCCTTTATGGGAACTGACTTAACCTCTCACGTCTACCGGATGGAGTGATTTCCCCTTTATGGGAACTGACTTAACCTCTCACGTCTACCGGATGGAGTGATTTCCCCTTTATGGGAACTGACTTTACCTCTCACGTCTACCGGATGGAGTGATTTCCCCTTTATGGGAACTGACTTAACCTCTCACGTCTACCGGATGGAGTGATTTCCCCTTCATGGGAACTGACTTAACCTCTCACGTCTACCGGATGGAGTGATTTCCCCTTCATGGGAACTGACTTAACCTCTCACGTCTACCGGATGGAGTGATTTCCCCTTCATGGGAACTGACTTAACCTCTCACGTCTACCGGATGGAGTGATTTCCCCTTCATGGGAACTGACTTAACCTCTCACGTCTACCGGATGGAGTGATTTCCCCTTCATGGGAACTGACTTAACCTCTCACGTCTACCGGATGGAGTGATTTCCCCTTCATGGGAACTGACTTAACCTCTCACGTCTACCGGATGGAGTGATTTCCCCTTCATGGGAACTGACTTAACCTCTCACGTCTACCGGATGGAGTGATTTCCCCTTCATGGGAACTGACTTAACCTCTCACGTCTACCGGATGGAGTGATTTCCCCTTCATGGGAACTGACTTAACCTCTCACGTCTACCGGATGGAGTGATTTCCCCTTCATGGGAACTGACTTAACCTCTCACGTCTACCGGATGGAGTGATTTCCCCTTTATGGGAACTGACTTAACCTCTCACGTCTACCGGATGGAGTGATTTCCCCTTCATGGGAACTGACTTAACCTCTCACGTCTACCGGATGGAGTGATTTCCCCTTCATGGGAACTGACTTAACTCTCAGCATCTCTTCTCAGGTCAAGTACTAAATAAAGCTGTCCAATCACGTGTGGTGTTTTCAAATATGCCGCGTTTATGACGAGGAGGCGGAGCTTCCAAGTGACATGCGTCCAAATCGTGATGACGAGCCTATCGTGGTGTCCCCAAGTGCTAACAAGCAATCGTGATGACGAGCCTATCGTGGTGTCCCCAAGTGCTAACAAGTAGTCTTCCTGTACATAGCCAAGTCATCACAATTAATATACGTCCTGTAAGAGTTGTGACGTGAAAACTTCCAATATACCACGCCTATGATTTTTCCCTGAATCAAAAGTCTTATTTTGTACTTTTTATATAAATATCAGAGGTGCTTTAATTTTGTCCGAATCTCCTTCCGTTTTATGGGCTAAGAATATCCTTGTGATCAAAGTTAATGACAAAATACTTTTTACAAAAGGCCGAATATCACTTATCACTAATATTGGCGGAGTTGTGAGGTTTAGTCTTCTATGTTAGAAGAAACCCCCGACCTTGGACGAGTACCTGCCAGCTCTTCCACAATTGGTCAACCTTGACGGTGAAAAGGTTTGGGGTTATAGAAAGTTTTTACCCATGGGAAGGATACAAATTGCAGTTTTCCAACAATAAGTTAATGTGAAAATGTCAGCCTACTACAGCTAAAACCACAATGATTAAACATAGGACACATGAAACATGTCCACATAGGCTTAGAATGTATAAATGAAGGTGAAAAAGCAAACGAAAAATCGTAGCCCGATTACAACAACAACGATCCGTGTCGGTTAACTTCACTGTTAGGTTACCCTCATTTCAAGCCTTTTGTGTCTGTTGTTTACATTCTAAAACTTATCGACAGAGTTGTTTAGTTCCCCTTACCCGATCACCAGTCTGTATTTCTCAGATAAAGTACGTACAATTATACTGTGCGGTTAAATAGCTTTCACTACTCAAAACATTAGGACCCGTGTGCGCATGCTCAGCTTCGAAGTTTGTTTACATTGCGGGTACCTGATAAATCTAGTTTTCAATTTCAAATCTAAAATACTAAATGATGCTAAAACTTTCATTTCTTGGTAAAATAGAAAGTTCCTAACTTCTCCTGTCAGCGGAAAATACAGAAAACAGTCCACTGTATTTATGTAAATAGTATTCCGGATTTTCTCGGCGAGTGTGCTGTTAAAGATGCATTCGTACGGGCCAGAAATAATGCTTAGTTCAGAAGCTTCTACACCTAAGTTTTTTTTGTTTGTGGGCGTATGTTGTTGTCTGTCAGATTCTGTAGCGTTTTCCAGACGATCATGTGCGTGTTTTGACTTGGCTGATTCATGCTTTCATTTTGGAATAGGAGCCAGACGCAAGGTCAACTACCTTCATCCTATATCCGTCAACAAACTAAAGTCGCATTATGTCAACGTGCAATCATTATGCTGATTCGCACACTGTAAATATACGGCCAGACAAAGGTCCTTGTTAGTTCATTCACTGAAATGGTGTCTGATGAAATTGAAGCATTACTCAGTCTAACAAATGTACATCGCGTAACCTCATTGCAGTTTATAGACTTGCAAAAGAGCTAAAACACATGGCGTACAAAATCCAAGTGTTTCTTGTTCTTGCGGCGATCCCAGTGCTGCATTCCCTTGATTGGCCATGTACATTAGAAACCGGTAACGAATTTGTGCCTCACAAAACTGACTGTAGATCTTATTTCGTTTGTGTCGATGGAAATGCTACGAAGATGTATTGTCCTTCCAAATTCGCCTATCACAAGGAAAGTCAAACCTGTGTTCCTGAAGATTCTACCCCAGATGTTAATTGTAAGTACATTGTAGATCACAGATAATTTAATCCGAGGTATCTTGAATAATATAAACGGAGTACGATTAGCAATTTTGTAATGTGTATTATTTGGAAGACTGTTTTAAATGATCTCCAAGGTCACGTCTTTTAAAAGCTGGCATACAGATTGATTGATGGATTGATGCTTTACGCCGTTCTCAAGATTATTTCACTTATATGGCGGTGTTACCAGGTTTAGTGGTGGAGGAAATCGTGCTCATTGCCCGGGGGTAATGTCCGACCTTCGGCGAGTACTTGGCAACTCTTCCACATTCCATGACCGAGTTAAAAATCCACTCAGAATTTTGTTTCATTTTTATTTGGTCTGAGTGTGATTCGAACCCGCACCGATGACGTAAAGATGCATACGCCGACAGCATGGACCCGTTAGGATCAGTGTTCCTATAGTTTTAACGCTAATTTAAGTCTCACGAACCTCTCCCAGCTTTGTAAGATGACACTAGTCAAATTAAAAAAAATCTGCGATGTTTCCCTGTTTTAAATTGGCATGAGCTGCCAAATATAAAGACGATTTCGCTGAAACAGAATTAGTTAATTGTTCGTCATTTTTATCAAGACGCTAAAATAGGAGCTTTCCTCGTACATTATTCTTTTCTGTGTACGATAAGGTAGTTTTTACAAGCAGCAGAAACTTGAAAACGTATACTCACACAACCCGTCTTTCTGTATTGTGTCCTGTACAATTACAATTAATTTAAAAAAATCTAATTTTTTGCACCACTCGTGTTTCTCATCTAATATTTATAGTCGAAGCAGTTTTCTTTCATTTAACATATGCACTTTTGAGTACGGAAGATTAACACATGAAAACTACCTCGTAAAAATGTCATTAATATGATATTTGAATAGTTTTTAGAGCATTTATTCTCATATTTCCAGGCGCTAACAGACCAACACCGTACGAACACCCTTACTGTAATGAAAACTCGACCGAGCTTATAGCTGATCCCAAGAGTTGTGCCCGGTATTTTGAATGCGGTGCCCAAAAATCCGGACCATTTGATGACGCTTTCCTACGTGAATGTTCATATCCCGGCCTATGGAGCATAGAAGAGAGCGCATGTGTGAATTCCTCGTACACTGGGTGTGACAATCGTACGGTGCCAATCGACAAGTGTAAGTTGTATCCTCTTCAAATTGTTCATCTGAAACTCGTGTCTATGCCCCCCCCCCCCCACCCACGAGATCCCACCTACACACACACGCCCTGTTGCAATATCTATTGCCAAAATCTCCGACAAAAGTTATAAAATGATACTTTCGTTAGCCTTATGTTTCGAATTAGGCTTTCTTAAAATCAATGCAAAATTAATAAATGCTACCGATTTATGACTGTGCCGGGACCGGGGCAGGAGTTCACATCTCGTTTTACAGTATCTTAGAGTGTTGAATGTACCAGTATTGTCCTATACACAAAAAAAGTTAAGTTAAGTGAGACGTCGGATCTGTTGAAGGGGTAACTGCGCGGGTTTGAATCCTTTAGAGCACATTTGGGATAGAATGGGCTGAAACATCCACGCACTAGAGCCTCCTGTACAAAATCTGCAGGAATTGGAAGCCGAATTACATCGGTATTGGCGGCAGTGACCCCTTCAACAGATCCGACGTCTGACTGGAGGGATGAGACGCAGGCTGGAAGCTAATGGAGGCTATACGCGTTATTGACGTTCTGCTCTAGGGATGTTTTCTACACACACTAAGTGACATTTTTACTTCAAAATGTTCGCCCTCTGAAGCCAGATGGATCTGAAGTTCCGTACTTACAAGCCTCTTTTTATTTTGTTAAATACACTTTTGATTTGGCTAACGATATCCTGAATAAATTGCATAGCTTGTCATTAATGGTGATTTCCTATCGCCAGAATGTTGCCCTTTATGACCATAATCGTTTCTGCGACATCAGTTTTCCAACAATCTCCCTACACCAATGATTTTATCGGTCGATGCAGTCTTTCCAGGGGGGTGTTTACCTTTTGTCTTTGTGTATTTATGGTTAGTACAGAGTCGAGTGGCTATAAATCGAGTTTGAGACTAAAGATGGCTTTTTTTTACCAAAGTGCTTATTTTCCAAAATGCGCCTTTGCATTATTCTGATATGTGGGCACGAGTGCAACTCATGATGGCAAAGGATTGTTTTGCACTCCCTGTTACCAGGGTTAGTATGGTAAAGGGGCTGGGCCCATGGCCAGTGGATGGATTGATTGATTTTTACGCCGCACTCAGGATGCCGCGTGGCCAGGTTAGGTGGGAGGGGGCAGGATTCGATGTCCGTTGCCCGTAGGAAACTCCAGATCTTCAGTGAGTACCTGGGAACTCTTCCACACACGGTCGGCGACCGAGTGCATGGCCAATGGAAACCTACGGCATGGCAATCAGTCCACATATGAACACTATAACACACAGGCACAGGGAAATCTTCTTGTCTAAGATAACCACAGAGACAAGCATCTTATTGTGTTTAAAAGGGGCATATAATTTAGACGTTTATACCCAATCATAAGTTGTTATAATAAACCACAGCCCATGATATTTCATTAGATTGACGACAAGTAGGAGTTTGGCCTTAGTCGGTAGAATTTTCTGGAAAAGATAATTTGGCAACAAATCATCAGTATTTTTGGTAAAGCTAACACGGTGATTTGCTATAGGTTTAGATAGTAATCAATTAGCTGTGGTATTCTTTAACGTTCACTACCAAAATCCGAGAGAATAGGACGCCCTGGGGGCATTGAAGGATTGGGTCATTTTTCCAATGGGCTTTCCGAAATAAAGAGTACCCTGTTTTTAGAATTAAGGTCAGATTCCAAAGAGCAATACTGCGTTTTATTAATACAGCCCTTTTCTTCAAGGGAACGAAGAATTCTATCGCATTTTGCAACATTTTCAGACCTTATTTCCTTATCAAGTTTTTGGTAATAAAGGGTTGGTTAGCAGCCGCTCTTCCTCCTCAATCATAATCCTGTCTGGACATACATCTAATAATTATTGTCGAGCATTTATCAGCAGGTTTTATAACCACATATGTTTTGATGTCTCATCAGCTTACTTTAGGTAAGACGTTCTAAGTAAGGTTATTTTGGTTTCTAGGATTAACTAAACCATCAAATTTCCTTGATACCGAGTCACGACTTACGTTTATATTTGGACCATGCATATGAAAAGACGGCGTGTAGCCGCTTATAGACGCAAAAGAATATCAGTAGATATCACCCAGACCATGATTCTGGAGAAGTCCATAACATGAACTAATTTACTAATAAAAAGTTGACCAACTCAGAATGTTTAGAAACTGATTGGATTCGAACCATCGATAGAAGGCTTATAAGTTATGTCAGCATTGAATACATTTTCACGGAAGCATAATTCCAAATAAAACTTTGGACGCGCCAATAAGCTATAACAACCAACCAACCAAATGAAACTGAAGTAATATCTCCACTTTCTGGAATTTGTTTTCGGCAGGTGAATATATCACTCATCAGTGCCTAGCGAACCGTTGTACACCATGTCGATCCCAGTTCCCCAGCTGCAAAGGTCTCGAGGATGGTTTCAACGCATGGCCTGGAAGACGGGGTTCCAGTAGATATATTATCTGTCTAAACGAAAGGTTTATTAGAAAAGGTTTATGTAAAAGGCGGTATGGAAAACCGACAGAATTCGATGACGTCAGCAAGAAATGTGTGTTCGTCGAAGCTCCTAGAATCGCTATCTAAGAAGAAATATTGGTTTATAAAATGAAGTTCTAGCATTATTATTAAATGACAATTTTTTCGACAATCCAAATCAACCAAAGTTAGCTGACCAAATATTGTATAGTTACCCACCACTAAAAGCATTCAAGTTGGATCCTTTATTCCCAAATAGTTTATCATTTTCTGCATGTAAAATATTAAGATAAATTCTTTGTGTTTCTGAACGTTTGCTTTTCTTCTTTTATCAGTAAGTCAGAGAAGAACTTGAAAAAGGATGTTCAGATTGCGATTGATTGCAAATGTCGTTTTTTGTGTCGCATTGTAGTCTATCTCTTGCATATGGCAATTGTTCATGATTTTGGTTATTATTTTCCTATGGGGAGCTGTCTCAGATCAGTTTTAAGCCTTAGCAATAGACCCTTAAGCATTGCAAGCATTACCATATACCGCAGGCGAGTATACTAAGTCGCTCTACGCCTGCGGTATATGGTAATGCTTGCAATGCCATAGGCCCTTTCGGTTTAGAAGATGTTTTTCACGACGTTCGATTTGTATGGCATTGACGTTGTTTCTCTGTTGATGGCCCTGTGGTAAGCATCTATAGCATTGCACCATAGACAAAATGAGCACGATTTCAACTTCGAATGTTGGGTTATTTTGTCAAACACCGAGGCTACTGCACAAGCTTCAATTCTTAAGCCGAAAGGGTCAAAACAAGTAAACGTCAAAAACAGGGAAAGACAATCATCAGAAGACTTTTAAGTTTAATCAAATATATTCAACAAAAAGACAAACGTATGCATTATGATAATGTGCGAATAATGCTCCGTATATATTATGTACAAATTGAGAATCATAGTAAAACAGATAAATAAAATAGTAAAATAGGAAGAATCAACACACATATAAAATAATGTATAAAATACAACAAATATAATGGACAAGAACAATTGTATACAAGGCCCAAATATTAAAGAGCCACTTGGTTGTAATATTGCTGCTATAGCAAATATCGTTTTTGGAAATCCTCACAACGTGGGGATAGTTCTGGTTCTGTTACAACCAGTAAACTTAGCATACTGTTTTGTGAATTGCTGATAAGTTTGGTCATCTGTTTCAGAATGTTAGCACATCTTACAAATCAGCTGATGACAACGTTAGCTGATGACAACGTTAGCTGATGACAACGTTAGAAGATCTTACAAATCAGCTGCTAACAACGTTAGAAGATCTTACAAATCAGCTGCTGACAACGTTAGAAGATCTTACAAATCAGCTGCTAACAACGTTAGAAGATCTTACAAATCAGCTGCTGACAACGTTAGAAGATCTTACAAATCAGCTGATGACAACGTTAGAAGATCTTACAAATTAGCTGATGACAACGTTAGGAGATCTTACAAATCAGCTGATGACAACGTTAGAAGATCTTACAAATTAGCTGATGACATTGTTAGAAGATCTTACAAATTAGCTGATGACAACGTTAGCAGATCTTACAAATCAGCTGATGACAATGTTAGAAGATCTTACAAATTAGCTGATGACTATGTTAGAAGATCTTACAAATCAGCTGATGACAATGTTAGCAGATCTTACAAATTAGCTGATGACAACATTAGAAGATTTTACAAATCAGCTGATGACAACGTTAGAAGATCTTACAAATCAGCTGATGACAACATTAGGAGATCTTATAAATCAGCTGATGACAACGTTACAAGATCTTACAAATCAGCTGATGACTACTTTAGAAGATCTTACAAATCAGCTCATGACAACGTTAGAAGATCTTACAAATCAGCTGATGACAACGTTAGCAGATCTTACAAATCAGCTGATGACAACGTTAGAAGATCTTACAGATCAGCTGAAGACAACGTTAGAATATCTTACAAATCAGCTCATGGCAATGTTAGAAGATCTTACAAATCAGCTGATGACAACGTTAGTCGATCTTACAAATCAGCTGATGACAACGTTAGAAGATTTTACAAATCAGCTGATGACAACGTTAGAAGATCTTACAGATCAGCTGAAGACAACGTTAGAAGATCTTACAAATCAGCTCATGGCAATGTTAGAAGATCTTACAAATCAGCTGATGACAACGTTAGAAGATCTTACAAATCAGCTGATGACAACTTTAGAAGATCTTACAAATTAGCTGATGACAACGTTAGAAGATCTTACAAATCAGCTGATAACAACGTTAGGAGATCTTAGAAATCAGCTGATGACAACGTTAGAAGATCTTACAAATCAAATGATGACAACGTTAGAAGATCTTACAAACCAGCTGATGACATTGTTAGCAGATCTTACAAATCAGCTGATGACAACGTTAGCCAATCTTACAAATCAGCTGATGACAACTTTAGGAGATCTTACAAATCAGCTGATGACTACTTTAGAAGATCTTACAAATCAGCTGATGACAATGTTAGAAGATCTTACAAATCAGCTGATGACAACATTAGGAGATCTTACAAATCAGCTGATGACAACATTAGAAGATCTTACAAATTAGCTGATGACAACGTTAGAAGATCTTACAAATTAGCTGATGACAACGTTAGCAGATCTTACAAATCAGCTGATGACAACGTTAGAAGATCTTACAAATCAGCTGATGACAACGTTAGCCAATCTTACAAATCAGCTGATGACAACTTTAGGAGATCTTACAAATCAGCTGATGACTACTTTAGAAGATCTTACAAATCAGCTGATGACAATGTTAGAAGATCTTACAAATCAGCTGATGACAACATTAGGAGATCTTACAAATCAGCTGATGACAACATTAGAAGATCTTACAAATTAGCTGATGACAACGTTAGCAGATCTTACAAATCAGCTGAAGACAACGTTAGCACATCTTACAAATTAGCTGATGACAACGTTAGCAGATCTTACAAATCAGCTGATGACAACCTTAGGAGATCTTACAAATTAGCTGATAACAACGTTAGCAAACCTTACAAATCAGCTGATGACAACGTTAGAAGATCTTACAAATTAGCTGATGACAATGTTAGGAGATCTTACAAATCAGCTGATGACAACGGTAGCAGATCTTACAAATCAGCTGACGTTAGGAGATCTTACAAATCAGCTGATGACAATGTTAGAAGATCTTACAAATCAGCTGATGACAACGTTAGAAGATCTTACAAATTAGCTGATGACGTTAGAATATCTTACAAATCAGCTGATGACAATGTTAGAAGATCTTACAAATCAGCTGACGTCAACGTTAGAAGATCTTACAAATTAGCTGATGACGTTAGAATATCTTACAAATCAGCTGATGACAATGTTAGAAGATCTTACAAATCAGCTGATGACATTAAAAGATCTTACAAATAAGCTGACGTCAACGTTAGAAGATCTTACAAATTAGCTGATGACGTTAGAATATCTTACAAATTAGCTGATGACAACGTTAGGAGATCTTACAAATCAGCTGATGCCAACTTTAAAAGATCTTACAAATCAGCTGATGACAACTTTAGCTGATCTTACAAATCAGCTGATGACAACGTTAGCAGATCTTACAAATCAGCTGTTGTTAGAAGATCTTACAAATCAGCTGATGACAATGTTAGAAGATCTTACAAATCAGCTGATGACAACGTTAGAAGATCTTACAAATCAGCTGATGACAACGTTAGAAGATCTTACAAATTAGCTGATGACAACGTTAGAAGATCTTACAAATCAGCTGATAACAACGTTAGGAGATCTTAGAAATCAGCTGATGACAACGTTAGAAGATCTTACAAATCAAATGATGACAACGTTAGAAGATCTTACAAACCAGCTGATGACATTGTTAGCAGATCTTACAAATCAGCTGATGACAACGTTAGCCAATCTTACAAATCAGCTGATGACAACTTTAGGAGATCTTACAAATCAGCTGATGACTACTTTAGAAGATCTTACAAATCAGCTGATGACAATGTTAGAAGATCTTACAAATCAGCTGATGACAACATTAGGAGATCTTACAAATCAGCTGATGACAACATTAGAAGATCTTACAAATTAGCTGATGACAACGTTAGCAGATCTTACAAATCAGCTGATGACAACGTTAGCACATCTTACAAATTAGCTGATGACAACAATAGCAGATCTTACAAATCAGCTGATGACAACGTTAGGAGATCTTACAAATTAGCTGATAACAACGTTAGCAAACCTTACAAATCAGCTGATGACAACGTTAGAAGATCTTACAAATTAGCTGATGACAACGTTAGAAGATCTTACAAATCAGCTGATAACAGCGTTAGGAGATCTTACAAATCAGCTGATGACAACGTTAGAATATCTTACAAATCAGCTGATGACAACGTTAGGAGATCTTACAAATCAGCTGATGACAACGTTAGAAGATCTTACAAATCAGCTGATGACAAGGTTAGGAGATCTTACAAATCAACTGATGACAACTTTAGAAGATCTTACAAATCAGCTGATGACAACGTTAGAAGATCTTACAAATCAGCTGATGACAACGTTAGCACATCTTACAAATTAGCTGATGACAACGTTAGCAGATCTTACAAATCAGCTGATGACAACGTTAGAAGATCTTACAAATCAGCTGATAACAGCGTTAGGAGATCTTACAAATCAGCTGATGACAACGTTAGAATATCTTACAAATCAGCTGATGACAACGTTAGGAGATCTTACAAATCAGCTGATGACAACGTTAGAAGATCTTACAAATCAGCTGATGACAAGGTTAGGAGATCTTACAAATCAACTGATGACAACTTTAGAAGATCTTACAAATCAGCTGATGACAACGTTAGAAGATCTTACAAATCAGCTGATGACAACGTTAGAAGATCTTACAAATCAGCTGATGACAACATTAGGAGATCTTATAAATCAGCTGATGACAACGTTACAAGATCTTACAAATCAGCTGATGACAACGTTAGAAGATCTTACAAATCAGCTGATGACAACGTTACAAGATCTTACAAATCAGCTGATGACAACGTTACAAGATCTTACAAATTAGCTCATGACAACGTTAGAAGATCTTACAAATCAGCTGATGACAACGTTAGAAGATCTTACAAATCAGCTGATGACAACGTTAGCAGATCTTACAAATCAGCTGATGACAACGTTAGAAGATCTTACAAATCAGCTGATGACAACGTTACAAGATCTTACAAATCAGCTGATGACAACGTAACAAGATCTTACAAATTAGCTGATGACAACGTTACAAGATCTTACAAATCAGCTGATGACTACTTTAGAAGATCTTACAAATCAGCTGATGACAACGTTAGCAGATCTTACAAATCAGCTGATGACAACGTTAGAAGATCTTACAGATCAGCTGAAGACAACGTTAGAAGATCTTACAAATCAGCTCATGACAACGTTAGAAGATCTTACAAATCAGCTGATGACAACGTTAGAAGATCTTACAAATGAGCTCATGACAACGTTAGAAGATCTTACAAATCAGCTGATGACAACGTTAAAGATCTTACAAATCAGCTGATGACAACGTTAGAAAATCTTACAAATCAGCTGATGACAACTTTAGAAGATCTTACAAATTAGCTGATGACAACGTTAGAAGATCTTACAAATCAGCTGATAACAACGTTAGGAGATCTTAGAAATCAGCTGATGACAACGTTAGAAGATCTTACAAATCAAATGATGACAACGTTAGAAGATCTTACAAACCAGCTGATGACATTGTTAGCAGATCTTACAAATCAGCTGATGACAACGTTAGCCAATCTTACAAATCAGCTGATGACAACTTTAGGAGATCTTACAAATCAGCTGATGACTACTTTAGAAGATCTTACAAATCAGCTGATGACAATGTTAGAAGATCTTACAAATCAGCTGATGACAACATTAGGAGATCTTACAAATCAGCTGATGACAACATAAGAAGATCTTACAAATTAGCTGATGACAACGTTAGCAGATCTTACAAATCAGCTGATGACAACGTTAGCACATCTTACAAATTAGCTGATGACAACGTTAGAAGATCTTACAAATCAGCTCATGACAACGTTAGAAGATCTTACAAATCAGCTGATGACAACGTTAGAAGATCTTACAAATGAGCTCATGACAACGTTAGAAGATCTTACAAATCAGCTGATGACAACGTTAAAGATCTTACAAATCAGCTGATGACAACGTTAGAAGATCTTACAAATCAGCTGATGACAACTTTAGAAGATCTTACAAATTAGCTGATGACAACGTTAGAAGATCTTACAAATCAGCTGATAACAACGTTAGGAGATCTTAGAAATCAGCTGATGACAACGTTAGAAGATCTTACAAATCAAATGATGACAACGTTAGAAGATCTTACAAACCAGCTGATGACATTGTTAGCAGATCTTACAAATCAGCTGATGACAACGTTAGCCAATCTTACAAATCAGCTGATGACAACTTTAGGAGATCTTACAAATCAGCTGATGACTACTTTAGAAGATCTTACAAATCAGCTGATGACAATGTTAGAAGATCTTACAAATCAGCTGATGACAACATTAGGAGATCTTACAAATCAGCTGATGACAACATAAGAAGATCTTACAAATTAGCTGATGACAACGTTAGCAGATCTTACAAATCAGCTGATGACAACGTTAGCACATCTTACAAATTAGCTGATGACAACGTTAGAAGATCTTACAAATCAGCTGATGACAACATAAGAAGATCTTACAAATTAGCTGATGACAACGTTAGCAGATCTTACAAATCAGCTGATGACAACGTTAGAAGATCTTACAAATTAGCTGATGACAACGTTAGCAGATCTTACAAATCAGCTGATGACAATGTTAGACGATCTTACAAATCAGCTGATGACAACATAAGAAGATCTTACAAATTAGCTGATGACAACGTTAGCAGATCTTACAAATCAGCTGATGACAACGTTAGGAGATCTTACAAATCAGCTGATGACAACGTTAGGAGATCTTACAAATTAGCTGATAACAACGTTAGCAAACCTTACAAATCAGCTGATGACAACGTTAGAAGATCTTACAAATTAGCTGATGACAACGTTAGAAGATCTTACAAATCAGCTGATAACAGCGTTAGGAGATCTTACAAATCAGCTGATGACAACGTTAGAAGATCTTACAAACCAGCTGATGACACCCATAGAAGATCTTACAAATCAGCTGACGACAACGTTAGAAGATCTTACAAATCAGCTGATGACTAGGTTAGGAGATGTTACAAATAAGCTGACGTTAGGAGATCTTACAAATCAGCTGATGACAACTTTAGAAGATCTTACAAATCAACTGATGACAACGTTAGGAGATCTTACAAATCAGCTGATGACAACGTTAAAAGATCTTATAAATCAGCTGATGACTACGTTAAAAGACCTTACAAATCAGCTGATGACAACGTTAGCAGATCTTACAAATCAGCTGATGACAACGTTAAAAGATCTTATAAATCAGCTGATGACAACGTTAGCAGATCTTACAAATCAGCTGATGACAACGTTAGCAGATCTTACAAATCAGCTGATGACAACGTTAGCAGATCTTACAAATCAGCTGATGACTACATTAGGAGATCTTATAAATCAGCTGATGACTACGTTAGGAGATCTTATAAATCAGCTGATGACAACGTTAGCCAATCTTACAAATCAGCTGATGACAACTTTAGGAGATCTTACAAATCAGCTGATGACTACTTTAGAAGATCTTACAAATCAGCTGATGACAATGTTAGAAGATCTTACAAATCAGCTGATGACAACATTAGGAGATCTTACAAATCAGCTGATGACAACATTAGAAGATCCTACAAATTAGCTGATGACAACGTTAGCAGATCTTACAAATCAGCTGATGACAACGTTAGCACATCTTACAAATTAGCTGATGACAACATTAGAAGATCTTACAAATCAGCTGATGACAACGTTAGGAGATCTTACAAATCAGCTGATGACAACGTTAGGAGATCTTACAAATTAACTGATAACAACGTTAGCAAACCTTACAAATCAGCTGATGACAACATTAGAAGATCTTACAAATCAGCTGATGACAACTTTAGAAGATCTTACAAATTAGCTGATGACAACGTTAGAAGATCTTACAAATCAGCTGATAACAACGTTAGGAGATCTTAGAAATCAGCTGATGACAACGTTAGAAGATCTTACAAATCAAATGATGACAACGTTAGAAGATCTTACAAACCAGCTGATGACATTGTTAGCAGATCTTACAAATCAGCTGATGACAACGTTAGCCAATCTTACAAATCAGCTGATGACAACTTTAGGAGATCTTACAAATCAGCTGATGACTACTTTAGAAGATCTTACAAATCAGCTGATGACAACGTTAGCAGATCTTACAAATCAGCTGATGACAACGTTAGCACATCTTACAAATTAGCTGATGACAACGTTAGCAGATCTTACAAATCAGCTGATGACAACCTTAAGAGATCTTACAAATTAGCTGATAACAACGTTAGCAAACCTTACAAATCAGCTGATGACAACGTTAGAAGATCTTACAAATTAGCTGATGACAACGTTAGAAGATCTTACAAATCAGCTGATAACAGCGTTAGGAGATCTTACAAATCAGCTGATGACAACGTTAGAAGATCTTACAAACCAGCTGATGACACCCATAGAAGATCTTACAAATCAGCTGACGACAACGTTAGAAGATCTTACAAATCAGCTGATAACAACGTTAGCAAACCTTACAAATCAGCTGATGACAACGTTAGAAGATCTTACAAATTAGCTGATGACAACGTTAGAAGATCTTACAAATCAGCTGATAACAGCGTTAGGAGATCTTACAAATCAGCTGATGACAACGTTAGAAGATCTTACAAACCAGCTGATGACACCCATAGAAGATCTTACAAATCAGCTGACGACAACGTTAGAAGATCTTACAAATCAGCTGATGATGACGTTAGGAGATCTTACAAATCAGCTGATGACAACGTTAAAAGATCTTATAAATCAGCTGATGACTACGTTAAAAGATCTTACAAATCAGCTGATGACAACGTTAGCAGATCTTACAAATCAGCTGATGACAACGTTAAAAGATCTTATAAATCAGCTGATGACAACGTTAGCAGATCTTACAAATCAGCTGATGACAACGTTAGCAGATCTTACAAATCAGCTGATGACAACGTTAGCAGATCTTACAAATCAGCTGATGACTACGTTAGGAGATCTTATAAATCAGCTGATGACTACGTTAGGAGATCTTATAAATCAGCTGATGACAACGTTAGCACATCTTACAAATCAGCTGATGACAACTTTAGGAGATCTTACAAATCAGCTGATGACTACTTTAGAAGATCTTACAAATCAGCTGATGACAACGTTAGCAGATCTTACAAATCAGCTGATGACAACGTTAGCAGATCTTATAAATCAGCTGATGACTACGTTAGGAGATCTTATAAATCAGCTGATGACAACGTTAGCACATCTTACAAATCAGCTGATGACAACATTAGAAGATCTTACAAATCAACTGATGACAAAGTTTCACTTTGTTACAACGGCTGTCTTTCCCTATACTCAAGATTATTCTGTTACTCTCATAAATTTTTTGAAAGTCTGTCAAAACATACTGAGATTATTCAAGATTTTTTCATCGATATGGCGGCGTTGTCATGTTAAGTGAGGAAGGAAGCCCGGGCCCATTGCCAGGAGGAATCCCCCTCCACCCCACAACCTTAGGAGAGTACCTGGCAACTCTAACACATACAGTGACCAAGTGAGAAATCCACTAAGAAACAATAATGTTATCTGCAGGCCATAATCATATTGAACAAGATATCAATTCTGATTATTAAGTAAAATGCATATTAAATACTGCCAAAGAATAAAACACAAACTTGGTTTAATATTGCATCCATAATATTTGTAAATGTTTTTGTCACAATCAGCACCAGTCATATCAATATAGATTCTCTTATATCATTGTATTCCTTTGAAGGCACTTGGAGAATTTAATTTCAAATAAAACATGTAAATGTTTACAAAAAGAGGCAATATGTACACAATTGAACTATCAGAGAAGAAATATACAGGAAACTACACCAGGAAAAATGTCTACAAAGAGGAAAAATGTCTATAAAGAGAAAAAACAATCTATGTACAATTATTCTTTTCTGTAATATAAAAAAAAAAGCTGGGTTAAGAAATGTTAAGATTGCTGAATAACTTCAAGGATTGATTGATTGATTGGTGTTTAGGCCGCAGTCAAGATTATTCACTTATATGGCGGCGCTGCCAGTTTTTTTTGTGTCAGGAAACCGGGTTCTACGCTCGGAGGAAACCCATGACCTTCCGTTGGTAACTGGCAACCATCCCACATAGGTCGTTCAAGTGAAAACCCAGTCAGAAAATTTTCCAATTTTTTTGGACTGACTGGGATTCGAACCCGCGACCCATTGGTGGAAAATAACTTCCAGGACACCTGCAGAGATCCTGGAAAGACAGAGGTCCAGAACAGTCAAATCTGGTCCATCTACACGTAGGTGAGAGATTGATTGATTGATGTAGTATGCCACACTCAAAAATATTTCACTTAAGTGGCGGCGTCCAGGAAAGAGAACCTTTAAAGCAAATATGTAGTTTCTGGAGATTCGAGGAAACAGAGTTTCTCAGCTTCAGTATCCACTCATATTCACTGGACCTAGAATCATCCATGGAGTTAAACGGCTGCTCACTTAATTTTTGGCGATTAATTGATTAATGTTATAAGCTTCAATTCCGTTTCCATTAAACTGTCAATGAATGAACTTGTGGTGTGCAACTAGTTCTTTAAATTTTAACCCAGAAAAGCAAATGATTCTGATAAGGTTTTTTGTGGCATATCCATATGCCACATGGAGATGCCACAAAAACTTATCAGAATCATTTGCCACATGTCCATTTCATTCCTAATATGTGCCCATGGTGGTGAAATCTGGACGAAATCCATCCTCTGTATGGTTTCTGGAAACTACCAGTCAATAAAAAACAAAGACAAAGGGATGATAACTAAGACAAAGGGATGATAACTAAGACAAAGGGATGATAACAAAGACACAGGGATGATAACAAAGACACAGGGATGATAACAAAGACACAGGGATGATAACTAAGACAAAGGGATAATAACTAAGACACAGGGATGATTACAAAGACAAAGGGATGATAACTAAGACAAAGGGATGATAACAAAGAAAGCAACATATACACTCTGTACAAAGGCAAACCGTGGTATGTAATTGTTCATTTATCTTTCAGTACTAATAAAAACACAGACATGGACGGCAAAATTATTTTATAAAGTATGTACAGAAATAATCGAGAAAAACTGTTTTGACCAATTCATAGATTTCTTTTATAGCATATTCTATTTAGATTGGATTTGGACGCCAGGCTCAAGATTATTTTTCTTATATGGCGGGCATAATCTTTACAATTTCAGGAAAGAACTTTCAACTATGATGTCAGGAGCTCGTCCGACAGATTCATAATTTAGGCATTGTGTTAACATGTTCATGTAAGCAAAAACCAAAGTTTAAATATTGAAAAACATTGGATATATAGATGAAATATAGGTCCTGAATATTATTATTGGTCTTAAACAGAATTTTTTGGTCACAAAAAAAAAAAAAGACTAGAAAATTTTACAAAAAGGATATATACAACATAATGATGAGCGGTGCATTTGAACACTTTGGTCAAGCAGGTCAACCTAGGAGAGGTATGTTTATGGATTGATTGATTGATTGATTGTTTGGTGTTTTACGCAGCGCTCAAGATTATTTCACTTATATGGCGGTCTTGCCAGTTTTATTGTGGGAGGAAACTGGGCTCTATGCCTGGAGGAAACCCATGACCTTCCGCTGGTAACTGGCAACCATCCCACATAGGTCGTTCGAGTGGAAACCCAGTCAGAAAATTTTCCAATTTTTGGACTGAGTGAGATTCGAACATGCGACCCATTGGTGGAAGGTTGTTCGGATTCAGCATCAAACGCTCTACCTACTGAGCCACGGAGGCCCCCAGATCAACCTAGAAGAGGTATGTTCATGGATGTGATAATTTATGGGGTTTTGTGTTTTAATATACCTTATCAATCCAAACGTTTCACTCAAAGAAACAGGATATAACAATAAAAATGTCTCTGACAGCGAAATAATTGGTCGAAATGAGACATCATTATATAGTTATTAGCACTGATATATGTAGGTCCCCCAGTTCTGCATGATCAACTCTTTCAGTTGAGGCGGATGAAGATAACATTAGAATACTAGACAGATTTCCTAGAAAGCAACAATTTTGTAAGGTTTTTAAATAATCTCATGCAACTGAGTGACCTTGAACTTTGAGAGAACTTTTTTTTAAAATGAGGGATCAAAGGTGAAGATTTATTTCACACACGACATTATTTCAAGCTTTTCACGTTGGTAATATTGTTTTGGAAGCAAAGGTACACAGATAGTACTTGATTAATCGACCTTCAGTGGGAACCTGGGGTGGGCTGTTCAAAAGTGTATTAGACTTAATACGGGTCTAAATGACATCGCGTAACAAAGAAATTCAATTGTGACGTTGCAAAGTTATACCAGTATTAAGCCTAATACACTTTTGAACAACCGGCCCCTGGCCACCTTCCACATAGTGCAATCAAGTGACATAAACTAAAGCAGATCTAGGTAGAATTTCCCTTTAAGGTATTGTCTATACATTAGCACCATTGTTATAATATTTACAGTCTTGTAGGACTTTGGCACATTATTCTTTTAAACACCTCTGAGAAGATGCGCTAAATGCTGCAATACTTTCAATTTCAAGAGAGCATACACCCTCTCATCACTTAAGCAAAATTTAAACAAAGTTGAAAAAGCACTCATTAAACATCCATGGAAATCATAGGAAACTCATTTAGGAGTGCTTCAAAAGTCCCTTATAAGGAGTGCTATAATTGCTTAAGACCATAGCAATTTTTACTCTGTTTGTTTAGCTAGCTAAGCGAGCGTATAAAATAGATCTGAGCTAAACAGTATGAAATGATAAATCACTCATTGCACGACCACTGATATTTTCATAGCATGGACCTTCAGCCCATGATGAGTTGTGCTTGGAAGATGGCCTGTCACTTGACGGAGACTGGATTACATCAGACTTATGAGACTTGGTGGCCATTGGGTTTCGACTGATGACTAATTCTATGCGGTTCCCCGATTCAGCTATCAATGGTACCGTCTTGGAACAGTCTAAATCCCTTGTCGATTTGCTGTTAACCTGAAAAAATACAATGTTCAATATAGTCGCTTAGACCTTTCATAATGACTTTATCGAATTATAATTGGATAAAAAGGGTATAAAGTCTAAATGGAACCGGGCTGGTGAGCTTTGGGAATGGAAATGAGAATGTCATCTGTGATTGATGTTTTATGCCAGACGTAAGTTTATTGCACTTATATGGTGGCGTTGCCAGGTTTAGTGGGGGAGGAAACTGGGCTCATTGCCCGGAGGAAACCCTTGGCAGCCTGGCAACTCTTCCACATACGGAGACCAAGTGAAAAATCCACTCAGAAATTGCTCAATTTGTATTTGGTCCGAGTGTGATTCGAATCTGCACCGCATCGTTGGACCACCGAGGTCCCTCCACAGACCATAGGAGACTAATGGTTACTTAATGTTCTTCTTTGCTAGTTCAGCAACCATGGCTAAAGAAAAGCCACAATGTCGCAAGTAAAAGGGTGACTTCTGAATAACCATTGTCTTCCATCAATGGCTCCAGATGTATTGTAATATACTCCTAAACTCAAAGTTAAATCATTACAAACCTGTAAAAGTCTATCAAACTGCCTTAAACCAGCTCTCTGGGCTTGAGTCTGGGGCTTAACAGCGCTAATATAAACTCCATTTTCATACATTCCATCGGAGAGTCCAAATCCAAAGTCCTCTTTAACATGCTCTTTAAATAGAGAGATTCGATGAAATTGCAATGGCGTTGGAGCAAAGATATTCTGAACATGTTCTTGACAAGGTTTGGCAGATTTAGATTTATTTTTTCCTTTTTCGGTGTTGGGCATTCGGTGTCTTGACAAGAAATGCTGATATTCTTCATCGCTGTCTGCATAGTAACCTTGATCGAATGCCTTTTTCTTCACATTCAACTTTTTCCGACTCCCACCAGACCTTGACCTGGCTAAGCTGGAGACACTCCGCTGACGAAGACTCATGCCAATCTGTTTCAGCATTTCCGATTGGTCACCCTTTTCAAAATCTTTCAAGGTCTGCGTCCAGTCATCTGGTTCGACGCTACTTCCAAAACTATGTGAACTGTTTGACCTGGTATCCCAATCATCGTCTGAAAGATTACGGTCGGCAAGCATTTCACCGCTTCCTTCGGCATCGCAAATAGAGCTACTAATGGTAGAATCACGAATACTTGTAGGTCTTGTCCCTGAAGATTTAAGGATGAAATGGTTTAGTTTAACACAATGAGTTTTGATCGAGGCTTTGGCATTACATTCATAGGAGAAAAGCTTAACCAATCCTAAACGAACCCACACTGAAGCACTTCAAATAACTAAATTATTTTGCAGCTATCTAAGTGAATGCTAAAGTAACAGTTCAGTGTATGATTGGCAGGACAATTAAGCCCCTATCAAGATGATTTCAAATATAAATGTAGCAATATTGCCAGGAGAGAACTGAGCTTGTTGCATAGTAAAAATCAGAAAATTGTGACGAATCCCTAGGAAAGATTTAATTGATTGGTGCTTAATGCTGTATTCAAGATTATTTCACTTATATGGTGGTGCTCCGTGGTTAAGTGGGGGTAGAAACCGGGCTGTTTGTCTGTAGGAAACCCCCGACCTTCCTGTGAGTACCTCATAACCCATCCATATACGGGGATCCAGAGGAAAATCCACTCAGAGAATTTTCAGTTTGGCCTGAGTGGGATTCAATCCCAAGTCGTGTTGATGTGACAGACTAAAGGAATATCACTATAACTGTCTGAGCCAACAAGACCCAATGGAAAAATTCTAAATAACCCACAAAAAAAAATCACAACCATGTTATTCGGTTCAAATTTGAGAACATGCAATTTTTGTCATAATCTGAGTTTGAGAAACAAAAATAATATACCTGATTTGCTAGATTTACTTAGATCAGATACAGGCCTGGATGGTCTGACAGGGACAAGGGCTTTAGAATTCCGACTGGAGTTTGCCCCAGTGTTGTCTAAGCCAGAACTATCCCAAGACTCCATAGCACTATCAACACTGGGGTTAGCCGATTTTCCACCATCCTCTCGATCAAACTGAAACATTAAAGATAAAATTTTAATGTTAAGCCCGGCTCAGGTCGAGTTAAGATCCGATCCGATTGTCTGCGATTGAATCTTAGACTGTTATGTCGACTGAGACTGGTTGATCGCTCAGCCAAACGAATACCGACTGATCATGCAGTCTTTAAGCCCGCTCAGGTCGACGCGATCATTTGATCGGAAGGGAATTTCGTCTCTATATTCTGCAGACTGGCACGCCACTAGGAATGATGTAACAATACAACATCTTCAAAACGTCGAGAAAAAATGATCACGTGATGAAGTATAAGTCGCTGATTGGCTGTGACCTTAAGATTGATCTTTAGAAAATAGAACATGTTTCTATCCTTACGATCGTAAGACTGGTCAGTCTTTAATAATAGACCTCTGCACCATCACCAAATCTTTTGGCCAAACATATGACAAACCCAGAGCAATGGCTTTGTGACCTTACAAATATCATGAAGTCTATTATGCTCAGCGCTTTTAACTTTATCACAAGTTTTGACTAGATACATGGCACTGGTAGAGATGCCAATTGAGTGATAACCCACTTAGATTTTTTAAAATGTATGGAATGATTGGGTTTCAAATTTCTGACCCACATAAGAGACTATCACTCCTTCTTGTAATGCAAAAAAGTTCCAGTGTTCTTTGATTGATTGATTGATTGTTTGGTGTTTTACGCCGCGCTCAAGATCATTTCACTTATATGGCGGCGTTGCCAGTTTTATTGTGTGAGGAAACCCACGACCTTAGTGTTCTTTGATATTGCAAGATTAACAGAATTCAAAAAGTGTAAATCACTCACTGAGGCCCATGCAAAAGAGAATAAAGAAACACACTCACTGAATGGTTATCTTTAATTGGGGTTTTCTCTGAAAATAGATAAATACAGGAACATAATTAACAAGTACAAGTGGCCAAGAATCCAGGGGGACATTGAAAGTCTAAAAGAAGATAGATTGATTGATTAATATTTAGGCAAGGCTCCAAATAATTTCACTGGCATGGCAACATTGCCAAGTTTAGTGGGATGGAAGTAGGCTCTTCTCCACGGGGGATTGATTGATTGATTGTTCAGTGTTTTACGCCACGCTCAAGATTATTTCACTTATATAGCGGTGTTGCCAGTTTTATTGTGGGAGGAAATCGGGCTCTATGCCCGGAGGAAACCCACAACCTTCCGTTGGTAACTGGCAACCATCCCACATTGGTCGTTCCAGTGAAAACCCAGTCAGAATTGTTTTTTTTTTTTCAATTTGTATTCCATCTTTACAAGAAAGTACAGGATGGCTTACATAATTTACATTGCAAGACTTCAGTCCCTATAACTATCACAACACATATTGTATTACTATTGCTGATGAGTTTTACAGGAAAGGGTATATGTTCCATGCATTAGCAACTTGTTTTATGAAAACAGTAAATGGCACCTAGAGCAACACTTATTAAATAGTTCTATTTCACAATTTTGGTGCTTCTCAAATTTATCCATTTCAGACAATTCTTTTACCACATTTTTAAACCTATTGAAATTTACCATTGTTTTTGTACATTTCCTTACATATATTGAGTATTTTAGACTTAACAGCATAGCGTTTATGGGATAGTTTCCTTTACCAAAATTTTGTTTTGGACTGAGTGGGATTCAAACCTTCTCCACAATGAAACCCCAGCCTTTGGTTAATACCTGCCAATTCATCCACAAAGGATCATCATTTAACAAACCCACTCGCAGTTCTCTTGATTCACCAAGCCGTCATTGGACTGATTGATTACCAGCAGAAAACAAAATACAGCTTCTAATTTAAAATGACTTCATGATCAATAGGTGATTTGCCAATTACTTTCAAACGACGTAATTTAACGACGTCACAATTACTGTCCAAAGTTGTAGACCGGACAAAGGATTCGTCTGTTTTTAACTTCAAATTTGGGGTATTATACAACACATATAAGAAATGAAAACCTATATTCGGACAGTTTATATCCGCATGAATCTAGAAGTGTGAAAAAATCGAGGACGAAAAGGGATTTTGACCGAATAAGGCGAAAGTCAACATGACTGCACGGCTTGTCATTGGTGCGGCGACGTCATTTCATTGTTGCGCGCAGAACTGGCAAATGGTCTATTGAGGTTGAAATACCTGCTAGGCATCGTGATATCTTTAATGTGACTGTATCTCCGGCCATCTGTAACATACGAATGGCCTCGGTCAAAGTCCGACCTCTCATTCCCTGTCCATTAATCGCTATCAAAGTATCACCAACATGTATAGCACCAGTTCTGAAATTATATTTATGAACACTAAAACACACGGGCACAGGGAAAATCTTCTTGTCTAAAATAACCATGGAGACAAGTTTCTAATTGTGTTAAAAAGAGGTATATCATTTAGACCTTTATACCCCATCATTATAAATAGACAAAATAAAAAATTCATACTAGGGACCTTTTTAGAAAAAATTTAATTGGTTAGTCTTTGCACACTTTCGGATACTTTATTTAACAAATACAGGTAGACTTCATTATTCTATGGTCATCAAGGAGATGAAAGTTTGGTATGTTAGGAAAAAAGCTGAGTTTTGGAAATGCCAATTTTCTTGTAGTTCATATCAATCAATATTTAGGCTTGAAAATTGTACTGGAGTGTAAGTATTCAAGTGTACGAAAATAATCAAAGTCAGTTTGATTGATGTTTCCCAAAGCAATCTAAGGTGCAAAGGGGAGGAAACTCGGCTTCGTGTTCACAGGACACCCAAACTCTCTGCTCGGAAGAATTACACATGCATATAGTGTGATCATGGTTATTCTAAAGCAAGCCCCATTCAACAAGGTTTGTGTTGCCACGAGCATTTATCGTTTTAAGCAAACCAATATTTACTAATGGAGAGGTTTAAAGTGGCATGAGCTGCCGAAATTCAATTTTTTTTCATAATTTCTGATCGTCACGACAGTAAGAGGCTTTGAAGACCATCGAAAAACTAAATGATTAGCGTTGGAATGAGAAAAATCCATACAGTATGTGGCCTGTACGAACCGAAAATGTGTTCGAAATGTAAACAAAATTTAAATAACCGGGACGACCATTCATTCATTCTTAGCCAAAGTTACTTCAAAACAATACTTTATCGTACATTTTCGAGACTAGAAGCACTAAAAAGCTTCTGAATTGTACTTCTTGAGAAAAATAGCCAATAAGTTCAACATTCTGTTTCAACCTGAAAATATCAATATTTTGGCAGCTCATGCCCCTTTAAGTAAAGCCTGATCCTGAACTACTTACTCCGTCCTTCCAAAACCTGCTTATACAAATTACAAAATAATATAATTTATAGAGCTTATTACTTACTTTTGGGCAAGACCTCCTTCAGTCAATCCAGAGATGGAAATAGGATCAAAGGGTTTTTCTGTGCCTGATATTGTGATTCCCAGAGGACCTCCCAATTTCTGTAGCTCCACGGTGTAAGTTATACTGGTTACTCCATCTCCATGCTCTGTGGGTTAAAACATTGCAAGGTTTTTTAACGAACAGTATCTATAGGTACAATTTGATCTGACTATAATACAAAGGCGTTTCATATCCCTTTCATATTCATCCCAGGTACATTGGATCAAGAAAATGGATCTGGGGACTGTTTAAGCCTGCAGTAAGTTCAATGAAAAGCCTTTCTGTCATGGCAACCTATACCTTCAATATTAAGCTACGACCAGGCGCAGTTACCTTGGGCTTAATTGTTTTGAGAAACAGCCCCCTGGGCTCTGTCTTACAAAACTAATGTAAATTACCTCGGACATAAATCTGTGTTAAAACTATAGCGGATTATGCCTTGGTGGCAACTGGCCAATGCTGTAGGCCTATGTGCATTTTTATGCCAGCTTCTTTAAAAGACAGGGCCCATGGGTCTGTTTCTCAAAGCGTTTACGTCATAACTTTGCTTTTAGTTATAACATAATGTTTAAAGGAATGTTTGTATAAGCAGTAATACTTTGTCTGTTGTAAATAGGGCCTGGGTGTCCAGAGATAATTGATTTTTTTTATATCAGCTCAATTGACTTTGTTTTACTCTACAAAACATTGGAACGGTAAAGACTTGATCCCACATTTGTCGATTGATTGATTGTTTGGTGTTTTACGCCGCGCTCAAGATTATTTCACTTATATGGCGGCATTGCCAGTTTTTTTGTGGGAGGAAACCGGGCTCTATGCCCGGAGGAAACCCACGACCTTCCGTTGGTAACTGGCAACCATCCCACATAGGTCATTCGAGTGAAAACCCAGTCAGAAAATTTTCCAATTCTTTTGGTCTGAGTGGGATTCGAACCCACTGGTGGAAGGCTGTTCAGATTGAGCGTCCAACGCTCTACCTACTGAGCCACGGAGGCCCCCCACATTTGTCGAATTCTCACGATATTCTTGCTCTCTAAGTTTTGAGAAACAGTCCGCAAAGGGATCAAAAAATTTTCACGATACGTTTAACAGAATACAGGACTGTTGTGAATCTCAAACCTATGATTCATGTTTAACTTTTTATTTAACTTAATCTCTTATTTTTCAGAGTTGCACATCAAAGATTACATTAAGCTCTTCAAGGCAAATACAAACAAACAAAGCTTTCGAAACAATAGCCACACCCCTACCAAACAGGCTAGGACTGGTAAAAAGCATATGTTAAAAACAACAAAGATCAAAATATTTTAAGCCAAGAGGAAATTTAACATGTGTATGCTTTGGTTGGTAAAAATTTCAATCCTGAATTAGGAAATGTCCTAACCTTGTTGCAAGTTGAATAAGCTGCCATAATACATGTACATGAAATCTGCCCCTACGAGTTAATTAAAGGCCCACTTGCCGCGAAAATCCGGAATATTGTTTAGGCCCTACATTTAAAAAAACAACCGTTTTCTGTATTTTTCCCAGACAATATAAGTTAGGAACTTTCTATTTTTACCAAAATTTAAAAGTTTGGACGTCATTTTGTATTTTTAATTTGAATTTGATAATTTGAATTGTTAGGTGCCCGTAATGTCAACAAACTTCGAACCGGGTCGTGTACAAAAGTGCTGTAATGGTTTGAGTCGTGTGGGCGATCTAACGACAAAGTATAATTTTACGAACTTTATCTAAGAAATACATACTAACGATCGAGTAAGAGGGACTACAAAAGCCTGCCGCGTGCAAAGCACAGACAAAAACGCTTGGATGAGGGTAATCCAACACTAAAGTTAACCAACACTGATCGGTGTTGTTGTTATCGAACTTTGATTGTTCGTTTGTTTTTCACCCTCATTTATACATTCTAAACCTAATTGGACAGGCTTTATGTGTGCTATGTTTAACTTTAGTGGTTTTAGCTGTGGTAAGCTGGTGCAAATTGGTTTTCTTAACAAATGTCAAACAGGTTACGGCGGCAAGTGGGCCTTTAAAGGAGGAGAAAACAAAAAAAAAGCATGCAATTTTATCGAAAGGGCTCTCATAGGCCATCATATTCATGTGTGTGAGTCTTGCACATGGTTTACTGTGTGACAATACACTGAAAATGAATCTGCCAGACAAGCTTGTGTTCGATCATCAGTGGAGCGCGCCATTGACGTTTTGAAATCGACTGGAAAAAGTGTTGGTAAATTACTTCCCTTGTGAGCTTATTGTATCTTGTATGGTTATAACCTGCAATGTCAGCGGTTAGACTACCTTTTCTGAAAATTCTACAACGATCACTACAAGTCGCGTAGACAACACATGCAGCCGGTCACGTCTTCCCAAATGGTTGATTTATTAGTCTGTGGGCATTTCAAAGTTATAAGAGTGTTTGTCTTCCGTTATTAGCGAGTCAGAATGATCAAAATTAACCTAGGTTTAAATGGCAGACTTGTTTGTTAAAGATTGTTAACTTTCTTATATCACAGTTTGGCAAGGAACAATCATAGAAATATGGTTTGGGTACCATTAGAAATGAAAATGTAGCGCGCTTGTGCTGTATTTACTAAGTTCTTTCATTTTCTTCTCCTTTAAGCTTTCAATGTAAATTTAAACTCGAGAATTAACTGAGAATCCATGAACTCTTACCATTCATAGAGTCATCTTTCTGTAACTTGAGTTTGATAATATCATCTGTCCCTTGTAGAAGTTTGGAAGCTTCTTCTGATGGCAAAGCATCAACTTTTATGTCATTGATTTCTAAAATACGGTCCCCTGGTTGGATAGAGCCACATCTAAAACAAAGAAAAACCATTTTCTTAAAATTAAGGGTATTTTTACTTTTTGTTTTTTTGCAATATGGATTTCAGAACAGCCTGAATCAAAATCATATCAATGTTTGTCTGTGTCCTCAAGAAGAATACACATTTTTGGTAAACAAGATCAAACAAAGTTAAAATTTTAGTTAACAAACAAGTCATTACTTGGCTGGCTAACCCAATGGCTGTTGTATGAATCTAAAGCAATTTCCTGGGTCTGATTGATTGATTGGAGTTAAACGCCGTGCTCAAGATTATTTCACTTGTATGGCGGCATAGAGAGTGTAAATCGTCCAGTTTTTACATCAAAAATACATAGGGACTGAAAAATTACAGAAACAGTGGTTGATCAGACATTCTGATCTATTTTTAAAAGTCACCAGCAAGAAATCATAAATTCCCGGATTCAAAAAGTGTTAAGAGTTTCATTGGTAAAATCAGGCTGGAAACCATTTTTGAGTGAGTGAGTGAGTGATTAGGGTTTTACGTCCTGCTTAACAGTATTTCAGTTATATGAAGACGTTGTCTCCTTGTTGCAGGGCGGATTTCCACCGCTCTTTTAGGTGCTGCCTCACCGAGACGGCTTGCCAAAAAAACACATTTGAAGAGACATCATCACATACTAAAATTCCACCTCACCATATGGTACCCTTTTTGTTTGATCTTTGTGTCGTAAGCCAGGTATCAGACTATTAAGGGTCTTGATTGAAAAACATAAAATAGGTGCTAATGGCTCAGTTAAGTAAACAAAGACCCCCACAAGGTCTTTCTGTAATTGCTTTAAATTGTCTGACAGCTTGTCTCATCTAATGAAAGCCTTATATTCAACAGGAGGTAACATGTTGTAAACGTAATTTTTTACTTTACACAGACAATAATATTAACAGATAGGAATATTTCTTCCAATAAATTTCTGAGTGCGGCGTAAAACATCAATCAAATAATTTCAAAACAGCGTTTTATTTAACCCCCCCCCCCCCTCTTAAATCTGCGCTTTCACAAAATTAATATATTACCAATTTGGTGTAAGACAATACTCAACATTTCTTACAAGCGACTAGTTGATTGATCAAGGTTGATAAGATAAAATGAACATTCGATATTGACCTATAAAATGTCAGTTCTATGAATGATTGAAAATTCGTTGGTGCATTTACTTTTCTATTACACAAATCTTTTCCCTGCAATCAACTATTACAACCACACAAAAGTGTAATTTGTATGCAACTTTAAATGCAATTTACAAAAAACTTGAAATACCTATCTGCCCAACAAATACACAGATATGTGATTTCCCAAAGCTATGTTAGTTATGTTTTTGTTTCAGGCAAGCAAAAGTGGCTCAAGTACCAAAAATGCAGATTTTTTCTCACGAATGTCGATTATGAAGAGAAGTTCATAGTTTGAAGAAACTTAAGGATTTACGTTGAAACAAAAATATTGCTACAGTCAGTAGCCTGCATGAACCGAACATTTGAGCTAAAACAGATAAAATTCAAATAGCTTGCATGTAGGAGTCCATTTTTGAGAGTTCACCGTTTATAAAACTAGAGTAACATACATCTTCTAGATTGGTATAAACGGAAGGCTCTTATTTTGTAATTTCACCTATGAAAATAACCCACAATAGCTAATTTTATTTCAAAGAAATTTTCCTTATATTTGGCAAGCCAAAACCAACTACCTGTTTGTAAATTCCTTTTGTTAGGAGTGAGATGAAAGATTTTCTTGATTTTATCACTTAATTTAAAAACAGGGGCAGTAGCTTTTTGGTTAACCATAAATTAAGGCAAACATAATTTTCTTAAAGTAATTCAATCTTTAAGAAAACCTATATAACTGCTAAAACCTGAAAATATTCTAATTGTCTGAAGCAGTGATTTTAATAAAAGTAAAGTAACAAATCCAATTCTACCTAAAACCGTTTTAACAAAGGGCCAGATGCTGCCCCCCTGCTGTGTGCCACTGGTAGAAAAAAATCAAATCTAAAAAAGAAACGTTGTCTACCAAGGGCCACAGTTTATTAATAAAGTTTAATCTGATTTGTTGGGATCCCTGTAGTGGCCATGCCCCTATTAAGAAAGTGGGAAGGTTTTTGAGAAAGCCAAGAGTTCTCAAATACCAGAGTCCCTCTGAGATGTCACAACAGAAATCACAAGAACTTACATAACTTACACTCAACATATCAGGACCTACAGCACATAATGGAATATCATGTATTTTGGTTTATTATAACAACTTATGATTTGGTATAAAGGTCTTAATGATATACCTCTTTTTAACACAAGAAACTTGTCTCCATGGTTATTTTAAAACAAGATTTTTCCTGTGTCCGTGTATTATAGTGTTCAAAAATGTAGTATTCATTTAAATTTTTTATTATTTTTATTTATTAACAGTCAAATGTTAAGCACATTTTACACTCAAAGGTATGTTTAGGTAACATATGAATTTTATTGGATAGCTATGGCTTTTAATGTTGAACTATGCTTGAATATTTACTGTTTAGGATTACCTTAAATTTATTATCTACATATTTAAAAATGGCCATAAGTTGCCAAACCACTCATGGTCTAGGCTTCTTCAATGACAATAAAAACATAACTACTTGAGGGGGAAATATAGACTCTTAAAATGATTGAATTTTATTTTCAAAATAAATCATCACATATTTTACGAAAAATGTTCAGTTCAAGTCACGTGAGATGCAAAAATTAAAATTTTGTTAATAAATTCTGATAGCCACCTTAAGGGTGTAAAAAGTCCCTCAGAAAACGTGGAAATAAAAAACTCAGTAAGCAAAACAAAAACATATACGAAAGCGCACACAAAATTAAGGAACTGTGATATTCAATTATTTTATGGCTATGTTAGTACTACATAATTAACTAGCATCTGTTAAAAGCCTTTATTTTTTACTTGTGAAAAACAAAACTCATAATTAAAATTTTTGTTTAAAGGGGCATGAGCTGCCAAAATGTTGATATTTTGACGTTTCAACTGAACGTTGAAATTATTGGCTATTTTTCTCAACACGTATAATTCCGAAGCTTTTTAGTGCTTCTAGTCTCGAAAATGTACGATAAAGTATTGTTTTGAACTAACTTTGGCTTAGAATGAATGAATAGCCGTCCCGGTTATTTAAATTTTGTTTACTTTCTGAACACGTTTTCGGTTCGTACAGACCACATACTGTATGGATTTTCCACATTTCAACGCCAATCATTTAGTTTTTCGATGACCTTTAAAGTCTCTTACTGTCGTGACGATCAGAAATTATGAAAAAAGTGTTAATTTTGGCAGCTCATGCCCCTTTAATGATTGACAGCTTGAATAAAATTTGGAAGCTATAGAAACTTAAAAAAAACTGAACAACCCCTCAGAGTTTTAATTATACAGATAAAGTTAGTTTTACAATTTCATAAACAATTACTTTCAAAGATTTATTGGTTGCATAAACTTGCATCTAAAAAATCAAAATTTGTAATTTCAGTTGTGTACAAATTGCGTAAGAACCTGTTATATGTTGATTAAAGTTTAAGCCGCTGGGAACTATGTCAATTACCAAGTGTATTAAAATGTGATTTTAGCCCTTAAACAATAGATATTATCATGCAATCCAAATTTTGAAGAAAAAGGAAAGGGGATAGGATATCTCCCTGCTATGAGCCTATAGTGAGAAACTAAGACACAGCTGGGAAAACTTTTGTTAAAACCCCTGTAGGCTTCGAAGATTGAAATGAGAAAACAATTGTGACAGCAATAGGCCCCTATTGGCAGGTGCACAAATTAACATTGTAAACAGATAACTTCACATTTCTGAATATGAAGTTCATTTCTCTTTTTGCGAGAAAAAGATACATGTATAAAGTTGTTAAAGGAGTAGGCTACACTCGAAGTCTTAACAACATTGCTTTGTATTCTATTTTTTCCCTTTGGCTGAATTTCCAGAAACAATTGTAAACTAAACCGGGCCTTGTCTGAAAAAGATTTCTAATAATGTTTAATAATGTTCTATTTGGTTTGTGTCTTAGAAAGTGGACACACAAGAGTATTTCTGTTATTTATAATTTATTTCCTGGAATATGTTTGTTAAAATGACACAAGGGGCTGGGAACATTCTGCTGGATGACTACCAAATTTGTCCACAATCCCTGGGGATTTGGGGAGGTTAAAGGAGGAAGTCAAGAGCCCTCTAAGACAGGATTGAGTCTCAGTCATAATCCCGAATACAAACAGGGAGAAAACACAATAATGAACTTCTTCAGAAATTTTATTATTATGCCAGGCATCAAAAAAATATAAAATGTTTCAAAAAATATAACTGATCTTGCTTCATTGGCATTTAAAACTTGAGTAGTAATAAACAGTACTAGACCATGTAGGTTTTATATTTCTTTTAAAAGACATAAGCTTATGAGGATAATCTTATGATCTAGACCAAAATGTCATGCTTAAGTATTTCTTAACAGAAGCTTGATATCAACTTACTGTGTTTATAATAGAAATTGACAGCAGTTGAATATCTTAGCAAGAATACCAATATATATACTTGCATTACTTAATGACCAAAATCCAGCAGAATTATTGACAGATTTGGTCATTAAACGGTTGTGACAAATAAAACGCTAAAGGTTTTCAATATCAAACTACTAAAAATGTACAAGTGTGGTTGTAGTAACTATGTAGAGAGAGAACAAGGTTCTTTTAGCATTGTCAATCATAAGAATCTACTGTTACTAAATTACAGGATCCCATTCAAAAGTCATATTCCACCAACGGGTCGCGGGTTCAAATCCCACTCAGTCCAAAAAAAATTGAAAAATCTGACTGGGTTTTCAATTGAATGGCCTATGTGGCATGGTTGCCAGTTACCAACGGAAGGTCGTAGGTTTCCTCCGTGCATAGCCCGGTTTACTTTCACAATAAAACTGGCAATGCCGCCATATAAGTGAAATAATCTTGAGCGCGGCATAAAACACCAAACAACCAATCGATTAAAAGTCACAATATTTATGGTAACAGTAGGCCAATATCTGAAGTGTTAATTTCAAAATATGTTTTTCCTCCAGGTTATATTTATAATATTTTAAATAAAATAGATACAAGTCAAAAATGTAACTCTTTACAGCTAAAGCAACAAAACGTATCAAGGTTTTAGTAAAAGTGATTTCATTTCATTTCTAGTTCAACAAACTGTGTATCAGGTCATTAAAGTTTAAACCTGTCAAAAATTCTGATTATTCCCAAGCTTATTACAGTGTGATTTCAATCTACGAAAACAATCTGTAATCCCATTCCACAAAACATTGCTAAATAGAAAAGGGGAGAGGATGTCTCCCTGCTGTGTGCCTGGAGTGAAGGAGTAAGTCACAGCTTGTCCTGAAACTGAGAAAGCTTTCACCTATTACCTGTGTACACACAGGTTCCCCAGTGGGTGAGGAAATTGAGCTAAAATGGTCAAGAGGTTCAGGTAGCTACCCCCAAGAGTTTTTGGTTGTCCAATAATTCCTGGGGCATCTGTGGCAAGTCCTACTGTGCCCCCCTAACAAGCCTAGACAGATAAGCTGTCTGAGCTCTATAAAACACTTGTCAAATGAGAGAAAATCATCTCAGGCCAATAGAAAAAGAACACAAGCTGAGAGAAGCATGTCATAACTAGTATATATAGTTTTCATGTTTTTGATTTTTCATCACAACTTTTATACACTTCTTTAAGTATGATCACTGGTGTTTGGGAAGAATAACAGGACCCTTAAGGAATTTACAGGTAAGATAGCACTATTAATTGTTTGAAATAATCTCTTAAAGAAAATGTCTCATGGTATTTTGTATGTAGGGCCATCTAGAAGTATTAGATGCCATGGGAAACGTTGAATGTCCAATTTAATTGTTCCTGAAAAGAAAATGACTACTTCATAGTAGGCCTATTTGTAAGGTGTTTGTGCAATGGTTGAAACCAGTCAGCAAGTTGCATTTAAAGTATTCAGGAAAAGAAACTAAACCATCAGGGGTATAAAATTTGGTCTGTACTTGTGAAGTGTGCAAAATATTATATTCTAGGGTGAGGTCCAGCTAACTTTCTTGTCATTTAGTTGTTTTTGTGTAAAGCATCATGAATCATACATACAGCTGTGAACATTCTATTAAAATTATTCCACAGAAATAACTTCATCTCATTGGTTGATTGATTGATTAGGGCTTAACGTCGCACCCAGCAGCTAAGGTTATATGGCGACAAAAGTACCAACCGACACAAAGATCTTATCCACCCCCATCCCACCTAAATTTAAAACCTCAACAGACCATATGAATGTCAGGAGGGCTAATGTATTTGGCATACTTCATGTTAGGAAGGCGAAAACGGCTATGGCAAAAACCACTCCGCCCCCCAGCCCGAGGTTCATCTCATTGGAATGCTCATGGATAGACAAGATGCATTTCCTGGTATTTAGTATGTGCTTGTGTAATGAACAAGCTAGCACTATTAGATGCCAGGTAGGGTTATGAACATCCCATGGAACTTTTCATAAAAAAACAATGTGCCTTTCTTGGTATTTAGTATGTGCTTGTGTAATGAACAAGCTAGCACTATTAGATGCTAGGGAGGGTTTTGAACATCAAGTGGAACTTTTTCATAAAAAACAATGTGCCTTTCTTGGCATTTAGTATGTGCTTGTGTAATGAACAAGCTAGCACTATTAGATGCTAGGGAGGGCTTTGAACAGCCTGTGGAACTTTTCATCAAAACAATGTGCCTTTCTTAGCATTTAGTATGTGCTTGTGTAATGAACAAGCTAGCACTATTATATGCTAGGGAGGGCTTTGAACAGCCTGTGGAACTTTTCATAAAAAACAATGTGCCTTTCTTAGCATTTAGTATGTGCTTGTGTAATGAACAAGCTAGCACTATTAGATGCTAGGGAGGGCTTTGAACAGCCTGTGGAACTTTTCATCAAAAACAATGTGCCTTTCTTAGCATTTAGCATGTGCTTGTGTAATGAACAAGCTAGCACTATTAAATGCTAGGGAGGGCTTTGAACAGCCTGTGGAACTTTTCATAAAAACAATGTGCCTTTCTTAACATTTAGTATGTGCTTGTGTAATGAACAAGCTAGCACTATTATATGCTAGGTAGAGCTTTAAACATCCTGTGGAACTTTTCAGAAAAAAATGTGCCTTTATTAGTATTTAGTATGTGCTTGTGTAATGAACAAGCTGGCACTATTAGATGCTAGGAAGGGCTTTGAACATCGTGTGGAACTTTTCATAAAAAACAATGTGCTTTTCTTAGCCTTTAGTATGTGCTTGTCTAATAAACAAGCTAGCACTATTAGATGCTAGGGAGGGCTTTGAACATCCTGTGGAACTTTTTCATCAAAGACAATGTGCTTTTCCTAGTATTTAGTATGTGCTTGTGTAATGAACAAGCTAGCATTATTACATGCTAGGGAGGGCTTTGGACGTCCCATGGAATTTTTCAGAAAAAAAATACAATGTGCCTTTCCTAGTATTTAGTATGTGCTTGTGTAATAAACAAGCTAGCACTATTAGATGCTAGAGAGGGCTTTGAACATCCTGTGGAACTTTTTCATCAAAAACAATGTGCCTTTCTTGGCATTTAGTATGTGCTTGTGTAATGAACAAGCTAGCACTATTACATGCTAGGGAGGGCTTTGAACGTCCCGAGGAATTTTTCAGAAAAAAAAACAATGTGCCTTTCTTAGTTTTTAGTATGTGCTTGTGTAATGAACAAGCTAGCACTATTACATGCTAGGGAGGGCTTTGAACGTCCCGAGGAATTTTTAAGAAAAAAAAACAATGTGCCTTTCTTAGTTTTTAGTATATGCTTGTGTAATGAACAAACTAGCACTATTAGATGCCAGAAAGGGCTTTGAACATCCTGTGGAACTTTTTCATCAAAAACAATGTGCCTTTCTTAGCATTTAGTATGTGCTTGTGTAATGAACAAGCTAGCACTATTACATGCTAGAGAGGGCTTTGAACATCGTGTGGAACTTTTCATCAAAAACAATGTGCTTTTCTTAGCCTTTAGTATGTGCTTGTCTAATAAACAAGCTAGCACTATTAGATGCTCGAAAGGGCTTTGAACATCCTGTGGAACTTTTTCATCAAAAACAATGTGCTTTTCCTAGTATTTAGTATGTGCTTGTGTAATGAACAAGCTAGCACTATTAGATGCTAGGGAGGGATTTGAACATCCTGTGGAACTTTTCAGAAAAAAAAAACAATGTGCCTTTCCTAGTATTTAGTATGTGCTTGTGTAATGAACAAGCTAGCACTATTAGATGCTAGGGAGGGCTTTGAACATCCTGTGGAACTTTTTCATCAAAAACAATGTGCCTTTCTTGGCATTTAGTATGTGCTTGTGTAATAAAGAAGCTAGCACTATTACATGCTAGGAGGGCTTTGAACATCCCGTGAAACTTTTCATCAAAAACAATGTGCCTTTCTTAGTATTTAGTATGTGCTTGTGTAATGAACAAGCTAGCACTATTAGATGCTAGGGAGGGCTTTGAACATCCTGTGGAACTTTTTCATCAAAAACAATGTGCCTTTCTTAGCATTTAGTATGTGCTTGTGTAATGAACAAGCTAGCACTAATAGATGCTAGGAAGGGCTTTGAACATCCTGTGGAACTTTTTCATCAAAAACAATGTGCCTTTCTTGGCATTTAGTATGTGCTTGTGTAATGAACAAGCTAGCACTATTACATGCTAGGGAGGGCTTTGAACGTCCCGAGGAATTTTTCAGAAAAAAAACAATGTGCCTTTCTTAGTTTTTAGTATGTGCTTGTGTAATGAACAAGCTAGCACTATTACATGCTAGGGAGGGCTTTGAACGTCCCGAGGAATTTTTAAGAAAAAAAAACAATGTGCCTTTCTTAGTTTTTAGTATATGCTTGTGTAATGAACAAACTAGCACTATTAGATGCCAGAAAGGGCTTTGAACATCCTGTGGAACTTTTCCATCAAAAACAATGTGCCTTTCTTGGCATTTAGTATGTGCTTGTGTAATAAACAAGCTAGCACTATTACATGCTAGGGAGGGCTTTGAACATCCCGTGAAACTTTTCATCAAAAACAATGTGCCTTTCTTAGTATTTAGTATGTGCTTGTGTAATGAACAAGCTAGCACTATTAGATGCAAGGGAGGGCTTTGAACATCCTGTGGAACTTTTTCATAAAAAAAAATGTGCCTTTCTTAGCATTTAGTATGTGCTTGTGTAATGAACAAGCTAGCACTATTAGATGCTAGGAAGGGCTTTGAACATCCTGTGGAACTTTTTCATCAAAAACAATGTGCCTTTCTTAGCATTTAGTATGTGCTTGTGTAATGAACAAGCTAGCACTATTACATGCTAGAGAGGGCTTTGAACATCGTGTGGAACTTTTCATCAAAAACAATGTGCTTTTCTTAGCCTTTAGTATGTGCTTGTCTAATAAACAAGCTAGCACTATTAGATGCTCGAAAGGGCTTTGAACATCCTGTGGAACTTTTTCATCAAAAACAATGTGCTTTTCCTAGTATTTAGTATGTGCTTGTGTAATGAACAAGCTAGCACTATTAGATGCTAGGGAGGGATTTGAACATCCTGTGGAACTTTTCAGAAAAAAAAAACAATGTGCCTTTCTTAGTATTTAGTATGTGCTTGTGTAATGAACAAGCTAGCACTATTAGATGCTAGGGAGGGCTTTGAACATCCTGTGGAACTTTTTCATCAAAAACAATGTGCCTTTCTTGGCATTTAGTATGTGCTTGTGTAATAAAGAAGCTAGCACTATTACATGCTAGGAGGGCTTTGAACATCCCGTGAAACTTTTCATCAAAAACAATGTGCCTTTCTTAGTATTTAGTATGTGCTTGTGTAATGAACAAGCTAGCACTATTAGATGCTAGGGAGGGCTTTGAACATCCTGTGGAACTTTTTCATCAAAAACAATGTGCCTTTCTTAGCATTTAGTATGTGCTTGTGTAATGAACAAGCTAGCACTAATAGATGCTAGGAAGGGCTTTTAACATCCTGTGGAACTTTTTCATCAAAAACAATGTGCCTTTCTTAGCATTTAGTATGTGCTTGTGTAATAAACAAGCTAGCACTATTAGATGCTCGGGAGGGCTTTGAACATCCTGTGGAACTTTTTCATCAAAAACAATGTGCTTTTCCTAGTATTTAGTATGTGCTTGTGTAATGAACAAGCTAGCACTATTAGATGCTAGGGAGGGATTTGAACATCCTGTGGAACTTTTCATTAAAAAACAATGTGCCTTTCTTAGCATTTAGTATGTGCTTGTGTAATGAACAAGCTAGCATAATTACATGCTAGGGAGGGCTTTGGACGTCCCATGGAATTTTTCAGAAAAAAAAACAGTGCCTTTCCTAGTATTTAGTATGTGCTTGTGTAATGAACAAGCTAGCACTATTAGATGCTAGGGAGGGCTTTGAACATCCTGTGGAACTTTTTCATCAAAAACAATGTGCCTTTCTTGGCATTTAGTATGTGCTTGTGTAATGAACAAGCTAGCACTATTACATGCTAGGGAGGGATTTGAACATCCCATGGAATTTATCAGAAAACAAAACAATGTGCCTTTCTTAGTATTTAGTATGTGCTTGTGTAATGAACAAGCTAGCACCATTAGATGCTAGGGAGGGATTTGAACATCCTGTGGAACTTTTCATTAAAAAACAATGTGCCTTTCTTAGCATTTAGTATGTGCTTGTGTAATAAACAAGCTAGCATTATTACATGCTAGGGAGGGCTTTGGACGTCCCATGGAATTTTTCAGAAAAAAAACAATGTGCCTTTCCTAGTATTTAGTATGTGCTTGTGTAATGAACAAGCTAGCACTATTAGATGCTAGGGAGGGCTTTGAACATCCTGTGGAACTTTTTCATCAAAAACAATGTGCCTTTCTTGGCATTTAGTATGTGCTTGTGTAATGAACAAGCTAGCACTATTAGATGCTAGGGAGGGCTTTGAACGTCCAGAGGAATTTTTCAGAAAAAAAATGTGCCTTTATTAGTATTTAGTATGTGCTTGTGTAATGAACAAGCTAGCACTATTAGATGCTAGGGAGGGATTTGAACATCCTGTGGAACTTTTCATTAAAAAACAATGTGCCTTTCTTAGCATTTAGTATGTGCTTGTGTAATAAACAAGCTAGCATTATTACATGCTAGGGAGGGCTTTGGACGTCCCATGGAATTTTTCAAAAAAAAAAAACCATGTGCCTTTCCTAGTATTTAGTATGTGCTTGTGTAATGAACAAGCTAGCACTATTAGATGCTAGGGAGGGCTTTGAACATCCTGTGGAACTTTTTCATCAAAAACAATGTGCCTTTCTTGGCATTTAGTATGTGCTTGTGTAATGAACAAGCTAGCACTATTAGATGCTAGGGAGGGCTTTGAACGTCGAGAGGAATTTTTCAGAAAAAAAAACAATGTACCTTTCTTAGTATTTAGTATGTGCTTGTGTAATAAACAAGCTAGCATTATTACATGCTAGGGAGGGCTTTGGACGTCCCATGGAATTTTTCAAAAAAAAAAAACCATGTGCCTTTCCTAGTATTTAGTATGTGCTTGTGTAATGAACAAGCTAGCACTATTAGATGCTAGGGAGGGCTTTGAACATCCTGTGGAACTTTTTCATCAAAAACAATGTGCCTTTCTTGGCATTTAGTATGTGCTTGTGTAATGAACAAGCTAGCACTATTAGATGCTAGGGAGGGCTTTGAACGTCCAGAGGAATTTTTCAGAAAAAAAATGTGCCTTTATTAGTATTTAGTATGTGCTTGTGTAATGAACAAGCTAGCACTATTAGATGCTAGGGAGGGATTTGAACATCCTGTGGAACTTTTCATTAAAAAACAATGTGCCTTTCTTAGCATTTAGTATGTGCTTGTGTAATAAACAAGCTAGCATTATTACATGCTAGGGAGGGCTTTGGACGTCCCATGGAATTTTTCAAAAAAAAAAAACCATGTGCCTTTCCTAGTATTTAGTATGTGCTTGTGTAATGAACAAGCTAGCACTATTAGATGCTAGGGAGGGCTTTGAACATCCTGTGGAACTTCTTCATCAAAAACAATGTGCCTTTCTTGGCATTTAGTATGTGCTTGTGTAATAAACAAGCTAGCACTATTACATGCTAGGGAGGGCTTTGAACATCCCGTGAAACTTTTCATTAAAAACAATGTGCCTTTCTTGACATTTAGTATGTGCTTGTGTAATGAACAAGCTAGCACTATTAGATGCTAGGGAGGGCTTTGAACATCCTGTGGAACTTTTTCATCAAAAACAATGTGCCTTTCTTAGCATTTAGTATGTGCTTGTGTAATGAACAAGCTAGCACTATTACATGCTAGAGAGGGCTTTGAACGTCCCATGGAATTTATCAGAAAACAAAACAATGTGCCTTTCTTAGTATTTAGTATGTGCTTGTGTAATGAACAAACTTGCACTATTAGATGCCAGGGAGGGCTTTGAACATCCTGTGGAACTTTTTCATCAAAAACAATGTGCCTTTCTTGGCATTTAGTATGTGCTTGTGTAATAAACAAGCTAGCACTATTAGATGCTAGGGAGGGCTTTGAACATCCTGTGGAACTTTTTCATCAAAAACAATGTGCCTTTCTTGGCATTTAGTATGTGCTTGTGTAATGAACAAGCTAGCACTATTAGATGCTAGGGAGGGCTTTGAACGTCCAGAGGAATTTTTCAGAAAAAAAAAACAATGTACCTTTCTTAGTATTTAGTATGTGCTTGTGTAATGAACAAACTAGCACTATTAGATGCCAGGAAGGGCTTTGAACGTCCAGAGGAATTTTTCAGAAAAAAAAACAATGTGCCTTTCTTAGTATTTAGTATGTGCTTGTGTAATGAACAAACTAGCACTATTACATGCTAGGGAGGGCTTTGAACGTCCAGAGGAATTTTTCAGAAAACAAAACAATGTGTCTTTCTTAGTATTTAGTATGTGCTTGTGTAATGAACAAGCTAGCACTATTACATGCTAGGGAGGGCTTTGAACATCCTGTGAAACTTTTCAGAAAAAAAAACAATGTGCCTTTCTTAGTATTTAGTATGTGCTTGTGTAATGAACAAACTAGCACTATTAGATGCCAGGAAGAGCTTTGAACATCCTGTGGAACTTTTTCATCAAAAACAATGTGCCTTTCTTGGCATTTAGTATGTGCTTGTGTAATAAACAAGCTAGCACTATTACATGCTAGGGAGGGCTTTGAACATCCCATGAAACTTTTCATCAAAAACAATCTGCCTTTCTTGGCATTTAGTATGTGCTTGTGTAATGAACAAGCTAGCACTATTAGATGCTAGGGAGGGCTTTGAACATCCTGTGGAACTTTTTCATCAAAAACAATGTGCCTTTCTTAGCATTTAGTATGTGCTTGTGTAATGAACAAGCTAGCACTATTACATGCTAGAGAGGGCTTTGAACATCGTGTGGAACTTTTCATCAAAAACAATGTGCTTTTCTTAGCCTTTAGTATGTGCTTGTCTAATAAACAAGCTAGCACTATTAGATGCTAGGGAGGGATTTGAACATCCTGTGGAACTTTTCATTAAAAAACAATGTGCCTTTCTTAGCATTTAGTATGTGCTTGTGTAATGAACAAGCTAGCATTATTACATGCTAGGGAGGGCTTTAGACGTCCCATGGAATTTTTCAGAAAAAAAAAACAATGTGCCTTTCCTAGTATTTAGTATGTGCTTGTGTGATGAACAAGCTAGCACTATTAGATGCTAGGGAGGGCTTTGAACATCCTGTGGAACTTTTTCATCAAAAACAATGTGCCTTTCTTGGCATTTAGTATGTGCTTGTGTAATGAACAAGCTAGCACTATTACATGCTAAGGAGGGCTTTGAACGTCCCATGGAATTTATCAGAAAACAAAACAATGTGCCTTTCTTAGTATTTAGTATGTGCTTGTGTAATGAACAAACTTGCACTATTAGATGCCAGGGAGGGCTTTGAACATCCTGTGGAACTTTTTCATCAAAAACAATGTGCCTTTCTTGGCATTTAGTATGTGCTTGTGTAATAAACAAGCTAGCACTATTATGCTAGGGAGGGCTTTGAACATCCCGTGAAACTTTTCATCAAAAACAATGTGCCTTCATCAAAAACAATGTGCCTTTCTTAGTATTTAGTATGTGCTTGTGTAATGAACAAGCTAGCACTATTACATGCTAGGGAGGGCTTTGAACGTCCCGAGGAATTTTTCAGAAAAAAAACAATGTGCCTTTCTTAGTATTTAGTATGTGCTTGTGTAATGAACAAACTAGCACTATTAGATGCCAGAAAGGGCTTTGAACATCCTGTGGAACTTTTTCATCAAAAACAATGTGCCTTTCTTAGCATTTAGTATGTGTTTGTGTAATGAACAAGCTAGCACTATTAGATGGTAGGGAGGGCTTTGAACATCCTGTGGAACTCATCAAAAACAAGGTGCTTTTCCTAGTATTTAGTATGTGCTTGTGTAATGAACAAGCTAGCACTATTAGATGCTAGGGAGGGATTTGAACATCCTGTGGAACTTTTCATCAAAAACAATGTGCCTTTCTTAGTATTTAGTATGTGCTTGTGTAATAATCAAGCTAGCACTATTACATGCTAGCGAGGGCTTTGAACGTCCCATGGAATTTTTCAGAAAAAAAACAATGTGCCTTTCTTAGTATTTAGTATGTGCTTGTGTAATGAACAAGCTAGCACTATTAGATGCTAGGGAGGGCTTTGAACATCCTGTGGAAATTTTTCATCAAAAACAATGTGCTTTTCCTAGTATTTAGTATGTGCTTGTGTAATGAACAAGCTAGCACTATTACATGCTAGGGAGGGCTTTGAACATCCTGTGGAACTTTTTCATCAAAAACAATGTGCCTTTCTTAGCATTTAGTATGTGCTTGTGTAATGAACAAGCTAGCACTATTACATGCTAGAGAGGGCTTTGAACATCGTGTGGAACTTTTCATCAAAAACAATGTGCTTTTCTTAGCCTTTAGTATGTGCTTGTCTAATAAACAAGCTAGCACTATTAGATGCTAGGGAGGGATTTGAACATCCTGTGGAACTTTTCATTAAAAAACAATGTGCCTTTCTTAGCATTTAGTATGTGCTTGTGTAATGAACAAGCTAGCATTATTACATGCTAGGGAGGGCTTTAGACGTCCCATGGAATTTTTCAGAAAAAAAAAACAATGTGCCTTTCCTAGTATTTAGTATGTGCTTGTGTGATGAACAAGCTAGCACTATTAGATGCTAGGGAGGGCTTTGAACATCCTGTGGAACTTTTTCATCAAAAACAATGTGCCTTTCTTGGCATTTAGTATGTGCTTGTGTAATGAACAAGCTAGCACTATTACATGCTAAGGAGGGCTTTGAACGTCCCATGGAATTTATCAGAAAACAAAACAATGTGCCTTTCTTAGTATTTAGTATGTGCTTGTGTAATGAACAAACTTGCACTATTAGATGCCAGGGAGGGCTTTGAACATCCTGTGGAACTTTTTCATCAAAAACAATGTGCCTTTCTTGGCATTTAGTATGTGCTTGTGTAATAAACAAGCTAGCACTATTATGCTAGGGAGGGCTTTGAACATCCCGTGAAACTTTTCATCAAAAACAATGTGCCTTCATCAAAAACAATGTGCCTTTCTTAGTATTTAGTATGTGCTTGTGTAATGAACAAGCTAGCACTATTACATGCTAGGGAGGGCTTTGAACGTCCCGAGGAATTTTTCAGAAAAAAAACAATGTGCCTTTCTTAGTATTTAGTATGTGCTTGTGTAATGAACAAACTAGCACTATTAGATGCCAGAAAGGGCTTTGAACATCCTGTGGAACTTTTTCATCAAAAACAATGTGCCTTTCTTAGCATTTAGTATGTGTTTGTGTAATGAACAAGCTAGCACTATTAGATGGTAGGGAGGGCTTTGAACATCCTGTGGAACTCATCAAAAACAAGGTGCTTTTCCTAGTATTTAGTATGTGCTTGTGTAATGAACAAGCTAGCACTATTAGATGCTAGGGAGGGATTTGAACATCCTGTGGAACTTTTCATCAAAAACAATGTGCCTTTCTTAGTATTTAGTATGTGCTTGTGTAATAATCAAGCTAGCACTATTACATGCTAGCGAGGGCTTTGAACGTCCCATGGAATTTTTCAGAAAAAAAACAATGTGCCTTTCTTAGTATTTAGTATGTGCTTGTGTAATGAACAAGCTAGCACTATTAGATGCTAGGGAGGGCTTTGAACATCCTGTGGAAATTTTTCATCAAAAACAATGTGCTTTTCCTAGTATTTAGTATGTGCTTGTGTAATGAACAAGCTAGCACTATTACATGCTAGGGAGGGCTTTGAACATCCTGTGGAACTTTTCATCAAAAACAATGTGCCTTTCTTGGCATTTAGTATGTGCTTGTGTAATGAACAAGCTAGCACTATTAGATGCTAGGGAGGGCTTTGAACGTCCCATGGAATTTTTCAGAAAAAAAAACAATGTGCCTTTCTTAGTATTTAGTATGTGCTTGTGTAATGAACAAGCTAGCACTATTATATGCTAGGGAGGGCTTTGATCGTCCCATGGAATTTTTTAGAAAAAAATGTGCCTTTATTAGTATTTAGTATGTGCTTGTGTAATGAACAAGCTAGCATTATTACATGCTAGGGAGGGCTTTGAACGTCCCATGGAATTTTTCAGAAAAAAAAACAATGTGCCTTTCCTAGTATTTAGTATGTGCTTGTGTAATGAACAAGCTAGCACTATTAGATGCTAGGGAGGGCAATGAACATCCTGTGGAACTTTTCATCAAAAACAATGCGCCTTTCTTGGCATTTAGTATGTGCTTGTGTAATGAACAAGCTAGCACTATTACATGCTAGGGAGGGCTTTGAATGTCCCATGGAATTTTTCAGAAAACAAAACAATGTGCCTTTCTTAGTATTTATTATGTGCTTGTGTAATGAACAAGCTAGCACTATTAGATGCTAGGGAGGGCATTGAACATCCTGTGGAACTTTTCATCAAAAACAATGTGCCTTTCTTGGTATTTAGTATGTGCTTGTGTAATGAACAAGCTAGCACTATTACATGCTAGAGAGGGCTTTGAACATCCCATAAAACTTTTCATCAAAAACAATGTGCCTCTCTTAGTATTTAGTATGTGCTTGTGTAATGAACAAGCTAGCACTATTACATGCTAGAGGGCTTTGAATATCCTGTGGAACTTTTCATCAAAAACGCCTTTCTTAGCATTTAGTATGTGCTTGTGTAATGAACAAGCTAGCACTATTAGATGCTAGGGAGGGCTTTGAACGTCCCATTGAATTTTTCAGAAAAAAAAATATGCTTTTCCTAGTATTTAGTATGTGCTTGTGTAATGAACAAACTAGCACTATTATATGCTAGGGAGGGTTTTAAACGTCCCATAGAAATTTTTCATCAAAAACAATGCGCTTTTCTTAGCATTTAGTATGTGCTTGTGTAATGAACAAGCTAGCACTATTACATGCTGAGGAGGGCTTTGAACATCCTGTGGAACTTTTCATCAAAAACAATGTGCCTTTCTTAGCATTTAGTATGTGCTTGTGTAATGAACAATCTAGCACTATTACATACTAGGGAGGGCTTTGAACATCCTGTGGAACTTTTCATCAAAAACAATGTGCTTTTCCTAGTATTTAGTATGTGCTTGTGTAATGAACAAGCTAGCACTATTAGATGCTAGGGAGGGCTTTGAACGTCCCATGGAATTTTTCAGAAAAAAAAACAATGTGCCTTTCTTAGTATTTAGTATGTGCTTGTGTAATGAACAAGCTAGCACTATTAGATGCTAGGGAGGGCTTTGGACATCCTGTGGAACTTTTTCATCAAAAACAATGTGCTTCTCCTAGTATTTAGTATGTGCTTGTGTAATGAACAAGCTAGCACTATTAGATGCTAGGGAGGGCTTTGATCGTCCCATGGAATTTTTCAGAAAAAAATGTGCCTTTATTAGTATTTAGTATGTGCTTGTGTAATGAACAAGCTAGCACTATTAGATGCTAGGGAGGGAATTGAACATCCTGTGGAACTTTTTCATCAAAAACAATGTGCTTCTCCTAGTATTTATTATGTGCTTGTGTAATAAACAAGCTAGCACTATTAGATGCTAGGGAGGGCTTTGATCGTCCCATGGAATTTTTTAGAAAAAAATGTGCCTTTATTAGTATTTAGTATGTGCTTGTGTAATGAAGAAGCTAGCACTATTAGATGCTAGGGAGGGAATTGAACATCCTGTGGAACTTTTTCATCAAAAACAATGTGCTTCTCCTAGTATTTATTATGTGCTTGTGTAATAAACAAGCTAGCACTATTAGATGCTAGGGAGGGCTTTGATCGTCCCATGGAATTTTTTAGAAAAAAATATGCCTTTATTAGTATTTAGTATGTGCTTGTGTAATGAAGAAGCTAGCATTATTACATGCTAGGGAGGGCTTTGAATGTCCCATGGAATTTTTCAGAAAACAAAACAATGTGCCTTACTTAGTATTTATTATGTGCTTGTGTAATGAACAAGCTAGCACTATTAGATGCTAGGGAGGGCATTGAACATCCTGTGGAACTTTTCATCGAAAACAATGTGCCTTTCTTAGCATTTAGTATGTGCTTGTGTAATGAACAAGCTAGCACTATAACATACTAGGGAGGGCTTTGATCGTCCCATGGAATTTTTTAGAAAAAAATGTGCCTTTATTAGTATTTAGTATGTGCTTGTGTAACGAACAAGCTAGCACTATTAGATGCTAGGGAGGGCTTTGATCGTCCCATGGAATTTTTTAGAAAAAAATGTGACTTTATTAGTATTTAGTATGTGCTTGTGTAATGAACAAGCTAGCATTATTACATGCTAGGGAGGGCTTTTAACGTCCTATGGAATTTTTCAGAAAAAAAAACAATGTGCCTTTCCTAGTATTTAGTATGTGCTTGTGTAATGAACAAGCTAGCACTATTAGATGCTAGGGAGGGCAATGAACATCCTGTGGAACTTTTCATCAAAAACAATGTGCTTCTCCTAGTATTTAGTATGTGCTTGTGTGATAAACAAGCTAGCACTATTAGATGCTAGGGAGGGCTTTAAACGTCCCATGGAACTTTCAGAAAAAAAAAATGTGCCTTTCTTAGTATTTAGTATGTGCTTGTGTAACGAACAAGCTAACACTATTAGATGCTAGGGAGGGCTTTGATCGTCCCATGGAATTTTTTAGAAAAAAATGTGCCTTTATTAGTATTTAGTATGTGCTTGTGTAATGAACAAGCTAGCATTATTACATGCTAGGGAGGGCTTTGAACGTCCCATGGAATTTTTCAGAAAAAAAAAAACAATGTGCCTTTCCTAGTATTTAGTATGTGCTTGTGTAATGAACAAGCTAGCACTATTAGATGCTAGGGAGGGCAATGAACATCCTGTGGAACTTTTCATCAAAAACAATGTGCCTTTCTTGGCATTTAGTATGTGCTTGTGTAATGAACAAGCTAGCACTATTACATGCTAGGGAAGGCTTTGAATGTCCCATGGAATTTTTCAGAAAACAAAACAATGTGCCTTTCTTAGTATTTATTATGTGCTTGTGTAATGAACAAGCTAGCACTATTAGATGCTAGGGAGGGCATTGAACATCCTGTGGAACTTTTCATCAAAAACAATGTACCTTTCTTGGTATTTAGTATGTGCTTGTGTAATGAACAAGCTAGCACTATTACATGCTAGAGAGGGCTTTGAACATCCCATAAAACTTTTCATCAAAAACAATGTGCCTTTCTTAGTATTTAGTATGTGCTTGTGTAATGAACAAGCTAGCACTATTGCATGCTAGAGGGCTTTGAATATCCTGTGGAACTTTTCATCAAAAACAATGTGCCTTTCTTAGCATTTAGTATGTGCTTGTGTAATGAACAAGCTAGCACTATTAGATGCTAGGGAGGGCTTTGAACGTCCCATAGAAATTTTTCATCAAAAACAATGCGCTTTTCTTAGCATTTAGTATGTGCTTGTGTAATGAACAAGCTAGCACTATTACATGCTGAGGAGGGCTTTGAACATCCTGTGGAACTTTTCATCAAAAAACAATGTGCCTTTCTTAGCATTTAGTATGTGCTTGTGTAATGAACAAGCTAGCACTATTACATACTAGGGAGGGCTTTGAACATCCTGTGGAACTTTTCATCAAAAACAATGTGCTTCTCCTAGTATTTAGTATGTGCTTGTGTGATGAACAAGCTAGCACTATTAGATGCTAGGGAGGGCTTTAAACGTCCCATGGAATTTTTCAGAAAAAAAAAATGTGCCTTTCTTAGTATTTAGTATGTGCTTGTGTAACGAACAAGCTAACACTATTAGATGCTAGGGAGGGCTTTGATCGTCCCATGGAATTTTTTAGAAAAAAATGTGCCTTTATTAGTATTTAGTATGTGCTTGTGTAATGAACAAGCTAGCATTATTACATGCTAGGGAGGGCTTTGAACGTCCCATGGAATTTTTCAGAAAAAAAAAAACAATGTGCCTTTCCTAGTATTTAGTATGTGCTTGTGTAATGAACAAGCTAGCACTATTAGATACTAGGGAGGGCAATGAACATCCTGTGGAACTTTTCATCAAAAACAATGTGCCTTTCTTGGCATTTAGTATGTGCTTGTGTAATGAACAAGCTAGCACTATTACATGCTAGGGAGGGCTTTGAATGTCCCATGGAATTTTTCAGAAAACAAAACAATGTGCCTTTCTTAGTATTTATTATGTGCTTGTGTAATGAACAAGCTAGCACTATTAGATGCTAGGGAGGGCATTGAACATCCTGTGGAACTTTTCATCAAAAACAATGTGCCTTTCTTGGTATTTAGTATGTGCTTGTGTAATGAACAAGCTAGCACTATTACATGCTAGAGAGGGCTTTGAACATCCCATAAAACTTTTCATCAAAAACAATGTGCCTTTCTTAGTATTTAGTATGTGCTTGTGTAATGAACAAGCTAGCACTATTACATGCTAGAGGGCTTTGAATATCCTGTGGAACTTTTCATCAAAAACAATGTGCCTTTCTTAGCATTTAGTATGTGCTTGTGTAATGAACAAGCTAGCACTATTAGATGCTAGGGAGGGCTTTGAACGTCCCATAGAAATTTTTCATCAAAAACAATGCGCTTTTCTTAGCATTTAGTATGTGCTTGTGTAATGAACAAGCTAGCACTATTACATGCTGAGGAGGGCTTTGAACATCCTGTGGAACTTTTCATAAAAAAACAATGTGCCTTTCTTAGCATTTATTATGTGCTTGTGTAATGAACAAGCTAGCACTATTAGATGCTAGGGAGGGCATTGAACATCCTGTGGAACTTTTCATCAAAAACAATGTGCCTTTCTTGGTATTTAGTATGTGCTTGTGTAATAAACAAGCTAGCACTATTACATGCTAGAGAGGGCTTTGAACATCCCATAAAACTTTTCATCAAAAACAATGTGCCTTTCTTAGTATTTAGTATGTGCTTGTGTAATGAACAAGCTAGCACTATTACATGCTAGAGGGCTTTGAATATCCTGTGGAACTTTTCATCAAAAACAATGTGCCTTTCTTAGCATTTAGTATGTGCTTGTGTAATGAACAAGCTAGCACTATTAGATGCTAGGGAGGGCTTTGAACGTCCCATAGAAATTTTTCATCAAAAACAATGCGATTTTCTTAGCATTTAGTATGTGCTTGTGTAATGAACAAGCTAGCACTATTACATGCTGAGGAGGGCTTTGAACATCCTGTGGAACTTTTCATAAAAAAACAATGTGCCTTTCTTAGCATTTAGTATGTGCTTGTGTAATGAACAAGCTAGCACTATTACATACTAGGGAGGGCTTTGAACATCCTGTGGAACTTTTCATCAAAAACAATGTGCTTTTCCTAGTATTTAGTATGTGCTTGTGTAATGAACAAGCTAGCACTATTAGATGCTAGGGAGGGCTTTGAACGTGCCATGGAATTTTTCAGAAAAAAAAACAATGTGCCTTTCTTAGTATTTAGTATGTGCTTGTGTAATGAACAAGCTAGCACTATTAGATGCTAGGGAGGGCTTTGGACATCCTGTGGAACTTTTTCATCAAAAACAATGTGCTTCTCCTAGTATTTAGTATGTGCTTGTGTAATGAACAAGCTAGCACTATTAGATGCTAGGGAGGGCTTTGATCGTCCCATGGAATTTTTCAGAAAAAAATGTGCCTTTATTAGTATTTAGTATGTGCTTGTGTAATGAACAAGCTAGCACTATTAGATGCTAGGGAGGGAATTGAACATCCTGTGGAACTTTTTCATCAAAAACAATGTTCTTCTCCTAGTATTTATCATGTGCTTGTGTAATAAACAAGCTAGCACTATTAGATGCTAGGGAGGGCTTTGATCGTCCCATGGAATTTTTTAGAAAAAAATGTGCCTTTATTAGTATTTAGTATGTGCTTGTGTAATGAACAAGCTAGCACTATTAGATGCTAGGGTGGGCAATGAACATCCTGTGGAACTTTTCATCAAAAACAATGTGCCTTTCTTGGCATTTAGTATGTGCCTGTGTAATGGACAAGCTAGCACTATTACATGCTAGGGAGGGCTTTGAATGTCCCATGGAATTTTCAGAAAACAAAACAATGTGCCTTACTTAGTATTTATTATGTGCTTGTGTAATGAACAAGCTAGCACTATTAGATGCTAGGGAGGGCATTGAACATCCTGTGGAACTTTTCATCAAAAACAATGTGCCTTTCTTGGTATTTAGTATGTGCTTGTGTAATGAACAAGCTAGCACTATTACATGCTAGAGAGGGCTTTGAACATCCCATAAAACTTTTCATCAAAAACAATGAGCCTTTCTTAGTATTTAGTATGTGCTTGTGTAATGAACAAGCTAGTACTATTACATGCTAGAGGGCTTTGAATATCCTGTGGAACTTTTCATCGAAAACAATGTGCCTTTCTTAGCATTTAGTATGTGCTTGTGTAATGAACAAGCTAGCACTATTACATACTAGGGAGGGCTTTGAACATCCTGTGGAACTTTTCATCAAAAACAATGCGCTTTTCCTAGTATTTAGTATGGGCTTGTGTAATGAACAAGCTAGCACTATTAGATGCTAGGGAGGGCTTTGAACGTCCCATGGAATTTTTCAGAAAAAAAACAATGTGCCTTTCTTAGTATTTAGTATGTGCAATGAACAAGCTAGCACTATTAGATGCTAGGGAGGGCTTTGGACATCCTGTGGAACTTTTTCATCAAAAACAATGTGCTTCTCCTAGTACTTAGTATGTGCTTGTGTGATGAACAAGCTAGCACTATTAGATGCTAGGGAGGGCTTTGATCGTCCTATAGAATTTTTCAGAAAAAAATGTGCCTTTATTAGTATTTAGTATGTGCTTGTGTAATGAACAAGCTAGCACTATTAGATGCTAGGGAGGGAATTGAACATCCTGTGGAACTTTTTCATCAAAAACAATGTGCTTCTCCTAGTATTTAGTATGTGCTTATGTGATGAACAAGCTAGCACTATTAGATGCTAGGGAGGGCTTTGAATGTCCCATGGAATTTTTCAGAAAAAAAAAACAATGTGCCTTTCTTAGTATTTATTATGTGCTTGTGTAATGAACAAGCTAGCACTATTACATGCTAGGGAGGGCTTTGAATGTCCCATGGAATTTTTCAGAAAAAAAAAACAATGTGCCTTTCTTAGTATTTATTATGTGCTTGTGTAATGAACAAGCTAGCACTATTACATGCTAGGGAGGGCATTGAACATCCTGTGGAACTTTTCATCAAAAACAATGTGCCTTTCTTGGTATTTAGTATGTGCTTGTGTAATGAACAAGCTAGCACTATTACATGCTAGGGAGGGTTTTGAACGTCCCATAGAAATTTTTCATCAAAAACAATGCGCTTTTCTTAGCATTTAGTATGTGCTTGTGTAATGAACAAGCTAGCACTATTACATGCTGAGGAGGGCTTTGAACATCCTGTGGAACTTTTCATCAAAAACAAGGTGCCTTTCTTAGCATTTAGTATGTGCTTGTGTAATGAACAAGCTAGCACTATTACATACTAGGGAGGGCTTTGAACATCCTGTGGAACTTTTCATCAAAAACAATGTGCTTTTCCTAGTATTTAGTATGGGCTTGTGTAATGAACAAGCTAGCACTATTAGATGCTAGGGAGGGCTTTCAACGTCCCATGGAATTTTTCAGAAAAAAAACAATGTGCCTTTCTTAGTATTTATTATGTGCTTGTGTAATGAACAAGCTAGCACTATTAGATGCTAGGGAGGGCTTTGAACGTCCCATGGAATTTTTCAGAAAAAAATGTGCCTTTATTAGTATTTAGTATGTGCTTGTGTAATGAACAAGCTAGCATTATTGCATGCTAGGGAGGGCTTTGAACGTCCCATGGAATTTTTCAGAAAAAAAAACAATGTGCCTTTCATAGTATTTAGTATGTGCTTGTATAATGAACAAGCTAGCACTATTAGATGCTAGGGAGGGCAATGAACATCCTGTGGAACTTTTCATAAAAAACAATTTGCCTTTCTTGGCATTTAGTATGTGCTTGTGTAATGAACAAGCTAGCACTATTACATGCTAGGGAGGGCTTTGAATGTCCCATGGAATTTTTCAGAAAAAAAAACAATGTGCCTTTCCTAGTATTTAGTATGTGCTTGTATAATGAACAAGCTAGCACTATTAGATGCTAGGGAGGGCAATGAACATCCTGTGGAACTTTTCATAAAAAACAATTTGCCTTTCTTGGCATTTAGTATGTGCTTGTGTAATGAACAAGCTAGCATTATTACATGCTAGGGAGGGCTTTGAACGTCCCATGGAATTTTTCAGAAAAAAAAACAATGTGCCTTTCCTAGTATTTAGTATGTGCTTGTGTAATGAACAAGCTAGCACTATTAGATGCTAGGGAGGGCAATGAACATCCTGTGGAACTTTTCATCAAAAACAATGTGCCTTTCTTGGCATTTAGTATGTGCTTGTGAAATGAACAAGCTAGCACTATTACATGCTAGGGAGGGCTTTGAATGTCCCATGGAACTTTTCATCAACAACAATGTGCTTTTCCTAGTATTTAGTATGTGCTTGTGTAATGAACAAGCTAGCACTATTACATGCTAGGGAGGGCTTTGAACATCCCATAAAACTTTTCTTCAAAAACAATGTGCCTTTCTTAGTATTTAGTATGTGCTTCTGTAATGAACAAGCTAGCACTATTACATGCTAGAGGGCTTTATATATCCTGTGGAACTTTTTCATCAAAAACAATGTGCCTTTCTTGGCATTTAGTATGTGCTTGTGTAATAAACAAGCTAGCACTATTACATGCTAGGGAGGGCTTTGAACATCCCGTGAAACTTTTCATCAAAAACAATGTGCCTTTCTTAGTATTTAGTATGTGCTTGTGTAATGAACAAGCTAGCACTATTACATGCTAAGGAGGGCTTTGAATATCCTGTGGAACTTTTCATAAAAACAATGTGCCTTTCTTAACATTTAGTATGTGCTTGTGTAATGAACAAGCTATCACTATTATATGCTAAGGAGGGCTTTGAATATCCTGTGGAACTTTTCATAAAAACAATGTGCCTTTCTTAATATTTAGTATGTGCTTGTGTAATGAACAAGCTAGCACTATTACATACTAGGGAGGGCTTTGAACATCATGTGGAACTTTTCGTAAAAAAAAATTTGTCTTTCGTAGCATTTAGTAATTGCTTGTGTAATGAACAAGCTAGCACTATTAGATGCTAGGGAGGGCTTTAAACGTCCCATGGAATTTTTCAGAAAAAAAATGTGCCTTTATTAGTATTTAGTATGTGCTTGTGTAATGAACAAGCTAACACTATTAGATGCTAGGGAGGGATTTGAACATCCTGTGGAACTTTTCATCAACAACAATGTGCTTTTCCTAGTATTTAGTATGTGTTTGTGTAATGAACAAGCTAGCACTATTATATGCTAGGGAGGGCTTTGAACGTCCCATGGAATTTTTCAGAAAAAAAAATATGCTTTTCCTAGTATTTAGTATGTGTTTGTGTAATGAACTAGCTAGCACTATTATATGCTAGGGAGGGCTTTGAACGTCCCATAGAATTTTTCAGCAAAAAAAATATGCTTTTCCTAGTATTTAGTATGTGTTTGTGTAATGAACAAGCTAGCACTATTATATGCTAGGGAGGGCTTTGAACGTCCCATGGAATTTTTCAGCAAAACAAATATGCTTTTCCTAGTATTTAGTATGTGTTTGTGTAATGAACAAGCTAGCACTATTATATGCTAGGGAGGGCTTTGAACGTCCCATGGAATTTTTCAGCAAAAAAAATATGCTTTTCCTAGTATTTAGTATGTGTTTGTGTAATGAACAAGCTAGCACTATTATATGCTAGGGAGGGCTTTGAACGTCCCATGGAATTTTTCAGAAAAAAAATATGCTTTTCCTAGTATTTAGTATGTGTTTGTGTAATGAACAAGCTAGCACTATTATATGCTAGGGAGGGCTTTGAACGTCCCATAGAATTTTTCAGGAAAAAAAATATGCTTTTCCTAGTATTTAGTATGTGTTTGTGTAATGAACAAGCTAGCACTATTATATGCTAGGGAGGGCTTTGAACGTCCCATGGAATTTTTCAGCAAAACAAATATGCTTTTCCTAGTATTTAGTATGTGTTTGTGTAATGAACAAGCTAGCACTATTATATGCTAGGGAGGGCTTTGAACGTCCCATGGAATTTTTCAGCAAAAAAAATATGCTTTTCCTAGTATTTAGTATGTGTTTGTGTAATGAACAAGCTAGCACTATTATTTGCTAGGGAGGGCTTTGAACATCCTGTGGAACTTTTCATCAACAACAATGTGCTTTTCCTAGTATTTAGTATGTGCTTGTGTGATGAACAAGCTAGCACTATTATATGCTAGGGAGGGCTTTGAACGTCCCATGGAATTTTTCAGAAAAAAAACAATGTGCCTTTCTTAGTATTTAGTATGTGCTTGTGTAATAAACAAGCTAGCACTATTAGATGCTAGGAAGGGCTTTGAACGTCCCATGGAATTTTTCAGAAAAAAAAATGTGCCTTTATTAGTATTTAGTACAATGTGCTTTTTTCTTAGTATTTAGTATGTGCTTGTGTAATGAACAAGCTAGCACAATTAGATGCTAGAGAGGGCTTTGAACATCCTGTGGAACTTTTCATCAAAAACAATGTGCTTTTCCTAGTATTTAGTATGTGCTTGTGTATTGAACAAGCTAGCACTATAACATGGTAGGGAGGGCTTTGAACGTCCCAAGGAATTTTTCAGAAAAAAAAACAATGTGCCTTTCTTAGTATTTAGTATGTGCTTGTGTAATAAACAAGCTAACACTATTAGATGCTAGGGAGGGCTTTGAGCTTCCAATGGAATTTTTTAGAAAAAAATGTGCCTTTATTAGTATTTAGTATGTGCTTGTGTAATGAACAAGCTAGCACTATTACAGGCTAGGGAGGGCTTTGAACGTCCCAAGGAATTTTTCAGAAAAAAAAAAACAATGTGCCTTTCTTAGTATTTAGTATGTGCTTGTGTAATGAACAAGCTAGCACTATTACAGGCTAGGGAGGGCTTTGAACGTCCCAAGGAATTTTTCAGAAAAAAAAAACAATGTGCCTTTCTTAGTATTTAGTATGTGCTTGTGTAATGAACAAGCTAGCACTATTACAGGCTAGGGAGGGCTTTGAACGTCCAATGGAATTTTTCAGAAAAAAAAAACAATGTGCCTTTCTTAGTATTTAGTATGTGCTTGTGTAATGAACAAGCTAGCACTATTACAGGCTAGAGAGGGCTTTGAACGTCCCAAGGAATTTTTCAGAAAAAAGACAATGTGCCTTTCTTAGTATTTAGTATGTGCTTGTGTAATAATCAAGCCAGCACTATTACATGCTAGGGAGGGCTTTGAACGTCCCAAGGAAGTTTTCAGAAAAAAAAACAATGTGCCTTTCTTAGTATTTAGTATGTGCTTGTGTAATAAACAAGCTAGCACTATTAGATGCTAGGAAGGGCTTTGAACGTCCCATGGAATTTTTCAGAAAAAAAATGTGCCTTTATTAGTATTTAGTACAATGTGCTTTTTTCTTAGTATTTAGTATGTGCTTGTGTAATGAACAAGCTAGCACTATTAGATGCTAGGGAGGGCTTTGAACATCCTGTGGAACTTTTTCATCAAAAACAATGTGCTTCTCCTAGTATTTAGTATGTGCTTGTGTAACGAACAAGCTAGCACAATTAGATGCTAGGGAGGGCTTTGATCGTCCCATGGAATTTTTCAGAAAAAAATGTGCCTTTATTAGTATTCAGTATGTGCTTGTGTAATGAACAAGCTAGCTCTATTAGATGCTAGGGAGGGAATTGAACATCCTGTGGAACTTTTTCATCAAAAACAATGTGCTTCTCCAAGTATTTAGTATGTGCTTGTGTGATGAACAAGCTAGCACTATTAGATGCTAGGGAGGGCTTTAAACGTCCCATGGAATTTTTCAGAAAAAAAAAATGTGCCTTTATCAGAATTTAGTATGTGCTTGTGTAATGAACAAGCTAGCATTATTACATGCTAGGGAGGGCTTTGAACGTCCCATGGAATTTTTCAGAAAAAAAACAATGTGCCTTTCCTAGTATTTAGTATGTGCTTGTGTAATGAACAAGCTAGCACTATTAGATGCTAGGGAGGGCAATGAACATCCTGTGGAACTTTTCATCAAAAACAATGTGCCTTTCTTGGCATTTAGTATGTGCTTGTGTAATGAACAAGCTAGCACTATTACATGCTAGGGAGGGCTTTGAATGTCCCATGGAATTTTTCAGAAAACAAAACAATGTGCCTTTCTTAGTATTTAGTATGTGATTGTGTAATGAACAAGCTAGCACTATTAGATGCTAGGGAGGGCATTGAACATCCTGTGGAACTTTTCATCAAAAACAATGTGCCTTTCTTGGTATTTAGTACGTGCTTGTGTAATGAACAAGCTAGCACTATTACATGCTAGGGAGGGCTTTGAATGTCCCATGGAATTTTTCAGAAAACAAAACAATGTGCCTTTATTTGTATTTAGTATGTGCTTGTGTAATGAACAAGCTAGCACTATTAGATGCTAGGGAGGGCATTGAACATCCTGTGGAACTTTTCATTAAAAAAAAAATTGCCTTTCTTGGTATTTAGTATGTGCTTGTGTAATGAACAAGCTAGCACTATTACATGCTAGGGAGGGCTTTGAACATCCCATAAAACTTTTCTTCAAAAACAATGTGCCTTTCTTAGTATTTAGTATGTGCTTCTGTAATGAACAAGCTAGCACTATTACATGCTAGAGGGATTTATATATCCTGTGGAACTTTTCACCAAAAACAATGTGCCTTTCTTAGCATTTAGTATGTGCTTGTGTAATGAACAAGCTAGCACTATTAGATGCTAGGGAGGGCTTTGAACGTCCCATTGAATTTTTCAGAAAAAAAAAATGCTTTTCCTAGTATTTAGTATGTGCTTGTGTAATGAACAAGCTAGCACTATTATATGCAAGGGAGGGTTTTGAACGTCCCATAGAAATGTTTCATAAAAAACAATGCGCTTTTCTTAGCATTTAGTATGTGCTTGTGTAATGAACAAGCTAGCACTATTACATACTAGGGAGGGCTTTGAACATCCTGTGGAACTTTTCATCAAAAACAATGTGCCTTTCTTAGCATTTAGTATGTGCTTGTGTAATGAACAAGCTAGCACTATTACATGCTAGAGAGGGCTTTGAACATCCTGTGGAACTTTTCATCAAAAACAATGTGCTTTTCTTAGCCTTTAGTATGTGCTTGTCTAATAAACAAGCTAGCACTATTAGATGTTAGGGAGGGCTTTGAACATCCTGTGGACCTTTTTCATAAAAAACAATGTGCTTCTCCTAGTATTTAGTATGTGCTTGTGTGATGAACAAGCTAGCACTATTAGATGCTAGGGAGGGCTTTGATCGTCCCATGGAATTTTTCAGAAAAAAATGTGCCTTTATTAGTATTTAGTATGTGCTTGTGTAATGAACAATCTAGCACTATTAGATGCTAGGGAGGGAATTGAACATCCTGTGGAACTTTTTCATCAAAAACAATGTGCTTCTCCAAGTATTTAGTATGTGCTTGTGTGATGAACAAGCTAGCACTATTAGATGCTAGGGAGGGCTTTAAACGTCCCATGGAATTTTTCAGAAAAAAAAAATGTGCCTTTCTTAGTATTTAGTATGTGCTTGTGTAACGAACAAGCTAGCACTATTAGATGCTAGGGAGGGCTTTGATCGTCCCATGCAATTTTTTATAAAAAAATGTGCCTTTATTAGTATTTAGTATGTGCTTGTGTAATGAACAAGCTAGCATTATTACATGCTAGGGAGGGCTTTGAACGTTCCATGGAATTTTTCAGAAAAAAAAAACAATGTGCCTTTCCTAGTATTTAGTATGTGCTTGTGTAATGACCAAGCTAGCACTATTAGATGTTAGGGAGGGCAATGAACATCCTGTGGAACTTTTCATAAAAAACAATGTGCCTTTCTTGGCATTTAGTATGTGCTTGTGTAATGAACAAGCTAGCACTATTACATGCTAGGGAGGGCTTTGAATGTCCCATGGAATTTTTCAGAAAACAAAACAATGTGCCTTTCTTTGTATTTAGTATGTGCTTGTGTAATGAACAAGCTAGCACTATTGGATGCTAGGGAGGGCATTGAACATCCTGTGGAACTTTTCATCAAAAACAATGTGCCTTTCTTGGTATTTAGTATGTGCTTGTGTAATGAACAAGCTAGCACTATTACATGCTAGGGAGGGCTTTGAACATCACATAAAACTTTTCATCAAAAACAATGTGCCTTTCTTAGTATTTAGTATGTGCTTGTGTAATGAACAAGCTAGCACTATTACATGCTAGAGGGCTTTGAATATCCTGTGGAACTTTTCACCAAAAACAATGTGCCTTTCTTAGCATTTAGTATGTGCTTGTGTAATGAACAAGCTAGCACTATTAGATGCTAGGGAGGGCTTTGAACGTCCCATTGAATTTTTCAGAAAAAAAAATATGCTTTTCCTAGTATTTAGTATGTGCTTGTGTAATGAACAAGCTAGCACTATTATATGCTAGGGAGGGTTTTGAACGTCCCATAGAAATTTTTCATAAAAAACAATGCGCTTTTCTTAGCATTTAGTATGTGCTTGTGTAATGAACAAGCTAGCACTATTACATGGTGAGGAGGGCTTTGAACATCCTGTGGAACTTTTCATCAAAAACAATGTGCCTTTCTTAGCATTTAGTACATTGTATGTGCTTGTGTAATGAACAAGCTAGCACTATTACATACTAGGGAGGGAATTGAACATCCTGTGGAACTTTTTCATCAAAAACAATGTGCTTCTCCTAGTATTTAGTAAGTGCTTGTGTGATGAACAAGCTAGCACTATTAAATGCTAGGGAGGGCTTTAAACGTCCCATGGAATTTTTCAGAAAAAAAAATGTGCCTTTCTTAGTATTTAGTATGTGCTTGTGTAACGAACAAGCTAGCACTATTAGATGCTAGGGAGGGCTTTGATCGTCCCCTGGAATTTTTCAGAAAAAAATGTGCCTTTATTAGTATTTAGTATGTGCTTGTGTAATGAACAAGCTAGCACAATAAGATGCTAGGGAGGGCATTGAACATCCTGTGGAACTTTTCATCAAAAACAATGTGCCTTTCTGAGCATTTAGTATGTGCTTGTGTAATAAACAAGCTAGCACTATTAAAAGCTAGGGAGGGCTTTGAACATCCTGTGGAACTTTTTCATGAAAAACAATGTGCCTTTCTTAGCATTTAGTATGTGCTTGTGTAATGAACAAGCTAGCACTATTACATGCTAAAGAGGGCTTTGAACATCCTGTGGAACTTTTCATCAAAAACAATGTGCCATTCTGAGCATTTAGTATGTGCTTGTGTAATAAAGAAGCCAGCACTATTAGATGCTAGGGAGGGCTTTGAACGTCCTATGGAATTTTTCAGAAAAAAAAACAATGTGCCTTTCTAAGTATTTAGTAGGTGCTTGTGTAATGAACAAGCTAGCACTATTAGATGCTAGGGAGGGCTTTGAACGTCCCATGGAATTTTTTCAGAAAAAAATGTGCCTTTATTAGTATTTAGTAGGTGCTTGTGTAATGAACAAGTTAGCACTATTACATGCTAGAGAGGGCTTTGAACATCCTGTGGAACTTTTCATCAAAAACAATGTGCTTTTCTTAGCCTTTAGTATGTGCTTGTCTAATAAACAAGCTAGCACTATTAGATGCTAGGGAGGGCTTTGAACATCCTGTGGACCTTTTTCATCAAAAACAATGTGCTTCTCCTAGTATTTAGTATGTGCTTGTGTGATGAACAAGCTAGCACTATTAGATGCTAGGGAGGGCTTTGATCGTCCCATGGAATTTTTCAGAAAAAAATGTGCCTTTATTAGTATTTAGTATGTGCTTGTGTAATGAACAAGCTAGCACTATTAGATGCTAGGGAGGGCTTTGAACATCACATAAAACTTTTCATCAAAAACAATGTGCCTTTCTTAGTATTTAGTATGTGCTTGTGTAATGAACAAGCTAGCACTATTACATGCTAGAGGGCTTTGAATATCCTGTGGAACTTTTCACCAAAAACAATGTGCCTTTCTTAGCATTTAGTATGTGCTTGTGTAATGAACAAGCTAGCACTATTAGATGCTAGGGAGGGCTTTGAACGTCCCATTGAATTTTTCAGAAAAAAAAATATGCTTTTCCTAGTATTTAGTATGTGCTTGTGTAATGAACAAGCTAGCACTATTATATGCTAGGGAGGGTTTTGAACGTCCCATAGAAATTTTTCATAAAAAACAATGCGCTTTTCTTAGCATTTAGTATGTGCTTGTGTAATGAACAAGCTAGCACTATTACATGGTGAGGAGGGCTTTGAACATCCTGTGGAACTTTTCATCAAAAACAATGTGCCTTTCTTAGCATTTAGTACATTGTATGTGCTTGTGTAATGAACAAGCTAGCACTATTACATACTAGGGAGGGAATTGAACATCCTGTGGAACTTTTTCATCAAAAACAATGTGCTTCTCCTAGTATTTAGTAAGTGCTTGTGTGATGAACAAGCTAGCACTATTAAATGCTAGGGAGGGCTTTAAACGTCCCATGGAATTTTTCAGAAAAAAAATGTGCCTTTCTTAGTATTTAGTATGTGCTTGTGTAACGAACAAGCTAGCACTATTAGATGCTAGGGAGGGCTTTGATCGTCCCCTGGAATTTTTCAGAAAAAATGTGCCTTTATTAGTATTTAGTATGTGCTTGTGTAATGAACAAGCTAGCACAATAAGATGCTAGGGAGGGCATTGAACATCCTGTGGAACTTTTCATCAAAAACAATGTGCCTTTCTGAGCATTTAGTATGTGCTTGTGTAATAAACAAGCTAGCACTATTAAAAGCTAGGGAGGGCTTTGAACATCCTGTGGAACTTTTTCATGAAAAACAATGTGCCTTTCTTAGCATTTAGTATGTGCTTGTGTAATGAACAAGCTAGCACTATTACATGCTAAAGAGGGCTTTGAACATCCTGTGGAACTTTTCATCAAAAACAATGTGCCATTCTGAGCATTTAGTATGTGCTTGTGTAATAAAGAAGCCAGCACTATTAGATGCTAGGGAGGGCTTTGAACGTCCTATGGAATTTTTCAGAAAAAAAAACAATGTCCCTTTCTAAGTATTTAGTAGGTGCTTGTGTAATGAACAAGCTAGCACTATTAGATGCTAGGGAGGGCTTTGAACGTCCCATGGAATTTTTTCAGAAAAAAATGTGCCTTTATTAGTATTTAGTAGGTGCTTGTGTAATGAACAAGCTAGCACTATTACATGCTAGAGAGGGCTTTGAACATCCTGTGGAACTTTTCATCAAAAACAATGTGCTTTTCTTAGCCTTTAGTATGTGCTTGTCTAATAAACAAGCTAGCACTATTAGATGCTAGGGAGGGCTTTGAACATCCTGTGGACCTTTTTCATCAAAAACAATGTGCTTCTCCTAGTATTTAGTATGTGCTTGTGAGATGAACAAGCTAGCACTATTAGATGCTAGGGAGGGCTTTGATCGTCCCATGGAATTTTTCAGAAAAAAATGTGCCTTTATTAGTATTTAGTATGTGCTTGTGTAATGAACAAGCTAGCACTATTAGATGCTAGGGAGGGAATTGAACATCCTGTGGAACTTTTTCATCAAAAACAATGTGCTTCTCCAAGTATTAAGTATGTGCTTGTGTGATGAACAAGCTAGCACTATTAGATGCTAGGGAGGGCTTTAAACGTCCCATGGAATTTTTCAGAAAAAAAAATGTGCCTTTCTTAGTATTTAGTATGTGCTTGTGTAAGGAACAAGCCAGCATTATTACATGCTAGGGAGGGCTTTGAACGTTCCATGGAATTTTTCCGGAAAAAAAAGCAATGTGCCTTTCCTAGTATTTAGTATGTGCTTGTGTAATGAACAAGCTAGCACTATTAGATGCTAGGGAGAGCAATGAACATCCTGTGGAACTTTTCATCAAAAACAATGTGCCTTTCTTGTTATTTAGTATGTGCTTGTGTAATGAACAAGCTAGCACTATTACATGCTAGGGAGCGATTTGAATGTCCCATGGAATTTTTCAGAAAACAAAACAATGTGCCTTTATTTGTATTTAGTATGTGCTTGTGTAATGAACAAGCTAGCACTATTAGATGCTAGGGAGGGCATTGAACATCCTGTGGAACTTTTCATTAAAAAAAAAATTGCCTTTCTTGGTATTTAGTATGTGCTTGTGTAATGAACAAGCTAGCACTATTACATGCTAGGGAGGGCTTTGAACATCCCATAAAACTTTTCTTCAAAAACAATGTGCCTTTCTTAGTATTTAGTATGTGCTTCTGTAATGAACAAGCTAGCACTATTACATGCTAGAGGGCTTTATATATCCTGTGGAACTTTTCACCAAAAACAATGTGCCTTTCTTAGCATTTAGTATGTGCTTGTGTAATGAACAAGCTAGCACTATTAGATGCTAGGGAGGGCTTTGATCGTCCCATGCAATTTTTTATAAAAAAATGTGCCTTTATTAGTATTTAGTATGTGCTTGTGTAATGAACAAGCTAGCATTATTACATGCTAGGGAGGGCTTTGAACGTTCCATGGAATTTTTCAGGAAAAAAAAACAATGTGCCTTTCCTAGTATTTAGTATGTGCTTGTGTAATGAACAAGCTAGGACTATTACAGGCTAGGGAGGGCTTTGAACGTCCCAAGGAATTTTACAGAAAAAAAAACAATGTGCCTTTCTTGGCATTTAGTATGTGCTTGTGTAATGTACAAGCTAGCACTATTACATGCTAGGGAGGGCTTTGAATGTCCCATGGAATTTTTCAGAAAACAAAACAATGTGCCTTTCTTAGTATTTAGTATGTGCTTGTGTAATGAACAAGCTAGCACTATAAGATGCTAGGGAGGGCATTGAACATCCTGTGGAACTTTTCATCAAAAACAATGTGCCTTTCTTGGTATTTAGTATGTGCTTGTGTAATGAACAAGCTAGCACTATTACATGCTAGGGAGGGCTTTGAACATCACATAAAACTTTTCATCAAAAACAATGTGCCTTTCTTAGTATTTAGTATGTGCTTGTGTAATGAACAAGCTAGCACTATTACATGCTAGAGGGCTTTGAATATCCTGTGGAACTTTTCACCAAAAACAATGTGCCTTTCTTAGCATTTAGTATGTGCTTGTGTAATGAACAAGTTAGCACTATTACATGCTAGGGAGGGCTTTGAACATCACATAAAACTTTTCATCAAAAACAATGTGCCTTTCTTAGTATTTAGTATGTGCTTGTGTAATGAACAAGCTAGCACTATTAGATGCTAGGGAGGGCTTTGAACGTCCCATTGAATTTTTCAGAAAAAAAAATATGCTTTTCCTAGTATTTAGTATGTGCTTGTGTAATGAACAAGCTAGCACTATTATATGCTAGGGAGGGTTTTGAACGTCCCATAGAAATTTTTCATAAAAAACAATGCGCTTTTCTTAGCATTTAGTATGTGCTTGTGTAATGAACAAGCTAGCACTATTACATGGTGAGGAGGGCTTTGAACATCCTGTGGAACTTTTCATCAAAAACAATGTGCCTTTCTTAGCATTTAGTACATTGTATGTGCTTGTGTAATGAACAAGCTAGCACTATTACATACTAGGGAGGGAATTGAACATCCTGTGGAACTTTTTCATCAAAAACAATGTGCTTCTCCTAGTATTTAGTAAGTGCTTGTGTGATGAACAAGCTAGCACTATTAAATGCTAGGGAGGGCTTTAAACGTCCCCTGGAATTTTTCAGAAAAAAAAATGTGCCTTTCTTAGTATTTAGTATGTGCTTGTGTAACGAACAAGCTAGCACTATTAGATGCTAGGGAGGGCTTTGATCGTCCCCTGGAATTTTTCAGAAAAAAATGTGCCTTTATTAGTATTTAGTATGTGCTTGTGTAATGAACAAGCTAGCACAATAAGATGCTAGGGAGGGCATTGAACATCCTGTGGAACTTTTCATAAAAAACAATGTGCCTTTCTGAGCATTTAGTATGTGCTTGTGTAATAAACAAGCTAGCACTATTAAAAGCTAGGAAGGGCTTTGAACATCCTGTGGAACTTTTTCATGAAAAACAATGTGCCTTTCTTAGCATTTAGTATGTGCTTGTGTAATGAACAAGCTAGCACTATTAGATGCTAGGGAGGGCTTTGATCGTCCCATGCAATTTTTTATAAAAAAATGTGCCTTTATTAGTATTTAGTATGTGCTTGTGTAATGAACAAGCTAGCATTATTACATGCTAGGGAGGGCTTTGAACGTTCCATGGAATTTTTCAGGAAAAAAAAACAATGTGCCTTTCCTAGTATTTAGTATGTGCTTGTGTAATGAACAAGCTAGGACTATTACAGGCTAGGGAGGGCTTTGAACGTCCCAAGGAATTTTACAGAAAAAAAAACAATGTGCCTTTCTTGGCATTTAGTATGTGCTTGTGTAATGTACAAGCTAGCACTATTACATGCTAGGGAGGGCTTTGAATGTCCCATGGAATTTTTCAGAAAACAAAACAATGTGCCTTTCTTAGTATTTAGTATGTGCTTGTGTAATGAACAAGCTAGCACTATAAGATGCTAGGGAGGGCATTGAACATCCTGTGGAACTTTTCATCAAAAACAATGTGCCTTTCTTGGTATTTAGTATGTGCTTGTGTAATGAACAAGCTAGCACTATTACATGCTAGGGAGGGCTTTGAACATCACATAAAACTTTTCATCAAAAACAATGTGCCTTTCTTAGTATTTAGTATGTGCTTGTGTAATGAACAAGCTAGCACTATTACATGCTAGAGGGCTTTGAATATCCTGTGGAACTTTTCACCAAAAACAATGTGCCTTTCTTAGCATTTAGTATGTGCTTGTGTAATGAACAAGTTAGCACTATTACATGCTAGGGAGGGCTTTGAACATCACATAAAACTTTTCATCAAAAACAATGTGCCTTTCTTAGTATTTAGTATGTGCTTGTGTAATGAACAAGCTAGCACTATTAGATGCTAGGGAGGGCTTTGAACGTCCCATTGAATTTTTCAGAAAAAAAAATATGCTTTTCCTAGTATTTAGTATGTGCTTGTGTAATGAACAAGCTAGCACTATTATATGCTAGGGAGGGTTTTGAACGTCCCATAGAAATTTTTCATAAAAAACAATGCGCTTTTCTTAGCATTTAGTATGTGCTTGTGTAATGAACAAGCTAGCACTATTACATGGTGAGGAGGGCTTTGAACATCCTGTGGAACTTTTCATCAAAAACAATGTGCCTTTCTTAGCATTTAGTACATTGTATGTGCTTGTGTAATGAACAAGCTAGCACTATTACATACTAGGGAGGGAATTGAACATCCTGTGGAACTTTTTCATCAAAAACAATGTGCTTCTCCTAGTATTTAGTAAGTGCTTGTGTGATGAACAAGCTAGCACTATTAAATGCTAGGGAGGGCTTTAAACGTCCCCTGGAATTTTTCAGAAAAAAAAATGTGCCTTTCTTAGTATTTAGTATGTGCTTGTGTAACGAACAAGCTAGCACTATTAGATGCTAGGGAGGGCTTTGATCGTCCCCTGGAATTTTTCAGAAAAAAATGTGCCTTTATTAGTATTTAGTATGTGCTTGTGTAATGAACAAGCTAGCACAATAAGATGCTAGGGAGGGCATTGAACATCCTGTGGAACTTTTCATAAAAAACAATGTGCCTTTCTGAGCATTTAGTATGTGCTTGTGTAATAAACAAGCTAGCACTATTAAAAGCTAGGAAGGGCTTTGAACATCCTGTGGAACTTTTTCATGAAAAACAATGTGCCTTTCTTAGCATTTAGTATGTGCTTGTGTAATGAACAAGCTAGCACTATTACATGCTAAAGAGGGCTTTGAACATCCTGTGGAACTTTTCATCAAAAACAATGTGCCATTCTGAGCATTTAGTATGTGCTTGTGTAATAAAGAAGCCAGCACTATTAGATGCTAGGGAGGGCTTTGAACGTCCTATGGAATTTTTCAGAAAAAAAAACAATGTGCCTTTCTAAGTATTTAGTAGGTGCTTGTGTAATGAACAAGCTAGCACTATTAGATGCTAGGGAGGGCTTTGAACGTCCCATGGAATTTTTTCAGAAAAAAATGTGCCTTTATTAGTATTTAGTAGGTGCTTGTGTAATGAACAAGCTAGCACTATTACATGCTAGAGAGGGCTTTGAACATCCTGTGGAACTTTTCATCAAAAACAATGTGCTTTTCTTAGCCTTTAGTATGTGCTTGTCTAATAAACAAGCTAGCACTATTAGATGCTAGGGAGGGCTTTGAACATCCTGTGGACCTTTTTCATCAAAAACAATGTGCTTCTCCTAGTATTTAGTATGTGCTTGTGTGATGAACAAGCTAGCACTATTAGATGCTAGGGAGGGCTTTGATCGTCCCATGGAATTTTTCAGAAAAAAATGTGCCTTTATTAGTATTTAGTATGTGCTTGTGTAATGAACAAGCTAGCACTATTAGATGCTAGGGAGGGAATTGAACATCCTGTGGAACTTTTTAATCAAAAACAATGTGCTTCTCCAAGTATTTAGTATGTGCTTGTGTGATGAACAAGCTAGCACTATTAGATGCTAGGGAGGGCTTTAAACGTCCCATGGAATTTTTCAGAAAAAAAAAATGTGCCTTTCTTAGTATTTAGTATGTGCTTGTGTAACGAACAAGCTAGCACTATTAGATGCTAGGGAGGGCTTTGATCGTCCCATGCAATTTTTTATAAAAAAATGTGCCTTTATTAGTATTTAGTATGTGCTTGTGTAATGAACAAGCTAGCATTATTACATGCTAGGGAGGGCTTTGAACGTTCCATGGAATTTTTCAGGAAAAAAAAACAATGTGCCTTTCCTAGTATTTAGTATGTGCTTGTGTAATGAACAAGCTAGCACTATTAGATGTTAGGGAGGGCAATGAACATCCTGTGGAACTTTTCATCAAAAACAATGTGCCTTTCTTGGCATTTAGTATGTGCTTGTGTAATGAACAAGCTAGCACTATTACATGCTAGGGAGGGCTTTGAATGTCCCATGGAATTTTTCAGAAAACAAAACAATGTGCCTTTCTTTGTATTTATTATGTGCTTGTGTAATGAACAAGCTAGCACTATTAGATGCTAGGGAGGGCATTGAACATCCTGTGGAACTTTTCATCAAAAACAATGTGCCTTTCTTGGTATTTAGTATGTGCTTGTGTAATGAACAAGCTAGCACTATTACATGCTAGGGAGGGCTTTGAACATCACATAAAACTTTTCATCAAAAACAATGTGCCTTTCTTAGTATTTAGTATGTGCTTGTGTAATGAACAAGCTAGCACTATTACATGCTAGAGGGCTTTGAATATCCTGTGGAACTTTTCATCAAAAACAATGTGCCTTTCTTGGCATTTAGTATGTGCTTGTGTAATGAACAAGCTAGCACTATTACATGCTAGGGAGGGCTTTGAATGTCCCATGGAATTTTTCAGAAAACAAAACAATGTGCCTTTCTTTGTATTTAGTATGTGCTTGTGTAATGAACAAGCTAGCACTATTAGATGCTAGGGAGGGCATTGAACATCCTGTGGAACTTTTCATCAAAAACAATGTGCCTTTCTTGGTATTTAGTATGTGCTTGTGTAATGAACAAGTTAGCACTATTACATGCTAGGGAGGGCTTTGAACATCACATAAAACTTTTCATCAAAAACAATGTGCCTTTCTTAGTATTTAGTATGTGCTTGTGTAATGAACAAGCTAGCACTATTACATGCTAGAGGGCTTTGAATATCCTGTGGAACTTTTCACCAAAAACAATGTGCCTTTCTTAGCATTTAGTATGTGCTTGTGTAATGAACAAGCTAGCACTATTAGATGCTAGGGAGGGCTTTGAACGTCCCATTGAATTTTTCAGAAAAAAAAATATGCTTTTCCTAGTATTTAGTATGTGCTTGTGTAATGAACAAGCTAGCACTATTATATGCTAGGGAGGGTTTTGAACGTCCCATAGAAATTTTTCATAAAAAACAATGCGCTTTTCTTAGCATTTAGTATGTGCTTGTGTAATGAACAAGCTAGCACTATTACATGGTGAGGAGGGCTTTGAACATCCTGTGGAACTTTTCATCAAAAACAATGTGCCTTTCTTGGCATTTAGTATGTGCTTGTGTAATGAACAAGCTAGCACTATTACATGCTAGGGAGGGCTTTGAATGTCCCATGGAATTTTTCAGAAAACAAAACAATGTGCCTTTCTTAGTATTTAGTATGTGCTTGTATAATGAACAAGCTAGCACTATTAGATGCTAGGGAGGGCATTGAACATCCTGTGGAACTTTTCATCAAAAACAATGTGCCTTTCTTGGTATTTAGTATGTGCTTGTGTAATGAACAAGCTAGCACTATTACATGCTAGGGAGGGCTTTGAACATCACATAAAACTTTTTCATCAAAAACAATGTGCCTTTCTTAGTATTTAGTATGTGCTTGTGTAATGAACAAGCTAGCACTATTACATGCTAGAGGGCTTTGAATATCCTGTGGAACTTTTCACCAAAAACAATGTGCCTTTCTTAGCATTTAGTATGTGCTTGTGTAATGAATAAGCTAGCACTATTAGATGCTAGGGAGGGCTTTGAACGTCCCATTGAATTTTTCAGAAAAAAAAATATGCTTTTCTTAGTATTTAGTATGTGCTTGTGTAATGAACAAGCTAGCACTATTATATGCTAGGGAGGGTTTTGAACGTCCCATAGAAATTTTTCATAAAAAACAATGCGCTTTTCTTAGCATTTAGTATGTGCTTGTGTAATGAACAAGCTAGCACTATTACATGGTGAGGAGGGCTTTGAACATCCTGTGGAACTTTTCATCAAAAACAATGTGCCTTTCTTAGCATTTAGTACATTGTATGTGCTTGTGTAATGAACAAGCTAGCACTATTACATACTAGGGAGGGAATTGAACATCCTGTGGAACTTTTTCATCAAAAACAATGTGCTTCTCCTAGTAAGTGCTTGTGTGATGAACAAGCTAGCACTATTATATGCTAGGGAGGGTTTTGAACGTCCCATAGAAATTTTTCATAAAAAACAATGCGCTTTTCTTAGCATTTAGTATGTGCTTGTGTAATGAACAAGCTAGCACTATTACATGGTGAGGAGGGCTTTGAACATCCTGTGGAACTTTTCATCAAAAACAATGTGCCTTTCTTGGCATTTAGTATGTGCTTGTGTAATGAACAAGCTAGCACTATTACATGCTAGGGAGGGCTTTGAATGTCCCATGGAATTTTTCAGAAAACAAAACAATGTGCCTTTCTTTGTATTTAGTATGTGCTTGTGTAATGAACAAGCTAGCACTATTAGATGCTAGGGAGGGCATTGAACATCCTGTGGAACTTTTCATCAAAAACAATGTGCCTTTCTTGGTATTTAGTATGTGCTTGTGTAATGAACAAGCTAGCACTATTACATGCTAGGGAGGGCTTTGAACATCACATAAAACTTTTCATCAAAAACAATGTGCCTTTCTTAGTATTTAGTATGTGCTTGTGTAATGAACAAGCTAGCACTATTACATGCTAGAGGGCTTTGAATATCCTGTGGAACTTTTCACCAAAAACAATGTGCCTTTCTTAGCATTTAGTATGTGCTTGTGTAATGAATAAGCTAGCACTATTAGATGCTAGGGAGGGCTTTGAACGTCCCATTGAATTTTTCAGAAAAAAAAATATGCTTTTCCTAGTATTTAGTATGTGCTTGTGTAATGAACAAGCTAGCACTATTATATGCTAGGGAGGGTTTTGAACGTCCCATAGAAATTTTTCATAAAAAACAATGCGCTTTTCTTAGCATTTAGTATGTGCTTGTGTAATGAACAAGCTAGCACTATTACATGGTGAGGAGGGCTTTGAACATCCTGTGGAACTTTTCATCAAAAACAATGTGCCTTTCTTAGCATTTAGTACATTGTATGTGCTTGTGTAATGAACAAGCTAGCACTATTACATACTAGGGAGGGAATTGAACATCCTGTGGAACTTTTTCATCAAAAACAATGTGCTTCTCCTAGTATTTAGTAAGTGCTTGTGTGATGAACAAGCTAGCACTATTAAATGCTAGGGAGGGCTTTAAACGTCCCATGGAATTTTTCAGAAAAAAAATGTGCCTTTCTTAGTATTTAGTATGTGCTTGTGTAACGAACAAGCTAGCACTATTAGATGCTAGGGAGGGCCTTGATCGTCCCCTGGAATTTTTCAGAAAAAAATGTGCCTTTATTAGTATTTAGTATGTGCTTGTGTAATGAACAAGCTAGCACAATAAGATGCTAGGGAGGGCATTGAACATCCTGTGGAACTTTTCATCAAAAACAATGTGCCTTTCTGAGCATTTAGTATGTGCTTGTGTAATAAACAAGCTAGCACTATTAAAAGCTAGGAAGGGCTTTGAACATCCTGTGGAACTTTTTCATGAAAAACAATGTGCCTTTCTTAGCATTTAGTATGTGCTTGTGTAATGAACAAGCTAGCACTATTACATGCTAAAGAGGGATTTGAACATCCTGTGGAACTTTTCATCAAAAACAATGCGCCATTCTGAGCATTTAGTATGTGCTTGTGTAATAAAGAAGCCAGCACTATTAGATGCTAGGGAGGGCTTTGAACGTCCTATGGAATTTTTCAGAAAAAAAAACAATGTGCCTTTCTAAGTATTTAGTAGGTGCTTGTGTAATGAACAAGCTAGCACTATTAGATGCTAGGGAGGGCTTTGAACGTCCCATGGAATTTTTTCAGAAAAAAATGTGCCTTTATTAGTATTTAGTAGGTGCTTGTGTAATGAACAAGCTAGCACTATTACATGCTAGAGAGGGCTTTGAACATCCTGTGGAACTTTTCATCAAAAACAATGTGCTTTTCTTAGCCTTTAGTATGTGCTTGTCTAATAAACAAGCTAGCACTATTAGATGCTAGGGAGGGCTTTGAACATCCTGTGGACCTTTTTCATCAAAAACAATGTGCTTCTCCTAGTATTTAGTATGTGCTTGTGTGATGAACAAGCTAGCACTATTAGATGCTAGGGAGGGCTTTGATCGTCCCATGGAATTTTTCAGAAAAAAATGTGCCTTTATTAGTATTTAGTATGTGCTTGTGTAATAGACAAGCTAGCACTATTAGATGCTAGGGAGGGAATTGAACATCCTGTGGAACTTTTTAATCAAAAACAATGTGCTTCTCCAAGTATTTAGTATGTGCTTGTGTGATGAACAAGCTAGCACTATTAGATGCTAGGGAGGGCTTTAAACGTCCCATGGAATTTTTCAGAAAAAAAAAATGTGCCTTTCTTAGTATTTAGTATGTGCTTGTGTAACGAACAAGCTAGCACTATTAGATGCTAGGGAGGGCTTTGATCGTCCCATGCAATTTTTTATAAAAAAATGTGCCTTTATTAGTATTTAGTATGTGCTTGTGTAATGAACAAGCTAGCATTATTACATGCTAGGGAGGGCTTTGAACGTTCCATGGAATTTTTCAGGAAAAAAAAACAATGTGCCTTTCCTAGTATTTAGTATGTGCTTGTGTAATGAACAAGCTAGCACTATTAGATGTTAGGGAGGGCAATGAACATCCTGTGGAACTTTTCATCAAAAACAATGTGCCTTTCTTGGCATTTAGTATGTGCTTGTGTAATGAACAAGCTAGCACTATTACATGCTAGGGAGGGCTTTGAATGTCCCATGGAATTTTTCAGAAAACAAAACAATGTGCCTTTCTTTGTATTTATTATGTGCTTGTGTAATGAACAAGCTAGCACTATTAGATGCTAGGGAGGGCATTGAACATCCTGTGGAACTTTTCATCAAAAACAATGTGCCTTTCTTGGTATTTAGTATGTGCTTGTGTAATGAACAAGCTAGCACTATTACATGCTAGGGAGGGCTTTGAACATCACATAAAACTTTTCATCAAAAACAATGTGCCTTTCTTAGTATTTAGTATGTGCTTGTGTAATGAACAAGCTAGCACTATTACATGCTAGAGGGCTTTGAATATCCTGTGGAACTTTTCATCAAAAACAATGTGCCTTTCTTGGCATTTAGTATGTGCTTGTGTAATGAACAAGCTAGCACTATTACATGCTAGGGAGGGCTTTGAATGTCCCATGGAATTTTTCAGAAAACAAAACAATGTGCCTTTCTTTGTATTTAGTATGTGCTTGTGTAATGAACAAGCTAGCACTATTAGATGCTAGGGAGGGCATTGAACATCCTGTGGAACTTTTCATCAAAAACAATGTGCCTTTCTTGGTATTTAGTATGTGCTTGTGTAATGAACAAGCTAGCACTATTACATGCTAGGGAGGGCTTTGAACATCACATAAAACTTTTCATCAAAAACAATGTGCCTTTCTTAGTATTAAGTATGTGCTTGTGTAATGAACAAGCTAGCACTATTACATGCTAGAGGGCTTTGAATATCCTGTGGAACTTTTCACCAAAAACAATGTGCCTTTCTTAGCATTTAGTATGTGCTTGTGTAATGAACAAGCTAGCACTATTAGATGCTAGGGAGGGCTTTGAACGTCCCATTGAATTTTTCAGAAAAAAAAATATGCTTTTCCTAGTATTTAGTATGTGCTTGTGTAATGAACAAGCTAGCACTATTATATGCTAGGGAGGGTTTTGAACGTCCCATAGAAATTTTTCATAAAAAACAATGCGCTTTTCTTAGCATTTAGTATGTGCTTGTGTAATGAACTAGCTAGCACTATTACATGGTGAGGAGGGCTTTGAACATCCTGTGGAACTTTTCATCAAAAACAATGTGCCTTTCTTGGCATTTAGTATGTGCTTGTGTAATGAACAAGCTAGCACTATTACATGCTAGGGAGGGCTTTGAATGTCCCATGGAATTTTTCAGAAAACAAAACAATGTGCCTTTCTTAGTATTTAGTATGTGCTTGTATAATGAACAAGCTAGCACTATTAGATGCTAGGGAGGGCATTGAACATCCTGTGGAACTTTTCATCAAAAACAATGTGCCTTTCTTGGTATTTAGTATGTGCTTGTGTAATGAACAAGCTAGCACTATTACATGCTAGGGAGGGCTTTGAACATCACATAAAACTTTTCATCAAAAACAATGTGCCTTTCTTAGTATTTAGTATGTGCTTGTGTAATGAACAAGCTAGCACTATTACATGCTAGAGGGCTTTGAATATCCTGTGGAACTTTTCACCAAAAACAATGTGCCTTTCTTAGCATTTAGTATGTGCTTGTGTAATGAATAAGCTAGCACTATTAGATGCTAGGGAGGGCTTTGAACGTCCCATTGAATTTTTCAGAAAAAAAAATATGCTTTTCTTAGTATTTAGTATGTGCTTGTGTAATGAACAAGCTAGCACTATTATATGCTAGGGAGGGTTTTGAACGTCCCATAGAAATTTTTCATAAAAAACAATGCGCTTTTCTTAGCATTTAGTATGTGCTTGTGTAATGAACAAGCTAGCACTATTACATGGTGAGGAGGGCTTTGAACATCCTGTGGAACTTTTCATCAAAAACAATGTGCCTTTCTTAGCATTTAGTACATTGTATGTGCTTGTGTAATGAACAAGCTAGCACTATTACATACTAGGGAGGGAATTGAACATCCTGTGGAACTTTTTCATCAAAAACAATGTGCTTCTCCTAGTATTTAGTAAGTGCTTGTGTGATGAACAAGCTAGCACTATTATATGCTAGGGAGGGTTTTGAACGTCCCATAGAAATTTTTCATAAAAAACAATGCGCTTTTCTTAGCATTTAGTATGTGCTTGTGTAATGAACAAGCTAGCACTATTACATGGTGAGGAGGGCTTTGAACATCCTGTGGAACTTTTCATCAAAAACAATGTGCCTTTCTTGGCATTTAGTATGTGCTTGTGTAATGAACAAGCTAGCACTATTACATGCTAGGGAGGGCTTTGAATGTCCCATGGAATTTTTCAGAAAACAAAACAATGTGCCTTTCTTAGTATTTAGTATGTGCTTGTGTAATGAACAAGCTAGCACTATTACATGCTAGAGGGCTTTGAATATCCTGTGGAACTTTTCACCAAAAACAATGTGCCTTTCTTAGCATTTAGTATGTGCTTGTGTAATGAATAAGCTAGCACTATTAGATGCTAGGGAGGGCTTTGAACGTCCCATTGAATTTTTCAGAAAAAAAAATATGCTTTTCTTAGTATTTAGTATGTGCTTGTGTAATGAACAAGCTAGCACTATTATATGCTAGGGAGGGTTTTGAACGTCCCATAGAAATTTTTCATAAAAAACAATGCGCTTTTCTTAGCATTTAGTATGTGCTTGTGTAATGAACAAGCTAGCACTATTACATGGTGAGGAGGGCTTTGAACATCCTGTGGAACTTTTCATCAAAAACAATGTGCCTTTCTTAGCATTTAGTACATTGTATGTGCTTGTGTAATGAACAAGCTAGCACTATTACATACTAGGGAGGGAATTGAACATCCTGTGGAACTTTTTCATCAAAAACAATGTGCTTCTCCTAGTATTTAGTAAGTGCTTGTGTGATGAACAAGCTAGCACTATTATATGCTAGGGAGGGTTTTGAACGTCCCATAGAAATTTTTCATAAAAAACAATGCGCTTTTCTTAGCATTTAGTATGTGCTTGTGTAATGAACAAGCTAGCACTATTACATGGTGAGGAGGGCTTTGAACATCCTGTGGAACTTTTCATCAAAAACAATGTGCCTTTCTTGGCATTTAGTATGTGCTTGTGTAATGAACAAGCTAGCACTATTACATGCTAGGGAGGGCTTTGAATGTCCCATGGAATTTTTCAGAAAACAAAACAATGTGCCTTTCTTTGTATTTAGTATGTGCTTGTGTAATGAACAAGCTAGCACTATTAGATGCTAGGGAGGGCATTGAACATCCTGTGGAACTTTTCATCAAAAACAATGTGCCTTTCTTGGTATTTAGTATGTGCTTGTGTAATGAACAAGCTAGCATTATTACATGCTAGGGAGGGCTTTGAACATCACATAAAACTTTTCATCAAAAACAATGTGCCTTTCTTAGTATTTAGTATGTGCTTGTGTAATGAACAAGCTAGCACTATTACATGCTAGAGGGCTTTGAATATCCTGTGGAACTTTTCACCAAAAACAATGTGCCTTTCTTAGCATTTAGTATGTGCTTGTGTAATGAATAAGCTAGCACTATTAGATGCTAGGGAGGGCTTTGAACGTCCCATTGAATTTTTCAGAAAAAAAAATATGCTTTTCCTAGTATTTAGTATGTGCTTGTGTAATGAACAAGCTAGCACTATTATATGCTAGGGAGGGTTTTGAACGTCCCATAGAAATTTTTCATAAAAAACAATGCGCTTTTCTTAGCATTTAGTATGTGCTTGTGTAATGAACAAGCTAGCACTATTACATGGTGAGGAGGGCTTTGAACATCCTGTGGAACTTTTCATCAAAAACAATGTGCCTTTCTTAGCATTTAGTACATTGTATGTGCTTGTGTAATGAACAAGCTAGCACTATTACATACTAGGGAGGGAATTGAACATCCTGTGGAACTTTTTCATCAAAAACAATGTGCTTCTCCTAGTATTTAGTAAGTGCTTGTGTGATGAACAAGCTAGCACTATTAAATGCTAGGGAGGGCTTTAAACGTCCCATGGAATTTTTCAGAAAAAAAAATGTGCCTTTCTTAGTATTTAGTATGTGCTTGTGTAACGAACAAGCTAGCACTATTAGATGCTAGGGAGGGCCTTGATCGTCCCCTGGAATTTTTCAGAAAAAAATGTGCCTTTATTAGTATTTAGTATGTGCTTGTGTAATGAACAAGCTAGCACAATAAGATGCTAGGGAGGGCATTGAACATCCTGTGGAACTTTTCATCAAAAACAATGTGCCTTTCTGAGCATTTAGTATGTGCTTGTGTAATAAACAAGATAGCACTATTAAAAGCTAGGAAGGGCTTTGAACATCCTGTGGAACTTTTTCATGAAAAACAATGTGCCTTTCTTAGCATTTAGTATGTGCTTGTGTAATGAACAAGCTAGCACTATTACATGCTAAAGAGGGATTTGAACATCCTGTGGAACTTTTCATCAAAAACAATGCGCCATTCTGAGCATTTAGTATGTGCTTGTGTAATAAAGAAGCCAGCACTATTAGATGCTAGGGAGGGCTTTGAACGTCCTATGGAATTTTTCAGAAAAAAAAACAATGTGCCTTTCTAAGTATTTAGTAGGTGCTTGTGTAATGAACAAGCTAGCACCATTAGATGCTAGGGAGGGCTTTGAACGTCCCATGGAATTTTTTCAGAAAAAAATGTGCCTTTATTAGTATTTAGTAGGTGCTTGTGTAATGAACAAGCTAGCACTATTACATGCTAGAGAGGGCTTTGAACATCCTGTGGAACTTTTCATAAAAAACAATGTGCTTTTCTTAGCCTTTAGTATGTTGTTGTCTAATAAACAAGCTAGCACTATTAGATGCTAGGGAGGGCTTTGAACATCCTGTGGACCTTTTTCATCAAAAACAATGTGCTTCTCCTAGTATTTAGTATGTGCTTGTGTGATGAACAAGCTAGCACTATTAGATGCTAGGGAGGGCTTTGATCGTCCCATGGAATTTTTCAGAAAAAAATGTGCCTTTATTAGTATTTAGTATGTGCTTGTGTAATGAACAAGCTAGCACTATTAGATGCTAGGGAGGGAATTGAACATCCTGTGGAACTTTTTCATCAAAAACAATGTGCTTCTCCAAGTATTTAGTATGTGCTTGTGTGATGAACAAGCTAGCACTATTAGATGCTAGGGAGGGCTTTAAACGTCCCATGGAATTTTTCAGAAAAAAAATGTGCCTTTCTTAGTATTTAGTATGTGCTTGTGTAACGAACAAGCTAGCACTATTAGATGCTAGGGAGGGCTTTGATCGTCCCATGCAATTTTTTATAAAAAAATGTGCCTTTATTAGTATTTAGTATGTGCTTGTGTAATGAACAAGCTAGCATTATTACATGCTAGGGAGGGCTTTGAACGTTCCATGGAATTTTTCAGGAAAAAAAACAATGTGCCTTTCCTAGTATTTAGTATGTGCTTGTGTAATGAACAAGCTAGCACTATTAGATGTTAGGGAGGGCAATGAACATCCTGTGGAACTTTTCATCAAAAACAATGTGCCTTTCTTGGCATTTAGTATGTGCTTGTGTAATGAAGAAGCTAGCATTATTACATGCTAGGGAGGGCTTTGAATGTCCCATGGAATTTTTCAGAAAACAAAACAATGTGCCTTTCTTTGTATTTAGTATGTGCTTGTGTAATGAACAAGCTAGCACTATTAGATGCTAGGGAGGGCATTGAACATCCTGTGGAACTTTTCATCAAAAACAATGTGCCTTTCTTGGTATTTAGTATGTGCTTGTGTAATGAACAAGCTAGCACTATTACATGCTAGGGAGGGCTTTGAACATCACATAAAACTTTTCATCAAAAACAATGTGCCTTTCTTAGTATTTAGTATGTGCTTGTGTAATGAACAAGCTAGCACTATTACATGCTAGAGGGCTTTGAATATCCTGTGGAACTTTTCACCAAAAACAATGTGCCTTTCTTAGCATTTAGTATGTGCTTGTGTAATGAACAAGCTAGCACTATTAGATGCTAGGGAGGGCTTTGAGCGTCCCATAAAAATTTTTCATAAAAAACAATGCGCTTTTCTTAGCATTTAGTATGTGCTTGAGTAATGAACAAGCTAGCACTATTACATGGTGAGGAGGGCTTTGAACATCCTGTGGAACTTTTCATCAAAAACAATGTGCCTTTCTTAGCATTTAGTACATTGTATGTGCTTGTGTAATGAACAAGCTAGCACTATTACATACTAGGGAGGGAATTGAACATCCTGTGGAACTTTTTCATCAAAAACAATGTGCTTCTCCAAGTATTTAGTATGTGCTTGTGTGATGAACAAGCTAGCCCTATTACATGCTAGGGAGGGCTTTGAATGTCCCATGGAATTTTTCAGAAAACAAAACAATGTGCCTTTCTTAGTATTTATTATGTGCTTGTGTAATGAACAAGCTAGCACTATTAGATGCTAGGGAGGGCATTGAACATCCTGTGGAACTTTTCATCAAAAACAATGTGCCTTTCTTGGTATTTAGTATGTGCTTGTGTAATGAACAAGCTAGCACTATTACATGCTAGAGAGGGCTTTGAACATCCCATAAAACTTTTCATCAAAAACAATGTGCCTTTCTTAGTATTTAGTATGTGCTTGTGTAATGAACAAGCTAGCACTATTACATGCTAGAGGGCTTTGAATATCCTGTGGAACTTTTCATCAAAAACAATGTGCCTTTCTTAGCATTTAGTATGTGCTTGTGTAATGAACAAGCTAGCACTATTAGATGCTAGGGAGGGCTTTGAACGTCCCATAGAAATTTTTCATCAAAAACAATGCGCTTTTCTTAGCATTTAGTATGTGCTTGTGTAATGAACAAGCTAGCACTATTACATGCTGAGGAGGGCTTTGAACATCCTGTGGAACTTTTCATCAAAAAACAATGTGCCTTTCTTAGCATTTAGTATGTGCTTGTGTAATGAACAAGCTAGCACTATTACATACTAGGGAGGGCTTTGAACATCCTGTGGAACTTTTCATCAAAAACAATGTGCTTCTCCTAGTATTTAGTATGTGCTTGTGTGATGAACAAGCTAGCACTATTAGATGCTAGGGAGGGCTTTGATCGTCCCATGGAATTTTTTAGAAAAAAAAAATGTGCCTTTCTTAGTATTTAGTATGTGCTTGTGTAACGAACAAGCTAACACTATTAGATGCTAGGGAGGGCTTTGATCGTCCCATGGAATTTTTTAGAAAAAAATGTGCCTTTATTAGTATTTAGTATGTGCTTGTGTAATGAACAAGCTAGCATTATTACATGCTAGGGAGGGCTTTGAACGTCCCATGGAATTTTTCAGAAAAAAAAAACAATGTGCCTTTCCTAGTATTTAGTATGTGCTTGTGTAATGAACAAGCTAGCACTATTAGATGCTAGGGAGGGCAATGAACATCCTGTGGAACTTTTCATCAAAAACAATGTGCCTTTCTTGGCATTTAGTATGTGCTTGTGTAATGAACAAGCTAGCACTATTACATGCTAGGGAGGGCTTTGAATGTCCCATGGAATTTTTCAGAAAACAAAACAATGTGCCTTTCTTAGTATTTATTATGTGCTTGTGTAATGAAGAAGCTAGCACTATTAGATGCTAGGGAGGGCATTGAACATCCTGTGGAACTTTTCATCAAAAACAATGTGCCTTTCTTGGTATTTAGTATGTGCTTGTGTAATGAACAAGCTAGCACTATTACATGCTAGAGAGGGCTTTGAACATCCCATAAAACTTTTCATCAAAAACAATGTGCCTTTCTTAGTATTTAGTATGTGCTTGTGTAATGAACAAGCTAGCACCATTACATGCTAGAGGGCTTTGAATATGCTGTGGAACTTTTCATCAAAAACAATGTGCCTTTCTTAGCATTTAGTATGTGCTTGTGTAATGAACAAGCTAGCACTATTAGATGCTAGGGAGGGCTTTAAACGTCCCATAGAAATTTTTCATCAAAAACAATGCGCTTTTCTTAGCATTTAGTATGTGCTTGTGTAATGAACAAGCTAGCACTATTACATGCTGAGGAGGGCTTTGAACATCCTGTGGAACTTTTCATCAAAAAACAATGTGCTTTTCTTAGCATTTAGTATGTGCTTGTGTAATGAACAAGCTAGCACTATTACATGCTGAGGAGGGCTTTGAACATCCTGTGGAACTTTTCATCAAAAACAATGTGCCTTTCTTGGTATTTAGTATGTGCTTGTGTAATGAACAAGCTAGCACTATTACATGCTAGAGAGGGCTTTGAACATCCCATAAAACTTTTCATCAAAAACAATGTGCCTTTCTTAGTATTTAGTATGTGCTTGTGTAATGAACAAGCTAGCACCATTACATGCTAGAGGGCTTTGAATATCCTGTGGAACTTTTCATCAAAAACAATGTGCCTTTCTTACCATTTAGTATGTGCTTGTGTAATGAACAAGCTAGCACTATTAGATGCTAGGGAGGGCTTTAAACGTCCCATAGAAATTTTTCATCAAAAACAATGCGCTTTTCTTAGCATTTAGTATGTGCTTGTGTAATGAACAAGCTAGCACTATTACATGCTGAGGAGGGCTTTGAACATCCTGTGGAACTTTTCATCAAAAAACAATGTGCCTTTCTTAGCATTTAGTATGTGCTTGTGTAATGAACAAGCTAGCACTATTAGATGCTAGGGAGGGCTTTGGACATCCTGTGGAACTTTTTCATCAAAAACAATGTGCTTCTCCTAGTATTTAGTATGTGCTTGTGTAATGAACAAGCTAGCACTATTAGATGCTAGGGAGGGCTTTGATCGTCCCATGGAATTTTTCAGAAAAAAATGTGCCTTTATTAGTATTTAGTATGTGCTTGTGTAATGAACAAGCAAGCACTATTAGATGCTAGGGAGGGAATTGAACATCCTGTGGAACTTTTTCATCAAAAACAATGTGCTTCTCCTAGTATTTATTATGTCCTTGCGTAATAAACAAGCTAGCACTATTAGATGCTAGGGAGGGCTTTGATCGTCCCATGGAATTTTTTAGAAAAAAATGTGCCTTTATTAGTATTTAGTATGTGCTTGTGTAATGAACAAGCTAGCATTATTACATGCTAGGGAGGCCTTTGAACGTCCCATGGAATTTTTCAGAAAAAAACAATGTGCCTTTCCTAGTATTTAGTATGTGCTTGTGTAATGAACAAGCTAGCACTATTAGATGCTAGGGTGGGCAATGAACATCCTGTGGAACTTTTCATCAAAAACAATGTGCCTTTCTTGGCATTTAGTATGTGCCTGTGTAATGGACAAGCTAGCACTATTACATGCTAGAGAGGGCTTTGAATGTCCCATGGAATTTTTCAGAAAAAACAATATGCCTTTCTTGGCATTTAGTATGTGCTTGTGTAATGAAGAAGCTAGCATTATTACATGCTAGGGAGGGCTTTGAATGTCCCATGGAATTTTCAGAAAACAAAACAATGTGCCTTACTTAGTATTTATTATGTGCTTGTGTAATGAACAAGCTAGCACTATTAGATGCTAGGGAGGGCATTGAACATCCTGTGGAACTTTTCATCAAAAACAATGTGCCTTTCTTGGTATTTAGTATGTGCTTGTGTAATGAACAAGCTAGCACTATTACATGCTAGAGAGGGCTTTGAACATCCCATAAAACTTTTCATCAAAAACAATGTGCCTTTCTTAGTATTTAGTATGTGCTTGTGTAATGAACAAGCTAGCACTATTACATGCTAGAGGGCTTTGAATATCCTGTGGAACTTTTCATCGAAAACAATGTGCCTTTCTTAGCATTTAGTATGTGCTTGTGTAATGAACAAGCTAGCACTATTACATACTAGGGAGGGCTTTGAACATCCTGTGGAACTTTTCATCAAAAACAATGTGCTTTTCCTAGTATTTAGTATGGGCTTGTGTAATGAACAAGCTAGCACTATTAGATGCTAGGGAGGGCTTTGAACGTCCCATGGAATTTTTCAGAAAAAAAACAATGTGCCTTTCTTAGTATTTAGTATGTGCAATGAACAAGCTAGCACTATTAGATGCTAGGGAGGGCTTTGGACATCCTGTGGAACTTTTTCATCAAAAACAATGTGCTTCTCCTAGTATTTAGTATGTGCTTGTGTGATGAACAAGCTAGCACTATTAGATGCTAGGGAGGGCTTTGATCGTCCCATGGAATTTTTCAGAAAAAAATGTGCCTTTATTAGTATTTAGTATGTGCTTGTGTAATGAACAAGCTAGCACTATTAGATGCTAGGGAGGGAATTGAACATCCTGTGGAACTTTTTCATCAAAAACAATGTGCTTCTCCTAGTATTTAGTATGTGCTTATGTGATGAACAAGCTAGCACTATTAGATGCTAGGGAGGTCTTTAAACGTCCCATGGAAATTTTCAGAAAAAAAAAATGTGCCTTTCTTAGTATTTAGTATGTGCTTGTGTAACGAACAAGCTAGCACTATTAGATGCTAGGGAGGGCTTTGATCGTCCCATGAAATTTTTTAGAAAAAAATGTGCCTTTATTAGTATTTAGTATGTGCTTGTGTAATGAACAAGCTAGCATTATTACATGCTAGGGAGGGCTTTGAATGTCCCATGGAATTTTTCAGAAAACAAAACAATGTGCCTTTCTTAGTATTTATTATGTGCTTGTGTAATGAACAAGCTAGCACTATTAGATGCTAGGGAGGGCATTGAACATCCTGTGGAACTTTTCATCAAAAACAATGTGCCTTTCTTGGTATTTAGTATGTGCTTGTGTAATGAACAAGCTAGCACTATTACATGCTAGGGAGGGTTTTGAACGTCCCATAGAAATTTTTCATCAAAAACAATGCGCTTTTCTTAGCATTTAGTATGTGCTTGTGTAATGAACAAGCTAGCACTATTACATGCTGAGGAGGGCTTTGAACATCCTGTGGAACTTTTCATCAAAAACAAGGTGCCTTTCTTAGCATTTAGTATGTGCTTGTGTAATGAACAAGCTAGCACTATTACATACTAGGGAGGGCTTTGAACATCCTGTGGAACTTTTCATCAAAAACAATGTGCTTTTCCTAGTATTTAGTATGTGCTTGTGTAATGAACAAGCTAGCACTATTAGATGCTAGGGAGGGCTTTGAACGTCCCATGGAATTTTTCAGAAAAAAAACAATGTGCCTTTCTTAGTATTTATTATGTGCTTGTGTAATGAACAAGCTAGCACTATTAGATGCTAGGGAGGGCTTTGAACGTCCCATGGAATTTTTCAGAAAAAAATGTGCCTTTATTAGTATTTAGTATGTGCTTGTGTAATGAACAAGCTAGCATTATTGCATGCTAGGGAGGGCTTTGAACGTCCCATGGAATTTTTCAGAAAAAAAAACAATGTGCCTTTCCTAGTATTTAGTATGTGCTTGTATAATGAACAAGCTAGCACTATTAGATGCTAGGGAGGGCAATGAACATCCTGTGGAACTTTTCATAAAAAACAATGTGCCTTTCTTGGCATTTAGTATGTGCTTGTGTAATGAACAAGCTAGCACTATTACATGCTAGGGAGCGATTTGAATGTCCCATGGAATTTTTCAGAAAAAAAAACAATGTGCCTTTCTTAGTATTTAGTATGTGCTTGTATAATGAACAAGCTAGCACTATTAGATGCTAGGGAGGGCATTGAACATCCTGTGGAACTTTTCATCAAAAACAATGTGCCTTTCTTGGTAATTAGTATGTGCTTGTGTAATGAACAAGCTAGCACTGTTACATGCTAGAGAGGGCTTTGAACATCCCATAAAACTTTTCATCAAAAACAATGTGCCTTTCTTAGTATTTAGTATGTGCTTGTGTAATGAACAAGCTAGCACTATTACATGCTAGAGGGCTTTGAATATCCTGTGGAACTTTTCATCAAAAACAATGTGCCTTTCTTAGCATTTAGTATGTGCTTGTGTAATGAACAAGCTAGCACTATTAGATGCTAGGGAGGGCTTTGAACGTCCCATTGAATTTTTATGAAAAAAAAATATGCTTTTCCTAGTATTTAGTATGTGCTTGTGTAATGAACAAACTAGCACTATTATATGCTAGGGAGGGTTTTGAACGTCCCATAGAAATTTTTCATCAAAAACAATGCGCTTTTCTTAGCATTTAGTATGTGCTTGTGTAATGAACAAGCTAGCACTATTACATGCTGAGGAGGGCTTTGAACATCCTGTGGAACTTTTCATCAAAAACAATGTGCTTTTCTTAGCATTTAGTATGTGCTTGTGTAATGAACAAGCTAGCACTATTACATACTAGGGAGGGCTTTGAACATCCTGTGGAACTTTTTATCAAAAACAATGTGCTTTTCCTAGTATTTAGTATGTGCTTGTGTAATGAACAAGCTAGCACTATTAGATGCTAGGGAGGGCTTTGAACGTGCCATGGAATTTTTCAGAAAAAAAACAATGTGCCTTTCTTAATATTTAGTATGTGCTTGTGTAATGAACAAGCTAGCACTATTAGATGCTAGGGAGGGCTTTGGACATCCTGTGGAACTTTTTCATCAAAAACAATGTGCTTCTCCTAGTATTTAGTATGTGCTTGTGTAATGAACTAGCTAGCACTATTAGATGCTAGGGAGGGCTTTGATCGTCCCATGGAATTTTTCAGAAAAAAAATGTGCCTTTATTAGTATTTAGTATGTGCTTGTGTAATGAACAAGCTAGCACTATTAGATGCTAGGGAGGCCTTTGAACGTCCCATGGAATTTTTCAGAAAAAAAAAAACAATGTACCTTTCTTAGTATTTAGTATGTGCTTGTGTAATGAATAAGCTAGCACTATTAGATGCTAGGGAGAGCTTTGATCATCCTGTGGAACTTTTTCATCAAAAACAATGTGCCTTTCTTAGCATTTAGTATGTGCTTGTGTAATGAACAAGCTAGCACTATTACATGCTAAGGAGGGCTTTGAACATCCTGTGGAACTTTTCATCAAAAACAATGTGCCTTTCTTAGCATTTAGTATGTGCTTGTGTAATGAATAAGGTAACACTATTAGATGCTAGGGAGGGCTTTGAACATCCTGTGGAACTTTTTCATCAAAACAATGTAACTATCTTAGCATTTAGTATGTGCTTGTGTAATGAACAAGCTAGCACTATTACATACTAGAGAGGGCTTTGAACATCCTGTGGAACTTTTCATCAAAAACAATGTGCTTTTCCTGGTATTTAGTATGTGCTTGTGTAATGAACAAGCTAGCACTATTAGATGCTAGGGTTGACTTTGAACGTCCCATGGAATTTTTCACAAAAAAAAATGTGCCCTTATTAGTATTTAGTATGTGCTTGTGTAATGAACAAGCTAGCACTATTACATGCTAGAGAGGGCTTTGAACATCATGTGGAACTTTTCATAAAAAAAACAATGTGTCTTTCTTAGCATTTAGTAAGTGCTTGTGAAATGAACAAGCTAGCACTATTAGATGCTAGGGTGGGCTTTAAACGTCCTATGGAAGTTTTCTGAAAAAAAAATGTGCCTTTATTAGTATTTAGTATGTGCTTGTGTAATGAACAAGCTAGCACTATTATATGCTAGGGAGGGCTGTGAACCTCCCATGGAAGTTTTCAGAAAAAAAATATGCTTTTCCTAGTATTTAGTATGTGCTTGTGTAATGAACAAGCTAGCACTATTATATGCTAGGGAGGGTTTTGAACATCCCATAGAAATTTTTCATCAAAAACAATGCGCCTTTCTTAGCATTTAGTATGTGCTTGTGTAATGAACAAGCTAGCACTATTACATGCTTAGGAGGGCTTTGGACATCCTGTGGAACTTTTCATCAAAAACAATGTGCCTTTCTTAGCATTTAGTATGTGCTTGTGTAATGAATAAGCTAGCACTATTAGATGCTAGGGAGGGCATTGAACATTCTGTGGAACTTTTTCATCAAAAACAATGTGCCTTTCTTAGCATTTAGTATGTGCTTGTGTAATGAATAAGCTAGCACTATTAGATGCTAGGGAGGGCTTTGAACATCCTGTGGAACTTTTCATCAAAAACAATGTGCCTTTCTTAGCATTTAGTATGTGCTTGTGTAATGAACAAGCTAGCACTATTAGATGCTAGGGTGGACTTTGAACGTCCCATGGAATTTTTCACAAAAAAAATGTGCCCTTATTAGTATTTAGTATGTGCTTGTGTAATGAACAAGCTAGCACTATTACATGCTAAGGAGGGCTTTGAACATCCTGTGGAACTTTTCATCAAAAACAATGTGCCTTTCTTAGCATTTAGTATGTGCTTGTGTAATGAACAAGCTAGCACTATTACATACTAGAGAGGGCTTTGAACATCCTGTGGAACTTTTCATCAAAAACAATGTGCTTTTCTTAGCATTTAGTAAGTGCTTGTGAAATGAACAAGCTAGCACTATTAGATGCTAGGGTGGGCTTTAAACGTCCTATGGAAGTTTTCTGAAAAAAAAATGTGCCTTTATTAGTATTTAGTATGTGCTTGTGTAATGAACAAGCTAGCACTATTATATGCTAGGGAGGGCTGTGAACCTCCCATGGAAGTTTTCAGAAAAAAATTATGCTTTTCATAGTATTTAGTATGTGCTTGTGTAATGAACAAGCTAGCACTATTATATGCTAGGGAGGGTTTTGAACATCCCATAGAAATTTTTCATCAAAAACAATGCGCCTTTCTTAGCATTTAGTATGAGCTTGTGTAATGAACAAGCTAGCACTATTACATGCTTAGGAGGGCTTTGGACATCCTGTGGAACTTTTCATCAAAAACAATGTGCCTTTCTTAGCATTTAGTATGTGCTTGTGTAATGAATAAGCTAGCACTATTAGATGCTAGGGAGGGCATTGAACATTCTGTGGAACTTTTTCATCAAAAACAATGTGCCTTTCTTAGCATTTAGTATGTGCTTGTGTAATGAATAAGCTAGCACTATTAGATGCTAGGGAGGGCTTTGAACATCCTGTGGAACTTTTCATCAAAAACAATGTGCCTTTCATAGCATTTAGTATGTGCTTGTGTAATGAACAAGCTAGCACTATTAGATGCTAGGGTGGACTTTGAACGTCCCATGGAATTTTTCACAAAAAAAATGTGCCCTTATTAGTATTTAGTATGTGCTTGTGTAATGAACAAGCTAGCACTATTACATGCTAAGGAGGGCTTTGAACATCCTGTGGAACTTTTCATCAAAAACAATGTGCTTTTCCTAGTACACTCCCTTTGGTAGGTGCTTGTGTAATGAACAAGTTAGCACTATTAGATGCTAGGGAGGGCTTTGAACGTCCCATGGAATTTTTCAGAAAAAAACAATGTGCCTTTCTTAGTATTTAGTATGTGCTTGTGTAATGAACAAGCTAGCACTATTAGATGCTAGGGTGGACTTTGAACGTCCCATGGAATTTTTCACAAAAAAAATGTGCCCTTATTAGTATTTAGTATGTGCTTGTGTAATGAACAAGCTAGCACTATTACATGCTAGGGAGGGCTTTGAACATCATGTGGAACTTTTCATAAAAAAACAATGTGTCTTTCTTAGCATTTAGTAAGTGCTTGTGAAATGAACAAGCTAGCACTATTAGATGCTAGGGAGGGCTTTAAACGTCCTATGGAATTTTTCAGAAAAAAAATGTGCCTTTATTAGTATTTAGTATGTGCTTGTGTAATGAACAAGCTAGCACTATTATATGCTAGGGAGGGCTGTGAACCTCCCATGGAATTTTTCAGAAAAAAAATATGCTTTTCCTAGTATTTAGTATGTGCTTGTGTAATGAACAAGCTAGCACTATTATATGCTAGGGAGGGTTTTGAACGTCCCATAGAAATTTTTCATCAAAAACAATACGCCTTTCTTAGCATTTAGTATGTGCTTGTGTAATGAACAAGCTAGCACTATTACATGCTAAGGAGGGCTTTGGACATCCTGTGGAACTTTTCATCAAAAACAATGTGCCTTTCTCAGCATTTAGTATGTGCTTGTGTAATGAACAAGCTAGCACTATTAGGTGCTAGGGAGGGTTTTGAACATTCTGTGGAACTTTTTCATCAAAAACAATGTGCCTTTCTTAGCATTTAGTATGTGCTTGTGTAATGAATAAGCTAGCACTATTAGATGCTAGGGAGGGCTTTGAACATCCTGTGGAACTTTTCATCAAAAACAATGTGCCTTTCTTAGCATTTAGTATGTGCTTGTGTAATGAACAAGCTAGCACTATTACGTGCTAAGGAGGGCTTTGAACATCCTGTGGAACTTTTCATCAAAAACAATGTGCCTTTCTTAGCAATTAGTATGTGCTTGTGTAATGAATAAGCTAGCACTATTAGATGCTTGGGAGGGCTTTGAACATCATGTGGAACTTTTTCATCAACAACAATGTGCTTTTCCTAGTATTTAGTATGTGCTTGTGTAATGAACAAGCTAGCACTATTACATGCTAGGGAGGGCTTTGAACATCATGTGGAACTTTTCATAAAAAAACAATGTGTCTTTCTTAGCATTTAGTAAGTGCTTGTGAAATGAACAAGCTAGCACTATTAGATGCTAGGGAGGGCTTTGAACATCATGTGGAACTTTTCATAAAAAAACAATGTGCCTTTCTTAGCATTTAGTAAGTGCTTGTGTAATGAACAAGCTAGCACTATTACATGCTAGGGAGGGCTTTGAACATCATGTGGAACTTTTCATAAAAAAACAATGTGCCTTTCTTAGCATTTAGTAAGTGCTTGTGTAATGAACAAGCTAGCACTATTAGATGCTAGGGAGGGCTTTAAACGTCCCATGGAATTTTTCAGAAAAAATGTGCCTTTATTAGTATTTTGTATGTGCTTGTGTAATGAACAAGCTAGAACTATTATATGCTAGGGAGGGTTTTGAACGTCCCATAGAAATTTTTCATCAAAAACAATGCGCCTTTCTTAGCATTTAGTATGTGCTTGTGTAATAAATAAAGCTAGCACTATTACATGCTAAGGAGGGCTTTGGACATCCCGTGGAACTTTTCATCAAAAACAATGTGCCTTTCTTAGCATTTAGTATGTGCTTGTGTAATGAATAAGCTAGCACTATTAGATGCTAGGGAGGGCTTTGAACATCCTGTGGAAGTTTTCATCAAAAACAATGTGCCTTTCTTAGCATTTAGTATGTGCTTGTGTAATGAACAAGCTAGCACTATTACATGCTAAGGAGGGCTTTGAACGACCCATGGAATTTTTTCATCAACAATGTGCTTTTCCTAGTATTTTGTATGTGTTTGTGTAATGAACAAGCTAGCACTATTATATGCTAGGGAGGGCTTTGAACGTCCCATGGAATTTTTCAGAAAAAAAAACAATGTGCCTTTCTTAGTATTTAGTATGTGCTTGTGTAATGAACAAGCTAGCACTATCAGATGCTAGGGAGGGCTTTGAACGTCCCATGGAATTTTTCAGAAAAAAACAATGTGCCTTTCTTAGTATTTAGTATGTGCTTGTGTAATGAACAAGCTAGCACTATTAGATGCTAGGGAGGGCTTTGAACGTCCCATGGAATTTTTCAGAAAAAAAAATATGCTTTTCCTAGTATTTAGTATGTGTAATGAACAAGCTAGCACTATTATATGCTAGGGAGGGTTTTGAACATCCTGTGGAACTTTTCATCAAAAACAATGTGCTTTTCGTAGTATTTAGTATGGGCTTGTGTAATGAACAAGCTAGCACTATTACATGCTAAAGAGGGCTTTGAACATCCTGTGGAACTTTTCATCAAAAACAATGTGCCTTTCTTAGCATTTAGTATGTGCTTGTGTAATGAATAAGCTAGCACTATTACATGCTAAAGAGGGCTTTGAACATCCTGTGGAACTTTTCATCAAAAACAATGTGCCTTTCTGTATAGGATAAATGCTGAGCTACTGCTGATTCTGAAAAAATAATTGGCGAGGCGCGGAGCGCCGAGCCGATTATTTTTTAAGAATCGGCAGTGGCGAGGCGTTTATCCGGCTTAAACGTCAGTCTCTTTGTTTTGCCCCTGCCGATTATTTTTTAAGAATCGTCTGGTACAATCTGAGCCTGGTGCCGTGTTACACGAAGTTCACTTCAAGTAAGCCCTGATATGGTATGACTTGAGCTGTAAATATTGGGAAATAATTTTCCAAAAATATTATTTTATTAGGTGTCCAAAAATATTGCCAGATTGTCAGTTCATTTATACTTGTAAAGTTTATCATGTGTGGGAAAAATAAAATATTTTTTTCTGAATATTTTAGAGTGGGGATTCAATTCTACTGCAACCTACTCTACCCATTTCACTATGATTTCGTTTGAATGGCGTTACGGTACAACAAATTTTTTTAACGAAGGAAAGCATTTAAGTGAGGTATTAATTTGACCAAAAAGTTAGATGCCCTTTCCCTGCATAAATCAGATTTTCTTCCGATAAAACATTCTTTTTTCCGCTACACACCATATAAAACAAGTCTGCTTTGTTTTAAATTTGTCTTAAATCTTCACGTCTAGTTATATTGGCTTCTCTTAACTGAGCGATTTGATAAAATACGGTAATTTAAAATATTTTTTATTGTATTAAAAATATTTATTGAATTAAAAAAATCTACAAATTGTGTCTCCAATTGCAAACAATCCGCATTTATTTGCTCGTTTATTTAAAATAGTACATATCCAACAAACTGAATCCTTAAAGCGCTCCATTAAGACAAACCGGCTGTGATCCCCTTTATATAGCAAACATCAAACTTTTTAATGAAATAGCTATTGTTCGTTCCCAATGCGCATGTGTGGTACCTCATTTGCATTCGAAGGACTGTATTGCTTGTTCGAGTCTACAGACGATTCGTGAAAAATAATCGTCAGCTCGAACAATAGGGTGAAGTCACAGCAGACGTTTAATAGCATTTAGTATGTGCTTGTGTAATGAATAAGCTAGCACTATTAGATGCTAGGGAGGGCTTTGAACATCCTGTGGAACTTTTTCATCAAAAACAATGTGCCTTTCTTAGCATTTAGTATGTGCTTGTGTAATGAATAAGCTAGCATTATTAGATGCTAGGGAGGGCCTTGAACATCCTGTGGAACTTTTCATCAAAAACAATGAACCTTTCTTAGCATTTAGTATGTGCTTGTGTAATGAACAAGCTAGCACTATTACATGCTAAAGAGGGCTTTTAACATCCTGTGGAACTTTTCATCAAAAACAATGTGCCTTTCTTAGCATTTAGTATGTGCTTGTGTAATGAATAAGCTAGCACTATTAGATGCTAGGGAGGGCTTTGAACATCCTGTGGAACTTTTTCATCAAAAACAATGTGCCTTTCTTAGCATTTAGTATGTGCTTGTGTAATGAATAAGCTAGCATTATTAGATGCTAGGGAGGGCCTTGAACATCCTGTGGAACTTTTCATCAAAAACAATGAACCTTTCTTAGCATTTAGTATGTGCTTGTGTAATGAACAAGCTAGCACTATTACATGCTAAAGAGGGCTTTTAACATCCTGTGGAACTTTTCATCAAAAACAATGTGCCTTTCTTAGCATTTAGTATGTGCTTGTGTAATGAATAAGCTAGCACTATTAGATGCTAGGGAGGGCTTTGAACATCCTGTGGAACTTTTTCATCAAAAACAATGTCTTTCTTAGCATTTAGTATGTGCTTGTGTAATGAATAAGCTAGCATTATTAGATGCTAGGGAGGGCCTTGAACATCCTGTGGAACTTTTCATCAAAAACAATGAACCTTTCTTAGCATTTAGTATGTGCTTGTGTAATGAACAAGCTAGCACTATTACATGCTAAGGAGGGCTTTGAACATCCTGTGGAACTTTTCATCAAAAACAATGTGCCTTTCTTAGCATTTAGTATGTGCTTGCGTAATGAATAAGCTAGCACTATTAGATGCTAGGGAGTATGAAAAAACAATTTCTGACAAAATTGACAAGAAAACATACCTAGAAAATATTTTATTTTATTTTTGTCGTAGAATTTATACTGCCTCTATATGATTATTACTCAGTTATACTAATCTACGATGATAATTAATATGTTATTTGGAGTTTTAGGGAGACCAGTAGGCCTATATAGTTTATTTAAGTTGAAGTCTGTCAGGTTTCTGTTCAAGCTTATTACATTGTGATTTCAATCTAGGATAGATATATGTAATCCAATTTTGTCCACAGTGATTTAAAAAGAATAGGAGAGGATTTCTCCCTGCTGTGTGCCAAGAGTGAGAATGAAGGCACAGCTGGGAAATCTTTCACCCATAATCAAACCAACGTAAAGGGAGGCAATCAATGAACAACACTACTGACAGATGTTACTGTAAAAATTAAAACCACATAGCTTATGTATATCATTTTACAGAATTGTCACAAATTTCGGGAAAACAAGATATATATTTAGTTATTCATATTGAAAATAAATGATGCATTAGGTTGATTGGTTGATTGTTTGGCGCTCAAGATTATTTCACTTACGTGGCAGCGTTGCCAGTTTTATTGTGGGAAGAAACATGGCTCTTCCCGTGGTAACTGGCAACCATCCCAAAAAGTGATTCATTATGTGAGATACACTTTTAAGTTCATCTTTATATCAATGAATAAGTAACAAGGACAAATGCTTTCTCATTTTTAAATTCAATAAAAAATCATGGAAACTGCTTTTTAGTTTCTGTTAAATGATCTAACCATTTGAAATTAAATGGAAATCAAATAAAATATCTATGCATGATGACAAATTTGGGCTTAACGTCACACTCAACAGCTATGACCCTATGAACCAAAAATGTTAACAGGCCAAAAGATTCATCCACCCTAATCCAAATGGACCAAGGAACAAGAAGACAAGAACAAGAAGAACTTGTAGTTCCACATGCGAGAACTGCACTTTATATGAATTATTTTTTGCCATCTGTCACTCGCCCGTGGAACGCCCTAGATCAGCAGACAAGAGAAGCCAGTTCTTACCAATCATTTTGTTCTTGTTTGTCTAAAAATGACCTTATTGTACCACGTTATTTTTCGTACTCAATTGATCGTAACACACACATAATTCATACTCAAATGTGAAATCAGTGTAGCAACCTAAATGGTCACAAATTTCTGCGGCACATCACAGACAACCCTTCGTGTACATGTGGCCATTATTTTGAAACTGCTGATCATTTTTTAACTGTATGTACTCTGTACCTTCAACTTCGTAACGAACTACTTTCAAAATACTTTCCGTTAGATTGTAAGATGTTACTTTTTTGTTGTTCCTCCTTTAGTTACCAGGAAAATGTTGAGTTATTTGATTCTGTGCAGTTATTTATTCAAAGATCTCATAGGTTTGATATTTAAGTAATTATGTTTGTAAAAATTCATTTCAAGCCATATTACCAACTGTATACTTGTAATGTTTCATTGAATCACAACTTATTAATTTATTATTCAATACTACCATGAATTATTGTATGATGTGTAGAAGCGTTGATATAGACGTCTAGCCTGTTCGCTCATCCACTTCGGTTTTATAGCCAAATAAATATTGTTTAAACCAACAAGAAGACAAATGTATTTTGCAGACTTCTTGTTTCTCATTGCTAGATCACCAAATTTGCCTAAAATAGCCACAATGCTTCCTGCTTGAGGATTGCCTAATTCTAGACGGATATCTTAGTTTAACACTCAAAGAAAAACAAACAGTATATATTACCCCATGTCCAACTAGTTGTTTGATGCAATACAAAATGCAGTTGAATAATTTTTTGTGATAGTAAATGAAAATATTTATCTTTTTTTTTACCATTGATTAAGTTTAGTTTGTAACACATTTCCAGTATACCCAATATTCCCAGACCCCCTGGAGAAGTGGGCAGGTTAGGGTAGCAAGTCAAGAGCTACCAAAGACAAAACTCACCCTGGGGGACAATCCCAAATACAAACATATAGTTATTTTCACCATAACTCACTTGTCATGATTGATTTTAGTTCATTCTGACAGTTTATAGCTTCATTACAAAACTTAATAATGATAAAGTTAGAATACTTCTTCGAAAACAATCAAAAATTTACTTCCAGGAAAACTCCAACATAAGATAAGTGGCTGTCGCCATCAGGACCCCTCGGGTCTGGGCCAAAGAAACCGAAGATATTTTATTTTCCAGACAATTTGTTGTGAGTGAAAAACTACTCCACATACATGCATCACATTTACATGGAGGTTTTTGGCTGAGTCATGTAAGGGGCATAACTCTTGAAAAACACGTCCAAGCGAGTCGATTTTAAATAGGCTTCTTTTACTTGCTGTAATAAACAAATGTGTGAAGTTTCAAAGTTGTACGTTAAAGACTTTTTTAGATAATGTGTTTACAAGGCTTTTTACTGCAGCAGTAATGTAAGGGGCATAACTCTTGAAAAAACATCCGAGCGCGTTGATTTAAAATAGGCTTCTTTTACTTGCTGTAATAAACAAATGTGTGAAGTTTCAAAGTTGTACGTTAAAGACTTTTTTAGATAATGTGTTTACAAGGCTTTTTACTGCAGCAGTAATGTAAGGGGCATAACTCTTGAAAAAACATCCGAGCGCGTTGATTTTCAATAGGCTTCTTGTACTTGCTGTATTTAACAAATGTGTGAAGTTTCAAAGTTGTACGTTAAAGACTTTTATAGATAACGTGTTTACAAGGCTTTTTACCGCAGCTGCAATGTAAGGGGCATAACTCTTGAAAAAAACATCCGAGCGCGTTGATTTTCGATAGGCTTCTTGTACTTGCTGTAATAAACAAATGTGTGAAGTTTCAAAGTTGTAAGTTAAAGACTTCTTTAGATAATGTGTTTACAAGGGGTTTTACCGCAGCGGCAATGTAAGGGGCATAACTCCTGAAAAAAACATCCGAGCGAGTTGATTTTCACTAGGCTTCTTGTACTTGCTGTAATAAACAAATGTGTGAGGTTTCAAAGTTGTAAGTTAAAGACTTTTTTAGATAATGTGTTTACAAGGACCAATGGACAGACGGACGACGGAGGCAACGACAATACCCTTGGGGCAAATTTTGCCCGAGGGGTAAAAATCAACTTAACTTGAACAAAGTTTTTTACATGTGCATAATAATTTGAATTATTTTATTTTTATTACATTGGTTATTTGAATTATTATGCAGATTTTCAATTGTGCTAAGAATAATAAAGTGTGATAAAAGGTATGACATTCTTTTATAATTATTTGCAGGCCTGTGCTGTTGGGATGAACGGACCGAACGCGTTCGTCTCGCGCTCGTCTGAACACAATTTAAGACGACCGGTTTATCGGTTATCCAAAATCCTGCGACCGCTCGTCTAAACATTTTACCTTCCGAATTTTTTATGATCAGCTCAAAAAAGTAAAAGAAAATAAATAAAGTAATCGAAAATGCATCAAAAAAGCGAATCGAAAACAAGTTAACTTTAATCTTGCTATACCTCCAGCCTTCAGGCTTCGCCTTGGCTCAGTTGCCCAGAGTGTGGCTGGACTGTAGCCCAATGGATGACTTCGTTTCGTTATCACGGCATTCAACTTCCGGCCATTTGAGTTTTTTAAAATCAAAATTTAACCTACAGCGAAGAAGAATTAATCCTTTTAATTAATATCACTGACAACTGTAAACTTTCTTGATAGTTCCGATTCGAAATAGGCTTACGGACATTGTCTCGCTTTCCCACGTGGTGCGTCGTAGACTGAACCATAGAGATCTAAAAATAACTTATAGATCTCGACGGACTGAACACGGCGCCTGACTCCATGTCTGTCGCACGCAAACCGACAGAAACTGTAACGGAATAAAACATTAAAGAGTTGGCCGTTCTGGGGTTAGTTTTCCCACGAAACAAACGACAATGGAAAAGTCGAGAACGTAATTCCCAGTCAGATATTGAAAATGAAATTTGAATCTTCATAAGTTGTTGGGTCTACCCAAAAACGAATTGACAGAGTGATCATTGATAAAAGTGTTGATATTTTCACAAGGTAACCGTAAGCCAAAGCCCTAGCTAAAACATTTGTATTTAGGCATAACCAAAAAATTCTTTGTTTCAGGTAACACTTTTTCGAAAAAGTTTTTTTTTTTTTTAATTTTCCTCCAATTTTTTTAAAGTGTAGAACTAAACTAGTCATAGTATTTTTTCTTGTACCACACTATTCACATTAAAGAAAAATAAAAGTCTTTGCTTTGACGTTTTAGGTTCTTAGTCTTACTTTGGTTTTATCAAAGTCCTACTTCTGGTTTTATGCATTTCTCATTCAGAGTAACCATTTTAAGCAACTTACAAAAGTGAAAATTATTTTTAAAATGGCAAGAAGTTTACAGGTTATCCTAGGAGGAACACAGGTTATCTAAATTGCGCGACAGCATAACCCGTTTTCATGTTATCTAAAGTAAATTAAGAGGACCTCTTTTCAGGTTATCCCGGAAAATCTTACAGCACAGGCCTGATTTGGAATTGAATAAAAAAATAGCACACAAATTATAGTTATTAATCTACCATAGGATCAAGGAAATTTCCCATTAAATCACGCAACAAACCTAGTTCATTAAAGTTTAAACCTGGCAAAAATCTGATTATTCCCAAGCTTATTACAGTGTGATTGCAATCTAAGAAAACAATCTGTAATCCCATCCCACAAAACATTGATTTGATTACAATCTTTCAGTAAGCCAAAATTTACATCTACAAGAGAGGTTTATATTCAGAATCGTAAATTGCAAATCAATGGTAAAACCAGACAAGCAAGATCTTTAAAATTCAGTTTTATTTAAAAGCAACTTGCAATCTGTATTCAATATCTGAGAAAGTGGAAGGGTGCATGTTAGAGAGCACAGTCGGTCTATAAATTAAGAGAACCATCATATTTTACCATGAAATATTTTGATAGAAAAATATACAATTATATATACCACTGATGGATGTCAAGCTTAAACAAATAAAAATAAATAGCAATGACAAAAAACACGATTTATAAAGAAATGCAGGATTCTATTGGAAGCACACCTGATCATGAAAGTCTGGTGTAAAATATTGGGATTCCTGTAGTGTTTATGGGCCTCTTGAGAAAGTGGGCAGGTTTTGTAGAGAAGTCAAGAGCTACTAAAGACTGGATTCACCCTTGGGTGCTGTCACATAACAATAAACTAAATACCATGTTTAAGGTAAAATTGACTGATCAGAGAGAGTTAAACCTAGAGTTCATTAAAATGACATCAGAGTTCATTATTAAGTATTATGTCATGCATAACTCTAAGAAGAAGAAATGGTAAGTGCCCCCACCCCCCCCCCCCCCCCTACTCCCCCGCACAAAAACATCCTTTAAAATGAAGCGAAGAAAAATAAACAAAAATAGTTTTAATTCAGGATTGATTGATGTTTTTACGCTACACTCGAAATTATTTCACTTATATCTTATGACCTTCAGCGAGTACCTGGCAACTCAGAAACAGATAGAGTGACAAATCCATTAAGAAGTTTGTCCACTTTTATTTAAATCCAGCGTCACATTGTTGGACTGAGGACTATCACTCTATCCGACTGAGAACATCAAGGCCTTTAAAACAATGTTATTAAAGAATGCCTTACAATTGACAGCAAGTAACAATATTGTCTAAATAGTAAAGGAAAGGGTCAATAGTAAAGATATGACAAATAAGCCATTTCAAATCTTTATTATTTAATTAAAAAAGCCATGTGATTAAGAGTTAAAACTGCTACTCAGGATTTTGGTAGCAAACATATTTTATAGGAACAAAGTTGACTAGATAACATAACGAATAAAATAAATTTTGTATTTTTCTTGTCTTGTGGAATTTATAATAACTCTATATAAATATCTGTCAGTTGTACTAATCTACATTCACGCGTAATATGAAAAAACAATTTCTGACAAAATTGACAAGAAAACATACCAAGAAAAATGATATTTTTCATTTTTGTCGTAAAATTTATACTGCCTCTATAAAAATATTAGTCAGTTATACTAATCTACGACGATAATTAATATGTTATTTGGAGTTTTAGGGAGACCAGTGTATAGTTTACTAAAGTTGAAGTCTGTCAGGTTTCTGTTCAAGCTTATTAGGGATCCCCTACTTGGAGGGGATACCTTTTGAAATCGTTCTGCTTTTTCCGTATTATTATTATTATTCTTATTTGTTTTCCACGGTTTTTGTAGGTGATATAACTCCAACAGTTTTCTAGACACGACTCTCATCTTTCACATACATATTCATAAACAAATTATCGAGGTCCATTTTTTCTGAATTGTCGCTACGCTACGCCGTTTGTCCGCCATTTTGAAAAAGGCGTATTTGCCCAAACATTTTCTTCTCTGAAACCGTTCATCCGATTTAGCTCAAATTTCACATACACTTAGTAGAAGTCGGGGGACTACTAAGTTGTCCAAATCAAGAATCTCCGCGAAAATTCATAGCAGACTTTTATTCGTCAAAGTTATGAACTTTTTAACTTTTCAAAAAAATGCAATATCTAGAAAACCATTTATTGGAACTTAACGAAAATTCTTATGCTTGTAGACCTATTATAGAGCTATGAAATTCCAAAGTTTTATGAACGTGCAAACCATCACGTGACCAGGACGCCATTTTGAATTTTTGAAAACTTTAATGAGTCATATCTCAGCTAATTTTTCTAATAAAGCAATCGGCTTTTTAAATTTAGATAGATAACATCTTTCTTCATCTTTGAACCGCTTGGTAATTTTTGATTGGATCAACGGTTTCGCCGCCATATTGAATTTTATTTAAAAATTAAAAACTTAAGTTTTATAAAATTGCTTCAAGGTATCCACTTTAAATTCAACATACCAACAGTCTTGATCAAGGTCTATGTCTTGTGTGAAAGACAACCAGTTCCAATAAAAACTCATTAACATGTGACAGTTTAAATATATGATGTTAATAAACTATGTTCAAATATTTATAAGAAAGATCTTCGACCACACAGACATAAACCCATATCAAGTAAAGGACAAAAACCTAGGATGGTAATGAAAGATGTGCATTTTATTGATAGAATCTTGGTAAGTAACATGATAGACGGATATTTTCACCATCGAGGATACAAATACGCCAAATATTTTAGGAAAAGAAATAGCAGGCAGGCTCTCAATCAATCGCTCATTAGTTTAAGCCCATAATAGAACTTTTGCGCAATCATTCTCGTATAGAGACTAATTGACCGATTGCTTAATGACGTCACTTGGAATTTACGCGCAAAGCATTTTGGGGGATTGAGGGACAATTTTGAAATAAAGCAGAAGTAATAATACTGTATCGAGAAGAAGACGTAAAAGGCGTAAAGTTACAAGAAAATGTGTGGATAAAAACAGGTTATGTCATCATTGTTTTCCAAAAAAGTGACATCTTACCAATTAACAAAATGGCGAACTGAGGTATATTTTACCCAGAAAGCTTTGCGTACATCTATGTGACGTCATCAGGCTCGGCGGTAATTGGTCCACAATACTTCAAGTGGCTTAATAACAAATTTCAATGTGATCTGGCGCTAGCAAGCACACTTACCGCACACTGTAAGTTATTTTAGCGACTGACACCAATAATGGTTTTCACACCGAGAGCGACATTGATTTAGTGACCAGCGCCATAACTGCTATGTTCAAGTAGACAGACCTAATCTTGTACAATTGATGTGACATTATTATAAATAAAATAGAGTAAGTTGCAAAACTGAAAATATCAGAGACAGTGTTAAACATGTTTAAGGCAAATTATGATTGAAAAATATAACCATATAGTTATTCAATTTCCCGGTTTTAGGTTTTATTTCAGAGATTTCTGTCTCAATGTGGCGAATAATTACGATATAACGAAAAACAAACTGATAAAAACTTAACAGGGGATCCCGGACCTTGAAGTTGCTCCGCTGCAACTTCATCAGCCTCTAGTTACATTGTGATTTCAATCTAGGATAGCTATATGTAATCCAATTTTGTCCATAGTGATTTAACAAGAATGGAAGAAGACTTCTCCCTGCTGTGTGCCAAGAGTGAGAATGAAGGCACAGCTGGGAAAACTTTCACCAAAAACTCAAACCAACGTAAAGGGAGGCAATCAAGGGACAACACAACTGACAGATGTTCCTGTCCACATTAAAACCACATAGCTTCTGTGGATCTTTTTACAGAATTGTTACAAATTTTGTGAAAACAATGAATGTTTTTGGTAATTCATATTGAAAATTAAATGATTCATTAGGTTGATTGTTTGGTGTTTTACACCCCGCTCAAGATTATTTCACTTACATGGCAGGGTTGCCAGTTTTATTGTAGGAGGAAACCGGGCTATATGCCCGGAGGAAACCCACGACCTTCCGGTGGTAACTGGCAACCATCCCAAAAAGTAATTCATTAGGAGATACACTTTCAAATTCATCTTTATATCAATGAATAAGTAACAAGGGCAAATGCTTTCTCATTTTTAAATTCAATAAAAAATCATGGAAACTTCTTATGTACAAATGTATTTGCTTTTTAGTCTCGGTTAAATGATCTGATCAATTGAAATTAGATGGAAATCAAATAAAATATCTATGCGTGATAATGTGCCCTAGATATTGAAAATTGACGAATTTGGGCTCAACGTCACACTCAACAGATATGATAATCTAAACCAAAAATGTTAACAGGCCAAAGATTCATCCACCCTAATCTAAATTTTGACAATAGACTCCATGGACCAAGGAACATAAAGACAAATGTATTTGGCAGACTTATTGTTTCTCATTGCTAGGTCAGCAAATTTGGCTAAAATAGCCAAAATGCTTCCTGCATGAGGATTGCCTAATTCTAGACTGATATCTTAGTTTAACACTCCAAAAAAACAATATATATTACCCCATGTCTAACTAGTTTTTTGATGCAATACAAAATGCAGTTGAATAAATTTGTGTGATAGTAAATGAAAATATTTATCTTGTTTTTTTTCAATGGTAAAATCTTGTTTGTTACATATTTCCAGTATACCCAATATTCCCAGAACCCCTGGCGAAGTGGGCAGGTTAGGGTAGGAAGCAAGAGCTACCAAAGACAAAACTCACCCTGGGGGGATAATCCCAAATACAAACATGTACATATTTTCACCATAACTCACTTGTCATGATTGATTTTTAGTTCATTATGACAGTTTATAGCTTCATTACAAAATATGATAATGATAAAGTTAGAATACTTCTTAGAAAACGATCAAAAATTTACTTCCAGGAAAACTCCAACATAAGAAAATCAACTTAACTTGAACACAGTTTTTTACATGTGCATACTAATTTGAATTATTTTATTTTTATTTCATTGGTTATTTGAATTACTATGCCGATTTTCAATTGTGACATTGTTTTATAATTATTTGGAATTGAATAAAAAATAGCACAAAAATTATATCATTAAACAAACTCTTTCTGGATTTACAACTTCTGTTATATTTAGGCGCAACGTTTCAATGTCTATTCGGACATCGTTTTCAAGCATATGAAAAAACTATACAAACTATACAAAAATTATAGTTATTAATCTACCATAGGATCAAGGACATTTCCCATTAAATCGTGCAACAAACCTAGTTCATTAAAGTTTAAACCTGTCAAAAATCTGATTATTCCCAAGCTTATTACAGTGTGATTGCAATCTAAGAAAACAATCTGTAATCCCATTCCACAAAACATTGCTAAATAGAAAAGGGGAGAGGATGTCTCCCTGCTGTGTGCCTGGAGTGAAGGAGTAAGGCACAGCTTGTCCTGAAACTGAGAAAACTTTCACCTATTACCTGTGTACACACAGGTTCCCCAGTGGGTGAGGAAATTGAGCTAAAATGGTCAAGAGCTTCAGGTAGCTACCCCAAGAGTGATTGGTTGCCCAATAATTCCTGGGGCATCTGTGGCAAGTCCTACTGTGCCCCCTAACAAGCCTAGACAGATAAGCTGTCTGAGCTCTACAAAACACTTGTCAAATGAGAGAAAATCATCTCAGGCCAATGAAAAAAGAACACAAGCTGAGAGAAGCATGCCATAACTAGTATATATAGTTTTCCCTTTTCCTTACATTTCATCAGAACCTTGTAGACTTTGTTCACTAAGCACCAGTGGAAGTGAATAATTCCACAATTGTTAGATTGTGTTGGATGATTCCAAATGTATGGAAAACAGATCTTCAGATCATTGGAGATTTTATTAAGGATGCAGAGGATAGTGTGTACTAACTGAGATTGAATTCAACCTCGGGAATTATACACGGTAAGACATTTTCTTTTTTTGAGATAATCTTACCTGTGCGATGTACTGCCTTTTTTAATATCTGTAATGACAAGGTGTTCAGCCTTTGATCCCTTTTTACTTGGAGCTGATAAAGGCAAAAAAAAAAGACATGGTTAGGGATAAATAAGAACTAAAAAAACTATGTTCATTGAAAAAATTACAAGCAATATTGAAAGATATCCTACCACTGATGGTTAAGCCCAGTCCTCCTATACGTTTGGCCAATTTTACAACGAACGTTCCAGAACTTGCATAAACTGATTCTGAAATTAAAAGTTCCACAGCAAAATCATAAGGAATCAAGACGTTTTTCCAGAAAATATTGGGTGATGAATAGTTATTGGATTGTATAACTCGTGTTAATACTGACCAGTAACATCAAATTCAATCTCCAGAACACAGTATGGTTTGGCATCTCTAAGAAGTTGGTTAACTTCTTCTAGGGACCTTTCAACAAGTTCTTGTCCATTTACTGAAATAATTCTGTCCCCAACCTGTATCAGACCACACCTAAACAGAATTTCATTTTGAAGTTGTTAGTGATAGAACTATTATAAGCAATTAATCTCAAGTATTTGAAATAGTAAATTTGTTAAACTTAAGGAAACTGAAAGCGAACAGTATTATCAACCAAATACTGAAATATTTATTTCAGCTTATCAGCAGCAAAATAAAAACTCAAAATACCTTTCGGTTACGCTTTTGGATTCTATGTGAGCTATTGTTGCCGGTTCTGTTAGAACTGCTGTTGAAAACACCCCTCCTTCGAGAGAAATACCCAAACCTCGAGTATCTGGATAAAGTATGACTTCAGTGATTTCGGAATGACAGATTTGGTTGGTGGGAGTAACCATTGAGCAAACAGACGCAACAGACACTGAAATAAAACATAGATATGTATGCTTTTGCAGGAAACATAGAAAACAAATTTTTAAAAAATTATTGCGAAATACAATTAAACTTAGTATGACTTCAGTGATTTCGGAATGACAGATTTGGTTGGTGGGAGTAACCATTGAGCAAACAGACGCAACAGACACTGAAATAAAACATAGATACGTATGCTTTTGCAGGAAACATAGAAAACATTTTTTTTAAAAGTTATTGCGAAATACAATTAAACTTACTTGTTCCAATTGAGGGTTGATCAGGTTTCTGCCAAGGTTTCCGTCGATGATTTGTCGATCTGGCCGTTGTGGCTGATGAACTGATGGTATTGTATCCATAACAATTGGAAAGGGTGTTAAAATTTTGATATGAGGATGCATTTGGATGGCCAACAGAAGACAACATTGGCGTGGAAGAGGATGCAGGTAGAACAGGAACTAAGGCTACAATGAAACACAGTACAATCCTTAAGTGCGAGATTATATTTTACCATAATTTAGCAGCTTTCCATGACATTTTAGAAAAAAACTTAAAAAGAAATGCCAGAGCAAATGAAAATAGTTTGTAAAGATTACCTTTTCTCATCATATTATCTCTGTGATTCTTTTGCTGTATATGAAACAATGGCAGTATTTCCAACTTAACAAGATCTTCTGAAGTAGAGCTTAATAATTGATTTGCCTCCGCTATGGACATGTGCTCCACAATAGCTCCATCTATGGATAAAATTTGGTCGCCAATGTGAAGGGCTCCACATCTGATAAAGTATACAAAAAGGACAAAATTAGTTAACAATTTCTTAGTATTTCAAAATATTTTTAGATCAAAGATGTAGAACTGATTTCTTAAACAGAGTTTATTTCATTATTATTGTCATTTGAAAACAATTAATTTTACCTATCAGCAACACTCGCTGGTTTAATACTCTCAACGCAAACGCATCTTCTTGAACTACTTGAATTCTGTGACAAAGCAACTCCAAGTGCTGTACCAGGAGACTTGTCAATCTCCACTAACAAAGGACCGGTGGCATTCTGCACAGCATCTAGAGCACAAAAAAATGTTCAATCTATAAAAGTTGGATTATCAGATTAACAAAGAAACATTGTATAAACGGTTTCTATCATAAGTAATAGGTTGTGCGGAACAAGAAGATGATGATGGTTTAATAAACCGAAATATTGAACATTAATTATGCTTGTGACTCGGAGGTGTGACTGTGGTATATTATGTAAAATTAATCAGTGGGAATCAACGCACAAGAAGGAAATTTGACTTTTTTAGTACTTAAATCCAAAATACCATAAAATATTTTTTTTGAAAATTGACATAACTTACTCATCACAGAAACATCATATTCAAAAAGAAAGTTGGCATTTCCATCACATTGACTCATCAAAATCATAGTTTCTGATAAAGATAGATGTGTCACATGATAGCCATTAATCGCCAGTATTCTATCTCCTTCATGAAGAGACGCTTCTCTGTAAACAGAAAACAAAATAACTCCTATTTATTAACGAGCAGTTCTATAACATTTTTTGAAGATTTTGTTGAAAAGTTAAAACGCATGAAGCACAAGTTTGCCAAAAATCATTTAAAAAATGAATGGAAATTGAACTGAAAAGAAAAAAGGAGAACGAAATACATGTGTTGATAATTATATAATAAAAAGGAGCTTACCTGTCAGCTGGACTTCCAGGACGAATTTGGGTAACCGTAAGAGGGCGTGATTTAACCCCATCTGTGCTTAGTCCACCACGTAAAGTAAAACCGAAGCCGCATCCTTCTTTTTCAAGGGTTACTTCTAGATGCTTACACTGCACTGAAAATCCTTGATCCCCTATAACAGAATATAATAACACAATACCCTATAGATGGTTTTAAAATTGGCAGTATTAAGAGAGCTTACGTAAGTTAAACAAAAAACAACAAAAATCTGTGCCGCAGGATCCATGTGTATAACCTATAGCGGAGATTAAATGCTTTTCGAGGAATTTGAAAGGTATTCATCTAAAAACAATGGAGAACTATCTGATTATGTGGCTTTCCTGGTATTGGGTATGCGCTAGTGTAATAAAACAAACTAGCACTATCAGATCTTAGGGAAGGCAGTTGAAGCCACAATGAAAGTGTAATGTAACAAACTAGTACTATCATAAAATTGGGAGGGCTGCTGAAAGCACAACGAAAGTAAGGAGAATAAGTGCCTTTCCTGGTATTGGGTATGTGCTTGTGTAATAAAACAAACTAGCACTATCAGATGCTAGGAAAGGCTGTTGAAGCCACAATGACAGTTAGGAGAGTAAGTGCCTTTCCTGGTATTGGGTATGTGCTTGTGTAATAAAACAAACTAGCACTATCAGATGCTATGGAAGGCTGTTGAAGCCAGATGAAACAACGTTCCACAGAAGAAAAGTGTCTTTCCTGGTATTGGGTATGTGCTTGTGTTATGAAATAAACTAGCACTATCAGATGCTAGGGAAGGCTGTTGAAGCCAGATGAAACGTTCCACAGACGAACAGTGTCTTTCCTGGTATTGGGTATGTGCTTGTGTTATGAAACAAACTAGCACTATCAGATGCTAGGGAAGGCTGTTGAAGCCACAATGAAAGTTAGAGAATAAGTGCCTTTCCTGGTATTGGGTATGTGCTTGTGTAATAAAACAACTTAGCACTATCAGATGCTAGGGAAGGCTGTCGAAGCCACAATGACAGTTAGGAGAATAAGTGCCTTTCCTGGTATTGGGTATGTGCTTGTGTAATAAAACAAACTAGCACTATCAGATGCTAGGGAGGGCTGTCGAAGCCAAAAGAACAGTTAGGAGAATAAGTGCCTTTCCTGGTATTGGGTATGTGCTTGTGTTATGAAACAAACTAGCACTATCAAAAGCTAGGGAAGGCCATTAAAGCCACAATGACAGTAGAATAAAGGCCTTTCCTGGTATTCAGTATGTGCTTATGTAATAAAACAAACTAGAACTATCAGATGCTAGGAAAGGCTGTTGAAGCCAGATGCAACAATGTTCCACAGAAGAAATGTGCCTTTCCTGGTATTGGGTATGTGCTTGTGTTATGAAATAAACTAGCACTATCAGATGCTAGGGAGGGCTGTCGAAGCCACAATGACAGTTAGGAGAATAAGTGCCTTTCCTGGTATTGGGTATGTGCTTGTGTAATAAAACAAACTAGCACTATCAGATGCTAGGGAGGGCTGTCGAAGCCACAATGACAGTTAGGAGAATAAGTGCCTTTCCTGGTATTGGGTATGTGCTTGTGTAATAAAACAAACTAGCACTATCAGATGCTAGGGAGGGCTGTCAAAGCCACAATGACAGTTAGGAGAATAAGTGCCTTTCCTGGTATTGGGTATGTGCTTGTGTTATGAAATAAACTAGCACTATCAGATGCTAGGGAAGGCTGTTGAAGCCAGAATGAAAGAAGAAAAACATACCTTTTCTGGTATTCAGTAGATGCTTCTGTTATGAAACAGACTGGTATTGTATTATGTGCTTGTGTAAGCACTATCAAATGCTAGCGAGGACCATTAAAGCAACAAAGAAAATTTTCAAAAAGAAATTAGCCTTTCCTGGTATTGGGTATGTGCTTGTGTAATAAAACAAACTAGCACTATCAGATGCTAGGAAAGGCTGTTGAAGCCACAATGACAGTTAGGAGAGTAAGTGCCTTTCCTGGTATTGGGTATGTGCTTGTGTAATAAAACAAACTAGCACTATCAGATGCTAGGGAAGGCTGTTGAAGCCACAATGACAGTTAGGAGAGTAAGTGCCTTTCCTGGTATTGGGTATGTGCTTGTGTAATAAAACAAACTAGCACTATCAGATACTAGGGAAGACTGATGAAGCCAGAATGAAAGAAGAAAAACATACCTTTTCTGGTATTCAGTAGATGCCTCCGTTATGAAACAGACTGGTATTGTATTATGTGCTTGTGTTAGCACTATCAAATGCTAGCGAGGACCATTAAAGCAACAAAGAAAATTTTCAAAAAGAAATTAGCCTTTCCTGGTATTGGGTATGTGCTTGTGTAATAAAACAAACTAGCACTATCAGATGCTAGGGAAGGCTGTTGAAGCCAGATGAAACAACGTTCCACAGAAGAAAAGTGTCTTTCCTGGTATTGGGTATGTGCTTGTGTTATAAAATAAACTAGCACTACCAGATGCTAGGGAAGGCTGTTGAAGCCAGATGAAACAACGTTCCACAGACGAACAGTGCCTTTCCTGGTATTGGGTATGTGCTTGTGTTATGAAACAAACTAGCACTATCAGATGTTAGGGAAGGCTGTTGAAGCCACAATGAAAGTTAGAGAATAAGTACCTTTTCTGGTATTGGGTATGTGCTTGTGTTATGAAACAACTTAGCACTATCAGATGCTAGGGAAGGCTGTCGAAGCCACAATGACAGTTAGGAGAATAAGTGCCTTTCCTGGTATTGGGTATGTGCTTGTGTAATAAAACAAACTAGCACTATCAGATGCTAGGGAGGGCTGTCAAAGCCAAAAGAACAGTTAGGAGAATAAGTGCCTTTCCTGGTATTGGGTATGTGCTTGTGTTATGAAACAAACTAGCACTATCAAAAGCTAGGGAAGGCCATTAAAGCCACAATGACAGTAGAATAAAGGCCTTTCCTGGTATTCAGTATGTGCTTATGTAATAAAACAAACTAGAACTATCAGATGCTAGGAAAGGCTGTTGAAGCCAGATGCAACAATGTTCCACAGAAGAAATGTGCCTTTCCTGGTATTGGGTATGTGCTTGTGTTATGAAATAAACTAGCACTATCAGATGCTAGGGAGGGCTGTCGAAGCCACAATGACAGTTAGGAGAATAAGTGCCTTTCCTGGTATTGGGTATGTGCTTGTGTAATAAAACAAACTAGCACTATCAGATGCTAGGGAGGGCTGTCGAAGCCACAATGACAGTTAGGAGAATAAGTGCCTTTCCTGGTATTGGGTATGTGCTTGTGTAATAAAACAAACTAGCACTATCAGATGCTAGGGAGGGCTGTCAAAGCCACAATGACAGTTAGGAGAATAAGGGCCTTTCCTGGTATTGGGTATGTGCTTGTGTTATGAAATAAACTAGCACTATCAGATGCTAGGAAAGGCTGTTGAAGCCACAATGACAGTTAGGAGAGTAAGTGCCTTTCCTGGTATTGGGTATGTGCTTGTGTAATAAAACAAACTAGCACTATCAGATGCTAGGAAAGGCTGTTGAAGCCACAATGACAGTTAGGAGAGTAAGTGCCTTTCCTGGTATTGGGTATGTGCTTGTGTAATAAAACAAACTAGCACTATCAGATGCTAGGGAAGGCTGTTGAAGCCACAATGACAGTTAGGAGAGTAAGTGCCTTTCCTGGTATTGGGTATGTGCTTGTGTAATAAAACAAACTAGCACTATCAGATACTAGGGAAGACTGATGAAGCCAGAATGAAAGAAGAAAAACATACCTTTTCTGGTATTCAGTAGATGCCTCCGTTATGAAACAGACTGGTATTGTATTATGTGCTTGTGTTAGCACTATCAAATGCTAGCGAGGACCATTAAAGCAACAAAGAAAATTTTCAAAAAGAAATTAGCCTTTCCTGGTATTGGGTATGTGCTTGTGTAATAAAACAAACTAGCACTATCAGATGCTAGGGAAGGCTGTTGAAGCCAGATGAAACAACGTTCCACAGAAGAAAAGTGTCTTTCCTGGTATTGGGTATGTGCTTGTGTTATAAAATAAACTAGCACTACCAGATGCTAGGGAAGGCTGTTGAAGCCAGATGAAACAACGTTCCACAGACGAACAGTGCCTTTCCTGGTATTGGGTATGTGCTTGTGTTATGAAACAAACTAGCACTATCAGATGTTAGGGAAGGCTGTTGAAGCCACAATGAAAGTTAGAGAATAAGTACCTTTCCTGGTATTGGGTATGTGCTTGTGTAATAAAACAAACTAGCACTATCAGATGCTAGGGAAGGCTGTCGAAGCCACAATGACAGTTAGGAGAATAAGTGCCTTTCCTGGTATTGGGTATGTGCTTGTGTAATAAAACAAACTAGCACTATCAGATGCTAGGGAGGGCTGTCAAAGCCAAAAGAACAGTTAGGAGAATAAGTGCCTTTCCTGGTATTGGGTATGTGCTTGTGTTATGAAACAAACTAGCACTATCAAATGCTAGGGAAGGCCATTAAAGCCACAATGACAGTAGAATAAGGGCCTTTCCTGGTATTCGGTATGTGCTTATGTAATAAAACAAACTAGAACTATCAGATGCTAGGAAAGGCTGTTGAAGCCAGATGCAACAATGTTCCACAGAAGAAATGTGCCTTTCCTGGTATTGGGTATGTGCTTGTGTTATGAAACAAACTAGCACTATCAGATGCTAGGGAGGGCTGTCGAAGCCACAATGACAGTTAGGAGAATAAGTGCCTTTCCTGGTATTGGGTATGTGCTTGTGTAATAAAACAAACTAGCATTATCAGATGCTAGGGAGGGCTGTCGAAGCCAAAAGAACAGTTAGGAGAATAAGTGCCTTTCCTGGTATTGGGTATGTGCTTGTGTTATGAAACAAACTAGCACTATCAAATGCTAGGGAAGGCCATTAAAGCCACAATGACAGTAGAATAAGGGCCTTTCCTGGTATTCGGTATGTGCTTATGTAATAAAACAAACTAGAACTATCAGATGCTAGGAAAGGCTGTTGAAGCCACAATGACAGTTAGGAGAGTAAGTGCCTTTCCTGGTATTGGGTATGTGCTTGTGTAATAAAACAAACTAGCACTATCAGATGCTAGGAAAGGCTGTTGAAGCCACAATGACAGTTAGGAGAGTAAGTGCCTTTCCTGGTATTGGGTATGTGCTTGTGTAATAAAACAAACTAGCACTATCAGATGCTAGGGAAGGCTGTTGAAGCCACAATGACAGTTAGGAGAGTAAGTGCCTTTCCTGGTATTGGGTATGTGCTTGTGTAATAAAACAAACTAGCACTATCAGATACTAGGGAAGACTGATGAAGCCAGAATGAAAGAAGAAAAACATACCTTTTCTGGTATTCAGTAGATGCCTCCGTTATGAAACAGACTGGTATTGTATTATGTGCTTGTGTTAGCACTATCAAATGCTAGCGAGGACCATTAAAGCAACAAAGAAAATTTTCAAAAAGAAATTAGCCTTTCCTGGTATTGGGTATGTGCTTGTGTAATAAAACAAACTAGCACTATCAGATGCTAGGGAAGGCTGTTGAAGCCAGATGAAACAACGTTCCACAGAAGAAAAGTGTCTTTCCTGGTATTGGGTATGTGCTTGTGTTATAAAATAAACTAGCACTACCAGATGCTAGGGAAGGCTGTTGAAGCCAGATGAAACAACGTTCCACAGACGAACAGTGCCTTTCCTGGTATTGGGTATGTGCTTGTGTTATGAAACAAACTAGCACTATCAGATGTTAGGGAAGGCTGTTGAAGCCACAATGAAAGTTAGAGAATAAGTACCTTTCCTGGTATTGGGTATGTGCTTGTGTAATAAAACAAACTAGCACTATCAGATGCTAGGGAAGGCTGTCGAAGCCACAATGACAGTTAGGAGAATAAGTGCCTTTCCTGGTATTGGGTATGTGCTTGTGTAATAAAACAAACTAGCACTATCAGATGCTAGGGAGGGCTGTCAAAGCCAAAAGAACAGTTAGGAGAATAAGTGCCTTTCCTGGTATTGGGTATGTGCTTGTGTTATGAAACAAACTAGCACTATCAAATGCTAGGGAAGGCCATTAAAGCCACAATGACAGTAGAATAAGGGCCTTTCCTGGTATTCGGTATGTGCTTATGTAATAAAACAAACTAGAACTATCAGATGCTAGGAAAGGCTGTTGAAGCCAGATGCAACAATGTTCCACAGAAGAAATGTGCCTTTCCTGGTATTGGGTATGTGCTTGTGTTATGAAACAAACTAGCACTATCAGATGCTAGGGAGGGCTGTCGAAGCCACAATGACAGTTAGGAGAATAAGTGCCTTTCCTGGTATTGGGTATGTGCTTGTGTAATAAAACAAACTAGCATTATCAGATGCTAGGGAGGGCTGTCGAAGCCAAAAGAACAGTTAGGAGAATAAGTGCCTTTCCTGGTATTGGGTATGTGCTTGTGTTATGAAACAAACTAGCACTATCAAATGCTAGGGAAGGCCATTAAAGCCACAATGACAGTAGAATAAGGGCCTTTCCTGGTATTCGGTATGTGCTTATGTAATAAAACAAACTAGAACTATCAGATGCTAGGAAAGGCTGTTGAAGCCAGAATGAAACAACGTTCTACAGAAGAAAAGTGTCTTTCCTGGAATTGGGTATGTGCTTGTGTAATAAAACAAACTAGCACTATCAGATGCTAGGGAAGGCTGTCGAAGCCACAAAGACAGTTAGGAGAATAAGTGCCTTTCCTGGTATTGGGTATGTGCTTGTGTAATAAAACAAACTAGCACTATCAGATGCTAGGGAGGGCTGTCGAAGCCACAATGACAGTTAGGAGAATAAGTGCCTTTCCTGGTATTGGGTATGTGCTTGTGTAATAAAACAAACTAGCACTATCAGATGCTAGGGAGGGCTGTCGAAGCCACAATGACAGTTAGGAGAATAAGTGCCTTTCCTGGTATTGGGTATGTGCTTGTGTAATAAAACAAACTAGCACTATCAGATGCTAGGGAGGGCTGTCAAAGCCACAATGACAGTTAGGAGAATAAGTGCCTTTCCTGGTATTGGGTATGTGCATGTGTAATGAAACAAACTAGCACTATCAGATACTAGGGAAGACTGATGAAGCCAGAATGAAAGAAGAAAAACATACCTTTTCTGGTATTCAGTAGATGCTTCTGTTATGAAACAGACTGGTATTGTATTATGTGCTTGTGTTAGCACTATCAAATGCTAGCGAGGACCATTAAAGCAACAAAGAAAATTTTCAAAAAGAAATTAGCCTTTCCTGGTATTGGGTATGTGCTTGTGTAATAAAACAAACTAGCACTATCAAATGCTAGGAAAGGCTGTTGAAGCCACAATGACAGTTAGGAGAGTAAGTGCCTTTCCTGGTATTGGGTATGTGTTTGTGTAATAAAACAAACTAGCACTATCAAATGCTAGGGAAGGCTGTTGAAGCCAGATGAAACAACGTTCCACAGAAGAAAAGTGTCTTTCCTGGTATTGGGTATGTGCTTGTGTTATGAACTAGCACTATCAGATGCTAGGGAAGGCTGTTGAAGCCACAATGAAAGTTAGAGAATAAGTGCCTTTCCTGGCATTGGGTATGTGCTTGTGTAATAAAACAAACTAGCACTATCAGATGCTAGGGAGGGCTGTCGAAGCCAAACGAACAGTTAGGAGAATAAGTGCCTTTCCTGGTATTGGGTATGTGCTTGTGTTATGAAACAAACTAGCACTATCAGATGCTAGGGAGGGCTGTCGAAGCCAAAAGAACAGTTAGGAGAATAAGTGCCTTTCCTGGTATTGGGTATGTGCTTGTGTTATGAAACAAACTAGCACTATCAAATGCTAGGGAAGGCCATTAAAGCCACAATGACAGTAGAATATAGGCCTTTCCTGGTATTCGGTATGTGCTTATGTAATAAAACAAACTAGAACTATCAGATGCTAGGAAAGGCTGTTGAAGCCAGAATGAAACAACGTTCTACAGAAGAAAAGTGTCTTTCCTGGAATTGGGTATGTGCTTGTGTAATAAAATAAACTAGCACTATCAGATGCTAGGGAAGGCTGTTGAAGCCAGATGCAACAATGTTCCACAGAAGAAATGTGCCTTTCCTGGTATTGGGTATGTGCTTGTGTTATGAAATAAACTAGCACTATCAGATGCTAGGGAGGGCTGTCGAAGCCACAATGACAGTTAGGAGAATAAGTGCCTTTCCTGGTATTGGGTATGTGCTTGTGTCATAAAACAAACTAGCACTATCAGATGCTAGGGAGGGCTGTCGAAGCCACATTGACAGTTAGGAGAATAAGTGCCTTTCCTGGTATTGGGTATGTGCTTGTGTAATAAAACAAACTAGCACTATCAGATGCTAGGGAGGGCTGTCGAAGCCACAATGACAGTTAGGAGAATAAGTGCCTTTCCTGGTATTGGGTATGTGCTTGTGTAATAAAACAGACTAGCACTATCATATGCTAGGGAGGGCTGTCGAAGCCACAATGACAGTTAGGATAATAAGTGCCTTTCCTGGTATTGGGTATGTGCTTGTGTAATAAAACAAACTAGCACTATCAGATGCTAGGGAAGGCTGTTGAAGCCACAATGAAGCCACAGTGTAATGTAACAAACTAGTACTATCACAAACTTGGGAGGGCTGCTGAAAGCACAACGAAAGTAAGGAGAATAAGTGCCTTTCCTGGTATTGGGTATGTGCATGTGTAATGAAAGAAACTAGCACTATCAGATACTAGGGAAGACTGATGAAGCCAGAATGAAAGAAGAAAAACATACCTTTTCTGGTATTCAGTAGATGCTTCCGTTATGAAACAGACTGGTATTGTATTATGTGCTTGTGTTAGCACTATCAAATGCTAGCGAGGACCATTAAAGCAACAAAGAAAATTTTCAAAAAGAAATTAGCCTTTCCTGGTATTGGGTATGTGCTTGTGTAATAAAACAAACTAGCACTATCAGATGCTAGGGAAGGCTGTTGAAGCCAGATGAAACAACGTTCCACAGAAGAAAAGTGTCTTTCCTGGTATTGGGTATGTGCTTGTGTTATAAAATAAACTAGCACTACCAGATGCTAGGGAAGGCTGTTGAAGCCAGATGAAACAACGTTCCACAGACGAACAGTGCCTTTCCTGGTATTGGGTATGTGCTTGTGTTATGAAACAAACTAGCACTATCAGATGCTAGGGAAGGCTGTTGAAGCCACAATGAAAGTTAGAGAATAAGTGCCTTTCCTGGTATTGGGTATGTGCTTGTGTAATAAAACAAACTAGCACTATCAGATGCTAGGGAAGGCTGTCGAAGCCACAATGACAGTTAGGAGAATAAGTGCCTTTCCTGGTATTGGGTATGTGCTTGTGTAATAAAACAAACTAGCACTATCAGATGCTAGGGAGGGCTGTCAAAGCCAAAAGAACAGTTAGGAGAATAAGTGCCTTTCCTGGTATTGGGTATGTGCTTGTGTTATGAAACAAACTAGCACTATCAAATGCTAGGGAAGGCCATTAAAGCCACAATGACAGTAGAATAAGGGCCTTTCCTGGTATTCGGTATGTGCTTATGTAATAAAACAAACTAGAACTATCAGATGCTAGGAAAGGCTGTTGAAGCCAGATGCAACAATGTTCCACAGAAGAAATGTGCCTTTCCTGGTATTGGGTATGTGCTTGTGTTATGAAACAAACTAGCACTATCAGATGCTAGGGAGGGCTGTCGAAGCCACAATGACAGTTAGGAGAATAAGTGCCTTTCCTGGTATTGGGTATGTGCTTGTGTAATAAAACAAACTAGCACTATCAGATGCTAGGGAGGGCTGTCGAAGCCAAAAGAACAGTTAGGAGAATAAGTGCCTTTCCTGGTATTGGGTATGTGCTTGTGTTATGAAACAAACTAGCACTATCAAATGCTAGGGAAGGCCATTAAAGCCACAAAGACAGTAGAATAAGGGCCTTTCCTGGCATTCGGTATGTGCTTATGTAATAAAACAAACTAGAACTATCAGATGCTAGGAAAGGCTGTTGAAGCCAGAATGAAACAACGTTCTACAGAAGAAAAGTGTCTTTCCTGGAATTGGGTATGTGCTTGTGTAATAAAACAAACTAGCACTATCAGATGCTAGGGAAGGCTGTTGAAGCCAGATGCAACAATGTTCCACAGAAGAAATGTGCCTTTTCTGGTATTGGGTATGTGCTTGTGTTATGAAATAAACTAGCACTATCAGATGCTAGGGAGGGCTGTCGAAGCCACAATGACAGTTAGGAGAATAAGTGCCTTTCCTGGTATTGGGTATGTGCTTGTGTAATAAAACAAACTAGCACTATCAGATGCTAGGGAGGGCTGTCGAAGCCACAATGACAGTTAGGAGAATAAGTGCCTTTCCTGGTATTGGGTATGTGCTTGTGTAATAAAACAAACTAGCACTATCAGATGCTAGGGAGGGCTGTCAAAGCCACAATGACAGTTAGGAGAATAAGTGCCTTTCCTGGTATTGGGTATGTGCATGTGTAATGAAACAAACTAGCACTATCAGATACTAGGGAAGACTGATGAAGCCAGAATGAAAGAAGAAAAACATACCTTTTCTGGTATTCAGTAGATGCTTCTGTTATGAAACAGACTGGTATTGTATTATGTGCTTGTGTTAGCACTATCAAATGCTAGCGAGGACCATTAAAGCAACAAAGAAAATTTTCAAAAAGAAATTAGCCTTTCCTGGTATTGGGTATGTGCTTGTGTAATAAAACAAACTAGCACTATCAAATGCTAGGAAAGGCTGTTGAAGCCACAATGACAGTTAGGAGAGTAAGTGCCTTTCCTGGTATTGGGTATGTGCTTGTGTAATAAAACAAACTAGCACTATCAAATGCTAGGGAAGGCTGTTGAAGCCAGATGAAACAACGTTCCACAGAAGAAAAGTGTCTTTCCTGGTATTGGGTATGTGCTTGTGTTATGAAATAAACTAGCACTATCAGATGCTAGGGAAGGCTGTTGAAGCCACAATGAAAGTTAGAGAATAAGTGCCTTTCCGGGCATTGGGTATGTGCTTGTGTAATAAAACAAACTAGCACTATCAGATGCTAGGGAGGGCTGTCGAAGCCAAACGAACAGTTAGGAGAATAAGTGCCTTTTCTGGTATTGGGTATGTGCTTGTGTTATGAAACAAACTAGCACTATCAGATGCTAGGGAGGGCTGTCGAAGCCAAAAGAACAGTTAGGAGAATAAGTGCCTTTCCTGGTATTGGGTATGTGCTTGTGTTATGAAACAAACTAGCACTATCAAATGCTAGGGAAGGCCATTAAAGCCACAATGACAGTAGAATAAGGGCCTTTCCTGGTATTCGGTATGTGCTTATGTAATAAAACAAACTAGAACTATCAGATGCTAGGAAAGGCTGTTGAAGCCAGAATGAAACAACGTTCTACAGAAGAAAAGTGTCTTTCCTGGAATTGGGTATGTGCTTGTGTAATAAAATAAACTAGCACTATCAGATGCTAGGGAGGGCTGTCGAAGCCACAATGACAGTTAGGAGAATAAGTGCCTTTCCTGGTATTGGGTATGTGCTTGTGTAATAAAACAAACTAGCACTATCAGATGCTAGGGAGGGCTGTCGAAGCCAAAAGAACAGTTAGGAGAATAAGTGCCTTTCCTGGTATTGGGTATGTGCTTGTGTTATGAAACAAACTAGCACTATCAAATGCTAGGGAAGGCCATTAAAGCCACAATGACAGTAGAATAAGGGCCTTTCCTGGTATTCGGTATGTGCTTATGTAATAAAACAAACTAGAACTATCAGATGCTAGGAAAGGCTGTTGAAGCCAGAATGAAACAACGTTCTACAGAAGAAAAGTGTCTTTCCTGGAATTGGGTATGTGCTTGTGTAATAAAACAAACTAGCACTATCAGATGCTAGGGAAGGCTGTTGAAGCCAGATGCAACAATGTTCCACAGAAGAAATGTGCCTTTCCTGGTATTGGGTATGTGCTTGTGTTATGAAATAAACTAGCACTATCAGATGCTAGGGAGGGCTGTCGAAGCCACAATGACAGTTAGGAGAATAAGTGCCTTTCCTGGTATTGGGTATGTGCTTGTGTAATAAAACAAACTAGCACTATCAGATGCTAGGGAGGGCTGTCGAAGCCACAATGACAGTTAGGAGAATAAGTGCCTTTCCTGGTATTGGGTATGTGCTTGTGTAATAAAACAAACTAGCACTATCAGATGCTAGGGAGGGCTGTCAAAGCCACAATGACAGTTAGGAGAATAAGTGCCTTTCCTGGTATTGGGTATGTGCATGTGTAATGAAACAAACTAGCACTATCAGATACTAGGGAAGACTGATGAAGCCAGAATGAAAGAAGAAAAACATACCTTTTCTGGTATTCAGTAGATGCTTCTGTTATGAAACAGACTGGTATTGTATTATGTGCTTGTGTTAGCACTATCAAATGCTAGCGAGGACCATTAAAGCAACAAAGAAAATTTTCAAAAAGAAATTAGCCTTTCCTGGTATTGGGTATGTGCTTGTGTAATAAAACAAACTAGCACTATCAAATGCTAGGAAAGGCTGTTGAAGCCAGAATGAAACAACGTTCTACAGAAGAAAAGTGTCTTTCCTGGTATTGGGTATGTGCTTGTGTTATGAAATAAACTAGCACTATCAGATGCTAGGGAAGGCTGTCGAAGCCACAATGACAGTTAGGAGAATAAGTGCCTTTCCTGGTATTGGGTAAGTGCTTGTGTAATAAAACAAACTAGCACTATCAGATGCTAGGGAGGGCTGTCGAAGCCAAAAGAACAGTTAGGAGAATAAGTGCCTTTCCTGGTATTGGGTATGTGCTTATGTAATAAAACAAACTAGAACTATCAGATGCTAGGAAAGGCTGTTGAAGCCAGAATGAAACAACGTTCTACAGAAGAAAAGTGTCTTTCCTGGTATTGGGTATGTGCTTGTGTAATAAAAGAAACTAGCACTATCAGATGCTAGGGAGGGCTGTCAAAGCCACAATGACAGTTAGGAGAATAAGTGCCTTTCCTGGTATTGGGTATGTGCTTGTGTAATGAAACAAACTAGCACTATCAGATACTAGGGAAGACTGATGAAGCCAGAATGAAAGAAGAAAAACATACCTTTTCTGGTATTCAGTAGATGCTTCCGTTATGAAACAGACTGGTATTGTATTATGTGCTTGTGTTAGCACTATCAAATGCTAGCGAGGACCATTAAAGCAACAAAGAAAATTTTCAAAAAGAAATTAGCCTTTCCTGGTATTGGGTATGTGCTTGTGTAATAAAACAAACTAGCACTATCAGATGCTAGGGAAGGCTGTTGAAGCCAGATGAAACAACGTTCCACAGAAGAAAAGTGTCTTTCCTGGTATTGGGTATGTGCTTGTGTTATGAAATAAACTAGCACTATCAGATGCTAGGGAAGGCTGTTGAAGCCAGATGAAACAACGTTCCACAGACGAACAGTGCCTTTCCTGGTATTGGGTATGTGCTTGTGTTATGAAACAAACTAGCACTATCAGATGCTAGGGAAGGCTGTTGAAGCCACAATGAAAGTTAGAGAATAAGTGCCTTTCCTGGTATTGGGTATGTGCTTGTGTAATAAAACAAACTAGCACTATCAGATGCTAGGGAAGGCTGTCGAAGCCACAATGACAGTTAGGAGAATAAGTGCCTTTCCTGGTATTGGGTATGTGCTTGTGTAATAAAACAAACTAGCACTATCAGATGCTAGGGAGGGCTGTCGAAGCCAAAAGAACAGTTAGGAGAATAAGTGCCTTTCCTGGTATTGGGTATGTGCTTATGTAATAAAACAAACTAGAACTATCAGATGCTAGGAAAGGCTGTTGAAGCCAGAATGAAACAACGTTCTACAGAAGAAAAGTGTCTTTCCTGGTATTGGGTATGTGCTTGTGTAATAAAAGAAACTAGCACTATCAGATGCTAGGGAGGGCTGTCAAAGCCACAATGACAGTTAGGAGAATAAGTGCCTTTCCTGGTATTGGGTATGTGCATGTGTAATGAAACTAACTAGCACTATCAGATACTAGGGAAGACTGATGAAGCCAGAATGAAAGAAGAAAAACATACCTTTTCTGGTATTCAGTAGATGCTTCTGTTATGAAACAGACTGGTATTGTATTATGTGCTTGTGTTAGCACTATCAAATGCTAGCGAGGACCATTAAAGCAACAAAGAAAATTTTCAAAAAGAAATTAGCCTTTCCTGGTATTGGGTATGTGCTTGTGTAATAAAACAAACTAGCACTATCAGATGCTAGGAAAGGCTGTTGAAGCCACAATGACAGTTAGGAGAGTAAGTGCCTTTCCTGGTATTGGGTATGTGCTTGTGTAATAAAACAAACTAGCACTATCAAATGCTAGGGAAGGCTGTTGAAGCCAGATGAAACAACGTTCCACAGAAGAAAAGTGTCTTTCCTGGTATTGGGTATGTGCTTGTGTTATGAAATAAACTAGCACTATCAGATGCTAGGGAAGGCTGTTGAAGCCACAATGAAAGTTAGAGAATAAGTGCCTTTCCTGGCATTGGGTATGTGCTTGTGTAATAAAACAAACTAGCACTATCAGATGCTAGGGAGGGCTGTCGAAGCCAAACAAACAGTTAGGAGAATAAGTGCCTTTCCTGGTATTGGGTATGTGCTTGTGTTATGAAACAAACTAGCACTATCAGATGCTAGGGAGGGCTGTCGAAGCCAAAAGAACAGTTAGGAGAATAAGTGCCTTTCCTGGTATTGGGTATGTGCTTGTGTTATGAAACAAACTAGCACTATCAAATGCTAGGGAAGGCCATTAAAGCCACAATGACAGTAGAATAAGGGCCTTTCCTGGTATTCGGTATGTGCTTATGTAATAAAACAAACTAGAACTATCAGATGCTAGGAAAGGCTGTTGAAGCCAGAATGAAACAACGTTCTAAAGAAAAGTGTCTTTCCTGGAATTGGGTATGTGCTTGTGTAATAAAACAAACTAGCACTATCAGATGCTAGGGAAGGCTGTTGAAGCCAGATGCAACAATGTTCCACAGAAGAAATGTGCCTTTCCTGGTATTGGGTATGTGCTTGTGTTATGAAATAAACTAGCACTATCAGATGCTAGGGAGGGCTGTCGAAGCCACAATGACAGTTAGGAGAATAAGTGCCTTTCCTGGTATTGGGTATGTGCTTGTGTAATAAAACAAACTAGCACTATCAGATGCTAGGGAGGGCTGTCGAAGCCACAATGACAGTTAGGAGAATAAGTGCCTTTCCTGGTATTGGGTATGTGCTTGTGTAATAAAACAAACTAGCACTATCAGATGCTAGGGAGGGCTGTCGAAGCCACAATGACAGTTAGGATAATAAGTGCCTTTCCTGGTATTGGGTATGTGCTTGTGTAATGAAACAAACTAGCACTATCAGATACTAGGGAAGACTGATGAAGCCAGAATGAAAGAAGAAAAACATACCTTTTCTGGTATTCAGTAGATGCTTCCGTTATGAAACAGACTGGTATTGTATTATGTGCTTGTGTTAGCACTATCAAATGCTAGCGAGGACCATTAAAGCAACAAAGAAAATTTTCAAAAAGAAATTAGCCTTTCCTGGTATTGGGTATGTGCTTGTGTAATAAAACAAACTAGCACTATCAGATGCTAGGGAAGGCTGTTGAAGCCAGATGAAACAACGTTCCACAGAAGAAAAGTGTCTTTCCTGGTATTGGGTATGTGCTTGTGTTATGAAATAAACTAGCACTATCAGATGCTAGGGAAGGCTGTTGAAGCCAGATGAAACAACGTTCCACAGACGAACAGTGCCTTTCCTGGTATTGGGTATGTGCTTGTGTTATGAAACAAACTAGCACTATCAGATGCTAGGGAAGGCTGTTGAAGCCACAATGAAAGTTAGAGAATAAGTGCGTTTCCTGGTATTGGGTATGTGCTTGTGTAATAAAACAAACTAGCACTATCAGATGCTAGGGAAGGCTGTCGAAGTCACAATGACAGTTAGGAGAATAAGTGCCTTTCCTGGTATTGGGTATGTGCTTGTGTAATAAAACAAACTAGCACTATCAGATGCTAGGGAGGGCTGTCGAAGCCAAAAGAACAGTTAGGAGAATAAGTGCCTTTCCTGGTATTGGGTATGTGCTTGTGTTATGAAACAAACTAGCACTATCAAATGCTAGGGAAGGCCATTAAAGCCACAATGACAGTAGAATAAGGGCCTTTCCTGGTATTCAGTATGTGCTTATGTAATAAAACAAACTAGAACTATCAGATGCTAGGAAAGGCTGTTGAAGCCAGAATGAAACAACGTTCTACAGAAGAAAAGTGTCTTTCCTGGAATTGGGTATGTGCTTGTGTAATAAAACAAACTAGCACTATCAGATGCTAGGGAAGGCTGTTGAAGCCAGATGCAACAATGTTCCACAGAAGAAATGTGCCTTTCCTGGTATTGGGTATGTGCTTGTGTTATGAAATAAACTAGCACTATCAGATGCTAGGGAGGGCTGTCAAAGCCACAATGACAGTTAGGAGAATAAGTGCCTTTCCTGGTATTGGGTATGTGCTTGTGTAATAAAACAAACTAGCACTATCAGATGCTAGGGAGGGCTGTCAAAGCCACAATGACAGTTAGGAGAATAAGTGCCTTTCCTGGTATTGGGTATGTGCATGTGTAATGAAACAAACTAGCACTATCAGATACTAGGGAAGACTGATGAAGCCAGAATGAAAGAAGAAAAACATACCTTTTCTGGTATTCAGTAGATGCTTCTGTTATGAAACAGACTGGTATTGTATTATATGCTTGTGTTAGCACTATCAAATGCTAGCGAGGACCATTAAAGCAACAAAGAAAATTTTCAAAAAGAAATTAGCCTTTCCTGGTATTGGGTATGTGCTTGTGTAATAAAACAAACTAGCACTATCAGATGCTAGGAAAGGCTGTTGAAGGCACAATGACAGTTAGGAGAGTAAGTGCCTTTCCTGGTATGTGCTTGTGTAATAAAACAAACTAGCACTATCAAATGCTAGGGAAGGCTGTTGAAGCCAGATGAAACAACGTTCCACAGAAGAAAAGTGTCTTTCCTGGTATTGGGTATGTGCTTGTGTTATGAAATAAACTAGCACTATCAGATGCTAGGGAAGGCTGTTGAAGCCACAATGAAAGTTAGAGAATAAGTGCCTTTCCTGGTATTGGGTATGTGCTTGTGTAATAAAACAAACTAGCACTATCAGATGCTAGGGAAGGCTGTCGAAGCCACAATGACAGTTAGGAGAATAAGTGCCTTTCCTGGTATTGGGTATGTGCTTGTGTAATAAAACGAACTAGCACTATCAGATGCTAGGGAGGGCTGTCGAAGCCAAAAGAACAGTTAGGAGAATAAGTGCCTTTCCTGGTATTGGGTATGTGCTTGTGTTATGAAACAAACTAGCACTATCAAATGCTAGGGAAGGCCATTAAAGCCACAATGACAGTAGAATAAGGGCCTTTCCTGGTATTCAGTATGTGCTTGTGTAATAAAACAAACTAGCACTATCAGATGCTAGGGAGGGCTGTCGAAGCCAAAAGAACAGTTAGGAGAATAAGTGCCTTTCCTGGTATTGGGTATGTGCTTATGTAATAAAACAAACTAGAACTATCAGATGCTAGGAAAGGCTGTTGAAGCCAGAATGAAACAACGTTCTAAAGAAAAGTGTCTTTCCTGGAATTGGGTATGTGCTTGTGTAATAAAACAAACTAGCACTATCAGATGGTAGGGAAGGCTGTTGAAGCCAGATGCAACAATGTTCCACAGAAGAAATGTGCCTTTCCTGGTATTGGGTATGTGCTTGTGTTATGAAATAAACTAGCACTATCAGATGCTAGGGAAGGCTGTTGAAGCCACAATGAAAGTTAGAGAATAAGTGCCTTTCCTGGCATTGGGTATGTGCTTGTGTAATAAAACAAACTAGCACTATCAGATGCTAGGGAGGGCTGTCGAAGCCAAACAAACAGTTAGGAGAATAAGTGCCTTTCCTGGTATTGGGTATGTGCTTATGTTATGAAACAAACTAGCACTATCAGATGCTAGGGAGGGCTGTCGAAGCCAAAAGAACAGTTAGGAGAATAAGTGCCTTTCCTGGTATTGGGTATGTGCTTGTGTTATGAAACAAACTAGCACTATCAAATGCTAGGGAAGGCCATTAAAGCCACAATGACAGTAGAATAAGGGCCTTTCCTGGTATTCGGTATGTGCTTATGTAATAAAACAAACTAGAACTATCAGATGCTAGGAAAGGCTGTTGAAGCCAGAATGAAACAACGTTCTAAAGAAAAGTGTCTTTCCTGGAATTGGGTATGTGCTTGTGTAATAAAACAAACTAGCACTATCAGATGCTAGGGAAGGCTGTTGAAGCCAGATGCAACAATGTTCCACAGAAGAAATGTGCCTTTCCTGGTATTGGGTATGTGCTTGTGTTATGAAATAAACTAGCACTATCAGATGCTAGGGAGGGCTGTCGAAGCCACAATGACAGTTAGGAGAATAAGTGCCTTTCCTGGTATTGGGTATGTGCTTGTGTAATAAAACAAACTAGCACTATCAGATGCTAGGGAGGGCTGTCGAAGCCACAATGACAGTTAGGAGAATAAGTGCCTTTCCTGGTATTGGGTATGTGCTTGTGTAATAAAACAAACTAGCACTATCAGATGCTAGGAAGGGCTGTCGAAGCCACAATGACAGTTAGGATAATAAGTGCCTTTCCTGGTATTGGGTATGTGCTTGTGTAATGAAACAAACTAGCACTATCAGATACTAGGGAAGACTGATGAAGCCAGAATGAAAGAAGAAAAACATACCTTTTCTGGTATTCAGTAGATGCTTCCGTTATGAAACAGACTGGTATTGTATTATGTGCTTGTGTTAGCACTATCAAATGCTAGCGAGGACCATTAAAGCAACAAAGAAAATTTTCAAAAAGAAATTAGCCTTTCCTGGTATTGGGTATGTGCTTGTGTAATAAAACAAACTAGCACTATCAGATGCTAGGGAAGGCTGTTGAAGCCAGATGAAACAACGTTCCACAGAAGAAAAGTGTCTTTCCTGGTATTGGGTATGTGCTTGTGTTATGAAATAAACTAGCACTATCAGATGCTAGGGAAGGCTGTTGAAGCCAGATGAAACAACGTTCCACAGACGAACAGTGCCTTTCCTGGTATTGGGTATGTGCTTGTGTTATGAAACAAACTAGCACTATCAGATGCTAGGGAAGGCTGTTGAAGCCACAATGAAAGTTAGAGAATAAGTGCCTTTCCTGGTATTGGGTATGTGCTTGTGTAATAAAACAAACTAGCACTATCAGATGCTAGGGAAGGCTGTCGAAGCCACAATGACAGTTAGGAGAATAAGTGCCTTTCCTGGTATTGGGTAAGTGCTTGTGTAATAAAACAAACTAGCACTATCAGATGCTAGGGAGGGCTGTCGAAGCCAAAAGAACAGTTAGGAGAATAAGTGCCTTTTCTGGTATTGGGTATGTGCTTATGTAATAAAACAAACTAGAACTATCAGATGCTAGGAAAGGCTGTTGAAGCCAGAATGAAACAACGTTCTACAGAAGAAAAGTGTCTTTCCTGGTATTGGGTATGTGCTTGTGTAATAAAAGAAACTAGCACTATCAGATGCTAGGGAGGGCTGTCAAAGCCACAATGACAGTTAGGAGAATAAGTGCCTTTCCTGGTATTGGGTATGTGCATGTGTAATGAAACTAACTAGCACTATCAGATACTAGGGAAGACTGATGAAGCCAGAATGAAAGAAGAAAAACATACCTTTTCTGGTATTCAGTAGATGCTTCTGTTATGAAACAGACTGGTATTGTATTATGTGCTTGTGTTAGCACTATCAAATGCTAGCGAGGACCATTAAAGCAACAAAGAAAATTTTCAAAAAGAAATTAGCCTTTCCTGGTATTGGGTATGTGCTTGTGTAATAAAACAAACTAGCACTATCAGATGCTAGGAAAGGCTGTTGAAGCCACAATGACAGTTAGGAGAGTAAGTGCCTTTCCTGGTATTGGGTATGTGCTTGTGTAATAAAACAAACTAGCACTATCAAATGCTAGGGAAGGCTGTTGAAGCCAGATGAAACAACGTTCCACAGAAGAAAAGTGTCTTTCCTGGTATTGGGTATGTGCTTGTGTTATGAAATAAACTAGCACTATCAGATGCTAGGGAAGGCTGTTGAAGCCACAATGAAAGTTAGGAGAATAAGTGCCTTTCCTGGTATTGGGTATGTGCTTGTGTAATAAAACAAACTAGCACTATCAGATGCTAGGGAGGGCTGTCGAAGCCACAATGACAGTTAGGAGAATAAGTGCCTTTCCTGGTATTGGGTATGTGCTTGTGTAATAAAACAAACTAGCACTATCAGATGCTAGGGAGGGCTGTCGAAGCCACAATGACAGTTAGGATAATAAGTGCCTTTCCTGGTATTGGGTATGTGCTTGTGTAATGAAACAAACTAGCACTATCAGATACTAGGGAAGACTGATGAAGCCAGAATGAAAGAAGAAAAACATACCTTTTCTGGTATTCAGTAGATGCTTCCGTTATGAAACAGACTGGTATTGTATTATGTGCTTGTGTTAGCACTATCAAATGCTAGCGAGGACCATTAAAGCAACAAAGAAAATTTTCAAAAAGAAATTAGCCTTTCCTGGTATTGGGTATGTGCTTGTGTAATAAAACAAACTAGCACTATCAGATGCTAGGGAAGGCTGTTGAAGCCAGATGAAACAACGTTCCACAGAAGAAAAGTGTCTTTCCTGGTATTGGGTATGTGCTTGTGTTATGAAATAAACTAGCACTATCAGATGCTAGGGAAGGCTGTTGAAGCCAGATGAAACAACGTTCCACAGACGAACAGTGCCTTTCCTGGTATTGGGTATGTGCTTGTGTTATGAAACAAACTAGCACTATCAGATGCTAGGGAAGGCTGTTGAAGCCACAATGAAAGTTAGAGAATAAGTGCCTTTCCTGGTATTGGGTATGTGCTTGTGTAATAAAACAAACTAGCACTATCAGATGCTAGGGAAGGCTGTCGAAGCCACAATGACAGTTAGGAGAATAAGTGCCTTTCCTGGTATTGGGTATGTGCTTGTGTAATAAAACAAACTAGCACTATCAGATGCTAGGGAGGGCTGTCGAAGCCAAAAGAACAGTTAGGAGAATAAGTGCCTTTCCTGGTATTGGGTATGTGCTTATGTAATAAAACAAACTAGAACTATCAGATGCTAGGAAAGGCTGTTGAAGCCAGAATGAAACAACGTTCTACAGAAGAAAAGTGTCTTTCCTGGTATTGGGTATGTGCTTGTGTAATAAAAGAAACTAGCACTATCAGATGCTAGGGAGGGCTGTCAAAGCCACAATGACAGTTAGGAGAATAAGTGCCTTTCCTGGTATTGGGTATGTGCATGTGTAATGAAACTAACTAGCACTATCAGATACTAGGGAAGACTGATGAAGCCAGAATGAAAGAAGAAAAACATACCTTTTCTGGTATTCAGTAGATGCTTCTGTTATGAAACAGACTGGTATTGTATTATGTGCTTGTGTTAGCACTATCAAATGCTAGCGAGGACCATTAAAGCAACAAAGAAAATTTTCAAAAAGAAATTAGCCTTTCCTGGTATTGGGTATGTGCTTGTGTAATAAAACAAACTAGCACTATCAGATGCTAGGAAAGGCTGTTGAAGCCACAATGACAGTTAGGAGAGTAAGTGCCTTTCCTGGTATTGGGTATGTGCTTGTGTAATAAAACAAACTAGCACTATCAAATGCTAGGGAAGGCTGTTGAAGCCAGATGAAACAACGTTCCACAGAAGAAAAGTGTCTTTCCTGGTATTGGGTATGTGCTTGTGTTATGAAATAAACTAGCACTATCAGATGCTAGGGAAGGCTGTTGAAGCCACAATGAAAGTTAGAGAATAAGTGCCTTTCCTGGCATTGGGTATGTGCTTGTGTAATAAAACAAACTAGCACTATCAGATGCTAGGGAGGGCTGTCGAAGCCAAACAAACAGTTAGGAGAATAAGTGCCTTTCCTGGTATTGGGTATGTGCTTATGTTATGAAACAAACTAGCACTATCAGATGCTAGGGAGGGCTGTCGAAGCCAAAAGAACAGTTAGGAGAATAAGTGCCTTTCCTGGTATTGGGTATGTGCTTGTGTTATGAAACAAACTAGCACTATCAAATGCTAGGGAAGGCCATTAAAGCCACAATGACAGTAGAATAAGGGCCTTTCCTGGTATTCGGTATGTGCTTATGTAATAAAACAAACTAGAACTATCAGATGCTAGGAAAGGCTGTTGAAGCCAGAATGAAACAACGTTCTAAAGAAAAGTGTCTTTCCTGGAATTGGGTATGTGCTTGTGTAATAAAACAAACTAGCACTATCAGATGCTAGGGAAGGCTGTTGAAGCCAGATGCAACAATGTTCCACAGAAGAAATGTGCCTTTCCTGGTATTGGGTATGTGCTTGTGTTATGAAATAAACTAGCACTATCAGATGCTAGGGAGGGCTGTCGAAGCCACAATGACAGTTAGGAGAATAAGTGCCTTTCCTGGTATTGGGTATGTGCTTGTGTAATAAAACAAACTAGCACTATCAGATGCTAGGGAGGGCTGTCGAAGCCACAATGACAGTTAGGAGAATAAGTGCCTTTCCTGGTATTGGGTATGTGCTTGTGTAATAAAACAAACTAGCACTATCAGATGCTAGGGAGGGCTGTCGAAGCCACAATGACAGTTAGGAGAATAAGTGCCTTTCCTGGTATTGGGTATGTGCTTGTGTAATGAAACAAACTAGCACTATCAGATACTAGGGAAGACTGATGAAGCCAGAATGAAAGAAGAAAAACATACCTTTTCTGGTATTCAGTAGATGCTTCCGTTATGAAACAGACTGGTATTGTATTATGTGCTTGTGTTAGCACTATCAAATGCTAGCGAGGACCATTAAAGCAACAAAGAAAATTTTCAAAAAGAAATTAGCCTTTCCTGGTATTGGGTATGTGCTTGTGTAATAAAACAAACTAGCACTATCAGATGCTAGGGAAGGCTGTTGAAGCCAGATGAAACAACGTTCCACAGAAGAAAAGTGTCTTTCCTGGTATTGGGTATGTGCTTGTGTTATGAAATAAACTAGCACTATCAGATGCTAGGGAAGGCTGTTGAAGCCAGATGAAACAACGTTCCACAGACGAACAGTGCCTTTCCTGGTATTGGGTATGTGCTTGTGTTATGAAACAAACTAGCACTATCAGATGCTAGGGAAGGCTGTTGAAGCCACAATGAAAGTTAGAGAATAAGTGCCTTTCCTGGTATTGGGTATGTGCTTGTGTAATAAAACAAACTAGCACTATCAGATGCTAGGGAAGGCTGTCGAAGCCACAATGACAGTTAGGAGAATAAGTGCCTTTCCTGGTATTGGGTATGTGCTTGTGTAATAAAACAAACTAGCACTATCAGATGCTAGGGAGGGCTGTCGAAGCCAAAAGAACAGTTAGGAGAATAAGTGCCTTTCCTGGTATTGGGTATGTGCTTATGTAATAAAACAAACTAGAACTATCAGATGCTAGGAAAGGCTGTTGAAGCCAGAATGAAACAACGTTCTACAGAAGAAAAGTGTCTTTCCTGGTATTGGGTATGTGCTTGTGTAATAAAAGAAACTAGCACTATCAGATGCTAGGGAGGGCTGTCAAAGCCACAATGACAGTTAGGAGAATAAGTGCCTTTCCTGGTATTGGGTATGTGCATGTGTAATGAAACTAACTAGCACTATCAGATACTAGGGAAGACTGATGAAGCCAGAATGAAAGAAGAAAAACATACCTTTTCTGGTATTCAGTAGATGCTTCTGTTATGAAACAGACTGGTATTGTATTATGTGCTTGTGTTAGCACTATCAAATGCTAGCGAGGACCATTAAAGCAACAAAGAAAATTTTCAAAAAGAAATTAGCCTTTCCTGGTATTGGGTATGTGCTTGTGTAATAAAACAAACTAGCACTATCAGATGCTAGGAAAGGCTGTTGAAGCCACAATGACAGTTAGGAGAGTAAGTGCCTTTCCTGGTATTGGGTATGTGCTTGTGTAATAAAACAAACTAGCACTATCAAATGCTAGGGAAGGCTGTTGAAGCCAGATGAAACAACGTTCCACAGAAGAAAAGTGTCTTTCCTGGTATTGGGTATGTGCTTGTGTTATGAAATAAACTAGCACTATCAGATGCTAGGGAAGGCTGTTGAAGCCACAATGAAAGTTAGAGAATAAGTGCCTTTCCTGGCATTGGGTATGTGCTTGTGTAATAAAACAAACTAGCACTATCAGATGCTAGGGAGGGCTGTCGAAGCCAAACAAACAGTTAGGAGAATAAGTGCCTTTCCTGGTATTGGGTATGTGCTTGTGTTATGAAACAAACTAGCACTATCAGATGCTAGGGAGGGCTGTCGAAGCCAAAAGAACAGTTAGGAGAATAAGTGCCTTTCCTGGTATTGGGTATGTGCTTGTGTTATGAAACAAACTAGCACTATCAAATGCTAGGGAAGGCCATTAAAGCCACAATGACAGTAGAATAAGGGCCTTTCCTGGTATTCGGTATGTGCTTATGTAATAAAACAAACTAGAACTATCAGATGCTAGGAAAGGCTGTTGAAGCCAGAATGAAACAACGTTCTAAAGAAAAGTGTCTTTCCTGGAATTGGGTATGTGCTTGTGTAATAAAACAAACTAGCACTATCAGATGCTAGGGAAGGCTGTTGAAGCCAGATGCAACAATGTTCCACAGAAGAAATGTGCCTTTCCTGGTATTGGGTATGTGCTTGTGTTATGAAATAAACTAGCACTATCAGATGCTAGGGAGGGCTGTCGAAGCCACAATGACAGTTAGGAGAATAAGTGCCTTTCCTGGTATTGGGTATGTGCTTGTGTAATAAAACAAACTAGCACTATCAGATGCTAGGGAGGGCTGTCGAAGCCACAATGACAGTTAGGAGAATAAGTGCCTTTCCTGGTATTGGGTATGTGCTTGTGTAATAAAACAAACTAGCACTATCAGATGCTAGGGAGGGCTGTCGAAGCCACAATGACAGTTAGGATAATAAGTGCCTTTCCTGGTATTGGGTATGTGCTTGTGTAATGAAACAAACTAGCACTATCAGATACTAGGGAAGACTGATGAAGCCAGAATGAAAGAAGAAAAACATACCTTTTCTGGTATTCAGTAGATGCTTCCGTTATGAAACAGACTGGTATTGTATTATGTGCTTGTGTTAGCACTATCAAATGCTAGCGAGGACCATTAAAGCAACAAAGAAAATTTTCAAAAAGAAATTAGCCTTTCCTGGTATTGGGTATGTGCTTGTGTAATAAAACAAACTAGCACTATCAGATGCTAGGGAAGGCTGTTGAAGCCAGATGAAACAACGTTCCACAGAAGAAAAGTGTCTTTCCTGGTATTGGGTATGTGCTTGTGTTATGAAATAAACTAGCACTATCAGATGCTAGGGAAGGCTGTTGAAGCCAGATGAAACAACGTTCCACAGACGAACAGTGCCTTTCCTGGTATTGGGTATGTGCTTGTGTTATGAAACAAACTAGCACTATCAGATGCTAGGGAAGGCTGTTGAAGCCACAATGAAAGTTAGAGAATAAGTGCGTTTCCTGGTATTGGGTATGTGCTTGTGTAATAAAACAAACTAGCACTATCAGATGCTAGGGAAGGCTGTCGAAGTCACAATGACAGTTAGGAGAATAAGTGCCTTTCCTGGTATTGGGTATGTGCTTGTGTAATAAAACAAACTAGCACTATCAGATGCTAGGGAGGGCTGTCGAAGCCAAAAGAACAGTTAGGAGAATAAGTGCCTTTCCTGGTATTGGGTATGTGCTTGTGTTATGAAACAAACTAGCACTATCAAATGCTAGGGAAGGCCATTAAAGCCACAATGACAGTAGAATAAGGGCCTTTCCTGGTATTCAGTATGTGCTTATGTAATAAAACAAACTAGAACTATCAGATGCTAGGAAAGGCTGTTGAAGCC